>OX456525.1:92699157-93899157 GCA_949748255.1 Eustalomyia histrio
ATAAAATTGGTTTGCTTAAATCAGCAAAAAAAAAAATTACTAAAAATTATTAATATTACTACAATGAAATTATTATACAAAATTTGTAAGCGCTACTAAATTTTAGTAAATTGCTGAAAACTCAATGAATTATATAATTTATAAAAACAAATTATTAAAATGCACAAATTGACTCATTTTTAGATACACTTGTAGCACTTTAAAGCTGCTCATTTCTTTTAAAATTGCCTTATGAATTCGAATATACAAATTTAAATTTTTTTATCGAGCAAAATTTTTTTATTTTATTTATTTTTTTTAAAAAATATTGGAAAAAAATTAAAAAAAGTCTATGGCTACAAAAACAGTAAAAACAAACGAATTTATCATTTTGTTTTAATTTGCTAATTTATGTTTTGAAAAATATTTTTTTGTTTTAAGGTCTGATTTTTAGAACTAAAAAAGTTTTTCTGTAAAATTCAGTAAATTGTGAAACGTAAATAGCAAAAAAAAAATTACTAAATAATAATTTTTTTACTTTATAATAATTGCTTTACTAAAAATCAGTACAAAAATAGTAGTGGAATTGAAAACCGTTTACAAATTTTTCTACTAACTTCTTATTTTGAGTGTAGTTACTATGATATTTTCTGTTATCTTAACAGAAATTTAAACTATTTGTACGGCCTTATTTTTGAGTACAACCAAAATAAAAAAGATAACCTAAATTTTTAATTATTTTTAAGAAAAGCATTTTATTTCTTGTCGAAGTACATATTTTATTGTTTTATTTAAAAATACAACGCTACCCAGTAAAAATCCAGAGAACAGATTGCAAAACAACTTATATCACATTAACATAGATTCTAATTTCGGTTCCTGTTCTTTTTGTATGAAGTTTAACCCATTAGCAATAGGTTCGTTTCATCCAAACTAGAACAGGTTAAATTTAGAACCGGTTCTAAAACCAGTTACATAACTAGTTCTTGGTCAGTGAAATCGTACATTCTGACTTCCGGGAATCAGTTCTAGAATATCTTCCATGGAACCGGTGATAAAAGAACCTGTTCTAGAATAGATTCAAAGGTAACCTGTTATAAAAAATGACTCGATAATTATGTAAGTAAGATCTTATTTATACGATGCAATTGATTGCATGCAATTTTCTTAATTTCTTTTTCAAAGTTGCTTCCAAGCCTATGTTATACGGTGACTTTTGTTGTATTAAAACCGAATGTGAATGAAGCAACAAAAGAAGAAAGAGAAAAAACAAAAACATTCACGAAATACGAAAATCGTGCTGTTTTTGTTGCCCCGCTTGCTGCTCTACCCCGTTCGCTGTCAAACAAGAACTGCACGCAATAATTGCATGCAAAAATTGGCTCTAAATTTGTTTTTTGTACACTCAGAAAAAAAAAACGTTAGTATAAAAATTTGTAAACGGTTTTCAATCCCACTTTACTATTTTTGTACTCATTTTTAGTAAAAAATATTATTATTTAGAAAATTTTTTGCTATTTACATTTTACAAATTTTAAATTTTTATATTAAAATTCTTAAGGCAATTTTAAAACAAATTAGCAGCTTAAAAGTGTAACAAGTGTATTTAAAAAATAATTGAGTTAATTTGTGCATTTTGATATATTTTATTTATATTTTTAATATATTTTATTTATATTTTTATTCATTGAGTTTACAGAAATTTACTAAAATTTAGTATCGCTTACGAATTTTTTATACTCATTTGATTGTACTAATATTTAGTACATTTTTTTGCTGATTTTAGCAAACTGTTTTTTACTAATTTTTTCTACTTATTTCATAGTTCTACAGGTCAGCAGACATGTGTCGCTTAGATTAGCAAAAAATTCCGCTGAGTTTAAATTAGCAAAATTCCCCATAATAACAACAAAATTTTCAGTTGCCATTACAGACTTTTGTTGGTGAGTGTATGCATTGGGCTTAAAATTCATTTTCATTACATTTTTAATAATTATTTCATTAGCGGTTTTCACTCTTGGTGGTATATTTACAACCTTTGTATATTTGCAACGATTTTGGTGGTTAAATTTTAAGGGCCGATGTTGAATGTGAACCACACCTAAACGTCAAGTTTTTTTCTGCATTTTATTTGACATTTCTCAATTTCAGACTAACTCAATTTGAACTATGGAAAGATACACAATCGAGCAACGCGTTAAAGTTATTCAGGCTTATTATGAAAATGGGCGTTCAAATCAAAATGCATTTCGTGCACTTCGTGATTTTTTTTGGTCAGCATAATCTACCAAATGTGTCCACAATCGGTAGAGTTGTGGGCAAATTTCAGCAAACCGGGTCTGTGAAAACACCTGTGCATGCTCGCCCAGTTCGTTTTGCGGAATGGTGTTCGCTATCGCGAGATGATAACGAACTTATTGTGGCCAGGAAGTGAGGATATGACCCTGGACGATATGTGGTTTCAACAGGACGGTGCCACTTGCCACACAGCTAACGAAACAATGGTTCTTTTGCGCGACAAATTCAATGACCGTGTTATCTCACGTGATGGCGATGTCAATTGGCCGCCAAGATCATGTGATTTGACACCTTTGGACTTCTTTCTTTGGGGTTTTTTGAAAGAAAAGGTGTACGTCGATAAGCCAGCAACAACTCAAGAGCTAAAGGATGAGATAATTCGGCACATTACGGCATAGAACCTCAATTATGCCTTTGGACCATCGGATGGAGGTTTGCCGCCGAGGTCGCGGCGGCCATTTGGCCGATATTTTGTTCCATACATAATTGAACCATACCATATTATCATAATAAAATGAAATGACAATAATTTCCTAAATAATTTGTGTTTTATTCAAAATCAACATCGGCCCCTTAAAATTTAACCACCCTTTACAAAGCATTAACGACTTTTTCGTGTATTTACTTGCCGCATAAACACAGCTATTGTAAATTAATGAATCAGCTGATTTTTGTTTCGTTTTTCATCAATTTTAAAACATAAATTAACAAAAAGAATTTGAAGTTTATAAAAGGAAAAAAATAATATTAGAAATTTTTTAGAACAAAATGCAATTAAACAAATAGAATTTGAAGATACGGTATTTATTGTAATAATAAAACCCAATAACTGCTGAATTTCACTATGGATCCATCTTGTATTACTTACTTTTTCACGCTTTTGTTTTAAGTTGGGGTTTTCATTAATAGTGACCACAAAATGAAAAATAAAAAAATCAAACAATAGTTTTGGCGGCTAAACAATCAGCTGTTTTAGTCTTGTAAATGTACAACATGTATTTATGTACTATACCTTTTGGTCTTGTATTTTAACCAGACCCTAGTAAATTTTAGTTATTTACATTTTGTTGTTGTGGTGTAGTAACTGGCAGTAGTTTATGTCTGTGAAGTTAAATTCCAAAGTTAAATTCCACTAACAGAAAAATGTTATTTTTTACAGACGACTGTTAACACTAACATTTTTGTCTCATTCTCAGTCAATTTTAACATTATCTATAAATTTCTTAACAATGTAGATAGCTTTTATAAAGACGACTGTTAACACTAACATTTTTGTTTTTCTTTCTCATTCTCAGTCACTTTTAACATTATCTATAAATTTCTTAACAATGTACATAGCTTTTATAAAGACGACTGTTAACACTACCATTTTTGTTTTTCTTTCTCATTCTCAGTCAATTTTAACATTATCTACAAATTTCTTAACAATGTACATAGCTTTTATAAAGACGACATGTACATATATGCTTTTTTTATAAAAATAATTTTTAATATTAACATATTTAAAAAAATTGTGACACCTAGTAGTTTTTTTCTATTAAATTAAATGAAACATATTTTACTAAATAAAAATAAGCAAAAAAAATTTGTTACCTAAAAAACTATGGGCCAATAAGTCTTTCCATACTAAATTTTTTAACTTTTTCGTATTTTATATGCCACAGTGGCAATTTTTGAAGAGGTTACGAAACCGGACCTGGTGGAGCAGGTAGCCACTAGATCCTAGTTAATGCCCATGAAAACCGTTTATCTGAAATTCGGTTGGGGGTGACACTATAGGCCATTAACTTTTTCCCCGTATTAAATTTTATAACTTTCTCATATTTTATATGCCACAGTGGCTATTTTTGAAGAGGTTACGTAACCGGACCTGGTGGAGCAGGTAGCCACTAGATCCTAGTTAATGTCCATGAAAACCGCTTATCTGAAATTCGGTTAGGGGTGACACTATAGGCCATTAACTTTTTCCCCGTATTAAATTTTATAACTTTTTCGTATTTTATATGCCACAGTGGCCATGTTTGAAGAGGTTACGAAACCGGACCTGGTGGAGCAGGTAGCCACTAGATCCTAGTTAATGTCCATGAAAACCGCTTATCTGAAATTCGGTTAGGGGTGACACTATAGGCCATTAACTTTTTCCCCGTATTAAATTTTATAACTTTTTCGTATTTTATATGCCACAGTGGCCATGTTTGAAGAGGTTACGAAACCGGACCTGGTGGAGCAGGTAGCCACTAGATCCTAGTTAATGTCCATGAAAACCGCTTATCTGAAATTCGGTTAGGGGTAACACTATGGGCCATCACCTTTTTCCCCATATTAAATTTTATAACTTTTTTGCAATTTTATATGTCACAGTGGCCATTTTTGAAGAGGTTACGTAACCGGATCTGGTGGAGCAGGTAGCCACTAGATCCTAGTTAATGCCCATGAAAACCGTTTATCTGAAATTCGGTTAGGGGTGACACTATAGGCCATTAACTTTTTCCCCGTATTAAATTTTATATGTCACAGTGGCCATTTTTGAAGAGGTTACGTAACCGGACCTGGTGGAGCAGGTAGCCACTAGATCCTAGTTAGTGTCCATGAAAACCCTTTATCTGAAATTCGGTTAGGGGTGACACTATAGGCCATTAACTTTTTCCCCATATTAACTTTTATATGTCACAGTGGCCATGTTTGAAGAGGTTACGAAACCGGACCTGGTGGAGCAGGTTGCCACTAGATCCTAGTTAATGTCCATGAAAACCGCTTATCTGAAATTCGGTTAGGGGTGACACTATGGGCCATTAACTTTTTCCCCATATTAAATTTTATAACTATTTTGCAATTTTATATGCCACAGTGGCCATGTTTGAAGAGGTTACGAAACCGGACCTGGTGGAGCAGGTAGCCACTAGATCCTAGTTAATGTCCATGAAAACCGCTTATCTGAAATTCGGTTAGGGGTGACACTATAGGCCATTAACTTTTTCCCCGTATTAAATTTTATAACTTTTTCGTATTTTATATGCCACAGTGGCCATTTTTGAAGAGGTTACGTAACCGGACCTGGTGGAGCAGGTAGCCACTAGATCCTAGTTAATGTCCATGAAAACCGCTTATCTGAAATTCGGTTAGGGGTGACACTATAGGCCATTAACTTTTTCCCCGTATTAAATTTTATAACTTTTTCGTATTTTATATGCCACAGTGGCCATGTTTGAAGAGGTTACGAAACCGGACCTGGTGGAGCAGGTAGCCACTAGATCCTAGTTAATGTCCATGAAAACCGCTTATCTGAAATTCGGTTAGGGGTGACACTATGGGCCATTCACTTTTGCCCCATATTAATTTTTATTACTTTTTTGCAATTTTATATGTCACAGTGGCCATTTTTGAAGAGGTTACGTAACCGGGCCTGGTGGAGCAGGTAGCCACTAGATCCTAGTTAATGTCCATGAAAACCGCTTATCTGAAATTCGGTTAGGGGTGACACTATGGGCCATTCACTTTTACCCCATATTAATTTTTATAACTTTTTTGCAATTTTATATGTCACAGTGGCCATTTTTGAAGAGGTTACGTAACCGGATCTGGTGGAGCAGGTAGCCACTAGATCCTAGTTAATGTCCATGAAAACCGCTTATCTGAAATTCGGTTAGGGGTGACACTATGGGCCATCACCTTTTTCCCCATATTAAATTTTATAACTTTTTTGCAATTTTATATGTCACAGTGGCCATTTTTGAAGAGGTTACGTAACCGGACCTGGTGGAGCAGGTAGCCACTAGATCCTAGTTAGTGTCCATGAAAACCCTTTATCTGAAATTCGGTTAGGGGTGACACTATAGGCCATTAACTTTTTCCCCATATTAACTTTTATATGTCACAGTGGCCATGTTTGAAGAGGTTACGAAACCGGACCTGGTGGAGCAGGTTGCCACTAGATCCTAGTTAATGTCCATGAAAACCGCTTATCTGAAATTCGGTTAGGGGTGACACTATGGGCCATTAACTTTTTCCCCATATTAAATTTTATAACTATTTTGCAATTTTATATGCCACAGTGGCCATGTTTGAAGAGGTTACGAAACCGGACCTGGTGGAGCAGGTAGCCACTAGATCCTAGTTAATGTCCATGAAAACCGCTTATCTGAAATTCGGTTAGGGGTGACACTATAGGCCATTAACTTTTTCCCCGTATTAAATTTTATAACTTTTTCGTATTTTATATGCCACAGTGGCCATTTTTGAAGAGGTTACGTAACCGGACCTGGTGGAGCAGGTAGCCACTAGATCCTAGTTAATGTCCATGAAAACCGCTTATCTGAAATTCGGTTAGGGGTGACACTATAGGCCATTAACTTTTTCCCCGTATTAAATTTTATAACTTTTTCGTATTTTATATGCCACAGTGGCCATGTTTGAAGAGGTTACGAAACCGGACCTGGTGGAGCAGGTAGCCACTAGATCCTAGTTAATGTCCATGAAAACCGCTTATCTGAAATTCGGTTAGGGGTGACACTATGGGCCATTCACTTTTGCCCCATATTAATTTTTATTACTTTTTTGCAATTTTATATGTCACAGTGGCCATTTTTGAAGAGGTTACGTAACCGGGCCTGGTGGAGCAGGTAGCCACTAGATCCTAGTTAATGTCCATGAAAACCGCTTATCTGAAATTCGGTTAGGGGTAACACTATGGGCCATCACCTTTTTCCCCATTTTAATTTTATAACTTTTTTGCAATTTTATATGTCACAGTGGCCATTTTTGAAGAGGTTACGTAACCGGATCTGGTGGAGCAGGTAGCCACTAGATCCTAATAAATAATTTTTTTTTACTGAAAACCGTTTACAAATTTTTCAAACTAACTTTTTTTCTGAGTGTACAAAAGTCTAATTTTCAATTCAAATTCTTTGCCACACAATAAATATGATTTTACTCTGAAATAGATTGCATTGAATGACTTTCTTTCCTTCTGCATAAATTCACACTTTGTAAACAAATTTATATATTTCTTAGAAATTATTTAAGCGTAAACTCTTTAACGTTTTCTCTTATACGGTTAATATAAAAAGGAAAATTACCAAAAATCCACACACTCTGTTTGTGTTTGGAAAAATTGTTTTGGCAACGTCTAATTTAGATGATGTTGTTTGTTTACTTCATCCGAATGTATTTGTTCTAACAAAATATTGGTGATTTTTAATTGAAGATACCCTACATCACTGTGTGGAACAGGGTATATTGAGTTTGTGCTGATGTTTGTTACCACCAAAACAAATGGGCGTAGTTCAACCTTATATTTGTCCAGCTTAAACCATACTCGTTTTATTTGCTCGTTAGCTCAACGCAGGAAAGGTATTCAAATTACCTTTCTAATAGCTGAATATAGTTAGTACAAATTATTGCCGCTGGATGGCGCAAAATTAATTTTAATTGAAAAATGTATCAAAACACCCTGTATTTGCAAATATTATGAGTTCATATGTTCAGCAAAAATATTCGCCAAAAGATTTTGCTTAAAGTTGCCAAACATCATTTGGTCGAATTGTGAAAATTTAAAGGTCAAAATTTTGATTTCTTCAGTAACCTAAAAATAACGGTAATTTTGTAAATAATTATAAAAAAAGTCGCAGAACAAAAGTTGCTGCTGAAGCCCTAAAGAATCATTTACAACAATAAAAAGGCTCTTTTTCGCAAAAAGTCAATTTTGGCATATTGCTAGATATAATCATATGTGGCCTCAACTAACAATATATGTATAATTATATAGTACATTGATTTTTTCAAAATTATCATATATTGTGCCATATATGACCACATCTAGATATATATTGATCTTTATAAACTAGAATATAAAATGAATGGTATTAATAGGATTTTAGATCATATAATCATATTCATTCTTTTCTAAATTAATTTTTTTTTATTGCAAAGAAACATGAAATTTTTATTAGTGAATTATCGACAGACAGCAGAATAGAATAATTAGTATTTTCGGTTGATAGTATCTAAGCCCTTGTTGGGTTAATGCTTTGTTGATTGTCTATTTTATATTGAGTATTTAGAAACAAATTAAAAAACCCGAAAACAATACAGAATTAGACTAACATCAACGAAATTTAACAATTTATATATATCCCCTATTTTTCTTACAGTTTTTTGATATGAACTTAAAGTATCCAATAACAAAGCTTACATGAAGCCGTTAATTTTAAGTGTTTGTCCTAATCAATATTAAATCTACAACATAATCTATATTGATGGTTAATTATTAAACAATATTTTTTAATTAATACTGTATCCTTGTGTTAAAGGTAAGGAAGTTTTGATGTATTGTTGATCTGTTATTTTGGTAAATGAATGGTATTAATGGGATTTTAGATAATATAGGGTCCGCCATCTAACGTTTTTTTTTTCAACTAGTGCTTATTTCGTGAATGGTAACATTTAGCTCATGTCTGATTTGACAGATAGTTAGTTTTATCCTTCCGCTGAACGAATATGGTTGTGTATACGCTTGAACAAATATATAAAAAACAAAATAGGACCAATTACAGAGCCCTGCAGGACACCGGATTTTACATAAAAAACGTTTGAATCAGTGCCATTAAGACCTACATATTGAGACCTTTCATGTAAGTAGGAGTATATTAACATGCTTGCCATAACCGAGAAACCAAATAAACGAGGGCGTATCAATAAGTCCGTGACTTTTCGCACTCCCCTCGTAGTTATATGAAATTCAACACTGCTCCCATCAAGACAACTGTCATTTACTTTGCGTTTAACAGCTGTTCAAAACATACAACCTCGTGGATTTTTTTAAAAATAGAAAAAAGTGAGTTTCGAGTGCTCATTAAACATTATTTTTTGCGAAAAAGAACCGTCTAATCAAACCAAGGAAAAGCTTGATAAATATTATGGGGACTCTGCACAATCGATTTCTATGGTAAAAAACTGGTTTTCTGACTTTCGTTGTGGTCTTACAATCACGGAAGATGGCGAACGTTCTGGATGCCCAGTTGAGATCTCTACACCCAAAACAATTGTAAAAATTCACGATATCGTGTTGGCCGATGAATGTGCGATAGATTGTGGAAGACATAGGCATCTCACATGGCTCAGTAGTTTCAGTTTTGAACGATTACTTTCGTATAAGAAAGCTTTCCGCAAGATGGCTGCCGCGTTTGCTCACAATCTACCACCAACGCAATCGTGTGACAGCTTAGTTTCCATGGCAAAAATCCATGAAGTAGACTACGAATTGCCCCCTCATTCGCCTTATTCTCCGGATTTAACCCCCAGTTATTATTTCCTATTTCCAAACCTTAAGAAATTGCTTAGTGGAAAGAGATTTAGCTCCGACGATGAAATTATTGTTCAAACAAATGCCTATTTTATGGACCTCGAAAAATGCAGCTGCTTAACACAAAGTAGATGACGGAACTTGCATGGAGCAGTGTTGCATTTCACATAACTACGAGGGAAGTTCGAAAAGCCACGACTTCAATTTCAATTTCTCTGAAATAATACCATGCTTAAGCCGATCAAAAGTTTTGCAAAATCCAGAGATACCATAATACAACTCTTATCATCATTCAAGGTTTCCCTAATAGTCTCAGCATAGCTGATGTACTATATCCATCTCTATAAGCATACCGAACATCACTTATGAGATTATGCTGTGCAACATAATCTAGGATCTGGAGCTTTAGTATGTTTTCCATTATTTTAGATATCGCAGGAAAAATACTTATTAGCCTACGACTATTATCGCAATATTTTTTCGGTGTCGGAACAACACGAGCGAGTTTACAACCATCGGGATAGGAAGATTTTGGTGATAACCATGTTAAAGTGTAAAAGGTGTTGTAAAACATACACTCAGAAAAAAAAGTGGGTAGAAAAATTTGTAAACGGTTTTCAATCCCACTTTACTATTTTTGTACTGACTTTTAATAAAAAAAATCTGCTCATAAAACATTTAAAATTTTACCTTGAAATGCAAAAATTAAAACAAAATGATAAATTCGTTAATGTTTTAATTTAATTTTTAATCATTTGTTTTTTTTTTGTCTTAAATATTTTTTGAAAATATTAAAAAATGTTGCTCGATAAAAAATATAAATTTGTATGTTCGAATTCGTAAGACAATTTCAAAAGAAATTAGCAGCTTTAAAGTGTAACAAGTGTACCTAAAAACAAGTAAGAGCGGCTAAATTCGGCTATGCCGAATCTTATATACCCTTCACCATGGTTGGGAAAAAACTGAAGTTTATTTATGGACATATATGGAATGGACAGATTTATATACGGACGCCTTTAAGAGGAAATTAGCCATTTAGTTTGGTGATAAAACTTGGACTCGGGAAGATATATGGTTCCGGAAAATAGGTATTTAAAAAAAATTATGTTTTAGGCATAACTTTTTTGTATATGCACCGATATTTCCGAGTTTTTTAGCAAATATATACTAAAGATCTTTTGCTACATAAGACGTATCCATAGGTATAATTAAAGCTCTAAAATTTTAGTTTTTATACAAATTTTGATGTTTTTAGCCCATTTATGTATTATTTAGTTTCGGTCTTACCGTTCTTAAGATATAAAGTAATCTATTTTTTGCCACGCCCAATTCATAGATCCCGACCACATTTGGTCACATGTTGTGTATTGATAACCAAGATCGTACCTTATTTTGGAACTTTTCCTCTTTCCGTTCTCCAAATGTTCAGAAAACCTGACCGAAATCGTTAAGTCAACTGTACGTATTTGTTATGTTAAAAAAAATCTTAATAATATGTAAATAAAAAATATTTTACAAAAAGCAACTACTAATTTCATGTACTACACGTCAGCATGTGTTGCTAAGATTAACAAAAAATACCGCTGTTCAGCAAAAAACATCTAGCTAAATAATGCGTTTTAGAACGAGCAGTAACTGGTTTAAGTTTGCCAGCTAAGCTCATTATTTTAACAAAGGGATGTCATTGGAGGTAGCTTAACCTTCCGAGTAGGGAGTAAAGCAACTAGTTAATGGTAAGGTTAAAATAACAAGTTATAGGTAAAGCAACTGATGGATTGAAGGTATTTAAATAACTGGTTGCTTTTAAAGGGCATAATAATTTGTTACATAAGGGGTTTAAAAACGCATTATCATTAGGTACTGAAAGAGTGGCTACAAAAAAATGAGCTTATAAGGAAGGAGCTGAATAACTACACTATTTCCAATTTAATTTTGGAAGTACCTACTATTTATTTTATTTCATATATTATTTTATTTAATTTTTATAATAATAAAAAAACTAAAATACAACATATGACATGGAAAAAGTTTTAAGCAAGTGTGAAATTGTTCTATATGCTGATGATACTCTGATTTTCACAGAAGCATCGACGGAGGAGCAATGTTATGAAAACCTATCAAATGATATGTGTAATATAAATAAATGGTTAAAAATTAATAAATTGAAATTGAACGAAAGTAAAACCAAAATAATGGAAATAAATATGAACACTAACATAATATTTAAAATAAATAATGTAATAATAGAAAAAGTTGATAATATAAAATATCTTGGCTTTTTAATAGACAATAACTTAAAATTCAAAGAACATATTGATTATACATGTAAAAAACTTGCGAAAAAATCGGATTTTTTAAACGCATAAGAAACAAAATATCAATTTTAACGGCAATAAATATATATAATACAATTATTAAACCACATTTTGAATATGGATCAACTGTGATATATACTTGCTGTTCAGAACAGCAAATAACAAGACTGCAAAGACTACAAAATAAGGCTATGCGCGCAATATTAAAATGCAATCGATTTACCTCAATAAAATCCATGCTTGACACTCTAAATTGGATGAATATACACCAAAGACTGGAGCTAAATACAATTGTTTTTATACGAAAAATGAAAATGGGATCCGCTCCTGATTATCTAACTGAACAACTACGGTATGTGGGCGAGTTTCAACCTTATAACCTAAGAAATGCTCTAGACTTTAGGCTACAACGAGCGGATACTAATGCTGTGCAAAAATCTTTATTCTATAAAGGATTGGGTGTATATAACATGATGCCAAATGATGTAAAGAATGAAATAAATACTTATATGTTTAGAAGAAAAATTGTAACATTTTTTAGATATCGTAATTTGAATGGAAGCTTAACTATATAAAATGTAAAATCAATCTGAAATGTTGAATGAAAAGTATTGATAATACTACTAATAAATAAATAAAATTATGTACATATATTTTAATTAAATCCCAAAAAAAATTTAACTTTCAAACTAATTCATTCAAAATTCCAATTCAAAATGGTATTGGAGAAATACCATTTTCAAATCAAAATCATTAAAAAACAGAAATATTTAATATCAAAAACTATTTTTTATTATGTTTTAATTATTTTCTATTAATTTTTTATTTGTTCTTAATTTGAATTGATTTTTGATAACAATTTCAAAAAGAAAATTTAAATAACAAAACCAAAAATAAATTTTAACTGACAAAAATAAATAGTTAAAATACTTTATTAGCAACTCATTATTTTCACATTGAAAGTAATGTAGTATGCAAGGAGCTGACATGGCATATCAATGGCTGTATGACACAATATTAGCAACTCATTATTTTCACTTTAGAAGTAATGCAGTGGGCAGGCAATGAGCTGCTATCACTAAATTTTTTCCGGTCAGGATAATGTGGTTAAGAATTTATAATATATTGCACCAAACCGACTTTTTGACGTTTCTTCAAAAGAATTTTGTAGCAAAATAGATTTTTATCAAAATGATCTAAAAGCGGAGAGGAGAGAAGCTTTACAACACAAAAATAATCAAAATGTTCTTTATACATTAGATCTCTGTCAATGTAATTAATAAGTTTAAAATAATTTAAAAGCTGTAAATTTTGTTTAAAATGCTTCAAAAAAGTAAACAAATTTAGGTTTAGAAATTACCAGTTTTAAAAAAAATTTTAGAAAATATATCAAAAAGTTAAACTATAAATACATTTCATGTTTACGATTTTTTGTAAAGAAATATTCTCAGCCTCTTGAACAATTTTTTTAGTTAGAAAAATACGTTTTATTGAAAATTATACATATTTTTAAAATTAAAGGTTTATAAAAAAGTAAAAAAAAAAATAAAACTCACCTGAGCCATTTGTGGTCTTTTAGTCATTTCACTGGGATCCAGACAGGTGGGATCTAAATGTATAACCAAATTGCACAACAAAACACCATCTCGTAAGGTTAAGGCCAAAACTCGTATTTCAGAAGTGGGCGAATTTGCCATATGATCATGTTGAATAATTTGGCAGCGCGTCAACCAGTCAACACATTCACGCCATAAATCACTGTTGGTAGAATTTAATGGTGCTGACATAGCAACAGCGGCTGCACCGATATTGGGACCAACAACAGCGGCAGTTGAATTGCCTCCCGAACCGGAACTATTATTGGCCATGATCAATAAGAGACTCCCTTAAGATACGATTTTCAAACTCAAAAATTGTTTGTGGCGGGAGTATGTAAAAGAAACAACAAATATTTGTTGTTGTTATCTATAATTTTCTTTTTTTTCCAATTTAATTTTCTTTATTTCAAACTATTTTAATGGAGGTTGCGGCCCATTAATTATTTTAGAATTATTTATTTAACCAACAACAACAATGCTAAAGCAGCAGCTAAAATAATAAATACCAACACATACAGACACAAATAAAAAATTTGTAATAAACATTTCTCTCATTAACAAATTTTTAATTAATCAACATTTTTTTGCACAACTTTTACAATTAACTATGAATTTTTATTTTGGTTATAAATTTATGCTGAAATCTCATTTTTTTTTTCTGTAATTTCTTTTTTTTCAACACTTTAACACACACTTATATACACAAAAACAATTTAATCTGATATCAAATGAATGAAAGTGCAAAAAACTGTTTTTTGACTTTTTAACCTGTACGAAATAAGCAGAAAAATTCTTTAAGCTATTCTACGCGTCCTTTCTTGTTGAAAGTTGCCTGTCTTCTGATAGTAAAATATCCTTTTGTAGCTTTTTCACAATTTTCACTCTCTTATAAATATTTTCTTTATAGTTGTATCATATTTCTGTACAGGAATTTACTTTTTTGTTTTTTTTTTTATTATTATCACTGCGCGATTCATTAAAAACTATAAAAAAAATCGTCTATTTTGTTTTATACAGAAATTCTTACTGCTAAAAGGAAAAATGTCAAAAATGACATAATCGTTGTTGTTGTTGTGCTAGTGGTGGTTATAATAATACAGGCAGCTTCAAAGAAATTATACATTTTTTGTGTTATCAAAAGTAATCGTTAAAAATATGGCTGCAACAAAACTAAAAATCGCTGGAAAATCATTGGACTTAAAACGGTGCAATAATTTAGTATTTTTATTGTTAGCCTATCAAATAAAAGATTAATCACAAACAAAAAAGAATTTGGTTTTATTTGTTTGTTCATATTTTTTTAAATAAAGCTGTGTTTGACATAAAATTGCCTGCAAAAAATTCGTGTTTTTAAATGAAAAACTGCATTCTTACTGAGACATCCTATATATATATATATATAATAAGTATGTATGAGCTATCCCACATTAGAACAATTATGCTGGTATAATATGCCAGCTTGTTGGCAAGCGGGGTGAAAAGAATTGTTTTTTGGTGGCGTACAGTTTCAATCAGCTTCTACCCCGCATTAGCAGTACAAAACCAATACATGCACATTTCTAAAAAACGCTAAACCCAATTTACCATATAGCAATCAAACTGCAATACAACTTGAGAATAAGCTTATATTAAGAGTGTTTTAAGCTTTTCCTAATTTCGCTTATTACAATGTTTATAAAATGTGAATTCACAAGCAGTATTTAACAATGCTTGAGAAAAGATTATTATACATAACTTTTTCTAAAGTATGCTTATAAACAACATACACATATTGAACAACGTAATATGACGATTGAAATAGAAATATTTTCAATGCATTTTAGTCTTGTTGACTTTGTTCTACGCTTATAATGCATACAACAGGTGCCATTACTTTTTCTTTAAATTTGTCAAACGTGTTTTGCGTGTACATTTAGTTGTAAATTTTATATAGTGAACGTGCAATTGCATTTTAAATTTAATTATTTTATGTATGGCTAAAATTTATTATTATTATTTATATTTAAAATGAATTATTATTTTTATATTTAAAATGAATTATTATTTATTTTTAAAATTAAAATAAATGAAATTAAAGCAAATAATTATGATTTCTCTTTTTCAACTATTAATAATTTATTATTTTTGTAAGCTTATTCTACAACTGCAAGAATAAGCTTAAAGTTATCATACACACATGATATTTTCACGAGGGTTCCGTTTTGATTTTTCTACAATTGTTACTATAGCCTTTTTCAATATATTCTCAAGTCTCTTTCAAGCTTAAGGCTTGTGTTTGTAAGCTTATAATAATATTTTTCTCAAGTCATTTGGTATGCTGGGGAATGTTAAGTCCATACAAAAAACACTAACACACACAATGCTATTGTATACGTATACCTTTTATGCCAGATGAATCATTCTCGTGTGTTTTGAAAATAAAAAAAATTGTGCGGCTTAAATATTAGTCTAATGTGTGATAGCTCTATGAGTAGAGTACTTTGTTATGTAAATTCAAAATCAGGTTTCAACGCAATGAACTAATCCATATTGTTGTATTGAACTAGTTCGTTCACGAACGATGTAACTCTATTTTATTTCCTTATTTTGCTTACATCCTTTTTTTTGGGGGGGAAAACTCAGTTATTTCGAATAAAATAAAAATAAGAAAAAAATATTTTAAATTACTTTTTATAACGTTTAAGCAAGTGCTCTATACCATTTTTGTAGTGAAATATTCATATTATTCGAACTTGTTGAAAAACTAAATAAAATGAAATTGAATTTTACGCTACCAAAAAGAAAATGAAATGAACAAATTGAATTACAAAAAAAATGATTAGTGGTGACTATAAACTTCATTCAATTGAGTTAATACTTCAATGTAACTGATTCATGAGCGACACAGCTCTAGTGAAAAACAAACCTATTTGTTAACAAAAACTGTATAAATGCTTTTATTATTTAGGTAAGTACAAGAATTCGATTTTTTTGGATTTTCATTCAGTGTCAGCGATCGTTTTCACAAGCTGTTCCTTGAATTAGTTCAGTTTAAAGTTAATTTTGTTAGGGCTACATTTAAAAATTTCTGACGTATAAATTTTCATATAAAAACCTATTTTTGGTATAATTTATCTAATAGTAGGCTCAATTTAATACTATCAAATGCAACTTTTACTCCTGGTTAAGAAATCTATGTTGGCCTTTATGTGATTTCAAATTTTGGGGTTCCTATAAGATATTTAACCAACGAGCTACAGAGCAAAGAGAAACCAATTAGCTCAACTTCTGTATCTCTTAAATCATACATGCGAACGGGAATTGAGAAAAACTGTTCTTTTATAATATAATTTATGCTTAAAGAATATAGAGAACATAATAAAATACATTATTTAATTTAAGTAAAAAAAAAAACTTTTAAAATAATTAACTAATAGTGACACTGTTAACATAATTTTAAGATTTTATGCCAAAATTGTCGAATTTCCAGTTAAGCTTTTTAATAGAACCGTGGTTGATTTAACTATTTAAAGCTGTTTCAAGTATTTATTTCATTTTCGTATATCCATTTTTGGTTGTAGCAGCGAAGGCTGATATGTTGTGATATCTGCTGGGTTGACATTGGTAGAAATCCAGATTTCGAGCAGATGCGGCACATAGAAACTACTGTCGCAGGGACGACCACTTTTGGTCATATTAAATTCAAATGAGTTGAAATCTTTTTATAAATTGGATGGAGCCTTTCTAAAATTGCTAAATTTTTAGGAAATGGTTAATTGAATAAACTTCACTCAGAATCCCAATGAAATTAAATTTTAATAAGGTTTTAAGATTTTAAAATATTTTTTACTATATACACTTTAATAGCGTTTTTTTTTTTTGTGTACAAAATAATAAACAAAATTATTGATGTAAAATAGAAAACTAAATAAAACACATTATTACAACTAATTTATCGCAAATCAGGACTATCATCAGCCGCTTTCTTGATACGTAACAATATTGTTGTATACCACTGATCTAAGCGAGAAATGCTGTCATAAGCTTTGACAGCATCTGTAAATCCTTCAATATTTTGATCTTCAAGATGTTCACAAAGTACCTGTTGCAGAGCAATGATCAAAGATTTAAGGAAAACAAATAATTATTAAGAAATATCTCTTTTAAATTTTTAAAATTTAATTGTTAGTACTTTAATTAACTTATATTCTCTTGAATCCTGGAATGCTGGATACTGATTGGAATATTTTTCAATAGCATGTTGAGCATTTAACAAATCGACGCTTAAATGGCAAAGGGCAGCTCTAAAGAAATACTCCTTAGCACTGTATTTAAGCAATGAACTTTCAAGAGAAGTTGCAGCAACCTTTGGTAGATAAAATTGTTAAAGTTATAAAATTATTACGGGATTTTAGTAGTAATGACAAATTTCTTAATACCTGTTCGTATATACAAATTGCTTTTTCATAATCTTCCATTTGTGCAGCATGTTGTGCTACTTTAAGCATACATTTATTAGCCGAACTTACTGATTCTTCACCTTTGAAATAATCAGCAGCTTGTTCATAATGTTGTATTGTTTTAGACAAACTATTTGGATCACTTTCATACATTTCGGCAATACTTTGATGATATTTCGCTGCCATTACAAATCTGCCCATATCAGTGTAAATCTCAATAGCTTTTAATAAACACTCCACAGCTCTTTCAACATCAACCTAAAATTTATTTCTTCTTTTAATATTTCCATAAAAATAATGGATATACACAATACCTTTTTGTAACAATTTGATGCATCGGCAAAACCAATACCAGCATCATGACGACTACCATTTCGGGCATGTAAATTTGCTGCTTCGCAAAAACATTCACCAGCTTTGGTCCAGTTTTTAGACATTTTAAACATGTTACCAGCACGTTGGTAATGTTCTATTGCCTCTTCCATTTTATTGGAGCCCCTTCAAATAGAAAAAACAGATTATTTACGGTATAAAGGGAATTTAGTTGAAATCATATTTTGTCCAATAAGTCAAAGGTCAAGCATGAAAAAATTTCCTGTCTGCTCTTGGAAACACAACATAAACCAAACAATTTGCGTTTTTTTATTAAAAACACATCGTAGTTTTCACCTAAGCTAATTTCATATGCTATTGTTATTAATAAAGATTTTTTTCTGCTTTTACACTATAAATAAATTTACATCTATCTACATATTGTGTTCATTAACTTGACAATTTACCCAAATAATGCACTGAAGAAACCCTTTTGTTGAGTCAGCTTTTTCTCAGCATCAGCCATAAGTTGCAATGCCTTTTCCTCATTGTCACCCATTATTGCAAAATTTATTTTATGTAATTAATTAAGAATTTACACAATTTTTTTATATTATTTACGTATTTATTTTTTATTAGGGAATTTTGCAAGTAAATAGTATTTCAGTTGTCTAAAAAAATGGAAATACGAACATCTGGAAAAAATCGTCAGTTGTATATTTTAGGCATAATTAATCGATAGTTAGTGTAGTAATCGATGACGTTTCACTTAAACACATACGTGAGATAGCAAATATGTAAATATTAATTAAATTTAAAATTTAAATTTTAAATTTAAATTTTGGTCCTTGTGAGGAAATTATTCTACCGTTAATTTTTTTTTTATTTTCGGGTTAAAAACATCTAGCGATATAGTCTATCTCGCTTTCAATCTTTTCACTTTGCATTGGTTAACAATGACTTATATTCTTCTTATTATTGGTTTGACCCCTACGCGAAAAAGTCGGTATCGACAAAATCGATATAGAAGGTTTTTACATTATTTTTTTTTTAAATCTGCATGAGAAATATTTTTATTGTCACCATCATATATATTAAACAAAAATATAAATTTTCATTCATTTATATAAAAGGTGTATTTTTGATTTGAAATAAAACATATAACCCAAGAAACATTTTTTCGGGCTCTCCTACACGTACGGAATCATGAATCTGGCTTCTACTATACGCTTAAGGTCCGTAAATACGTATCCGGTATATTAACGGACCGTATTATTGAATTTTCGAAAACAATACATTTTGACTCGGTATTTGCGTATATGTTTCTGTACCGTCTCCGATTTTCATCACTTTTTCTTCCGTTGCTTTTGAATTCGTTTTGTTGTCAAGCACGAATACTTAAAAAATTGCTGTGATTATTCTGCGTTTGATAAACATAGCTTTTGTATCGTATAACGATAGGACTGATAATTTGACAGTAAATTCTAAAACTTCAATATTTAGTCAAAAATTGTAAGTACGTGGCCCGACAAAATAATACTTTTTGCAAGATAGCGCCAATCAAAAAATTGCATTTGATAAAATTATATTTTTATCAACTTTATTACACAAACTTTTTTACTACAAACTTCAATTTATTACTACAAACTTCAATGTCAATTTTTTTACCTTTTAACTATGCGAATATAGGTCTGTACGAGGTAATTTTGGGTAATGTCTGGTAAAATGAGAGTAAGCAAAAAATTCTCTCCCAAAACCATAAAAATGCCCAAAATACTGCGAACGCACAAAACCACATTTCATACCCAAAAATAAACGTCAAATTTATTCACATTAAAAACAGCTTAATTATTAAGTATATTTTAAATGGCAAATATCTATTTACATTTTCAAATGTATTTTTCATCATTAAGAAGGAAAAGTTGTTTATAGTAAACTTTTATTTAACTTTAATTTTTTTTTCAAAAATGCAAAACAGTTAGTTTATTAGCAGCAGCTGATGATTTGACAATTTTACCATTTTACCCAAACAAAAAGTACGGTTAAGTTCTGGTAAAAAGAGAAACACAATTACTCTCTCATGAACGCTCTCATTTACCCAATTTTTGTTACGAGAAACGCTTTCTGGTAAGATTGGGTTCCCGCGGGCAGCCGTGGTAAGGTACGCCGAACACACCTTATGTTGTCCTGTTTGGCAACGCTAATAAAAATAGTTGAAAACCTGGTTTTCAGTTTATAAGAATTTAGGAAAAACCGGTATTCAAGTATTTATAATAATGTAATGTAATAATTAATTACAATAATGTAATTAAATATACTTTCACTTGAGAAAAAGGTTTTTAATTTGATTTAGTAAGTCTTCTGCGAAACAGGCTGTTAAACTCCACATATAAAACAATGATTTTCACTTGCGTGGAATTGTTTGCAAAATTGTGTTGGTATTTTTCGTGTCAATTTAACAAACAAGGCCATTTAAAAATGTAGCGAAAAAGTGACATTTAGCTTTGTTATGATTGTGACTATTAATTGTGTCGATTAACACGCTAGCCATCCCTGATTATTATTATCTACTATTTTCCAGTATTAGTGTAAAATTTTTATAAATTTTCTTTTGAAAATTACATTTCATAACCCCAGTAAATATGCGAATACGTTACCCCAACCGTATATCTTCGTATTGCGGAAGATACCCCATTTGGTAGAAAACGTGTCGCGAATGCAATAGAAAGCAATATGAAAGTAATTCTTCTGGAAGACAAATAGGCGATATTGCTAGACTTCATCTGGAAGATAAAAACAAAGTTTTTCCAAATACCGCTTAAATGTCATCTGAAAGTTAAAAAGAAGATATTCCCAAAGAGACAAACATACGCTTTTTATATATTTTCTGATATTTTATTAAAAAATAACGTAAAGAAAATCATAAATCTTTATGACCTATCAGTAAATTTTTTCCTTTCCGAGGGATGTGCATTTAATTGACCAAAGTTTTGACAGCTTATTTTCTGAAAAAGTGGAAATTTCATGAATATTTTTTAAGCGAATGCAATTTTATTTACTTACCTTAACACTTCCCATTTAGTATAAAAAAAATTATGCAGAAATCTTGCCGTTTGTGGTTCTTCTTTTAAAATTTCCTTTATACCAAACATTTTCTTATAAATTATGTGATTCTCCAGAATATATTTGTATTTTTTATTATTTTTCAAATGACACATTTTGACATTATTTTTCCTAATACCGCCGATATATCTTTCAACTACTAAATAGAGGATATATTTAAAATACAACTTACTAAATGAAAAATAGAAAATATTGCCGTAATATCTCCAAGGTTATTTTTTTTTTCCAAATGTTTATTGGATTCCTAGTAATGGGAAATAATAGATACACTCAGAGAAAAATCTTTTTTATGAGTATGTGTGACATGGATACGGGGGCGGAACAATAAGTCCGTGACTTTTTGAGCTGAACGTAGTTTTTTTGCAAAAAAAAAAATATATTTTTCAACATAATCTCTTTTTAGCTCAATACACTTAGTCCAACGTTTTTCCAATTTTGTATCCCTTCCAAAAAATAGGATTTTTCGAGGTTCATAAAATAGACATTTGTTTGATCACTAATTTCATCGTTGGAGCTAAATCTCTTTCCACCGAGCCATTTATTTAGGTTTTCAAATAGGAAATAGTCACTGGGGGCTAAATCCGGAGAATATGGCGGATGAGGTACCAATTCGTAGAATTTTGTCATTGAGACTACACACGTGTGCTCCCGTGCATTATGGTCAATTGAGAGCAAACGTGGCGCCCATCTTGCAGACAGCATTCTTAAATCCAACAGATCATTAAAAATCGAAACCAAATGTCTATGGCATCAACAATCTCACGCACGTTTACTCTTCGATCGGCCAAAACTATATCGTGGCTTTTTCGACATTTTCGGGTGTATTGACCTTAGTTGGCCGTTCAGAACGTACAGCGTGATTTGTACTTGTGCGACCAGAACGAAAGTCAGTAAACCACTTTTTTATTATTGAAACCGATGGTGCAGAGTCCCCATAGTATTTCTCAAGCTTTTTCTTGGTTTGATTGACGGTTTTTTTCGTATATTTGGAGCCTTTAATGAGTAATTTGTGAGTCCAAGATGAAAAATTTTATACTCTTTTCTGCGATATTCCGGATCGAATAAGCCTAATTTATGCATTTTTTAATAAATTTTTCTGAAATAAATTGAACGCGAGTTTAAGATATAATTATGTGTGTAATATTTTTTTTATTAAAAAATTGATAATTAACATTAAAATACAGAAGCTGTTTTTATGCGGCAAGCTATCAAAGTTAGCTTATCTCATTCCCATATATATGTATATATATACATATATACTCGTATATTCGACATAAGCCAACGTTTTGTGTTAACGCTTAACGTAAGGGAATGTCAGAAGCCTATGGAGCTTCAAAACACAATTATTGTTTACCCCTCTCACTATTCCAGATATGCCGGTAGTTCAGGATCTGATGCATTTTCTAAATTATCCAATTGCCGACGAGATTTTATACCCAATCGCCGGGGCTTAAATTCTGAGCCCATCGTAATACCTGATGGTATTTTACGGCCACGAAATGTGGCAGCCTCAAATGAGGGCGGAGGTGTAGGATTTTTCTTTTCTTTATTCGAATGCCAAATTTGAATGGGTTTTTGGTGGGATGAATTCAGAGGTTTAACTTGTGTCAAAGTACCAATTTTTGCCAATTTAGGTGATTTTTTCTTATAGTAAATTACTTCCAAGGCCAAAGTGACCATAGCTAAACCTAAACCAAAAAGAGTAGCAATGAAAACACCTCCCAAACTTTCTAGACTTATGCCTTCTTGCTCCTCTGATAAAGAACAACCAGCACGGGAATGATTCCAATATTTGGCCTTCAGTTCTTCAAAATAACGATCTTTTTGTAGTTCCAATAAAGCGAAACTCAGTTCATCCTTGAAAAAGAAAATAAATTTATAAAAACTTTTAAATTTAAAAGTTAATTGTTTCAACAAACTGCTAAATGAGATCCTTGCTGTACAGCTATAGCATAAGGTTGCTCTGCGAACACCTCACCCACCTCAGTAAGGTTGCAATTTCTTGTAATTTCATATTTGATTTCAGACGAGTCGTGGATAAACGCAAAATCAGCATTTTCACGTTCATTGACTTTTCTAAATCCCTCCCTCGAATCTCTGACAGGCATGGAACTATTAATAGCCAACAAGATATGGCCATATTGCTCTTTAATAGGATAGTCCCAAATACTAAAATACATTTTTCTCATATTTAGATATTTTTTATATTAAAATGATTAACTTACCGAAATTTATGAAAATCTCTTGAAGCATTCAAAGCCAATTCCTTCCACATACGATATAAAGTGTCCTCAGCAAATTTCATATTTATAAAATATTGATGGGTATCTGACCCTTCAACTACGGTGTAATTAATACGTGACTGCCTAGCCAATTGTTCAAGAGATTGTACAGGTGTTTGCATTCTTTCAACTGTTAAAAATGCTGCCAAATTTGCCGTAAATGTTGCCAACATTAAGACAACAAATAACCAATAGGATGCTACTAGAATGCGACCCGACACAGCTTTGGGAGCTTCCCCACCACCTTGAGGTGTAAATGATGTAAGGGCAAACCAAAGGCTTTCACGTAAAGTGAACTCTCTACGTTGGAAAATAAATATTTTCAGCAGTTTCAAAATACTTATAATGTAGCTACTAGCTCACCTGCATGGATACGGATAAGCTTCTTTATTATTTCTCGAACTATAAGGTGAATATTTATCCATAACCCAAATCATGACTGCCGTAGCAATCAGGGCAGCTATAATACTCAACCATACTTCCACTCGAAGGACCGTCATAAATTTAAATAGTGAAGTTTGTCTTACTGGTTTACGCATAACAATTGATATACCGGTTTGTTCAAAATATGGCGCTATAAAATCAATGACTTCCTCTCTTTCCGAGTACATTTTTAAAGCCGTTACAGAAAAATCTGTTTCACCGCTAACTAGATCTCCAATAATTCCATCCCACTTGCCGGTTTCGGGATCACGTTTTCCAAATTTTCCCGCCGAGGGATGTACTAATTCATAACCAAAATTTAATTTTTTCGATAGAGTTTCAATAAAATCAATACAAAGCCCCTCCCAAATAGGATTGCCTCTTTGGTCCAAAATCATTTTACCAGTGCGATAATCTCGTCGATAATAACTCCAAGGAATTGCCTATAAAAGGGATAGATGTTATGTTTTTGCTTGAGGTGATTTTGGGGAAAAAAATATTGTGCAGGTACTACTTTTTTATTTAAAAATCTCTCTCAGTTTGGTCAAGAGTTGGGCGCCAATTGAAATACAATTTTTGTACAATTTGCATATTGAATTAAAACTTTTAATTAAATGTCCCACATTGGGAACCATTTTAACCAGTCTCTTTATTTTCTCCCGCTGAGACTGTTACTCGCTAAAAGACGATTCCTTTAAAGTCGCTTTTTAAAACCATAATTTATGGCTTTGAGATTAAAGTCAATTTCCGAATACGTTCATATGTTATAATATGCCAACTTTCCGCGCATATTTATTCTGATTTTTTTTAAACGCGAATTCGAAATAGAAAATAAAATTTTTATATATACTAAAAACCAAAAATATACACTATAAATCCAAAAGATGCACAAAGAAAAATATAGTATATACGTACACTTAAAATTTGCCGATTTTCAAAAATCATTTATTTCTCAGAAGCTTCACAGAATAAAATTACAAAATTGTGTTTGTTATATTGAACATCTCTCATACACAGAATAAAATTACAAAATTTATTTGTAATATTGAACATCTTCCATAGAACATTTTTGTAAACCAAAAAAAATTATCTTTTAAAAAGGCACCAACAATGGAATTTGTAAATACAAAAAACGTTTTCTTATTTTTTTTTTTTGTAACTTAAATTTTTATTTTCAAAGAATTTTTATATGAAAAATAACAATTTATGTACAAACATTTCAAACAAAAAATTTTTAGAAATCGAATTTGAATTTTAACTAATTTTTTTAATTACTTAAAATTTGGTGATACTTTTTTCTGTGTATTTTGTTTTTAATTAAATCGTAATTTAAATTTAAAGAAAATATGCAATAAAATGCAAAATATTCAAAAATATACATTAAAAATCATTAAAAATTCTTTGATTCCGAAAAGTATTTGTTCAAAATCTGTTTTAAAATATATATAAGCATGACAAAAACATTTTAATAAGGTCCAAAGTTGGGCGCTAATTTTTAAGATACCTTCTGGTGCTCTTTTCGACAGTCGCTAGGTGGAAACCGGAGGTAGGACAATCTTTAAGCCAGATAAAACATTATATCTCTTTCCAAAATCTACTCTTGTAGACCTTTTTCGTTTGATATTTAAATTTTCAATATCATATTCAAAATCTTAATTTAATCGGGGGTAGAGTGTTTAGAAACCGGCTTTTAAAAAAAAACGATTTTCGGTTTAGCAGAAAAATCATTTTTTACAAAACCGATTTCGGTTTAAAAGAACCGTTAACCGGTTAAAAAAAAAACGATAACCGAATTTTTCGGTTTTTAATTAAAGGTAGTCAATACATTAAAACAGTTGCGTCCAATTCATATGCACAATGTGCAAGCTTTTACAAAAGAGCTTTTTCACCTACAGCAAGCTTGGACGAGAGCTTTTACATATATGAGGGCACAATAAAGGATGGAAATTTTGAATTTCGAAATGTTATAAGTTGTATAATTTATTTAAGCCAAAACAATTTAATACTTCCTTTTGTTGTTGATCTATCCTTAGCAAAGCACAGCAAGCCTTTTGAAGATGGCGTTTTTTGTTTACAGATCTTTCAAAAGAAGTATTAACGTGTTTTGTCTTTAATAATTTATACAACTTATAACATTTCAAAATTCAAAATTTCCATCCTTGTATTGTGCCCTCATATATATATATATGTAGAAGCTCTCGTCGAAGCTCGCTGTAGGTGAAACAGCTCTTTTGTAAAAGCTTGCACATTGTGCATTTGAGTTGGACGCAACTGATTTAAATAAATAAAATCTTGGAAGATTTGTAATATTCTTAAAAAAGACGTAGCATTTGGGCGGATTCATGTAAATTTAAACTTATCCAGACTTATTTTCATGCAAATTTTACGGCGTTTTTCAAAATGGGCCCAAGAAATATAACCCTAATTTTAAAACGTAATTAAGCCCCATTTTTTTTTAAATTTACCTCATAAGTATAATGTAAAATGACCCCAACCAAATGAAAATGTGATTGACGCTTTTATTGATCACGCAAAATAACTCCAATTTGAAGAAATGAAAAATGACTCCCAAAGAAATATTGTTTATGCACAACAAGGACACTTAAATTAGAGCTAAATATTTTTGAAACCTTTTAGGAATTATATTTCTTCTTAATGTATAAAAAATTTTCGCCTGCGACGCAAACTTCTACAACTGTTAATATATGAAAATAAAAATGAAAATATTTTCGCTAGCGGCGCCAACTTCTACGACAACTACAAGTTTTGATCAATATTTGGCCAATTCACATTTTCCATTTGGTAACAGATTTATCCCAGCTTTACATGACTTATGCCAGCAAATATAATTCACAAGATAATTTTTTAATCCACTTAATATTGGATATTGATCTCACAATACATTTATAATTGGCTTTGAAGACTTTCATGTATTGAAATTAATAAATAAATATAATAATTTCATACAAGTATTATATTTTTTTTTACAAAAAAATGCACTCCATTTCTTCGTCCTATATTAATCACTTTTTCACAACTATCCTCAACGTGTTGCATCAACAAACTAATTCTTTTCAAATAAATAATGTTACAACTTAAACAAAATAAACATATACCAATACCGTTATAAAATTTTGCTGAAAATGCAAATTCAATGAAAATGCAATTTGGCCTCACATACTATTATATCACACAAATTGTAGCCATTTTTCATTTAAAAATTTGGGGCTAAATTTCATAATGAAATTCGATCCCATTTAGAAAAATAAATTTTGACCCCAAACTCCTGGGGTAATTTTTATTTTGGGGCCTTTTTGTCCCAAAGTTTTTCTCTTTTTTTTGGGAGCGATTTTTCATTAACATTTTGGGGCCAAATTTCTTGGAGCCTCATTTCATAGCGCCAAATTTTTTTTAAAATTTAAAAATATCTCTGGATAGTTTTAAATTGAGCACTCATTAAATTGAATTGAATTTAAATTGAAATTCGGATCCATTTTAACTACTGCAACAATTTATAAACGCAATAAATTTTGCAAACTTATCTTACCTCTGCCGTTCCTATACGAAAAAACCTTTTAGCTGAGCTAATAGTCTGGTTGATTTTCTTCAATTCTCCATTTTGCCAAGCAGCCAAATCAGTAACAGCTTCATGTTCACTAGAATAAAAATTAATCGAAACATTAACTGTAAAAGTTAAAGGTGGTATTAAATCCATGTCATCTTCAAATTGATTGTCATTATTCCCGGCAGCAAAAGTCATAAAATTTGTTAAATGAAAATGATCTAAAATTTCGAAATTTGATTTCGCTATGCCATCCTTATCGGAAGTATCATTACATTCCATACTGATGGGTTGCAACCAATCTATATTGGATTGCCTTATATCAATTAAACCACGGAATATACTCAAAAGTAAAGCCCGCTGAAACTAAAAAAAAGTTAAAATTACTATATTAAAACATCACCTTAGCTTTAATAAAATTTACAGTAAATCCACTAAGACAATAGGCATCTTTCATTTGCATAGATCTACAAATAGCTCTGGAATTGACCGCAAATTTATTGGCTCCTTCTGCCTGTTTCTTATATTTAAACACCCGATCTTTAGTGTCCAAAAATATAAAATGCCATTCAGGTGGTCGTAGAAAAACTTTACCTTTAGAGATCTATTTTATTGAGAAGTAATAGAAATCAAAAGCTCCAAATGTATAAGCTGCTCATATTAATTACCTTTTCAAATATGGTATTCATATTTGTGCCTCTTGCAAATATAGCATAATATGATGGACTTGGCCGTAAATCTCTTAAACGTTTTACAAAATCATTATTGCTATCGTCAGTATTCATTAACAACGTTCGAATTGGAAATCCCTCAACAACTTGCAGTAGAGCCTCCATTTTATCTTGTTCATTTTGAAGTAGTAAAACTACATCGTTGCCACCCTTTTGCACCAAAAATTCACTAAACATTTGTAGAAATGGTTTAAGCATACGATCCACACGCAAGTAAGGTATATTATGGACTTGTACATAATCCAAACCTTGTGACCAGGGATGATAAGTTAAATCTAATATCACCGAAACTCCAGATAAAATAATTTCACAGACTAGATTTGAATGGATAGAATGGACTTAGCAAATTGAGTTAGGAAATTGAATACTTCTTCTTATAACAAATAGGCTAAATACTTTTTTTTAGCATATTTCGTTTGTTACAAGTAGATTTTTAGTATTTTTTAAATAAAAAAATTAGTTTTTATTAATATTTTTTTTTAGGAATTATTAAACATGTATTTGTTAGAAACCTGCTAAAAAGTTTATTGAAATAATTTGAAATTTTTAATATTTTTTACACAACAACAGTAATTAACACTCAGAAAAAAAGTTAGTAAAAAAATTTGTAAACTGTTTTCAATCCCACTTTACAATTTTTGTACTGATTTTTAGTAAAAAAAAATATTATTTAGCAAATCTTTTTGCTATTTACATTTTGCGAATTACAGAATTTTTACAGAATATTTACATATTTTGTTGCTTATTTCCGAAATCATTTTACAAATTTTTGAAAACAGATTTGTTAAGATTAGCAAAAAAATTTACAATTTTTTAAAAAGTGGATATTGAAGGATTTGTTATTTCTAATTTTGTCTAAAATATTTTTTGAAAAAAATAAAATAAGAAAATTTTAATGCTCGATATTTAGTAATTTTTTTTGCTGATTTTAGCAAACAGATTTTAAATTCCACTTTACAAAAAGTTTACTAAAATTTAATAGCGGCAGCTAATTTTTCTACAAATTTCATTGTGCCACACGTCAGCAGACATGTGTTGCTAAGATTAGCAAAAAATACCGCTGGGCTCAAATTAGCAAAATTTCCCGTAATAACAGCAAAATTTTCAGTTGCCATTACAGACTTTGTTTTGGTAAGTGTAGCATAATAAAAAGCGGATTTTTGCATATTTTTTTATATTGCAAAAAAAGTTTCTGGCAATACTGCCACAGTTACAAGTTTTCATATTTGGTTCGTTTGTGTACTTTTCCCAGTAAAGTTTAGTAAAAATTACTCAGCAACAAAATTTACTCCAAAAAGAAAAATATCCAAAAAAGTATACAAACGGAAAATTGGTAAGAATCAGTAACATGGAAAATATGAATAAAAAATGGAGATTAGATTCTCCAGAACCACTCCGGACTTCTATCTTAATTCTTCTATCGTAAATAGGTTGATATTTACTTATATTTTACTTGCATAAAAAAATATTTAATGTGTTCGGACAAATTCCTTGTTTTTCAATTATATTTTTATCAATCGATAGATTAAAGAGACGCCACCAAAACAACATGGCCGCCAACATCTAACCGCTCCAATTGCAAAACCCTTTACATATATTTGCATGTAGTAGTAAATGGATATTTTATACAAATTGTATATGCATGCAACTTACAAGTTTTTATATTTTTATTGTTGAATTCTTCGGCACCATTTTCATCTTCATCTTTTAATTCTACAACCATTACCGAATCCGATATTTCTGTTTCTAAATGTAAACTATCAATTTCTTTCAATGTTGCTGCAATATCTGAATAAATATCCTTTTGTAAAGGATCAACCCAAAACACTGAATTGAAAAATTAAATTAAAAATTTTCTGAATTTATTTCAAAAATACAAAATGTTTACCAATTTTTAATTCTTTGGATTGTATCAAATTTACATAGGCAAAAATTACAACCGCTACTTTTATTAAAAGACACATTTTTCCTACAGTTGTTTCGCTACTTTTATTAAAAGACACATTTTTCCTACAGTTGTTTCTACGAATAGAATTGAATGACAATAAAATCAAATATAATCACTATAACTTCATACAATAATTTAGTGAATAATTTATACGGAACATATGAAGCGTCTTATAAAAGGATGTCATAATCAAAAATAAATACATTCATATGCATGCTCACAGTTATGATTTAATAATATGAAAGCAATTTATTGTGATTTTCAAATTAAAATGTACTTTGTATAGCATTTCCTTTTGAAATTGGGACCATGCAAATAATATTGAGCTTTTTTTATACATATATAAAATTGTAGGGCCTTAATTTTTTATTTCACGTAGGTGAGGTGTTACGTTATTTCAATGTAAATGGTTTTTGTAAGACAAACAATTTGAATAGCGCCATTCTAAGTGAAATACAAAATAAGCAGTTGAATTAATTTCCATTATCCATCAACCCTCTTTTTATACAGGGATCGGAATAATTCCGCTATAAGAATTTGTTTTTGTAAGATTCCACTGGATGAATTAAATCTTTTGTTTGAAATCGAAAACGAATAAAATTAATTGAAATTTTAGATTTGATATTAACTTGATTAAAAATAAATAATAATTCCGCCAGAGGAAATGTGTGTATTTTGTTATTGTAAAATTTCTCCGGAGGAATTTTTACCTTCCCTATCTGGGATTATATCTAAAATCGCACTAAATATCATTCATTTTGTATTCACCATAAAAATGCACCACAATAATTGTTTTTAAATTCAAATAATAATTTTTACCTCACGTTTCAGTGAAATACATAAAAAATGTAACTCTGTTTTTTAATGCGAAAATACTACAATACAATACTTATGCGCCTTGTGAACTCCTTTAAGGTAAACAAGTAAAAAAAGGCTTTAATTCGGCAGTGCCGAATCTTTGAATACCAACATCCGAAAAAAATGTTCTCAACTGTTTTTAATACAAATAATGTAAAAAACTTCAGAAATAAAATTATGGAGTTGAAAAAAATTGTTTGAGGTGAAAAACTTTTTTGGATGTGAAAACAAATTTTTTTGGTAGAAAAAAAATTTTGAGTTAATAACAATTTTTTGAGGTGAAACAAATTTTGTGGTGAAAAAAATTTTTTGAGGAAAGATATTTGAGGTGAATATAAAATATTATTTAATTCTAAGCGACTGGTGAAAATATTTTGCCAGTCACTTCTATGAAATTGTACTAAAATTCACCAATTTGTATGGACAATTAAGAGGTGCCTTCACATTTTCACTCTTAACTTTTTAACCGCTGGACCGATTTTGCTCATTTTCAATACCAAACTTCTCGGGAGGATGTCCATTAATTTAGGTCAAAATGAGCACCCCAGCTTCCGTCTTCACATCGTGATTGCCATTTTAACAAACAGGCGGACAGACAGACAGACGGAAATCGCTAAATTGACATAAAATTGCATAAGGACCACATATATACACTCACCAAAAATAGTCTGTAATGGCAACTGAAAATTTTGCTGTTATTACGGGAAATTCTGCTAATTTGACCCCAGCGGTATTTTTTGCTAATTTTAGCAACACATGTCTGCTGACGTGTAGTACAATGAAATTAGTAGAAAAATTAGTAGCCGCTACTAAATTTTAGTAGACTTTTTGTAAAGTGGAATTTAAAATCTGTTTGCTAAAATCAGCAAAAAATAATTACTAAATACTATTAATATAAGTACAAAGTTTTAGATTTATTTTTTTTTATCGAGCATCAAAAATTTTGATTATATTTTTTAAAAGATGTTTTATACAAAATGAAAAAAAAAATCAAAGGCTTAAAAGTCTTAAAAATTGTTAAAACATAAACGAATTTATCATTTTGGTTTTAATTTGGTAATTTCTGTTTTGAAAAATATTTTAGTAAATTTTTTTTTTTTTACTTTTAAGGTTAAATTTAATTGTTTTTAGGGCTGATTTTTAGAACTAAAAATATCCTAAACTAATGAAAAAGTCCATCTGCTCATCGATTTTTCATAGCACCGAAACAAACTACTTCCTCCCAATGACACGCCAATGTTAAAATCATAAATGATTCACCGAAATTTTCACAACTTCGGGTTCAGTAGATGTAGTGTTTAACTACTTCTTCCTCAGCTCTTATTTTGCTGGGAAGCTAACAAATTGTCCAATTTTCATGTTGTTGAGTTTCAAAAAATTTTTAAACTACAACTGTTATTTTTGAAAATCCATATGTGATTTTTGAATATAAGGTAAAAATAATGTAGAGAAGAAACAAAAACGTTTTGTAGGAAAAAAAAATCATGACCTTTTCGTAACTATTGTAAAAAAGCTATCTAGACTGAGATACCCTACATGTTGCCACAAAATGTCTGTTGGAACTTAATTTCTACTTTGAAATAAATTATGGGGGGTTATTTTCTAAAACACTTAAGGCAGAAACAGAATAAGCTACCCAACAAACAATACGTTTCGTTTACGGTCCGTTATAAGCGGAATCCAACTCCGTTTACCTACCGGACCAGAAACGGATTTTAAGGAACATCGAAACTCATTCGAATCCTTTGAAATACCGTCAATGACTAACCGTTTACGGATATATCGGGGGTAAAAACGGAGTTGTCCGTTAAAAGACCGTCAATGTCCGACCGTTTACCACATGAAAAACGGAACTGTCCGTTGAAAGTCGAATTCGTATTCTTACCGTTTTTTCAACAAAAAAGGGATTTGTGTAAATGCCTAAATTTTTTAGTTTTAAATAACAAATTATAGTTTTTTTTCTTTAAATTTATAAAGATCTTGAATAAAATAAACTAACAAGCTAGCATCTCTATCCATCACTGCGGTTATGGCCCATTAAAATCATAAACAAATTAAACAAAATTTTAATGTAGGTTTAATTGGTGGCGTTTACAAAATGATGTATCTTACAATGCTAATTTGTACATTTTTTAACCAAATATTTTTATTTGCAAATCTGCCTAAATTTGTTTTTTTTTATTTTCCAAACTTTAGCGTATAATGATCGCAGACAAGCCGAATGGAATACTACGACCTTCATCAACATTCTTCTTGGCTTTGAAAGTGTTAATTGTAAATATCTCTATTAACCTCACAAATCAATGGAAAAAGCTATTTATGCTAACATCCAGTTGATTTTTTTTCTTTAATTAAGTTTAGATGAAATTTACTTACTATTTTTTGTGTTTTTCGCATTCTCCTTTAATTTTTTTTTTTATTTTAAAAATTAAGTTACATAAATTTTAAAAAGTCACTTTTGCAGAGAAAATTCGTGTTAACATAGAAAGTCTTAATTATTTTGTGACTTTTTTTTAAACTTTGCCTGTAAAAGTCTTTAATAAAACTGCAAAGGGAATAATTATAAATTCAAAAATTGTTTTGAAATAATTTTTAAAATAATTTAAAATTAAAAGTTTATCAAATTTTATTTTAAATAATTATAATTTTTATTAATTATTATTATTATTATTATTTGTTATGTATTTCTTATAAAATAAAAAAAAAAATTGTTTACAGCGACAAATTTACACGTCAAAAATAACTTACTATACTTAGTGTAATAAATTCAAAATTTTTATACAAAATTACACAAGTCAATATACAATATGCCGTGAGAAATTGTGTAAAAAAAGTAATGAGAAAACCTTTTAATTTTTTAATTATTTCTTATAGACACTACTAATTTTTGAATATAATATTCTCAACTCAAATTTAAAATACGTAAAGTTAGTAATATGAAATTTTATTTACACAAATCGATAAATTTAAATTGACAACTTCAGGTATTTTATATTTAAAGAAAAAAAACTGGGGGCGAATTACGGCATTCGTGATCGAATGAATTCATTGGAAAACTGTTTTTTCATATTTTACTAAAATAATACTAACTAAAATAATACTAATAATGAAAATGCCAACTTTAACTTTTATTTCCAATCTAGGACCGAACTATAACATTCCTGATAAAGAAAATTTCGTTTAAATGTTTTATTTTAAGAAATAAAAAAAAATAAATAAAATTACAATCACTTATGCCGTAATTTGACACCTGGTTTTGTAAAAAACAAAATCAAGAGTTTCGGTATTGGTATCGGTGGCTATCAATTTGAAAAGGGCATTAAAAAGGATCGGTTGCCAATCTTGATATAAATACCTTTTTATATAAATATTTAATAGCAAAATAAAGTTCTTTTTATTACAAAATTTTTGAAATTTTCGTCAAGTTACATAAACTGAAATGAGGTTTTAACAAAAATACTAATTGTTTAAAAATTAATGATTAGATAATGACATTTATTATGTAATAGTAGCAATAGTAAATAATGAGCGTATAAATAACTTATGTTTATTTCAAAATATTTTAAATAAAATTTGAAATTGTCAACATTGCACTTTTCATGTGTCATCTTTAAAAATTTATGTGCCATGTAAATGAGATAATATCGATTCGATATCCTCAATTTGTATTTTTGGATTTTCATTATTAGTTTCTTGTTGTGATTTTTTACAAACTTCACCTGGTTTGTGTGTAGTTGTTGCGGTGGTGGCATTTTCAGATTTAGATCTGAAAAAAAAAAATATGTTGGAATTATTATTATTTTACATAGCGATATAAGGACGAAATTCTCTTAATAATAATATTCAAAATTGTAAACTTACACGTCTTTACTGCTATCTTTATCAATTTCTGTAATTGTTTTAGCAACAATCGTCTGCAAATTGACTGGCGTTGATGTAGCCACTGGTGTATTGGATGTAAAAGCTTTTAATGAAGCTGCAGCTATTTTCGTATTTGACGTTAGTTTGTGGTCATTTGAGGAGGTGGTGGTAACACGTATTTTACGTTTCTTCGGGATGTTACGTATGGTTTTTTGTTGTGGCGCCGCAAGTTGTTTTGATTGCGTTGGGGTACTAGAAAATAAACAAATACCCTCAGAAATACGCCAAAAATGCTTTTCATTTTCATCTAAAGCAACTACCAGTTGGAATTTTGAAAAATCATGTTTTTTTGCCGCAGGTGGAGGAGGCTGATCTGAACCTTGGTAGGTGTAGTGTATAAATCTTTTAGTGTCCGTTTCATCTATGTTTGTTATTTCACAACCTTCTAAAGGATCTTCTTCAGTTTCCGTTACAAGTGGTTCTGGTAGTATATCAAGTTTTTGTGAAGGAATTTTTGGTAAGCTTTCTGGAGGTAAATCTTGTGTTACTTGTGGTGGTAAAACTGATTTGACTGGTGATGTTATTTTAGTAATTGTTTCATTAACTTCTGGTTTAGTAGTCGTCATATTTTCATCCTTTTTATATTGTTTCACTTTGGATTTTGTGGAAACCATTGCATTTCCCGCTCTTACGTGAATTTTAGGTTTTAGAACTGCCTTTCTTTGGTATGTGTCTTCTTCTGATTTCTCACCCATTTTCTTGTCCATAGATTCCTCCTGCCAATCTTCTAAAAGTTCCTGCATTTCTTTTTCCAAAGGTGGGTCGTCTGCTATCTGTTTTCTTACTCGTATAGCCCTTGGTTTAACAGTCGACGCTTTTCGCCTAGGATTTTTAGGGGATATTTTTGTTTTTTGTGCTAGTGGTTCTTTCTTTGCTCTGGTTTTTTTAGGTTTCATTAGACGTGGAGAAACTCTTACGGTTTGTTGTATGAAATGATTTAAGGAATCTTGAGATTTAATTAGAGTTCTTGTGGTGGCTAATTCTGCCAAAGTTGTAGTTGTACTGTGAGAGTTTATTTTACCAGGAGAGTGTATAGTTTTAAAAGCCAAAGGAGTACGCACAATTTTCTTACCGGACTTTCTTATAGTCCTCGTAACAGGTCTTGCTTCAATGGGTAAACATTTACGTTGTGCCGTTTTACTCGTCGCCAAAGGAGAGATATTGAGTTTAGTTTTATCTTTTGACATATCAGGGTTTTTATTAAGAATTACGGGCGAATTAGCTACGGAAACAGTATTATCATTGTCTTTTTGAGCTAGTTTAAAGATTGGATTCTTTTTAGTTTGCTCTTCAGGAGTTTTTGGTAAATGTTTTTTAGCTGAAAGATTAAGTGCGGTCAATACATCTAAAGATCGCTTCTCTTCTGCAATCATTCCAGTTTCAGGACACTGTTGCGTTTCAAAATAAGGTGCTTTCTTGCCTTTATCCCTCATAGCATACATCGTACGTGAAGCGGTTAAGGCAGCTGTTATATTAGGTGCCTTTTTTGAAGATGATGGTTTATCTTTTTTTGCCTTTGTATTAGCATCATTTTTTAGTATCTCTTTAGTACGTTCTCTCTTCAAAACCAATTCCTGCCTTGTTCTTTTTTCGGCCGATTTCATAGGCAAAGTTACTTTCATTGTAGCCGTATTTGAGGTACAGGGAAGTTGAGTAGTCTCAGTTGGTGGTGATGTTCTTGTTTCAGTTAATATATCTGCTTTATTAGGTGTTATCCAAGTTCTTATCGGAAAACGAACTTCTCCCTCATCATTAACAAGTTGAAAATTTTCATTTTTATCGGTTTCGTCCACTTTTTGCCATTCTTCATCTTCGGCACTTGAGATGTCCGATAGGCTTTGTTGTAATTCAATTGAATTTATTGCTTTTGTAGACTCTACCACAGTTTTAGATTGTATTGAAGTATCAGACTTCCTTGAAGACGATGAAGAAGATGATGATGATGACGATGATGAGTTGGATGAAGAAGATGAACCACCCGAATTTGAAGATGATGATGAAGAAGACGATGATGACTCATCTTCGGCAGCTGAAATTTCTGGAAGACCAGAGGCCAAAGTGTAATGTGTATCTATTTGAGACGTTTCCATATTATCCACAGCTTCGCATCCAAATGATTTAACTCTTTTTAAAACAAGAGCTTCAACTTTAAGTTTTTCTACTGGAATTTCTACCTTAATTTTTCCTATATTTTCTAATTTCTCTATATTCTCTGCTTGTTCTTCCCCTGCCTCTTCATCTTTTTGTGAAACAATTTTACCATCTTCCTGTTCATCTTTTTCGGAAACGATTTCACCATCTTCCTGTTCATCTTTTTGTGAAACTATTTCACCATCTTCCTGTTCATCGTCTTCCGTTTTATCTGTTTCTACATGCTGTTTTTCTTGCGGAGAGTTTTGCTTTTGTGAAGAATTTTTTAACATTTTATCAATATTACGATCTAAATCTTCACTTTCATCTGGTTTATAGTAGGAGCCACCACCCGAGGAATATTCTGTGCCTGTAACGCTTTTAGGTGTGCCCGCATCTTTGAAGCCGAACGGAGTAAAACGAAATCCTGGTGTTACGGCAGTTAACATAGGGGTGTCTAATTCACTTTTCGTTAGGGAACCAAATAAAAATGACGTCGACGCGTTCATATTATCGTGAGGATCGCTTTGTTTACCTGCCGGTGTTTGCAATGAGGGAGCAAATATACCGGGTGTAGGTGGTATACAGGAAGAAAGACTGGGATCTTTCAAGGGAGTTTCTAAAAGGAAAGCTATATTGCTCGTTCTCTTTTCTCGTTCCAGAGCCTCATCAATATGAGTTGAAGGCGCAGGATACTGGGCATGAGAAATAGTTCCATCAGTAATTTGAATTACAGAGTTCGCAGAGGTATCTAAGTCATTTGAAATTACCATTGAGGGTACAATTTCCGTTAGTTTCTCCTTTTCATCTTCTTTTATCTTTTCTGTTTTAGTCTCTTTAACTTTTCTTGTCTCCTTAATTTTAGATTTCTCTTTAGATTTATCTTGCATATCACCAGCTGAAGCACAACCAATCGATTTTTGTGGTGTGGGAATTTTTATAATAAATTCTTTTGATTTATCTTTCGGTTTATCTTTAACCAAGCGTTTTTTCTCTTTACCCCCCTGTGACGATTTGTTATCGGTTCCCCTTAATTCTTTAGTATATTTTTCCAATTTGAGAGTCATTATATTGACCTCTTCTTTTTTATTTGCTTGCTTAGTTCCCTCTTCAGTTTCCTTAGGCTTTTCTACAGCATCGTCTGTGGCTATAAATTCTTGTGAGTCCCTGTTGCTTTCTTTGGATCTCTCAAGTTCTTCAGCTTCCTCAGCTATTTTCTTTTCCTTTTTCTTTATAGCTGCAGGTTTTTTACGTCTAATTCTCTTTTTGACATTAACTTTCTTTGCCGGTTTCAACTCGGTATTTTTAGCATTAAGTTCTCGTAGACGTATATCCAAATCTACATTCGAAGTATTACGTAAACGTTTCCATTCTTCCATCAAATTGTCATTATCTTCTTTGACATCATCTTGTTGAGGCAAAGAGCTTGCATTCTTTTCATTTTCTTTTTCAGCTCTCTCTTCTAAATCATCTTCATTCGATGATTTTGAAAGCTGTCTCTTACAAGCTCTTACTGCATTTCTTCTAGATTGCTTACGCCTAGGAGTGTCATCTGATCCTACAGATTGTTGTGGTTTGTCTGAGTCTGTTAAAGCTTGAGATTTCAAAGTTTCTTTCAGGCATATCTTAGTGGTTGTAACATGTTTGTTAATAATAGTTTGATTGCTATTTTCTTCGGTAACAAAGAGTGGTGGAACATTTGTACCCTCATTTGCTGAGACATTCGTGCTGTCCTTAACGAAATGATTTGTAGAGCCATTTGCGACTGCTGCTATAGTAGGTAGAATTTCTACATTTTTTATTATGGCTTTTTCAGAAGTTTTGACAACATCCTCCGTCTTACTGTTATCCGCTTGTAATAAAGATTGTGGTAAAGTTTTTTGAAAGCGACAAATTGCCTCTCTTCTAGTGGATAATGGTGTTCCCACATTAGTCAAATAATGTGGACCTCTGGGTGAAAATGTTAAAGTTCTAACATGCGAAGCTCGTTTACGAGGCGTTGATAAGCTTCTGAACGCTTTTGTATTTACAATACCACTTGTAGATGGTGTATTTCTATCACACAATAGCTTATTATCCACAGATGCTGGTGGTTCAGTATTACATTGCTTTAACTCGGGATCATTGCTACATTTTTCTGTTGTCTCTAGACTATTGGAATTTTGAACAATATTAACCTTTTGAGTACTACTCAAAATAATAGAATTTGGTGGCAATTGATTTGCTGTTATTGTTATTGGTTCTGCTAGAGGTATTTCAAGACGTGAACCATCCATATTGGCAATATTATTGCTTTGCAATTGTTGTGTAACTAATTCATTATTCACTAGAAAAGGAAAATTCGTTAATAGACCATCATTAGTTAGGAAAATGGGAAAAGTTAATTGACCAGTAGTACCATCCAAGAAGATTTGTTCATTACTGACATCTACCACACCACTGGTGGATAATTGACTTATCAAATTATCTGCTGTCGTATTACCTATACCCACTTCAGGATGTTGCTTTAGGGCACTTTCATTCGAATTTAAAACAATTAATTTGGAAATGGAAAAATTCGGATCAATCAACGATCCAAAAGAATTATTCACACCCACGTTAGGAGGTTCTTGTGATGTTGATGCACCTAAATTACCAGCTGAAATAGTTGAAGCACTTGCAGCCGCTGCGGCGGTTCTTATAATCATTGGTGTTCGTGGTGGTGCGCTAGTTGTGGGTATATTATTTAGCATATCAGTTGTTTGGGGCAGATATGTTTGCAGCTGCAACTGTTGTTGTGTTATTCCCTGAGTAGGAACTAAAGCTGGTGGTGGTTCTGTGGCTGTATATAATGGTTGATTTCCTAACTCAGATGTTATAGCATTAATATTACATTGTATTCCCGCTGATTGTACATGAGGTTTATTTGAAGCTTGGACTACATCCTGTATTACAGCATCAAAAGTTGGATCTTTTTCGGTAGCATCTAAAATATTTTTAATCATTTGGTCCAATAGTTGAGTGGAATTTATTTCTACTGATGGTTGATTATTGTTTACAGTAGTTGGATTTGAAATATTAGGATGAGGTTCTATGAATGCATTTGTAGGGTTTGAGTTGTTCAAAGCGTGGTTTATATTTTCCACTAATTTCTCTTGAAATTCAGGATTATCCAATATGGCTTGAGAAATATCCTAAAATAATGTATGAATGCAGTAAAAAATATTTGCAATCAAATTTAAAATATGTTGTTGAAATGAGAAAATTTATTAAAACATGTCGTAATGCAATGTTTGTGAAAATTATAACAATTTGCTAGAAATTTCCTAAAAATTCGTTACCAACTTATAGAGTCATTTTTAGAGTAGTTTATATTACAGAACAGAGTGTTAGGATCTGCCAAAACAAAATATATTTTTGGCTGCGATAAGATTTCTTACGAGCCAATTTATACGATGCAATTGATTGCGTGCAATTTTCTTAATTCCCTTTTCAAAGTTGCTTCCAAAGTTATGTCTATTTATACAGTGACTTTAATAACACGAAAACTGAATGTGTATGAAGCAACAAAAGAAGAATCCATTTGAGTGTGAAAGAGAGATTACCGAAACATGAACGAAAACCGTGTCTTATTTGTTAGCCCTCTTGCTTCTCTGCCCCGTTCGCCTACAAACAAAAGTTGCACGCAATAATTGCATGCAACAAAGTCACTGTGTAAATTGGCTCTTATAGTCATATAAAATAAACTGATTTCTCTTAGAAATTGGAAGTTAAGCTCTTATTGGAAGCCTGGCACACAAAGGGTGGATACGTTTTTATCGTTTTAATTGGGATAGCAAAATATTTTTAATTTTATTTATAGATTTTCAAATAAATAGTTATTATTAGGGTTTTAATTTCTAAATTTTAAGATAACCTTAAGTGAGTGGAATATTATAATTTACTAATGTTGAATAAAAAATAAATAAAAAAAGCACATTCGATAATAAGTTGAGCTAAAGCCAAACATTCATACAAATCTAAATGAGTGTTAAATTAAGTTCCTATTATAAAAATATTCTAATTTATGATTTTTGGTTATGCACGTTTTTATGCAAAAAATTACTGTTTTTAAGTTTATATTTCTAATGCAAATATTTATTTTTTCTTTGCATTTCATAAGCGTTTATTTTCGTTTTTTTAAATTGCATACAAAACTGTTAAGAGATGGAGCAAAAAATACCTCTAAATAGCTTTATTGTGAATAATTAAACTTATTAAAGGTTATTTTTTCTATCTGCAGTTTCCTCGTGTAAATGTGTCTTTAAATACAGAAGCAATAGGGGTGGCATCTTTTTGACAAACAAAAAAAAAAGCCTAACATGCTGGTTACACGTTCAATTTCTTGCTTTCAATTCCTCTCAATTTGTAATACACTCACACTTTTTTACTATACAGATACCCAATATACCATATAGCAATCAAACTGCAATACAACTTGAGAATAAGCTTATATAAATAGCTTTTCTTAATTTGGTTTATTATAATGTTTATAAAATGTGAATTCACAAGCAGTATTTAACAACGCTTGAGAAAAGATTATTATACATAACTTTTTCTAAAGTGTGCTTATGAACAACATACACATATTGAACAACGCAATATGACGATTGAAATAGAAATATTTTTCAATACATTCTAGTCTTGTTGTCTTTGTTCTACGTTTAAATGCATACATTTGGTTGTAAATTTTATAAAGTGAACGTGCAATTGCATATTAAATTTAATTATTTTTATAATAATATTTATTTATGGTTAAAATTAATTATTATTATTTATGTTCAAAATGAATTATTATTTTTATATTTAAAATGAGTTATTATTATTTATATTTAAAATTAAAAATAAATGAAATTAAAGAAAACAATTATGATTTCTCTTTTTCAACACTTAATAATATCTTATATGTGAAGCTTATTCTACAAATAGGAAAAAAAGCTTATAAATATATTGAGTCAATAAGCTTTTCTATACGCAAGTTAATACAATATTATTTTTGTAAGCTTATTCTACAATTGCAAGAAAAAGCTTATAGTAATCATACACACATAATAATTTCACGAGGGTTCCGTTTTGATTTTTTTGCAATTGTTACGATACCCTTTTTCTATATATTCTCAAGTCTTTTTCAAGCTTAAGGCTTGTGTTTGTAAGCTTATAATAATATTTTTCTCAATCCATTTGGTATGTTGGGTAGTAAAAAAGTGTGAGTGTATTGAAAATTGAGAGGAATTGAAAGCAAGAAATTGAACGTGTAGCCACCATGTAATAGTTCAAAAGAAGTATAAAATACAAGTTCTTACAAGATTTATTTGTTTCTAAAATATTTTAAAGTTCATTTCAATAATAAATATAAATATACTTTCTTGCTAAAACCTATTGTTTTTCAGTTCGGTTAAACGATTAACCGATTCCTCGATTAATCTACTCTATTTGGGTTAATGTCGAAACAAATAATTTAAAACTCAAATAATTATTTGACCCAACAATTCGATTAACCGGTTAAATTTTGAATAAGCATTTTTTTTTATTATTATTTCTTAAAACTTCTCACTTATGTGTTTTGATGTGGCTGTCAGGCACATGTGCCAACAGTTCGGCACATGTGCCATGTGAAAATTTAGTCGGCGCATCACATGTGTCAAGTTTAAAATGTGATATGTCAGGCAAATTTAAGTGTCGGCCCAGAATAACAACGTGATGTATTTTTCTATACAAATTTAAATTAAAACGAGCAGAGCGTTGCAGTTGTGAAATAGAATCTATTTTATTTTCAAAACCTCTATTGACCTCTAGGCTTTCAAATTACAAAATGTTGAACAATAAATAAAAAAAAATAGCTTATGATTTTCTAATGGCTCTTGTGTTTTTTTTACAAACTCGCGAGTAAACAACGTACTATAAACCATCTTAGTATGTTCGTTTCTAAATTTGTATTAAAATCATTATTTCTTAAAAAAAAAACTGTAGAAATACAAAGTTATTTTTATGTATAGCAATCGTTTCAATAATTGTTTTTGATATTAAAAATATTCTGTCAAATATTTTCATTCCCATTCACTTTTAAACAAATAAAACTGAATTTCCTTTTATAAAATAAATATGTCAAGTTAATAAAAACATTACAAAATTAAAATGTAAAAACCAAAAAAATATTGGGTCGTTAATAAGGAAAGGAGACACTGGAGAGTAATAAATCTCTACGGTATTTTTTTGTGCAGAATAGAAAGTTTGTGCAGTCACCGTCGTACGTCGTTATTTATGGCGCGTTTTCTCTCATAGCAACAATCGTTGAATGTCACGTTCTTATGCTGGGACGACAGTGAATGTGAAATGTACTTCAAATTCAAATGTGCCAATACTAACAGTACATTTAAGAAGCGGGCACATGTGGGGCACATGTCATTGTTTTTAATGTTTTAATGGATTGATAATTTTTTTTTTTAAATGTGTTTTTGAAACTAGTAGAATATTTGGAAGAAAAAAGATTTTTAAAAAGAAAAATTAATTTTTTTTATAAATTTTCAATAAAGTTTAATTTAAAAAAAAAAAATATTTTTTAAAAAAGTACCGTTTTTCAAAAAAGGACAATTTTTCCAAAAAGTAGTGTACCATTTAAAAAAAACAGTAGTATTACTTGTCAAAAAAATCATTTTCAAAAAAGGAAATTCTCCAAAAACAAAATAAATTTTTTCAAACACATTTTTGCAAGAGTATATTTTTCAAGAAAAATTACAATTGTTCAAAAAAAAAATCCAAATCCAAAATATTTGGCCCGTCTCGCTCTCTCTCGCTTAGTCTTCCAGATAAGTTTAAAAAAAAAAATATTTAGATTTTTCCATTTTTTTGTAGACAATTTTGTAAGAATTCTTTACATCTTTTAATATTTTTTTACATTCTTTTTGTGTGGTGAATTTTTTGTTTGACATATTTTAAGCATATTTTTCTTTATTGCGAATTAGCAGATTTTGGCACATCTTTTGGGGTGATTTAACATTTTAAAAAAGAAAGCTGGCAGCACTGGTGAAAACCAAAAACTGTTGATTTTTTATTTTATTTATAAACGTAAAAACGTTTCTGCAAAAATTCCAAAATTATGGGCACAAAAACTAAAAGCAATTCAAAAAATAGTACGCGGTCTATAAATCTCAAATATTTGGCCGGCCTCGCGCTCTTTCTCACTTAGTTTTCTAGAGAAGTTTCAAAAAAACATGATTTTTTCTAATTTTTTTGTAGACAATTTTGTAAGAATTCTGTGTTTTCTTACATCTTTTAATATTTTTTTTTTTACAATCGGTTCCCAAAACTATCAATTCTATGTAATGTTTACCAAAACCAATTCCATCAAATCAGTTTACTTAAACTTAAATGTAAGTCCAGAATTGGTACCAGATACTCGTACTTTTGGAATAATTTTAAAATCATCGGTGTTAAAACCAGAGAGAAAAAGATTATAAAGAAATAGAGGTTGTCCTACAAGTCGTTCTTTGGAACAGAAAACTTTGCTCTTGGTTCTAAGAAAAAATATTAATATTCAATAAAAAAAGTTTTGTTGTGAATACAAGGAATTTATAGTTCACGTTAATATCTGTCACTTAAAATATTGGCAGTGTTTGTGCGTAATAGCCTTTTTCCACTGACCTAGATCTTACATCTTTCATCAATTTGCAAAGATGTTAACATCTTGCCATAAGAATTATACAGGCCAAAAATTATAAATCTTTCTACTTCTATAAAAGATGATCCTTTCTCATTTTGTTCCATCTTACATCTTTCGTTATTTTAAGTGTCATCATTAAAAAAATTACAAAAAAAATCGATTTTCTTTGTGCCATCACTAGCAAACTGACATTGCAGAAAATAAACAAAAAAAAATATATTCAACAAAAGAAAATGAGCGGCACATGTAAGAATTTCATTCTTATGTCTACCAAAAATTCTTCTTCATCATAATCTTCCAGAATGGCCTTTGATATTTCAATGTACTGCATTAAAATTCTGGTTTGTTCTTGCAAGCAAAAACTACTCCAATGATTAATGCTTTCTCTAAATCCATTTTTTATTTTTAACAAAAAATATGCGCCTTTTTCTTTTATTTTTTTGATAGCTGAGTAAATGACAGATGAAAGATGTTGCCATGTAAATACATGTTTCACGTTTTCAACATCTTCCATCCGTTTCACAAAGATGTTGTTCAGTGTAAAAAGCCTTTAACGGTGGTAACAGGGATATCATTATAGCTCATGCAAAAGTGGTTGAGATTTACGCCATTAATTCTATGCGTTAGCTCTAATCGTGAACTGATGTCAAATATATAAGGGATTTTCGAACATAATTGACCGCACAAACACAGATACTTATTAATATATACTTTCAGCGAAAAAGTAAATATTTATCCATAAAAAAAAATTCAACAGATTTTCAGAAACAAAGAAATCTTACAATAACTTTTATTCAATTAATTCGCCTTTTGTACATCTGAACTCTTTTTTATTGATCAATTAGATGCACAATCTAAGTTCGCATATTCTTCTTATTATAACACATTTTTAAAATTGACGTCATTTTACCTAATTTTAAAACTATTCCGATTGTGTTTTCATATATCATTTTCTATACAAAAATCTACTGGAATAATGATAATATATAGGTTCTAAACTGGACTTTGGTGATTTTACTATCATTATTTTAGTGAATTTTCATAACGAAAAAGATATCATAATGTCTTAAAAAAGCAATATTGTTAGGTACATTTTTAATTGTTTTCGTAACAAAAGTAATTATTAAATAGGATAATAAATATTAATTTGTTGATTTGTAAAAGTATTTGGTCAAAATCTTTTTGGGGCTCCTGACTAAAAACATGAATTTGTATGAAAGTCGCTCAATTTTCTATAAAACTCATTAACAATTATTATTATTTACGCAATTTAGTGACAGCATAATATTTAGACATAGTTTTACTTTTTGTACATACCGGTATAATGGGTGTTACCAAAGAAACCATTTTCTCGGATTTATTGTGTGGAGTTGATTCGTTAACCGGTTTCTCACCATTAAACGTCTGATCAAATATTTCTGCTCCATCATCACTTTCTTCTTCGACGGTGTCATATTCACTTTCACCATCTTCAAAACTACACACTGTCCAATCATCATCGTCATTATATTCTTCATCATCCTCGTGTTTATCGGAATAAGAAGCTCTTGTATAATAACGACGTTTATGACGTTGTAAAGCTTTTGAACTCAAAAACCGATATGGTTCCAAGACTCGACATTTTTTCTTATTTGAAGTGGTGGCAACTTCATCATTTGGAACACTTCTCTTACGTTTCTGATTCTTATTTTTCTTATCGGAATTAATTTGTGTTGCATCAGTTGTGGCAGAAGGCAAAATATTTGTTTTACAACCAAACTGGTTACTACTCAATTCGGAGGAAAAAATATCCAAAAGTTCATCGACTTTTTCAGATAATGTACGATTTTGTAATTGAGCTCTTAAAGCATCTGTCAGTTTGGGTAATATTTGCTGAACTATAAAGAAATGGCATAAAATCATTAATACTGTACTTTTTCGATGACAATAAATTTATGTATTTTACCTTTTTTTAATATTTTTACATATTCACATATTATCTCTTCCAATTCAGGAAAAAATGTATGTGGTTGTAGGCCTTTTTTAAAGGCTGAAAATTCTTGTTTTAAGAATGGAGAAGTCTTACAAAAAATATGCGTTGCTCGTTTTAGTTTTTGTGATTTTAAGTATGCTGCAAATAGAAAAATTAAAATATTTATTTCAAAGAAAAAAAATGCATTTACCTAATACTAAACGTGCTATATCGCTGTTAAAAACAACCGTCTCCATATTTTTATTATTATGAAAATTGTATCACAATTTACAATTTAAAAATTCAGGCGTCTCTTTTTTTATTTTATTTTTTGCAGCTTCTTCTTCCCTTTTTTAGTTTGCCGCTGCTTTGTTTTTTTTTTACAGCAATATGACAGATGTTTATATATTTTTCTGCAAGACAGGGTTACAGAAAAAGTGTATAACATATAGATTAACTATGAAAATCTGTCAGATTTATTGTTTGGATAATTTGAATTGGCAACCGAATAAGGAAAATTGTTTTGTGGGAAGATATTCTAAAAAGTTGTATAGTGGCTGATAAGTACAAAAAAAATTTTCTCATTAAGGTCAGCGAATATTAATAATTTTTTTAGAAACATTAGCTGTGTTTATGAGGTATATTATGTTCCCAATATAATTTTGACATTAGTCAAATTCACGTTAAGAGATAAAGTGTAGAATTGCTATCAGTTTATAGTAAATGTTCCTCTTTACACCTTGCCGCAAAAAATAGGTATTAAAATAAGCAATCGTTTTTGAAATTAAATTGTGCCTTTCTTATAAGTTTTACATTATTAATTAAGTTGTAAAAATTTTGTTTATAAAAAAATAATTTTACAAACTATTTAAATTGTGCTAAAAATTATGTGCTTTATCTTAATATTGAACATTTCTGTAACAGGCTTCTAAAGCATTTTATGCGTCAAGACAATTAAAAGGATGATTCCACTTTATTTAACAATAATTGGAAAATAGAACCAACTCCAAACGCTACTGTATTCCATTCAGAGCAGCCAAATAGTTGCTTTTTAGAAAAAAAAATCGGCATTTTCGGCGCATCTTTTAATAAATCTTTTTGCATGTCAAATACCTTAAATCAGGGGTGCCCAAAAGTTCCTTATGTAGAGCAAACAACAATACATTTAAAGAATAACTAATTTTGATTCAATATTTTTTATTGTAAAAACCAATAAATTAGAGTAATCAAAAAACCGGCCTTTTGGAAAAACCGGTCAACCGGTTTTTTTGTTTTTTTTTTTTTTAATTTGAATAAAAAGCTTATATAATTTTTAAATTGTTTTAATTAGAAACAAAAAAAAAAGAAATTTAATAAATAAAGTAATAAAAATAAAAAAATACATTCTTTGAAAAAAATATTTTAAAATATTTTTTTATTGTATTTCATTTTAACATTTTATTTATTGGTTTTAATATTTTTAAATATAATATCTTAAAAATTAATATTATAAAACTATATGCATATCAAATGAATAGAGGCCATAAAGTTTGTAAATTGTTTAAAACGTTTTTCAATAAATAATTTTTTTAATATTACATTTTAAATATGTAAAAAGAAAATCTATTTTTCACTTCTAAAATGAAATTTTAGAAATAATATTCAATTACAATGTTTCGTTTTAAGACGATTTTTTGTTTGCTTTTGATAAAGCTAGAAGTGGAAAATACTCTTTCACCAATAGTAGATGTTGGACAAATAGTCAAAAGACAATGATATAAATTTTCCAACTTTTTAGTTCTTTTGTCGCATTTATGAAATTTGTCGCATATATGAAACTATCATATAATGATGAATTATTTTGTACAGTCTCTTTTTTTGGATTTTGAATACTGCTTATTGTGGTTTTTAGATCAGAAATTAAACTATTTGATTTTGAAATATCCAAAGTAAGGCTTTCATCGCAATCTATCAGACTTACATCTAAATCTTCATAAACGATTTTTAAATTGTTTGGAAAATAAAAGAGATTGCTTTCATCGCAATCTATCAGACTTACATCTAAATCTTCATAACCAAAAAACGATTTTAAAATTGTTTGGAAAATAAAAGAGACCAAGTAACCCAGTTGGTGATGTAATTAAAAAAACCGGTCAACCGAATAAAAAAGACCGGTTTTCGGTTTTCTTCGAATTTACAAAATATTCGAAACCGATTGGTTTAAAAAAAAAACAAACCGGTTGACCGGTTTTCGGTTTCGGTTTTTGAATACTCTACAATAAATAGAAAGAAAAAATAATATTTCATATCACACGTTAAACAAAATCTACATTGATGATCGCTATCGTCAATGTTTACCAGCAAAGCATACGTATTTAAACACACAGCCTATAGCTAAGCGCTTTTACAAAAACAAATGAGCATCAAGCGCATAGGGCTTGGGCACCCTTGCCTTAAATTAAATAAATTCTGTAAAATTTGTATAAATCCTGTTCGGCCTTAGTGTTTTACATAAGTAATTCTTGATTAAACGTATTAAATGTAATAAAATATTAATTAAAATTAATACTACTGAATGATTGTAACATTTTTTTTGAAAACTTGTGTTATATGCAAATATAGTTGAATCCAAAAAAGCATTCAATTTTAGAAAATCGTTTGCCAAAAATTCCTTTCTCTAAGATTTTCAAAGATAGAACTATTTAAACACTAAAAACGCCATCTTTGAAAGTCTGCCGCATAAACACAGCTGCTAATTAACTAAATATAAATGTAACGCGCTTTTGACTTTAACAAAAATCGACAAATCGGGGTTTTGCATATTTTTTAAAAGGCAATTCTGCCAGCCCTGATCCAATTGTCACAATTGCTAGATTTAGCAGATTGATTTAAAAATTATAATACTTTTTTTAGCATAGTTTTCTTCAAGAATTATTTCACTATTTTTTCGGATTTTCCAGCGCGAATATATGGAAAACTGCCCAAAACGTTATCCTACAAAAAATTTAATAAATACAAAAATACCATAGTAAAAATTACAATATTTTTATACAGCACATTCCTAGCATTCTTTTTGTGTGGTGATTAAGCAAATTTTAACCATAATAAATATTACAAGACTTTTTTAAATTTTTTGTTAGGCAGATTTTTAGCATATTTTTCTTTTCTACGATTAGAGCTGATTTAGCACATCTTTTGTGGTGATTTTACATATTTCGAAAGACATCTGGCAACACTGGTGAAAACCTAAAGCTGGTGTTTTTTTTTTTAATTATAAACGTTTTTAATTTTTCTGCAAAAATTCCAAAAATATGGGCACAAAAACTAAAAGCAATTCTAAATTAAAAGAACCAAATACAGAGGAGGAAACCATAAAGAATGATAATGCCATGGATGCTGTTAATACTGAAGTTGTTAAAACCGCAGTGACTGCACCAGCGTGCACTACCGAAAACGTAGAGGAAACAGGAAAAAAGAAAAGCCATAGGGAGCGTAAAAAACATTACTACAATGCTATACGTGGTCAAATGGAGTTCTATTTTGGTGATGCTAATTTGACTAAGGATAGATTTTTGAAACAATTGATTGATAAGGACCCATGTAAGTAAATGGTGTAAATGCACGGTGCGTTTGTTCTTAGAATTTCTCATTTTAGATGTGCCTTTGGAAATTTTTTTAACTTTTAATAAAATGAAAGCTTTAACTTGTAATGTAAAGGATATTGCCAAGTCTATAAGCAATTCACAACTACTGGAGTTAGATGAAACGCAACAAAAAGTAAAACGCAAAATTCCTTTAGCAGAAAATCGCAACGTAGATGAAAAAACGTTATATGTTGAAGCTTTGCCTTTCAATGCCGACCACGAATGGGTGAGAAGAATTTTCGAAAGGTTTGGAAAAGTCGCTTACATTTCTTTGCCCAAATATTCTAAATCCCGTAAAATCAAAGAATTTGGTTTTGTAGAATTTGAAAAAGAAGATAGCATTTCAAAGGCCATTAAATCTTTCAAAGAATTCAATGGAGTTTTGAACATGGATGAAAAAGATCCCTCCGATTTGGTCAGTGTAAAATCGTACGTAAAAGAACAATCTGGAGAAAATGAAGAGCCGGAAATAAGTACAGAATTTGTAGAGGCACGAAAAAGAATTAAAAATGAAGAAGAAAATGATGAGGCAGAGCCTAAAGCAAAGAAATCCAAAACGGAATTGCAAGATGAATCCGAAACTTCAAATACTGAAAATGCAACTTCTCAATCAGAGTCGGACACTAAAGTAGATGCTGAAATAGAGAGTACTGAAGAAGGTTTAAAAAAGAAACGGCGCAAAAGAAAGAAAAAGAAAGTTAAAATTTCCGAAAAACTTAAACGAAAAGCTGAACTTAATACTGATATAGCATATTATGAATTGAAAGTTTTGCCAAAAAAAGATTGGAAAAAATTGCGCAATAAATATTTAAATTTGCAAAGAGAAAAAGTAACCGAATTAAAACGTAAGGCTTGGAGAGAACAACAAGAATTAAAACAACAACAAAGGGATGCAATGGCCACTGAAGAAAATACTTCACAAATAGCTAGCCAGGTAGAAAAGAACCCCGCTAAAGGTACTGCTAAACATAAATTGCAAAAAATGAATATGAATTTCTATGGAGCAGCTGAAGAAGATGTACAATCAAAAACAACCACCACGGAAAAATCTCATCAAAATCGAGCTTTAGAAAGAGCACCATTGTTTACCTTTGAACCCGGTTTAATTGTTGAAGTTTCTTTTATAGAGCCTTGTGTTAATATTAAAGAGTTTAAAGTTGATATGCGTCAATATGCCTCTGTGAAATATGTCGACATCAAGGAGGGTGCCATGCAAGCGTTTTTAAGATTGGAATCTTCACAAAAAGCTTTAGAATTTACTCAACAAATAAACTGCGCTGAATATCAATGTAAAATTCTTAGTGATGAGGCTGAAACTAGCTATTGGCATAAAATTGAGAAAGATCGTGATCAAAAACTTAACAAAAAAGTAAAAATTCCACAAAAGAGGGGAAGAGAAAAAGTAAAAAAGTTAATAAGTAAACATATACGTTTTGGTGATGATGATGATTGAATTATTGGAAATTAGTGTAAAACAAAACGCATTGGAAAAATTTTCTTTTAAAGGCACATTTAAAGGCGAAACTGCTAGAGATACAGCAAATACACCCCTAAACAGTTTGAAACATTTCAATAGAGCTGTTTAGTAGAGTTTCTTGCTCTATCTCTGGCAGTGTTGTCTTACGTTTAAATGTGCGATAAAAAAAGCATTGATAGAAATTAAACGATTTTAAGAAAAATACTATCCTTTTTTTATGTCAGTAATTTTTATTAATATTTTTGAACTTAACTTGTATTTAGTACCTCCTTAAATATATAGTGAACCATCTGCTGGTCCTAAATAATGCAAAGATATTAATACAACATCTATAATCGTCCACACACCTAGACCGCCGAAACTAAATAGTTTTCCAATACCCTCCTGCCAATGACCCAAATAAAATCGGTCGGCTCCAAAGCCTCCCAATGTCAGACTAATTAATACAGCCGTACTCCATCTATAGCCTTGTGTCCAATTGCATTTGATATTTCTCGAAAATGACCGGTTGCCCAAACAAAAGACATCTGGGTATACCGTACAGTTGGTCTTGTAATATTGTCCGTTTACCGAATTACAATTACCCTTTTGTATACATTTCTGTTGCCATCTTTCCGTTTGATAACAATATCGACAATTCATTTGGTGCCAAAACCATCTACTGCCCTGGCATTCCACTTGATGTAAAGCTGAACAATTGACATACAATTCCTGGCCATAGTGGCAGGTGTAATTGTATATGCATTTTATGCAGGGAAATTGTAATTCACTGCAACTTATATTCGCTGTATTTTGACACTGCAATAACTGCTGTGATGTCTCATTGAAATTACGTATCACATATGGAGCCACTTCGCTGTTGTTAACTTTATTTTCTGTATCATCGGTGTGACTTTGTCTAATGCCACTCAGCACAAATATCCATACTAACATTAAGGCAGACTTTCGATTTATCACAATGCAACGTGTCATTTTGTTAAAATATTTATATAATTTTTTTAATAAAGTTTTTAGTCTAGTTAATTTCGTTTTTTTTTTTTGTTGATAATTTCTTTTATTAATTGCTTACAGCTGTTAAATTTGTTTACATTGTAGAAGCCGAAATTACATCTTTATTGTTGCCATCAATAACATTCCTATTCGATTGAGGAAACATGTTTAAATGCAACCCTGGATATTTCCACGAATTTGGTGATGCCACCTATGTATTCAAATGTAGCAATAGTCAAAATTAAGACGATAACTGTGAGCCGTAAACTGATCAAATGCTGAACTCATACCAGGGAACATTAATAGAAACAAGTGTTTCAACAAATGTTTAATTTATTAATACAGACGATGGAACCAAACATCAGTTCTGTGCATTCGAATATACTACTACTGAACAAATATCACTATTTCTATGGTTTAATTTTTATCAATGTTTTTATATTCTTTTGCTAATTTTTTATATGCTCTGTTTTATTTTTATAGCTATCACATTTTTTGTCCCCCAATTCTCTTAAATTGTAATATTCACTTACAAAATTTATCTCAACGAAAAGTAGAAAACATCGATACAGACGATGGAATATAAAATATCAAAAACTTGATATTTGAGTAACCAAAACAGAAACAAGAATTTTAACAGGAAACACTGCTACATACGATGTAACATTAAGTGAAACAAGCCCATGTTTCCACTAATGCCTAATGCTCCTTCTTTTGTGGGCAGCATAACAACCCGTTGTCACATAGGAATTTTTTCTATAGATTCTAACGGATTTTTGTTATAGATAAACCTTGTAAATTTATCCAATGGAAAACTATTGGGTTCTAGGAAATTTTCCTACAGATTCTGATGATTTTTCCCATAAAGAAACCTGCAGATTCTGAATTTATAGTCAGTGTATAAATAATATATAAATTGAGTTGTATATTTGAACAAGTTTTGTAAATATTTAAAAATTATATTTTCTCTGACACGTTTTGCATATTTTATGAATTTATTTTAAACAAGTATTCGCTAAGCTGATCCACGGTGTTGCATTTCAATTAAAATTTTGCTAAGTGTGGCAGCTCTGTTTAATCATTTTATTTTAAACGGGATAATTATACCGTTTTGTCTGTGGCGTTTTTCTTGGAGTGTTAAAAAAGTGCATTTAATTAAAAAGTTTTGTATTGTGCAAAAAGTAATAAAAATAATATTAATTATTAAAACAATTAAAATGTATCACTTTACAAACAAACAAAATGAAAATTAATGTTATCCTCTACCAAAGATTTGGATGATACATGATCATTTCGGAAACGGCCTGAACAAACTTTTAACATACGAATATTTCATTGTGAGCATATCCTGGTCGGCATATAAGAGAAACATTCCATAAGTTCACAAGATTATGTATAAGACAAAGAGTGTTTTCAATAATAAAGTGTTTTTAATTATTAACTAAGCTTTCCTAACATTCATAAACGAGGAATAGACATTTTATCTCAGCATAAATAGACATTTTATCCCATCTTTACAAAAACTGATTTCCTCATGTATGTATTATCAAACTGGATAATTTACTAGTTCAAAAACGAATATCATCTCTCTTAAAATTGAAATATTTTTTTGAAAATAACCCAATGCGAAGCAACTAATATGGATTTAAGGTAAGTACTCTTTGTATTTATGCTTTCATGAATTTTTTAGATTCCAAACAACCTTTTAGTTTGCATACCATCTATGACAACTTTGAATATCAAATAGGTTTTGTTACTATAAGTAATACAAATCAAAATAAAATAATTCAAAATAGACGAAAATCACGTGATTTCTAAAAATTTAAATTTTTTCAATTTTTATATTCAACTCTTTAGATTCCTGTTGTTTTTTAATTTTTACTTAAAAAAACTTTTTATAAAAGTTGTTACTAATCTTTTTTATTGTTGTTTTTAGAGTTTTAATTAAATCAAGTACTAGGCCTGTGCGAGATGGCTAAATAAATTCTAAATTTAATACAAATTGACAAAAAGGTTTAAAATTGTTTTAAAAAATATTTGAAAATATTTAAAAATTTAAAAAAAAAATTAGAAACCTGAATTTAGTTTAGATTTTATTTAGCCAGTTCGCACAAGACACTTCGCTAAAATTTTAGCGAATATTAATCTAAAAAAATTGAGTAAGACATTTATTAGTGTGTTTATGACAAAAATTTTGAATATTGTAGGGGTTCGCGTATGTTTCATTAAGAACTATCGAAAAAATTATTTAAATATAAGAAGTTTATAATAAATAATAATCTGTCGGTTGCCATAATTGTATTTAAAAAATCAAAAAAAGGAAACTGATGAAAAGTTGTGGTTTTCCTATATCAGACTTTTCAGACTCCGGTATTTTTTGCTTAATTGAAAACAAATTATTTGTTTATATTTATCTTATAAAACTTGTTCTAAGATGCTAAAAAAAAAATGATCAGAATGTGCTTAAGAATCAATTTTTCCAATTAAAAAATCACAGATACGTTTACGGTCCGAAAATACGTATCCGTCAAAACTTGTACGTAAACGGAACATTAACGGACCGTATAATTGAATTTTCGAAAACAATATGTTTTGACTCCGTTTGGCGTTTTGGTGTATCCGTTTCTGTGCCGTCAATTACGGAAAATCATTTTTTATTAGTTTTTCTTCCGTTGCTTTTGGATTTGTTAAGTTATCAAAAACGAATACTTAAATATCCTTTAGGTAAGTATTTATGAAATTAAAAGCAAGTTTTTCGATGATGTGTACAAAATTATGTAGATTTGCCAATAAAAATATTACCCGACAGTATTTAATAGATTTTGTAAAAAAATTTGCATATTAACATTGTCTGCATCATTATATCGTAAGTACCTCCATTTAAACCAAAATTATTATTTTTTATTTTTTCCATGATTTTTAATTGACCACAATCGCAGATGGTGCTGAAGATAAATATGGTATTTGTTTGTAATTTTGTTTGGTATTTGTTGTATTTAGTTTGTAAGTTTTGTTATTTTATTTTAAATATCTTTGTAAATAAATTTAAAGAAAAAAATTACTATTTAAATTTAAAATAATATGCTTTTACACAAATCCGTTTTTTGTTGAAAAAACGGTACGAATACGGATCCGTAAACGGTCCGTCATTGACGGACTTTTACGGATAACTCCGTTTTTTATCCGATATATCGATCCGTAAACGGTCCGTCATTGACAGACTTTTAGCGGATTCGAATTAATTTCGATGTTCCTTAAAATCCGTTTTCTGGTCCGTTACGTAAACTGTACGTATTGTTTGTTGGGTTGCCAAGTATTTAAGACCCTGCGGTACCTTGGGATTTATAAATTTACCTTTGAAATACGACTTTTTTTCTTTCTCATTAACCTTCTTATAGAGTATTCAAAAAACCGGCCTTTTGAAAAAACCGGTTTCGGTTTTCTTTGAAAAATAGAATTTTAAAACCGGTTTCGGTTTCGGTTTTTGCAGAAAAAACCGGTCAACCGGTTTTTCGGTTTTATTTTAATTTGGATAAAAAGATTATATAATTTGTTATTTATGTAAAAAAACAGAAATTTAATATATAAAGTAATAAAAATAAAAAAAATACATTCTTTGAAAAAAAAAAATATTTTTTTTATTGTATTTCATTTCAACATTTCATTCACTGGTTTTAATGTTTTTTAATATAATATCTTAAAAATTAATTTTATAAAACTATATTCATATCAAATGAAAAGAGATCATTAAGTTTGTAAATTGGGTAAAATTAGGTACGTTAGTAATTTGAACGTTGAAAACGTTTGGCATTAAATACGTTTTTTTAATATTACATTTTAAATATGTAAAAAGAAAATCTATTTTTCACTTCTAAAATAATATAGAATTAATATGCAATTTAAATGTTTCCTTTTAAGACGATTTTTTTGTTTGCTTTTGATAAAGCTAGAAGTGGAAAATACTGTTTCACTAATAGTAGATGTTGGACAAATAGTCAAAAGACAATTATATAAATTTTCCAACTTTTCAGTTCTTTTGTCGCATTTATCAAGATATATGAAATCATCATATAATTATGAATGATTTTGTACAGTCTCTTTTTTAAGATTTTGAATACTGTTTATTGTGTTATTTTGATCAGAAAATAAACTAATTGAATTTGGAATATCCAAAGGTAAGTCTTCATCGGAATCTATCAGACTTACATCTAAATCTTCATAACCAAACAAACGAATATAAAAGTGTTCGGGAAAAAATAAAAATGACCAAGTAACCCAGTTGGTGATGTAATTAAAAAAACCGGTTAACAGAACAAAAAATACCGGTTTTCGGTTTTCTTCGAATTTACAAAATATTCGAAACCGATCGGTTTTTAAAAATAAAGAAACCGGTTGACCGGTTTTCGGTTTTGGTTTTTGAATACTCTACCTTCTTACATAGGTGCACAAAATCAGCTACAATATAAAGTCCTATTGCAACAAATTCTAAATAATCTTAAACAAAACTCAGTACTTTGCATCTCTGCTTTTCATTTTTCATTCTACTTGCATCAACTGTCAAAAATTCACATGCTTCAATATTTCATTGCAAGCTGAGTCACAGTAGCATAAGTGTGGTTGGCTTTTGTATTATAGTTGAATTATAAATAAATAGTAAAAAAGTATAAGTGTATTGTTTTCTTGGCAGTTGCATGTGATAACGGGTTTATTATACGACCTTTATTACATCATTCTAATACTGAACTTTTTTTATTTATACTATCTTTTCGATGCTAACGGCACGCACGTATATTTGCAAACTCTTCATCGAACAATTACTTTATTCTCTCTTTTATCTTTCTGTTTACTGAGAATTTGTGTAAGCGAACACCACCAACGGAAAATATTCCTGCGGACCAATTCTGAATGATTTCCAATGCTGTGAAGCGATAAGAAATTTCTCTTTAAATATAATGATAACAGATGACAAATTTTAGCACTTCGCAGTGATAAAATCATTCAGAATTGGTACCCTGCTTACTTCGCATTTATACAACCCGGTAACCCTGTTCTTCAGTTGTTTACATAAATAATGGTCAAAACTAGCAAGTTTTTCAAAAAGGGTTTTCTTATTCTGTGCTACAAAAAACCCGTTAAACGCCCATTAGAATTATGGTTAAGGTGGATGTAGAATACTGGTACGTTTAAATTAATTTTTTTCAAATTTCTGAAAATTCTTTTCAAAATATTCTTTGAAAATACAATTATAGTGGTAAATGCAATTTCGAATGGCAGTGTAAAATGTTACAAAACTTTCTGAAAGAACAGCAGCCCGATACGGAAATGTTATGCCACAAAGGAAGACAAGGATCATTTGAGGTTAAGATCAATGACACTTTGGTACATTCAAAATTACAATCATTGGCGTTTCCCGACCATCAAAGTGTCTTGGAGAATGTTAAGAGAGCAGAGCAGGGTGAGCCACTGATAAAAATAAAAGAACAGCCTATTGATAATTGTATATTGATGTGAAAAAGGGAAATGGCATTAGGAAAATAAAACAAATTTATTTCTATATTAGTCCTTAAGTATTTTTTTTATTATTATATTTTCTTTACAAGATATTATAGACTCTTTACCGGGGGCCTCGGCTAATGAAAGATAAATGCCAAAACGTATTTTACCATTAAATTCTCTTGCTATGGTCCGTAATGGTTCGGCAGTTTTTTGTCCAGTTTGTTGATCTATACAAATCATTTGACAACGTGTACAAAAACCATCAACTTTAAAAGTGATGTTATTAATTGTTAAATATTCAAAATTATTCTCTTCCAATGGAGTATTTGTCTCAATGACTAAATTTGCTCTAAAACGATCGACGGTATAATCCAGAGGTTCTTTTTCGGTGGTAACTTTTTGAGCCAACCATCTAACTGATGAACGATTTATTAATAAAAATTGTGCCTGATTTGCTAATGCAATATCCCTGGCTAAGCCATCTTGGGTGCGCCTTTCAGCATATTGCTTAATCAGTCGTAAACCAGGAGTTTCCAAACAATCACTTAACCAATTACTTACATCATCACCATAATCACAGCCAGATACAAAGTCATTACAAACTTTACTTTGACAAAATGTAGAATTTATAAGATTTGTCTGATCTGCAGACATTTCTAAACTAACAGCGATAGAATCCATACCAGGAAAATTTAATTTCATGATACCTTTTGCTGGAAGAATATAAGGTTTAATTAGGCACAATCTAGTGTGGTGTTTTTGAGTTATAGCCATTCCTGCAGCATCAACAATCATCCAGCAACGATCATATAATAAACCAGTAGATGTTAGAGACCAAGAATCGGTTACTTTAAAAGCACCACAAGATTTAATAGGGTAAATACAGATTTCTTTCAATTGCGGCTTTAATCTTTTTGGTATATGTTGTAAGGCCTTTGGGAGTTTATTTATATCCATACGTTTCAATCTTTCCTCAGCTGTTGTTGAATAACACTCTCGAATCATTTGGACTACTTTATCTACATTTTCTTTACGGGTCATATAACCAAAAGAAACTCTTACAGCTCCAGTCGGAACACCATCTACCAAATCATTATAATCACTACATATATGACCAGATTCATATTGCTTACGAATATCAGCATTGTCTAATTGTAAAAACCATTGACAAGCACCAGGATTACAAAAGCAACCAGTTCTTAGTTGTATATTATAAACAGCCGCCAAACAAGCTACTTCAGCAAAACCCACATAAGAACCATCATCATGTAAAATATTAAACGTAATTATACCGCCTTGATGTTGTTTACTATTATAACCATTATGAGTGTAAAATTCTATTATAGGCTCACCATTTGAATGTTTCAATGAATCTAATTGTTCATAACCATACTTAGCCAACTGATAAACATGATAACTTATTCTATCCATGGTATTTTTCAACCCTTTGGCTGGTATCAAACGTTCCAGCGTCTTGAAACCCTCTAATAGATTGGCTATGGTTAAAAATGACAAAGTACCATCTTCAAAGCGGGACGAAAATCCTATACGTTTGGCATGAACATTTTCGCGAGTCATGGCAATATTAACAGTACCACCACCATAGTACTGTTTATGTAATACTGATTGGCCTCTTTTGCTAACAATTAAAGCACCTACACCAGTGGGGTAGCTAAAAATATCCACAATTGGTTTTTGTTCTTAATAAATGCATGACAACTTTTACATACCCAAACAATTTGTAAAATGATACACAAAAGAAATCCGGTTTATATTTTTCGACATCTAAGTAATTGGAGCTTACGTAGGCAGTAGAATCCAAGAAAACATAAAAGTTATTCAGATCTCTTAAATCTGGAGTTTTATTTCCAGATACTTGTAATCCTTTGTTAACTAAACCATGGTTTTGTATGATATCTATTAGCTCCAAAGGCATTTTATAACCACTAAAATTACATTGTGCCGAAAATACTACCAAAGAATTGCCCGATTTTGTGCCGGCATTTGAACTATGGAATTTATTGAGATTTTGTATGATCTCATCTTTAGTTAAAACAAATTTATTGGGTGTTTTTACCAATTCACGCATACCCAATACAGAGGTATGGTTTTCTTGACAATAATAAAAGCTACCCGGTTCTGGAGAGCCAAAATCAAAAGTTTCCGCTACAGTTTTAATAGCAGCAGTAGCATTATTTGTAAAAACTACCGTATATTCTAAGGGATCCGCATTGAAATGTCGAAGAATTCTGAAATTTATGAAAATATAGTAAGTGAATGAAATTGTATAAATCGTAGAGAGTGGGAGAAAAGTACCTATAACGCACTTGATCAACCAAATCGCCCGTAACATTGCAAGTATGCGGATTACAAAATAAATTCTCCTTTAATACTTTACCAGCGGCATCAACTTGACTTTCAGCATACAACGTAGCACCAGCATGATCTAGGTAAGTGTTATCTACAAAATAGAATAATGAAATTTATTGTAAATAATTTATTTATAATTACCATGACATGCAATTTTTTGTTTATGAAATTGTGAAATAATTTTCATATAGAAAAATTAATATTTATTTGAAATTGTTATTTTATCTTTTATTTACTTTACCTCCAAGCCTTTGGAACTCTTTTAAAATCTTCTTTTGTTCAATTTCACTTAATTCCCATTGCACCGACATTGAGGAAAATAAATGTTGTGCAAATGCGTAAAAAATTCTCCAAAATACTAATGATAAGACTATCAATCAAGTTGTTTAATTATTGTTGTTAGACTGTTTTTTGACCGGAATGAGAATATAACAATCAGCAGCTAATGACTGTTATTTCTAATACAGCGTTTCTCACTGATTTTTACTTTTGAACCCCTTGAGAGTTCAAAAAAATATCATAAATAGGTAATAGCTAGTTTGTGTAGTAAATTATGTTCGGAAATTCCACATAAATTTGCCATTATTAGTTCACAAAGTGTTAACGCGTAGAATTATTGAAGTTATTTTAAACTTTACATGGATGGTATCAGTTTTTTGTGAATGTTCTTGGTAACACCTTTCCGCACAAAACATACATAGCCCGTAGTCTCTGAAAAATAATGGAAAATAAAAAAAAAATTTAATTTAAAAGAATTAAATTAAGGAAAAATAGAAAAATTAAACAATTATATAACCATAGTAGAAATTTTTCCTTGATTTTTTTTAAATACAAACGAGTTTTCATGCCTAATCTCGGCAATTAAGGCCGAGTTTTTGGGATGTGAGTTAAACTTGGTTTAGTTAAATCCAAATCGAATTTTGTCAGCCATTTCCAAGTTCATGAACATAAATTTGTCGGAACAACTTTTCATTGCATAGAAGTTTGGTCTTCATTGAAATAAAACAACACAAACGAAATTTCGAAAGCAGTTTTCCAGTTACAAACTGGCATAAACTGACTTTAAAGATAATCTACATCCCAATAACTCGCCACTATAGTAACATGTACAATTATTATTGCATTTTCAGAAAAATATGAAAAAAGAATTTTAACCATCATTATGGAGTGAAGTTGAATAACACGTACAAAAGTAGTCATTTGCACTTGAACTTCCATTCCCGTATTTAGGTCGTTAAAATTTAAAAAAAACTCGCGCTTAAATTCTTTTTTTTTTTAAATTTAAAATAATTCTATAAAAGTAGTAAATATTTTTACAGTATTTTAGAAGTCATAATTTAAAATTTAGATTAGAAAATGATAGAAAATGTATGAACATTTTTTGTATTTTTGTAAAATCTTAAAAATTGTATTTAATTAGCGAAATGTTTCCCTTAATTTTGTAAAATTATAAAAGGCTACAATTTATTTTATTATTTTTTTTATTTTATTCAAAAATTCAAGAACCAAGCCCTCTGGGCCAAATATGGTTCGTATACTACTAAAAAAACAATTTACTATATAAAAAAAATATATCTATATAAAATGCCTAAACTAAAATAATAACTAAAATATAAAATAAAATTTAAAATTTAAGGTCCATTATGTAGCAATTAAGAAAAGATAAAATTAGAGTTATCATAAATTAGAGAGGGTGTTACATACCGAAATACTGCACTAATTTGCATTTAAACGTAGCCTTTGAAAAAACGGAATTTTTATTACGTAAATAAAAGAAAATTTCTTATTAATATTTTAGCTAGGAATGGTTTCGTTAGTTAAAATAAACTTTCTTGTTTTTTACGAAAAAAGAAGTTTCGAAAGATTTTCAGAAAACCTGTAGAAGCAATGGTATATTTAGTTCGTATTTGTATACGTAATATTTCACACGCCACTTAATTTTTTAAATAACAAAAAAAGTGAAGGGTTTTTTATCTTTAACTAGCTTAAAAGCCGGGTACTTCGTTATCGGTAATTTTAAATATGGAAAATGTTGCGAAGAAAATATTTTACTATTTAAATAAATTTGTTTTAAATTAAAAATTTTGGATTTCTGGTTTATAGGTCATTCAAGAGGCACGTTGCTAGTGTTAACTGTCTTAATGTCACTTATTTCCCTTCCTATTCTATTTCGTTCTTCTTGTCTAATGTTTCAATTCCAATTATTCCTATACATTCCATTTCTTTCCCCCTTATACAGTGTTTCAAATCCAGTCGTTCCCCATTCTATTAACCTTGGGTAGTATCGATTTGACTCCTTCTCCGTTTCAATTCGTTCCCCTTTTCTAGTGTTACAATTTCAATCGTTCCCCGTTTCATTCCATTTCGTTTACCTTGTCTAGTGTTTCAATTCCACGCCTTCTCTTTCGATTTATTTCCTCTTTCAATTTGCATATATTTTCCCGTATACACCATGTACACACAAATGCAGGTATGTTCACTAAATTGCCATGAACCAATACACATACATAAAAGCTTGGTATTGACCCCAATAGACCAAATCCCTTTAGAAATAATTTATAATAAGCTTCCGAGCATAAGCCTTAAGCTTTAAAATCAAAAAGGAACCCTCGTGAAAATATTACTGAAATAATTGTAGAATAAACTTAAACCTACAATTGTAGAATAAGCTTATGCTTACAATTGTAGAAAAAGCTTATGCCAACAATTTTAGAAATAGTTTATGCTTGGAATTGTAGAAAAAGCTTATGCCTACAATTGTAGAATAAGCTTATGCTTACAATTGTAGAACAAGCTTATGTCTAGAATTTTAGAAATAGTTTATGCTTGAAATTGTAGAATAAGCTTATGTCTACAATTTATAGAATTTGCTTATGCTTGCAAATAAAAAATTCACATGTTATTGTATTTTTTTAATTCACTTTTAATAAAATTAAAATATACTTTAAAAAATACAAAAATGAAAAAAAAAAATCAAAAATAAGACACTAAACATTAAATTAAAGAAAATACAAAAATATTGAAAAATACTTAAAAATATTAAAAAAAAGGAAAAAAAAAACATCAAAAATTAAATTAAGGGAGCCATTATTTGTTTACATCTTTTGGCCGTCTATACTACACAGAATAAAATTACAAAATTCTGTTTGTAATGTTAAACATCGTCCATAGAACATTTTTGTAAATACAAAAAAAATATTTTTTAAAAAGCCACCAACAATGGATTTCGAAAATACAAAAAACTTTTTGTTAATTTTTTGTTACTTTAATTTTTATTTTTAAAGAATTTTTATATGAAAAGTGACAATTTATAAATATTTCAAACAAAAAATTGTTAGAAATCGAATGTGAATTTTAACAAATATTTTTAATTACTTTTAATTTTGTGATACTTTTTTCTGTGTAGAATTTTTGTTGTTGGCGCGTAACTGTTGCCGGGACTTAGCGAACTGACAAAACGTTTTTGTACTTTTTATAAAATTATCTTCGTTTTGTCCGAACCCTATTGCTACATTTGTAAAATAATAAAATTTAATGTATTACTTGGTTTATTATTATTATTGTTGTTTTTTACTTCGAATAGCTTTCGCTGTACTAAGGCTACGGACACTCTTTTTCTGCTCTGTAACTTTTAATGGACATCCTCCTGAGCAATGAGCAAATCGGTCCAGTGGTTAAAAAGTTATGAGTGAAAATGTGAAGGTGCCTCTGATTTTTCCATACAAATTCGTGTATTTTAATACAATTTTATAGTACCGACTGTGACATAATATTTTTTCACCAGTCGCATAGAAGGGAATAACATTTTTTATTCACCTCAAAAAATTTTTTTAACACAAAAAATTTTTTCACCTCAAAATTTTTCCACCACAAAATTTATTTTCATACCAACAAAAGTTTTTCACCTCCATAATTTTACTTCTAGTTTTTTAAATTATTTGTATCAAAAACATTAGAGAACATTTTTTTTACATATTGGTGGCAGAGAACTGCAAAATCAACTTTTTTTCTTGATTTAATCATACACAAAAATTTTTGTTCACATTTAATAATTCAACAAAATTCACTGTAGAATAAAATCAGCATCATGTTACTGAACGCGTAATTGGGATCAGTGTGAATCATCTGTCGATTATGTTTTATGCAAATGTAATCATTCAACAAAAAGTCAGCATTGAATAAATCAGAAAAAACAACAAACAACGCGTATGAGTGTATTCATAATTAAAACAAAATAGAAACACATTTCATAAATGATATTGTTTACATTAGGGTGGGACTATAATCCGATTTTTTAGAATTTGTATTAGTAATAAAAATATTCTTTTTTGTGAAATATAAATATTTTTTTGGAAAAAAAATTTAGGTCGATATCTCAGGCTTGCCTAATCCGGAAAAATTAAAATATTGTCTCGATTTTTTTATCTATTTTGATTGGAAAATTTGGCAATATATAACTTTAACCGGATTGGGCGAGACTGAGATGTCGACCTAAATTAAAAAAAAAAAAAAAAAATTCACAAAGAACAATATTTTTGGTATTCCTAATAAAAATTCTAAATAAACGTATTTTAGACCCACCCTAATATACATATAACATTTATGAAATGTGTTTCTACAAAACCACCCCCTTTTTATAGATAAGAAACTATTTTGTTTTAATTATGATTACACTCATACACGTTGTTTGTTGTTTTTCTGATTTAATCTGCAACAAAATAATTATTGTTGGCTGGAATGATTATAAATCAGTGACAAAACAATTTGCACGTCGTTTGATTGATTTAAAATCATCAACAAATATGTGTGTTGGAGTATATTCAACGTTTGAACGCAAACACATATTTATTCTTGTGTTGATTGCGTATGAACGTTTTGCAATCAGCAGTTGCATTTCTCTGATTGGTGGAGGGTATTCAAAAACTCGGCACAGTCGAATTTAAGCAGTTTCTTACTTAAAATTTTCAACAATAATTTTTTAAATATTTATTTATTTATATTTAATATATATTTAGCACATTTAATATTTAAATTGACGAAAAATAAGTTTGTCTAATTGACATTAAAACTGTTTGTTTGCATACTTTGTCGTTTTTTTTTTATTAAATTCATTATTGCAGAGAAATTATTAAATTTTTTAATTAAACTGTTTTAATTTCTATTTTTTATAATGTTCCATCTCATTCCTCTTGAATAAATTAAAAAAAAGAATAAATTATTTAGTTGCTAATTTTTTCAAACTTTTAAAGTTTACCGGTTTAATTTAGAAATATAAGCAAACAGATCTGTTTTATAAAAATATGTCGACACAAATACTCCAGGAATGTGTATGCTTTTCTCAATTGTTTTTAGCCTTTTGTAGCCTTTTTACGTAACAAAGTCTTACAGGCCGTATTATGTATCTTAGGATCAATTTGATCTATAAAACAAAAATAGTTTACATTAGCTTATAATTTGAAATCCTTTTATTACTCACATATTTTATGTTGTCCTTTAATAGGAAAAACTACAGGCAATTGCTCTGGATTTGAGCATACGAATACATATGGGGAATCAGATTCTCCTTGAGGATATATTTCACGATATTCTTCCTGAGGTAAACAGTCATCAATTTTAACACAGCCTAATAAACAACCGGTAGGATAATGTTCAGGAAACTTTATAGATGAATCTGTAATATAATTTTTTAAAGAAATAATTAACTCTTAAATATGTTTAATTACTTTTACCATTATAGTATTGTTTGTAAAAGCTTTCTAACTCTTGGATTTCCTCGGATCTAGGTTCTTTGCAAGTGGAGGCTATCCATAAGCGACCACGATGTTCACTGTACCAAACCCGTCCTTCATGTCTGAAAAGATTTAAAAATTAAAACTACAGATATACGTTTAATTTAAATGACAAAAATTGCCTAATTACTTCTATTAAAAATCTTACAATTGGGTTAAATAAAAATTAATGACTTTTTGTTTCTCAAACGATTGTATATTCGTTCTATTTCGATAAAATTTCACTCAATATAAATTTATGCTAATCATTTTTTAAGTTTTAAGCTAAGAAAGTCAAATCGTGACCTTTTAATTCGTAAGAGACATCGTCATGGTGTAAAAAAAGTACTTTTGGTTTTAATATGTGCAGATTACAAATGTTCGGTAATTCTAATTGATTTTCTTTGCAAGACCAATTGAGTTTTTGCAAGACCAACTGGTTTTTAGCAGATTTTCTAATTGGTTTCAAAATCAGAAAAATTGCTCAAATATGTGCAAAAACGAAATATTTGCTTTGAAATCAGAAAAATTTGCCAAATTTACTCCCGTTTTCTCTCAATTAATTGTCTATGCTTACGATTAAATATCTATAGTATTCTTATAAAGTGGTTTAAACTAAATTTTAAATTGATAGTTTTTTTCCGGTTTAAACTAGATATCTAGGATTATGTTTACGTAGTTTTACAATTTTTTTGTATAAATAATGTAAAAACTTAGACGTACGTCCTGTGGAAACCCCATAACAGTTTGAGAGTCTATTGTAACAATCTTTTTGGAAAATTATTTTGTTTGTAAGTTGTTCATACCGATCTAATATAAATCATACTTACTTTTTTATACCAGCCACTAACAATGACGCCCATGGTTGATGCATTGACAGGCATTGGCGCATATCTTGCATCTCCATCAATTCCTTATCTTGCACACGATTATATATACGTTCCAAGCCATCATTCATACAAGGTTTCTTACTTTTTAACTTTTCTTCAGCGGAGGGGCGATACATGGGACGAGCGGCGTCTAAATTAGGATCTAATTCCCCAATATTATCCCATTTATCTGAGTGTTTCCGGTTTGACCAATTGCTGGAGTTATCTGTTTTTGAATTAACAGTCGCTATCTCTTTTAAAACATTTCGCTCATATTCCTGGCTAATAGTTATATCATCATCTACTTCTCGGCCAGCAAAATCAATTGTAATTTTACGATTAATACGACTAGCATATTTACGATCGTGCATTTCCTGTTTTAGCTTTTCAAACGTGGCTCTCTGTTCATCCGAGTGCCACACGGAATTTTCTTCAAAGTAATCAAGTTCATCATCTATGACTGTAGTACGTTTTTCACTATTACGGTCATATTCCAAAAGACGGTCTCTTTGCTCAAGTGCTTTTTTTAATGACTCACCACCACCCTTTTCCTTTAGCGACTTTAATAGATTATCACTTTTTTTACCAGATGATTTAAGAATTTGTTGTTCCTCATTACTACAAACAATTTCACCACAAAATAGACACGGACCACTACCTTCTTGTTCGCAAACGATACGACCACATCTCATACAATTATTAATCAATTTATGTTGGGAAGCTTGGCAATTGCACAAACGTCTTCCTTTAAGCATTATAGTGTCTGCCACACTACCATCATTTGTATAGAGATTTACAAACTTGGTTTTCTTTTTGGCTCCTTGGGATTGTGGTTCCACTTGTTGCTGATTGAACTCTACTTTATTGGAAGCAGTATTTCCCGTTGTAATATTTTGTTTTATTGCTTCTGAACCATGATGATGTACTTTTTTTGCATTATTTTGATGTTGCTTTTTATTTGGCAATGCTTTGCTAAACAGTCTCTGCTTGCAGTCTGCCAAAAATAATCGATGATCTTCACACTCCTTGTTCAATAAAGTCTCAAAATATTCATCAAATTCATAGGAAGATTTCATTGAGACAATGTACTTAATCATATCATCTGGTACCTCAAAATCCAAACATGTTGATAAACGTTCTCTAATCCATTTTTCCATGTTCTTAAATGCTCTGATTATTTTCTATCTAAATTTTAAATTTCGCAATTTGTTTATAAACCAAAGATTTTATTAACACCAGAGTAGCAAGCCGTACCGAGGTGCTGGGCGGCTAAAAGTCATCAATATTTTTTTACTGTATCTACTAATCGGCGTTTTTTTCTAGTCAATTTAACCGGCTCAGATCAGGGATGCGAAATGAAAATTTCAATTTCGTACAAAAGGCATTACCAAATTGTACTTTTTTGAACTCAATTGTACCATTTTTTTAGTATAAAAAACACCAACTATAGAATTTTTATTTTTAATAAACATTTTTATTTTTAATAAACATAACAAATAAAACTGTACAGAAAATTTAGTTGTACATTAAAAGTATATAATAAAAATATGTTAAAAAAGGTACAAAAATCCATGAGATCAATATCATATTTAAGTAGGTAACAAACTATTTGTTATTTTAAAATTATAGCAACAGGAATTCGATGAATTTAACAAATATTTCGTTTGGACTAGACTGGAAACTGTTGACAATTTATACGTTGCGATTGATTGCGTGCAATTTTCTTAATTCCCTTTTTGATGAATTTCATTTAAAAATCGAGATAAAACTGACATTTTGAACCCGACCACCTCAGATATAGATGAAATTTTGTTTATAGCTAAATTTGATCAATACAAACAAACTCTCATTTTTAGAAATGACTGTTTTGCGATTTTTTGAGCGTGGCACAGTGGGAAAGTTTACGCGAAAATAGTCGAAAAGAGCTCCATTTAAACTACAATAACTCAGAATCGGCTGAACCGATTTACATGATCTTGGTATCATTAAAAAGATATTTTAACATTTATTTAATTTTATGACACGTTTAAAAAAATTACACTGTAAAAAATTTATAACAAAAAGAAAATTTTAACTAACGAAAAATCCAAAAAGATCAAGGGTTTTTTACAGTGTATTATTTTTTTAGAAAGGTTTATCCTTCACCTATACCATATTAAAAAATAAAAATGGGTTCTTTTTTAGTTTTTTTTATATAATTTATTAAGTAGTGTCACTTCTAGTAATTGCCCTTATATTTTATATTTACAGGTAAAATAAATAAACATTGTCCCAGGAAAATTTATTAATATGTCGTAAAATTATTATTATTATTATTGTCTGAAAAATTCTTTGGAAAAAACATTGATGACTTTTTTTATGATTCTCAGAATTAAAAAAAAAAAGTAATAAACAAAAGGTTATTTGACTTTTATGATTGCGGTAACAAACTAAAAAACGGTCATAAATGTTCGTGGACAATTAAAAGGCAAACAGGAAAGTGCAGTTTTTTAATTATTTGGGTTTTTTCTGTTGGCTACCTGCATAATTTTTTTTACAAAAATTCAATCCACATTTATGAGTGCTCATGTTTTGGAACGTTTCAAAACGGGTGGCTGAATCAGGTATATAGCCACCCTTAAAATATGCACCCATTCATAAGTACCTGCCAGTAAAATATTGAAAAATACGTAGTATTTATAGGTGTTCCTTATCGATTTTTGTCATTCAACAAGTGCCAACGAACGCGAAAAGTACAAGCGATTACAATTTTTACGCGTATATTTTGAAAATTTGAGTGAATATGAATTCAAACAATAAGTACAGATGCATTAAAATATCTAATAAGTGTTGCGCTTCGCTTCGTAAAATAAGTGAAAACGAGGCTGCAAATATAATTGAATATTTTCCAGCTGTCGCCAGCATTCATTGTAGCCGTATTTGCGAAACTTGCCAGAATACACTGAGAAAAGCGCGCAGTCGCAATGAATCCAACGTGGAGCAGAATGAAGTCTCAAATTATTTACCAACAACGCCAGCGATGAAATTAGCGAAGAATTTAATGAACTTCAAACTTGTACCAGCCGTAGCAGATTCACTTGGAGCTGATCCATTGTCTGATTTGTCAGCGCAACTTGAAAACGTCAAAGCCATTTACGAAGAAATTTTGCAAAACATCAAATAGAGAACAGCTCAAATCTTTTGGAACAGCAAAAACTTTTATCTCTCTTACCAATCAATATGAGTCACGCAGAAATTAAAGATCGTTTTGGGGATGATATATCTCACGATTGTATCAAAAAAAGTAAAGATATCCAAAGGAATAAAACGAAGTTTGCAGATATCAATCTTTTAAAAATGAGCAGACGTAGTTTATCAACCGAAATCTAAGCACAGTCAAGTTATTTTATGAAGATTATGTAATTAGCCGAATGATGCCAGGATCGCAAGATTCAATTACTGTTAAACAAGGAAACTTACGTGAAAAAGTTCAAAAAAGACTGATGTTATCTTCACTACGCGAATCTTACTACGAATTTAAAAAAAAACCCCTTGGCCAAAGTGGGTTTTACAAAATTTACAATGTTAAGGCCAAAAAATTGTATGAAACTTGGAGTTGGAAACCAGCAAAATATCTGTGCTTGCACATTGCATCAGAATATGAAATTGATGTTTGAAAAAAGTGGTTTAAAATCAATTTGTATTGAAGGAGAATGCACATTTACCGACTACAAAGATGTTCTCAAATTCGTTGTTTATAATGGTGACATAGAAAAAAGCGAGTGTTGCGTTTCAATGTGTGGTCACTGCTTCAAAAATTTCAATAATCTAAAAACGCATATGCTAAAACATTTTGAAAATAACCAAACTGAAGAAATAATATACAAAAAGTGGAATACAACGATTAGATGTGTTCTGGAAACGTTAACCACCAACCCAGAATCATTTGTCAGCGATTTTACTGAACACATCAAAGTTCTGATTCCGCATCATTTCATAGCAAAGCGACAATCTGAATTTATCAGCAATAAAAGAGCGGCGCTGTTATCAGGAGAAATGTTAATTCAAATGGACTTTGCTGAAAATTATGCATTTCTTGTACAAGATGCCGTGCAAGGATACCATTGGAAAAATGATCAGGCTACAATACATCCGTTCGTTATTTATTACAAAGGTAATTATTTTAATATTTTTTATTTATTTGTTTTTTTCCTTTTTTCAGATAACGATAAATTAACTCATAAAAGCTTTGCCATAATATCTGATTGCAATACCCATGATAGTATAGCAGTTCATGAAGGCCAATATAACCAACAATATTAATAAAATCATTTACGTATCAGATGGTGCAGGAGCACAATATAAAAATAAATATAACTTCATTAATTTATGCCATCACAAATCTGATTTTGGTATTGACGCTGAATGGCACTTTTATGCTACCAGTCACGGAAAATCTGCATGTGATGGAATCGGAGGAACATTGAAGAGAGGTGCTCGAAATTATAGTATTGCAAATAAAAATTAAATCCAGACGAGGCAACTCTATCACTGGGAATCAGAAACATATAAGACCACCATACAAGTTGCTTACGCAGATGCTGACGAATACAACAACGTTAAAGAAAAGCTATTTTCAAGATATAAAGAAGCTCAAACTATAAGAGGAACTCAAGGCTTTCATTCATTTATTCCGATAAATGAAACTTTTGTATATGTGCGCAGATATTCTGACTGTGCCAAATTTGAGCAGCGCAAAATTTCATACAAATAATTAACTTAAAAAAAATGTAATCATTATTCGAATTATTTCGAAAACTTTCGGTACGTATTACTAGAAGTGACACTACTTAAAAAATTTGGGTTAAAACATATTCACAATTTTCCTGGGACAATGTTTATTTATTTTACCTGTAAATATAAAATATAAGGGCAATTACTAGAAGTGACACTACTTAATAAATTATATAAAAAAAACTAAAAAAGAACCCATTTTTATTTTTTGATATGGTATAGGTGAAGGATAAAACTTTCTAAAAAAATAATACACTGTACAAAAACCCTTGATCTTTTTGGATTTTTCGTTAGTTAAAATTTTCTTTTTGTTATAAATTTTTTTTAAACGTGTCATAAAGCCTGTTAAAATATCTTTTTAATGATACCAAGATCATGTAAATCGGTTCAGCCGATTCTGAGTTATTGTAGTTTAAATGGAGCTCTTTTCGACCATTTTCGCGTTTTTTCGAAAACTTTCCCACTGTGCCACGCCCAAAAAATCGCAAAAAAGTCATTTCTAGAAATGAGAGTTTGTTTGTATTGATCAAATTTAGCTACGAACAAAATTTCATCGATATCTGAGGGTGTCGGGTTCAATGCATCTCGATTTTTACATGAAATTCATCATATATAATGCTGCTCAGCGTTAATTTTTTAACAGGTGCAAACACTTCTACAATTTCTTCACAAATATTCCAAATATCATTTATAGTCCAGTAATTCCAAAAAAAAAACTTCTGTATTCCAATAAGGCTTGAACTATGTCATAACTGGGATTCCATCTAGTTTGGCTTTTTCAAGTTTAGCTTTTTAGCTAAAGAAGACATTTGTGGTGTTCGCAATTTTTCGCAAAATTGCTCTGCATTGTTCAAGTATTTGCCTTAAAAAAGGACTAGATATAGTGTCGAGCACTGCATGCTGGAATGCAGAAAATGTAATGTTTTTATGATTTTTTTTTAAACAGCAAGAATATTTTTTTATATTTTTGAACCCGAACCTGGTTTCATTTTTGGGTTCAGCGGGTTCAGCTTTATAAACAGCGAACCTGAACCCGTTTGGGTTTTTTGTCAAAAAATACGCGATTTCAAATTCATATCCTTTTCGCTCTCCGGGGCTTAGTTAAGAAAAAAACTGCATTTAAATATTTTTAATAAAATTAAATTTTTGGTCGAAAAATATATGATTTAAAATTCAGGCCCGTTTCGCTCTCAGGGACTAAGTTAAGGACAAAACTCTTAACATTATTAATAAAATTTGTATGATTTCAAATTTACTTAGTTAAGAGGAATACTCCATTTAAATGTTTTCAAATAAACTTTTATATAAAATTCGGTATTTAATCGAAAAATAGATTTGGTATTTGCAATTTTTTTTATTTCGTCTAGTCTTATTTCCCTATCTAATTCTTTATCAGCTCGCCACAATGGAGCATAATAAATTTGACTTGACACCTGTGAAAAAGATTTACTTCGTCGACAACATATATAATGACCTAAAAAGCTAAACAAATGGGAAAAAGTTTAAGTTTGATCATGCAATCATTGAACAAAACCTGTAATTGGTCCCTCATTAAAAAGATATTACCGTTGGTTTACATTATTTCCATATCGGATAAGTAGTTCAGACTTTTTAGATTTTAAATTTAAAGCCCGCCCACCCGAAAGGGCTCATGATCTCAAAAAAATATATTTGAAATCAGCTCAAAAAGTACACTGGCTATGCCAGGGCTAATGATCGGCAAACAAAAATATATTTGAAATCAGCTCAAAAAGTACTATGTTCGAAAATTATTCAAGTCGGGGCTATGTCAGTGAACTACTTTTGCTGCCTTTAATGTAAAGATTATTTTCATCGACTGATTCTTGCCAAATTAAACAACTTGTATTCTTGTATAAAACGGCTTTAATATAATGGTTTATTGAAAAAAAAAAACATGGCATAACAATACCAAATACAGTCATTAGGTAGAATTTAGGTCTTTTATTTGATATGCTAGGTTTGTTTGATTTCTTTTTGTATCCAATATTAAAATTTCGTTTATAATTGATAGAGCATATTTATAAAGTATCTAACAGGAATTGTTATGTCATGATAAGAACTAAACTTAAAATATTATATTGATTTCTTTAAGGCCCTACTACATTAACCGAAGTTGAATTAAGGAAAATAACGATACCATACAAATATATTGATCTACCCATATTTAGGTCTAGTCAACTATTAATTCAGTTTATTTACAATCGAAACTCATCCTACCCAACTTAAGCAAATTACAAACATGGCAAACAAATTTTATAGAGATACAAAAATAGCAATTAGAAATTAAAACAAAACTATTTGTTTTTGTAAATATACGGATGTTAAAAGCCCGCTATAAACTAGCAATAATAATATTGAATAAATTAAAAAAAAATAAAACTTTTGTTAATCTCAACTTGAGTCTTAAGAAAATGAAAATTTTTATCTCATTTGTATATTATAATTACGTAAAATAGTTATAAATTCATTTAAATCTAATGCTGTTAAAGATTTTAAATATTCAACAGCGTTTAATTCTATCGCATCACTATTCGAATCATGACACAAGCCTTCAACATCATCCCAATAGAAGTTTTTACCATTTACCACCAAAGTAGTATTACGTACTAAAACTTTAAGGTCTGGTTTACGTCTCAAAAGTTCTTTGCGCAAAACCATTAATTTATCTTTACGTTTACGTTGAAATGGAGATATTTCAGATTCTATAAAAATGCCAGTATCTTTTAATTTATAGTTTTGTCTAAATATTTTTTTAGCATCTTGAGGATTTTGTAATTCTATAGAAATACATTCTTTACACGATTCGGCAGTTGATTTTGTGCTAGGTATTATGATACAATTAACAATTTTTATATCGTCTAAGTGCAGTCTTTCTTGGAATAATTTTTCTACAGATTTTATTGGCTGTAGAGGATCAAAAATTTTCAAATTTCTTATTATAAGTTTACGTTGATGTAACATTTTATCTACAGTTTGTATTTCATTTAGTAATTGTTTTTTACTGGCTTGTGATTGTTGCACGGCTAAACGTAAGGCAGAACATTCTTGTTTTACATTTTCCAAATCTTTTTTAAGTTCCCTAAAAGCTGGAGAATAGTAATCTGTATCATTTGTTTGAGGCGTTTTTAATGTTTCTTTATTCTTCAAATCCTCTAATTTTAGTGACAACTTTTCAAAATCGGACTGTTTAACGAAATGTTGTAATTTTTCATCCATTAGATTTCCTATAGCTTCTAAAGTTTTTGACGACAACTCTACTGCAGCATTTTCATACTGTTGTTGCTGATGTTGTGATTCCTTTGAATTTTCGTTTTCATTATTATCTTTAGTCATATTTAAAGAATCTTCATTATCTTCTGAATTTTCAGAATGTTTTTCTTCATCTCCGATTTCCGACGAACCCAATATATTATTATTCTCAAAAAATGTGTTGTTATCTTCGCTGGAATCACCACAAACACTACCTGTTCCCACACTAATACTTCCACCACTTCCTGACATATTCATATCCATTTTTCCTTCCAACATGTGTGATAAATTTGGTGTTTGACCGGTTTTTATTCTAAAGATCTTATAGCTGTCATACATTTTACTAATTTCTGGATGTCCACGCTTCATGTGTTTTATAAAATTTGACGAAATACTCCTATTGCCTTTTACAATTTTACCACAGCCATAACAACGTGCTGCAATGGCATCTTTTTGTGCAGGAGAAGAAAACCCTTCGACCTGTAAAATAAAAATTTTTAAAAATTCAGAAATTGTTTTTATAGAAAAGACATAATCGGATACATTTTTCTATATAAACATAGATTCTAAACACATTTTATTTATAGTATTACTTCCTTTTTGAAGTAATTTTAAATTACATTTTCTGTAGAAAACCTCTTAATTTCTGAGACACTTTTTCAACAGAAAAAGACCTGAAATTCTGATACAGATACTTACCAATTTATAAAATGGAGGATTAAATAGTATACTAGCTTCACCTCGTTTATATTTTTTCGTTGGTTTATTTTCTGGTCTAAATGTTGAGGGTGCGTGTTCCAATAAGCCATTGGGATGATTAAACATATCAAAATTATCTTGTAAATGATGTGGTAAAGCGGAAAAATTAGCTGATGGATAATAGGAACTACTAGCCTGCTGGTGTTGATCTATATTTAAATTTCTATCATTTTCCACTTCATTGTAACCTCGTTTCAGGTTGTTTTGCGGTTGGCGCAAATGTTGTTGGCTATCGTAATAATGTGGTGCTGGCATGTTGTTTCCTTGAATTCCACTTGCTGGTTGTATCACGTCGCTTTCTCGCTCTGCATACATTTCTTCACAAGATTCATATTTAATAGAGGGTTCCATTTTTGTTTGCTTTAAGGTTTTTTTTCGCTTACATTTTCATTTTATTGCTTCGACATTTGTAATTTTATCAATTCACAAATTCGAGTGTTTGTCAAGTACTTGAAATTATATTTTTAAGTATTATCGGGTATTTTGTTATAATTCCAAACATAATTCTTTCATCATTCTGTTTTGTGGGATTAATTCGCATGCTTTTCGTTTTGCTTTCATGTTTTTCTTCGTTTTTTACAGGGTGTTTGAAAAAGTGTATACATAAAGTGTTTGCAGATTGACATTGGGTTGCTGTGTAGAGTATTCAAAAAACCGGTTTCGGTTTTCTTCGAAAAATCGAATTTAAAAAAACCCGGTTTCGGTTTTTGCTGAAAAAACCGGTCAACCGGTTTTTTTTAATTTGATTAAAAAGCTTATATAATTTGTTAATTTTTATTTCAAACAAAAAATTTCAACAAAAAATTAACTTAAAACCAAATATTTTTTAAATATGTAAAAAGAAAATCTATTTTTCACTTCTAAAATAATATTTTAGAAATAATATGCAATTTAAATGTTTCGTTTTAAGACGATTTTTTTTGTTTGCTTTTAATAAAGCTAGAAGTGGAAAATAGTCTCACTAATAGTAGATGTTGGACAAATAGTCAAAAGACAATTATATAAATTGTCCAACTTTTCAGTTCTTTTGTCGCATTTATCAAGATATATGATATCATCATATGTTACCTCCTCCGAGAAAAGGGACCTAGTGTGTCAAAAAACGTGTTTGGACTTAAGAGTGGATCCTTGTACCTAAAAGGGTGTAGAATAAGATGAAATGAGTTAGATTTCTGATAAAAATTTATTTACCCCATAAAAACGTACAATACGAACTTGGGAAAATCAATAAAAATTAGAAAAACATTAAAATTATACTTTTTTGGTTTTAAATTGTCACTATAAAAGCTAAAAAAAATACGTCACCACATAGGCATGACGTCACTAAAGTCATAACTAACCATACCAAATCGCATTCCCCAACTGAAGATGTGTTCACAGTGATAAACTTTAAATGCGTTTTTCTCAAAACTTCATTTTCACACACTAGGTCCCTTTTCTCGGAGAAGGTCACAAATGATGAATGATTTTGTACAGTCTCTCTTTTAGGATTTTGAATACTGTTTATTGTGTTATTTAGATCAGAAATTAAACAATTTGAATTTGGAATATCCAAAGTTAAGTCTTCATCGGAATCTATCAGACTTACATCTAAATCTTCATAATCAACAAACGATTATAGAAGTGTTCGGGAAAAATAAAACAGGCCAAATAACCCAGTTGGTGATGTAATTAAAAAAACCGCTTAACCGAACAAAAAAGACCGGTTTTCGGTTTTCTTCGACTTTACAAAATATTCGAAACCGATCGGTTTTAAAAAAAAAAGAAACCGGTTGACCGGTTTTCGGTTTCGGTTTTTAAATACTCTATTGCTGTGTTTGTGCGATAAGGTGTTAATAGGAACATTCACCATAAACTTATAGCATTCATGTAAAAGAAATTGAGCTTGAACACACCAGACCAAAAAACCATTCTCTGTCCCACTTGCCTAGAAGCTGTTCTCATGTGTGATGGCTTAATAATAATAATAATTCTATGCCTTTAAAACTCTTAACGTAAACAAATGTAAAATTTCTATAGGATTTAAGAAAATTTAAGTTGAAACGGCCGCATACAAAAAAAAATTATTACTGTTTTACTGCATTTGACATATGCATCAAATTTGCATGCAAAAGTTCTTAATGTTTTTTTTGCATTACCATAAAAACGGATGTAAAGCATATCAAAAAGATAGAACTGCTTTTAGTCGCACAAAAACGTATAGAAATGCCGCATAAAACAGTTACTAATTTGCAGCATAAAACTTCTTATGTAAAAGCTGAATAAAATATGACATTTTATATAAGAATGACATTTTACAGTTTTGTTAAAAATACTTGCCCTTATCGACGGTGAACATAAAAAATATTTATCTTGTACATGAAAGATCTATGTAAATTTTTTATCGTTTTTCTCTATACCGATTTTTTGGCATATAGATAAAACCAATAATAAGCTGACGTTATATATTTTCATTCTTATAAATCAACTTTTGAAGATTTTTTTTTTTCACTCTTAACAAATATTCTAAATATTAACATTAATCTGTACATTATCTACGTTGAAAATTTATAAGGTTTTAACAAAGCCTTAAAATAGCTGTGTTAAGGAAAATTAAGCGTTAACACTAAACGTTTGCTTATGTCAAATTTGTATGGAAATGACAAAAGCCAACTTTGATAGCTATCCGCATAAACACAGCTTATATTATAGAACATGCTGTCAAGTTTTGAATATGTTTGACAGTGGCTTAACTTTACATCCACACGAGATATAAAATCAATGTTGAAATATAAAAAATACACGAAAAACAACAAAAATAATTTGTTTTGCTCTGGCTATATTTTGTCGTTTTTTAACCCATACACATTAATAGAAATATGTGTTTCTACTAAGTTTTAATACAGACGATGACACCAAAAACGAAACTACCACTATACAAATATGCGCCGAAGAATAAAAATTTTTAAATTTGTTTTAAATGTTTCTATATTCTATTGTTAAATTTTCATATGCACTGTTTTTTAGTTTTATTGTTATAGCTATCACTTATCATGTCCCATAAATTGTTATATTCAATTATAAAATTTATCCAATTCTCATTATGCTCAATTGTCTCTCTTTTGTTTTATTTACACAGCGAATTGCAACAGCACTGCACACAACGGCTGCTTTTAACGAAATAACACCGAAAAAACTAAAAATACCAAAATATTTTAATTTTTAAGGAACCAAAAATGAACACCGAATATTAACTGGCACCTGCCCATGTTTCTAATAATGTTTCTACGTGTATTAGATAATCGCGTACCTACACGTATATTTTATGTGTTCAAGTTTTTCAAGTGTAAAATTAACAACGGTCTGGCATCACATTTTTAGTGAAATGTGTAAACGTCAAAATAAGAAAAACTCCAAGTAGAAAAATTAGTTTTCGCTTTCCGTTTTCTTGTGCAGCATCTTAAAATCAATTTGTCTTCTTTAAATATATAAAATAATTATTTTTAATTGAAAATATAACATTAATTAAACATTAAAAAAGCAATAAAACGAGAATATAATAAACAAAAAAAAAGAAATTTGTAGAAATTGCAAAGTGTATGTATGTGAGCAGTGTAAGCGAAGAAGATTCCAATAAGAAAAAGAGAAGTGTTGAAATAAACAATAAAGGAGACAAATAATAGTACAAAAAAGTTGTTTAAAAAAGTGAAATAAAATTTGGGAATTTTTATTAAATCATGAATAATAATAAATTATTATTAAAACAATAACGGTTTATTAAAAAATCGAAAATAAGTAATATAAATAAAAAATTGCATTTGGTTGGGCAATAAAATTCGTGTGTGTTAAATTCTCTTATTGATTGGCTCTCCTCTTTGTACGTATGTGTTATTACTCTTCTGCCGTGTATTTGTTGTGATTTTTTTAAATGTGCTCCATTTATGCTGTGCATATATTTTTCAATTCTACCGACGGGGAGCTTATTGAAAATTCATAAGTTTTTTGTTGTTGTGCTATTTGTAGCTGTCACGTTGACAGTATCGCGCCTTCATTGTTTGATTGCGGTTTGCTATTTTCGGCGGTTGTTCTTTTTATCCGATATATATGTACTTGTATATTGGGATATAATTCTAGAATTCATCATCTCAATTTTGGATGTACATGAAAGTTTATTAAGTATATAGTAAATTTACTATATAATTTATAAAATATTTAAAATAATTAAATTTATTCGAAGGTTTTTTTTTCCAAATAAATATCAGTGAAAGTTTGTGTAAAAAAAACAAATTATTGTGCGTGTGTGTGTGTGAACAAAAAATTCAAACGATTTAAAAAATTATTGTTTTGTTCATTTATTCGATTTCATTTTTTTGTATCCCATCATACCGGTATTTTATTGTTGTTGCTAAAAAAAAAAAACATTTTAACCAGCTGAGCCACCTTCAAATTATTGACATTTTATTTTACGCCTGCGTTTGCAAAATATATATATCTACATTTATATACATATATGTATATATAAACCAGTAGACAAAACATCAATTTAAAATCCCAACAACAGCAAAGACATCATCCTTTTAAACATATTCTCATTAAACAACAAAGACAACAACTAGAGTATCCACTTTGAAAAACTCCCCCTTGTTCAATTTAACCTTAAAACTAGCACCATGTACCGTATCGGTCCCATTGGGCGTAAATCGAATTTTCACTCACGTGAAAAATGTCTTATCGGTTTAGTTTTGGCCACTTTATGCCTCTTGTGTTTTGGTGGCATATTCTTGCTACCCGATAATTTTGGAGGTGAACGTGTTCTACGTGTTTATAAACAATTTCAAAAAGCTGGTCCAGAAATCTTTATACCTGCCCCTCCCTTGGCTGCTCATGCTCCCAAAGATCTTGATCCTCATTTTATGAATGATCGCGTAAAATTGCAAGCAAAAATTAAGGAAGAACTTGGTGAAATTATGGATAAACCTCAACTTCAACAAGATAATATGGATAGTGAGGCTGATGCTGGTGACAATGATTCACCACAACAATTTGATGAGAATGACAATCAACAGCAAGGTGCAGCTCCACCCCTCCATGACAACAAGCGCAACCAACTAAAGAATAACAATGACAACAACAACTCACCCGATTATGTAGCAGCTTTGGATAAAAATAATCTACCCCTGGGCAATGTTAATTTACAAATGCCTTTGGGCGGTCATGCTGATAGTGAGCCCAGTGTTGAGGATAAACGTTTAAAAGTTAAAGAGGTAAATATCTTCATGATTGTTTCTTTTAAATATATTTGTTTATTTAATATTGTTTCCCTGTTGTGTGTCGTTTTTGGAAATCATATTTCAATACTTTGGAAAAATAAAAAAATCTTTTCTTGTCATAATCAATAATTTTATTGTTTTTGAAAATGCAGACATTAATACAACACTAAGGGAATAACGTAAGCAAAAATTACAGTTTAAACGTTACAGTAATGCCCGTAATTTCAAACAATATTATATCTATCAGTGCTTAGATACCTACCGTGTAGACGAACAAAAACCAAGAGTTGTCTCGGAGGTATCTATTTTTTGAAATTCCTGACACTATAATAAATACAAATTTATTAAAAATGCTTTGATTTTTTTATTTTTATAAATAATTAAAATGTTGCATTTTTATAACTATTGGAAAAATAACTACCCAACAAACAATTCGTACAGTTTACGTACCGGTTTCGGTCCGACATAAACGGAATCCAACTCCGTTTACGTTTACGGTCCGTAAACGGACCAGAAAACGGATTTTAAGGAACATCGAAACTGATTCGAATCCGTTTAAAAACTGTCAATGACGGACCGTTTACGGACCGGATATAGCGGATGAAAAATGGAGTCCGTTAATAGTCCGTCAGTGACGGATCGTTTACGGATCCGTATTCATACCGTTTTTTCAACAAAAAACGGCTTTGTGTACAGGCATATTATTTTAATTGTTAGTAGCAAATTTTTATTTTTTTTTTTCTTTAAATTTATTAACAAATATTTTTAAATTAAAATAAAACTAAATAAACTAAATCCAACAAATACCAAACAAATACCATATTTATCTCCAGCACAATTACCATCCATCAATCACTGCGATTGTGGCCCATTAAAAATCATGAATTGTGATACTTACGATATGATGAAGCAAACAATGCAAATTTGCAAATTTTTTCACAAAATTATTTTAACCTGTCGGGCAATATTTTTATTTGTAAATCATCATAAATATTTCCTGAGGGAAATTTAAGTATTTCCTGAGGGAAATTTAAGTATTAATTTGTTATTACTAAGCAAATCCAAAAGCAACGGAAGATAAACTGATGAAAAATAGTCCGTATTTGACGGTACAGAAACGGATACAGCAAAACGTAGTTACAACGTATTGTTTTCGAAAATTCAATTATACGGTCCGTTAATGTTCCATTTACGTACAAGCTTTGACGTATACGAATTTTCGGACCGTAAACGTAAAGTAGAAGCTGGATTCATGAATCCGTACGTATCGGAGAGTCCGTAAAAATGTTTCTTGGGTATGTACGTATATAATGAAAAAAAAAAAAATAAATAAACTACAAAAACGTTTAAAATGATCAACATAAAATTACTACCTGTATTGTAATCAAATACTAATTTACTAAAAATTACCCAATAAATATTTTTGCTGGAATTAAAGCAAAAATCAAGTGTAACTCAAGTAATGTTTTCCATAACAAAATAAAATAATGACCTCTTTATGATATACCAATTGAACCATAAAAGAATTTAATTCTTACAGTTCTTATATTAAAAATAAATAAATAAATTTCATGCCTTGATTTATACCTATTCAAATTTTTTTTATCGGCTTATTTGATAGTCAAAAATTGTTTTTTATTCATCACGATAAAATATCCTTTCCCAGCTTATTTTTCAGATTGTACTGAATATAAAAAACACTTTTTTTCATAAAAACTTACTTCCATTTGACAGTCCAAAAACACAAAATTAACTGTTAAAATTAAAAATTAGATTTTTTCAGTTGTTTAAATAATTTCACTTTTACTTAATTTTTGTCTACCGACAAAATTTTTTGAGTGTATCTGTAAAAACTACCATTATACTATGGGTGTGTCTGAAACTGTAGCAAAGTTGCATGGTAAAAAATTAAATTTTATTAACTTCAAAACTGTTAAAAATTTACCAAGTTGCTTTGCTACCATTTTACACACACCCTAAGTGCAAAAAAGCATCAACAAATACCAGAAAAACACTAAAATAGCTACACTAATTTTACACTCTTCGTTGTTTTGATTTACTGTATTATAGTTAGAGCCAATTTATACAATGCACTTGATAGCATGCCACCGTCAACGGTCGCCGTCTAAATTGGCTCTTATACTACATACAGACTTGCGTGATTTTCGTAACACTATGTGATTTTCCATTTATAATGTTAATTTTGAATCGAAACATTTTGAATGCTGCAAAATCAACTCACTTCGATGTGTTTTAATCTTAATCACAACAAAATCATGATAAAAGTCAGGGGTAGGGAATTTGCGTTCAGTATGTTCAGTGGTTTTTTTCACTTTATTACATTTACCCACATACAGAACATCCTATACTATGACCTTTTTGTTTACTTGTAATTTGAACGGTGATGTTATATTTGAGATTATATTAACTGTATCTATGTGGCAGGCTATCAAAGTTGGCTTATGTCATTCCCGTATAAATTTGACATAAGCCAACGTTTAATGTTAACGCTTAACGTTACTTTAGTCAAATTTGTATGACAATGACAGAAGCCAACGTCTATAGCTCCCCGTATAAACTCAGCTAATAAAGTTAAATATCTTAGCAATAAGTAAAATACGTCGACAGTATATCGCCACAAACTTTCTTATTGCCAAGTTTATGTTGAGGGTTTGAGAACACGTATTAATGTTAACTCATACTTTAAAAAATTTTAAGGAAGAAGTCTTCTATGATTATTTATTTGTAAATACCCATTGTAAAGTTATTTTTTTGTTATTTTTTGTTTTTGTTTTTTTTTTCTATTTTTTTGCTTTTGTGGAGTTTTTTTATAATTGTCGACATATATTGCCGGCAATAAGTCATGGCGATTCCTCTTATCGTTTTCTTTCACCATTCACCTCAATTTTTGTATATCATTTTTTACAAAAAATCAAATGTTTTGCATATTTTATTGTTCGAAAATCTATAAAATAATAAAATATAGAAAAATCAAAATAATTTTTTCAAAAATTGAGGTGAATGGTGATTGTGAGAATCCGAATAGCTACCAATATGTACGAAATCGAGTGGTTAACACAAAAGATAAAATAATTTTTAAGTTTGCTGCAATATATGTCTACACATTTGACTTCAGTCTTGGCTGCAGGTGTGAAACAAGGCTTCACAAGCAAAAGAAAATAACAACAAAAGTAAATTACAGCGTGCTATTTTCTTAATTCCCTTTTCAAAGTTGCTTCCAAAGTTATGTCTATTTATACGGCGAATTTAATTGCACGAAAACTGAGTGTGGATGAAGCAACAAAAGAAGAATACATATGACTGTGAAAGAGAGATAACAAAGAGATGCACGAAAAACAAATCGTGCCTTATTTGTTACCCCGCTTGCTTCTCTATCAAGTTCGCCAAAAAACAAAAATTGCACGCAATAATTTCAGTTTGATGGTGACATTGGTAAAAGAAAAAACTAAAACTATTATTGTATTTATTTATTTTATTAAACATATAATTACAAATAGTATATTAATTCCCTAACCGAGCACTAGCAACGAAGGCTTTCGGCTCGTTGTAGCGAAAACAGACCAGAGCCTCTGGTGGGAATCGAACCCACGACCCCGGACTGATAAGCTAGCACGCTACCAACTAGTCTACCGGGGTGCTCAAAAACTAAAACTAAAATATACATTTCCAATTCAATAAAAAATGTAAATTATTTCAAAATAAATGGTGAATTGTGGTGGAAATTGTTATTCTTAAAGAAAATAAAGTGGCGTTCGATGTTTATTTTTTAATCCAACAACTAAAAAACCATGTGATAGATTTGACAAAACTATAAAAAAAGTTTATGAAGTAGGTCTCATAGTATGGGATTAACTTTACTCTTGAAGAAAAACAAATTGCAAACAAAAGTAGCAAAAGTAACTGGGACTTTGCCATATAAAATTTAAACTAAATTGTTGGCTAAATTTTAACTGCACATTCAAAAAATGACTCCTCAGTTTGAAATCCAGCGTAAGCTATTAAATTCCATACTACTACACTTTTTTACAACTTTGAACATTAAGAACAACGGAAAATGAAAAGCGTGAAAATATAATAATAAACAATTTTAACATTCTTGGTTGAATTTTATACCGAAATCAATTTATTATAATTTCGATTGAAAAGTTGGATTATTTTTTAAAAACAAAAGTTTGTGTTTCTGTGATTTCGATTGGTGTCATTATTTTTCAAAACGTCAAATGTTAAAATTTTATGTGTGTGAAATTATCCAAAGATTTATATCCAAAGATTTTTATTTTTTCATCCAAAGATCTTTATTTTTTCATCAAAAGATTTTTATTTTTGTTGTGGAACGTGAACTAATATGTAAACAAAATGAAAAAATATTAGATTTTAACCAAAAAAAAAAAAAAAAAAAACAAATAAAATAATATTGCTAAGTACACTTTTTAACAATAAGCATTGAAATACATATCCATATGTATATTTATCACCGTATTTACTAATATTACATGTTATGTATACTTGGCCATTTGCAAGATTTGGAAGCAGAGACATGTACCAATCGAATATACGTAAGCTTTTAAATATTTTAAGCCATATCTCATATTGGGGAATTGTCTTGGTGGCGCACAAATGGCCCCTTAATGTCATCCAAAAATATACGTTTTTACTTAGTAATATCTGTGAAATATACAAAATATAATGACAGAAAAGATTTAGGTTTTTGTCCAGTAATTTCTGAACATTCAAGGACTTAATTAAAAAAAATCAAGTGTGCCAAGACTTTTGTCCGCCACTGTACCCCTGTCAAAATAAAAATCTCCCTAAATTTCTTAAAAATTACGTAACCGAAAATGTGTCACATATTTGCATTTTGGGTTTTCTCTTGTATACGAGGGCGGATCAATAAGTCCTTAACTTTTCGAACTTCCCTCGTAGTTATATGAAATGCAACATTGCTCTCATCAAGTACCACCTTTAAATAGACTACTGTCAAATTTTGAGCAAGTTCCGTCATTTACTTTGCGTTTAACAGCTGTTCAAAACATACAACCTCGTGCTACTGTCAAATTTTGAGCAAGTTCCGTCATTTAACAGCTGTTCAAAACATACAACCTCGTGCATTTTTTAAAAAATGGAAAAAATTGAATTTCGAATTCTCATTAAAATTTTTTTTGCGAAAAAAGCGTCAATCAAACCAAAGAAAAGCTTGATAAATACTATGGCGACTCTGCACCATCGATTTCAATGGTAAAAAATTTGTTTACTGACTTCCGTTGTGGCCTTATAAGCTCGGAAGATGCCGAACGTTCTGGACGCCCAGTTGAGGTCTCTACACCAAAAACAAAAATCCATGAAGTAGACTACGAATTGCCCCCTCAATCGCCTTATTCTCCGGATTTAGCCCCCAGTGACTATTTCCTATTTCCAAACCTCAAGAAATGGCTCGCTGGAAAGAGATTTAGCTCCAACGATGAAATTATTGATCAAACAAAAGCCTATTTTATGGACCTCGAAAAATCCTGCTGTTAAATGCAAAGTAAATGCCGGAACTTGCTCAAAATTTGACAGTAGTCTATTAACAGGTAGTACTTAATGGGAGCAGTGTTGCATTCCATATTATTATGTACTACCAAAAGTCGAAAAAATATTTCACTTGTTTAACCAAATAAAACTAACAAAAATCTTTGACCGATATAACGTCATCTTTAAACACAGCATATGTCATGGTACCCCTAGTCAATTTTATTGCAAAACTGATGGCATCCCTAATATTTTTGTTGATTTCCTTTTAAAAAACGTAACGTTACTTTCTTAATTTTCTAGAAGAATTTTTGTACTACCAGAACGAAAAATAATAATTAATAGTCACGAAATGGGTAAATCATACTCCGAAACTGCTAAACTTATAAATAGGAGCGCAGAGTTATAAATATTTTCCAAAGATGAAGAAGAATTAAAAATAAACCATGAACATGACGTCCACTAAAGCCCATTGAAGCCATTACTAAGAAAATCCTCTTCAGAAGTGCAGTTAAAATATCTTTTGAGTTGAAGGAATCATTGGGGAAAGCTGCAGACACGGTACGTGGGTGCATTATGTGGACCGGTTACAATGTTCGTACTGCTCGCAAGAAGCCGCGCGTTAGTGAAACAAACAGAAAAAAGCGTGTGGACTCACAACGGAATATAAAAATAAAACCGACGACTTTCGAACGAATTAAAGTTTAACATTATTGGATCGGATGGACGCAATTTGGTGTGGCGCAAAAAGTGCGACGAATATTATAAAAAATCTGAAGGGGGAAGTTGGCACTTTAGAGTTCATTGAGGAGTTTACATAAACATTCTGAAAGAAAATTTCAATCAGAGTGCGGAAAAACTGATTTTAAGTGATAATTGTATTTTTCAACAGACACTAGCTGAATGGAATGCAATTTCTAGTCAGCCACGACCTTTATCAACATTCTCTGTGCCCATGCAAATGCTAACAAAAAATAAAAACTTCACTATCACAACTAATATTTCAAATACAAATGTTATTTAAAATTAAATTCATTACTTCGGTAATTTCTGAAAATCATTACATAATCCGTTATCTCTGCAATATAACTAAAAAAATCTGAAAATCATTTGAGTATCGTATTCAAAAATTTAACACATTACCTCCGAGTTTTATTTAAAAAAATATATATTATAATGTCAAAAATTCATTTAAGATCTCAGAAATATAATTGTTACCTTCTGAATTGCACTGGAAAAAGTTGTAGAATATTTTTTATTTAACACCAAAACAAAATATCGAAAAATATGATTTTAAAAATTAATTTTTTTAACATTTTCAATTTTATAAATTAATTTTAGTATTTTCTGTTTGAAAAAGTGGGAAAGTTAGTAATTGTAGCTTAATGCTAATATGATGCAACGGAACTCGAATTTTTAATAATAAAGTTCAGACTCTAAAATAGCAGATGACTGAAGGTGACTGAAGAATTCAAAAGTTAATTAAATAATTCACATTTTAACTTATTTCCCTGAAATATTAATGTCTTTTTTTTTAAGTTAACCAAAGTATAGTAGATTCTGTTTTACATAAATTTTAATTATCTTGCAAAAAAATCTTTAAATTTAACATACAAATATTCATTAGTTCGATTTGAAAGCAAAATTAATTCACTGAACATTGTTGTTGTTATTACCATGTATGTTACGTCAAGTGGCGTTATTATTATATTTTGTTTGTTTTCTGTTTCCTAAGATGTGGGTCAGTAGTTGTAGAACAACAACGAATTCGCTTCTAGATTTCAGAGTTTAATGATTAAAGATTAACAAATGAGTGTGTAGTTATGGGCTCAAAATGAAATATAAAAACAAAAAACTTTTGATAAAGTAAATAGAAAAAATGTCTACAAACATTAAGAAAAAAGGAATTATTAAAAATTTAAAGATTTTTTAAAAGTTGAAAAAGATAATGACATACATACAGCACTAAATTAAATAGGTCTTAAAAAAAAAGATTACACAGGTCAACAAAATTTGAAAAAAGTCAAGAACTGACACCACAGTTTTGAGGTGCTCTAAAAGTTTTGTCGTGCGCTGAGTGGCAATCTGACCTTATAATTTTTTCATCACATCAGATTTTAATATAAAGTTAAAAAAACACTTTTTTTCACTATATTCAATAGATTATAATATTGCGAATTAAGCTTTATTAAACTTAACCTAAATTTTGAAGACATCAGGTATAAGTCGCAAATGAAATAACACATTTTGTAAATTGAGCTTAATATGTGATTTTATAACGTACTAAATAAAACGAAAATACGTTATTTATAACTTAAGGATATCAATAAAAACCTGATATGCTGGAAAAAAAGTAATTTGCAGCATTATTGAAAAAATTTTGGTTTTGAAAAATCTTTGAAGAAGCAATTAAACTATTGTGAAATTTTTAGAAAAAAGGCGTACTCTCTTAAAAAAAATTAAATAAAAAAATCTATAAAACGTCCCTCAATTCAAATGAAATAATTACAAAAAAATGTCCGCTGCATTTTTTTGTGATAGATTTTAGAATGAATATCACGAATGTGAACAAAAATTAGCCTCACTTTTTGAAATATTCGCAAATTTAACTTTTAACGAAAATCAAATTTTTTATTTAATTTTTTTATTAATTTTTAATTACGTTTTAAGGTATGGATTTTGAGCTATTGAAAATCATGTCAGTTTATTTCGATTAGATGGCGTAGTCTAATTCGACAGTAAGTCGAATTTGCTGAAAAGTTGTTAGAAACACAAGTTTGAAAAAATTTTACCACTGAATTTAGCATAAATAACAATTAGATTATAAAAAATATAAAATCAGAATTTAATTTCTTTAAAATTCTTAATTTATGCAAAACTATTTTTTATGGAGTCGAAATTTTCGATTACAAATTCGACAACCGTAATCAGGCCGATTTAATGTCGGCAATTATGTATGGAATACAATATCAGATAAATGTCCGCCTCTGTTAGCCTCACAAATGCAAGCCCAAATGCGCACAAATGTGCGCTTATTTCATTACATTCTCACACATTTCACGCGTTATTTCATTAATTTCATCACGAATATTTTGTTTGAGTTGCTCAAGCGTTTCTGGTTTGTTTGCATAAACCTTGCTTTTCAGATATCCCCACAAAAAGAAGTCCGAAGCAGTCAAATAAGGCGACCGTGGAGGCCAATCAACATCACCATTTCTTGAAATCACTTGTTGTGGAAATTCCATTGTAATCCTGGTTGTATGCGATGTGGCACCGTCTTGTTAATCAAGCCCAAAGCATGCAGTTGTGGCGTTAAAAAATTTCCAATCATATCACGATATCGCTCCCCATTCACAGTTACCGTTACGCCGTTTTCATTTTCAAAGAAGTAAGGTCCAATGATTCCTCCTGACCTAATTGCACACCAGACTGTCACTTTTAATGGATTCAAAGGTGACTGTTGAATAATTTGAGGGTTTTCCATTGCCCAGAACCAACTATTCTGTTTATTCACATTCCATTCAAATGAAAATGTGCCTCGTCACTCATTATGATTTTTTTATGAAAATCGGGGTTGTCATGGGCGAAATGTTTTAACGATTAAAACACGTTGGTCTATCGAACATTTTTCCATAATAAATTTGCCACGTGTCTACTTCACGACTGCCAAATATGAACTGTCAAGAGTAATGTTTACCAAAATGACGGCAAAAAGCAAAGCAAAGTAGAATACCTTCCCGGCGGACACATAACAGCACTGGTGTTGAAACAGTGCTCTTCGACTTTAGCCTGTCGATTGGCGAAGCTGTACAGATTTTCTTACCGTGCGGGTACCTTCCCCTCATGCTGGAAGGTTGCCAATGTTTAGCCAATCCCGCACAATAACCCTGAAAATTACCGCCCAATCGCAATATGTTCTGCGCTCTCGAAGGTTATGGAGAGCATGTTAAATTACCATCTTGTGAATTATCTGGAAGCAAATTCACTTTTGAGCGACCGACAGTATGACTTTCGTGGAAGCCGTCCTACGGGAGACCTGTTAGCGTTCCTCTCGGAACGTTGGAGTAGGTTCATTCATCGGTTCGGTAAAAACAAGGTGATTGCTTTAGATATTTCCAAAACGTTCGACTGTGTATGGTACGGCGCATTTTTATCGAAACTAATTGCTTTTAGTGTCGGTAATGATTTCTCTCCATTTATTTCGAGCTTTCTCAGAGATCGCGCTATATGTTTTGTAATAGACGGGATCTCATCCGACGAGTTTCAGCTAAATTTTCTTTCTCTTCCTTGTCTTTCTTAATGACCTTCTTGGTTTAACTGTTAACCCTATCTAGTCTTTTGCTGATTACAGTAACATTGTCATTTATTTTCCTTCGATCGCAGGCCAAACCTCTCAGAGGTCGGGGTCAGGAAGCAAATCATGAATAATACACTTAATTGGACCTCTCGTTAGCTTCAGAGTGGGTTCGTACAAATAGGCTGGATTTTAATGCACATAAGAACCAATTTTGTATGATGACTCATAGGGTTGTGGAGTCTCCAGCGTCATCTGCACAATTGGACGGTATTGAGTCACGTGCCTACCTCTAATCTTAAAACTTATTAATGTTTTTATTTACAATTCATTTTTCATGAATATTGCATATTTTAAAAAACTAATTTTCAAAGATTTTACATTTTGATTAACAAAAACATTGTTGGTTTTGATTAGAAAATATACATTTTGCTTTTAATATAAATGTTATTTATACATTTATACATCGCAGAGGTATGAAAACGTCAATTATTTTTAGTTTTAGTTAATTTAGTTTTGTACAATTAAAAGAAATGAAATTTACTTTAATCAAATATACGACTGACAAATAAAAACAAATGATTTGTCAGTTAAAAAATAAATGTTTAAATTTTACCTAGCGATTCGGTAAAAATAAATGATTATTCACTTGATTGAAATTGTTTCGGTTTTTTTGCATTTTGTTTTAGTTTTTTAATCTGCAAAATGTACGACATAGAGTGTGTGTGGCCTTATGTTTGTGTGTGTGTTTATGAAGTTCTTTTAATTCGAATTGAAATAATTTTATATGTAAATAAACAATTTAAACGAAAAACAAAATTGAAAATTTTTTGAATATTTTTTTTGAAACAGACACCAAACAAAATTTAAATTTGTAATAACTGGAATGAAAACAAATACTAAACCACAAATTTCCGTTTTGAGCGTAAAGTTTTATTAAATTTCAAGCAAATAAAAAAATTGGTAAATGACAGTAAATCATTTTTAACAAATGTATAAAAAAGTTAAAATAAATATTTCTTTAAAAAAATAAATGTATGTTCATTTATTTTTACCTAAACTGAAAACTTTTTTATCAAACTATAAACAATAAACTACATAATATTATGATTGTATGAATTACAGGTTTTTTTATTAACTTGTTTAGATTTTCTTTGCATTTTTTTTTTGTTTTTCACTTACAACAATTTTATTAATTAAATTTTTCTTCTCTTTTTCAGGTATGTACTTTTGATAATTACTGTTTAAATAATAACAAATGGTATTTATGGTTTGTTTATACTAAAAAAATATATTGTGGAAAAAACATTTTTAAAATTTATTTTGATTTAATTCAATTGTGCACTTAATTCCCTGAATAAATTAATATTTTCATATAATTCCCTGTTGGTATTAATATTTTCTTTTAATTACCTGAGTGAATTAACTTTTTTTTATATGATTACATGAATTTAAGTCTTTTACTAAAAGTAAACACTGAAAATAAGTAAATGTTGGTTTAACTAAAACAGATTTAAATTAAGTTCATATCAGAGAACTGCAAATGCTGATTGCAAAACGTTCATACGCAATCAACACAAGAATAAATATGTGTTTGCGTTCAAACGTTGAATATACTCCAACACACATATTTGTTGATGATTTTAAATCAATCAAACGACGTGCAAATTGTTGTCACTGATTTATAATCATCGGTCGTTTTTTTACCATTGATTTTATTTTTGTTCGTTCGAGTCAACAATAATTATTTTGATGTAAATCAGAAAAAGCAATAAATAACGCGTATGTGTGTATTCATAATTAAAACAAAATGGTTTCTTATCTATAACAAGTAAAAAGGGCTAAATTCGGCTGTGATATACGTATATACTAAATTTTGCATGAACTGTAATATGAATATGTTTTGTCAATTTATGTAACGAACTTTTGTTATTTAGTTTTAGTAATGTTATTTATTTAGTTTTAGCAATGTTATTTACAGAGGTCTGCTCTGTTAGCGACTTTAACATTGTTGATTTTTACGTTAACTTAGTTATTAGAGTAACACACATATAGCTCTAAGAATGTTATTATTCTCATAGTATGTAAGACAATAAATGTAATCGAACAATAAGAAGACTTAATAACATTTTTCCTTACTTAACAGAAAAAAAATAGATACAGAAAAATTGTACAAATTTGTATGGAAAATTCAGAGGTACCTTCACATTTTCACTCATAACTTTTGAACCGCTAAACCGATTTTGCTCGTTTTAAATACCAAACAGCTCGGGAGGATGTTCAATAATCTGGGTAAAAATAGGCACCCCCGCTTGCGTCTTCGCGTCGTGATCGCCATTTCAAAAGACAGACAGACGGACAGACAGACAGACAGACAGACAGACAGACAGAGAGACAGACAGACAGACAGACAGACAGACAGACAGACAGACAGACAGACAGACAGACAGACAGACAGACAGACAGACAGACAGACAGACAGACAGGCAGACGGACATCGCTAAATCGACTTAAAATTGCATAAGGATCACGAATATATATACTTTATGGGGTCTTAAACCTATATTTCGACATGTTACAAACGGAATGGCAAACTGATATATACCCTCGCCATACAGTACTGTTCAAAACATATGGAACTGAGACCGTATTTGAGCTTTTAATTGATAAACTTTTTTTAAATGACTCTTGGTTACTAACTATTTATTATTTTCTTACATTTATTTATTGCTTTTGTTAAACAATTAAGAAAAAAACAGATTCCGTAAAATTACAACAACAAAAAATATATATTTTAAGAGATTGTCGAAATTTAAGAGTTCAAAACATTTGCAACTGCAATTTCTTCTACTCTTAGCGAATTAATTAACACTAAAAAATGCTTGGAAATAACGGTAATTGCATTCTTTTTAAATTATTTATATTCTTGTCTTTACATTTTTACAAAAAAAAAATTTAAAACTATTGCGCTTCAGTAGTTTTCATTACATGGTGAAAGGGTTAATATTCATTATAATAATTTTTGTGAAAAATGGCTGGAAACAAATATAATTCAGTTTTTAAGACCAAAATTTTAAAAGATTATTATCAAAATGGACTTTCTCAAAAAGAAATTTCAGTAAAATATTCTGTACCCAAGTCAACGATATGTCGAATAGTTAAAAGTGGCAATATCCATACAATCCATAAAGGAGGAAGACCCCGTATTACAACTAAAAGAGAAGATAGAAAAATAAAGAATTTTTTTTTCAAATATCCGAAAGCAATCCCTAGAGAAGCAAAAACGGAAATTCCGATAGATGCCAGTCTTTCCACTATCAAACGAAGAGCCGTAGAATGTGGTCTTAGAAGCTTTAGATGCACAAAAAAACCATATGTATCAGAAAAAAACAGAAAAGCTCGACTTGAATTTGCTCGCGCCCACCTAAATTGGACTCCACATCAATGGAAAAACATTTTATGGTCGGATGAGTCTAAATTTAACCTCCGGGGGTCAGATGGAAGAACCTACGTTCGACGACCTCAAGGTGAAAAGTTTAATCCCAGGTACACAACAGCCACAGTAAAGCACGGAGGTGGAAATATTATGGTATGGGGGTGTTTTTCTGGTAATGGAATTGGTCCGATTCACCGCATAACAGATACAATGACAGCCCCAATCTATAGAGACCTACTTAGCTCAGTTATGCTTCCGTATGCTGAATGGGATATGCCACTTTCGTGGACATTCCAGCATGATAACGACCCTAAACACACGGCAAGGATAGTTAAAGCTTGGTTAGAGGAAAATAAAATTAATGTCATGTCGTGGCCCCCTCAATCTCCCGATCTCAACCCGATTGAGAACATGTGGATGATTGTTAAACGCAACATCGGCAATAAAGTATTCCGAAATGGTGATGAACTTTTCGTCGAATTGGAAATGCAGTGGAATGCAATTTCTAACGAATATATAGATAAGCTCATAGCCTCCATGCCTAAGAGATGCTCTGAAGTTATAAAACATCGTGGATATGCAACAAAATACTAAACATTTTGAGTTTTTTTTTATTTTTATTTTTAATTTCGTAAAGAGTTGCAAATGTTTTGAACACCTGAATTTCGACAAATTTTGCTAAAAGTTATTTTTTTATTGTTGTAAGTTAATAAATATATTTTTTTGTTTTTGTAAGATAATATACTATAATTGAATTAAATAAAATAAAATAAGAAACTTAGTGTAGAAGTGTTTTTATTATAAAAAACCAGTATTTACTTTAAATGGGATTTCAGTTGCAAATGTTTTGACCAGCACTGTATATGGTGGAGGGTATAAAAAGGGGGTGGTTTTGTAGAAACACATTTCATAAATGGTATATGGTATAAATCAGAAAAAGCAATAAATAACGCGTATGTGTGTTTTCATAATTAAAACAAAATAGTTTCTTATCTATAAAAAGGGGGTGGTTTTGTAGAAACACATTTCATAAATGGTATATGTACATTTGGGTGGGTCTAAAATACGTTTTTTTAGAATTATTATTAGTAATACCAAAAATATTGTTATTTGTGATTTTTTTTTTTTTAATTTAGGTCGATATCTCAGGCTCTCCCAATCCGGTTAAAGTTAAGTTTTGCCTAATTTTCCAATCAAAATAAATGAAAAAAAAAATTTAGACAATATTTAAATTTTTCCGGATAGGCAAGCCTGAGATATCGACCTAATTTTTTTTTTCCAAAAAAATATTTTTATTTCACAAAGAAGAATATTTTTAGTATTGTATTACTAATTAAACTTCTAAAAAAGCGGATTTAACCCTCCGATGAGTGAGAAGGTCCCTAGGGACCTTTTTAGATAGATCAATCGTTTTTATTGAAATAGAAATATTAGATATTATTTCTTTTGAAATGACAAAATCTTCAATAAATTGTTGTTTATGGATATTGAAGGTTATGTCAATATTGATTAGAAAAACCAGTAGTATTTTGGATGATGTTACATTGTTTCGGTTAATTTGATATATTTTTTGTTGGTAATTAAATTTAACTATTCTGATGAAGAATTTTAAGTACATACAATTAAAAAATTTTAAATATCGATACAATTTTGCTAAATGCAATAGAATTCCAACCAATTTATTTTCTGGGTGTACAATTCTTGTTAGTTTTTAGTTTTAACCTAAATTTGGTTAAAATTTAGTTGAGCTTTTAAAACTTTTTTTGTGTTTTTAATTATAGGCCAACACCTAAATTAGTTCAAGTAATTAACATAACGAAAAACAATAGACGCAAAGAATGAATAAAGCTTTCTAAAAAACGTGTATTATACCCCAAAGAAATTGGGCGGAAAAAGCAGCATTCAAAAAATACAACGTCATGTGAAATGGAAATATCAAATATACCTAGCACTTTCGTAAGTTCTGGTACAGAGTTTTTTATGAAATTTAAATGGCAGCAGAGTTTAAGATCGAATAACAATATTGTATTTTTCTCAAAAAAGAAAAAAACTTTAATTATTAAAATTGGATTTAAATCTTAGAAAGAAAAAAAATATAAAAACAAGTTTTTTTGGGTTGAAAATACTGTACATATTAGCAGCACAATAAAAAAAGAGTTTGTTCATGGAGTAGATGGAAGACGCTTAGCATTTCTGACACAACTTAAGAGTGTAGATCACGGTTATAAAATAAAAATTATAAAGTTAGTATTAGTTTTAAAAAGATCATCATTTAAACTACAACTATTTCAATATTTCCCTAATCCATGGTTATCAGCAACTAGCGACAAATGAAGTATAAATGTCAGTTGTCAAGATGTGCAATTGTAAGGGAGATTGTTTAACCGTTTTGGGTTTGAAAATTGAAAAAAACAGAAAATTTGCAAAAGTGAGTGAAATATTTATTTGGGGGCGATAAATGAATGACTACTATTTACAGTGCATCTTTCAGGGTGTATTGGCTCTTCAACTGCCTCTGGCTGCTCTTCACACCAAATTCGGCAATTCTGTTTGAGCCAAAAATAAAAAAAAAATGGATTTTCATCCAACTTTCCTAAGGCCCATTCACCAAATAAACCACGTTGTGGTACGTCACCTGGTTTCACTTCTTGTATGGTTTCATACCGAGGTACTTACGTAAAATCTTTCAGGTAGTAAAATAACACAAGCTCAGTTGTTGACCTATCTAAAATATAATGCCAAATTGTTTATCAACATTAGTGGAATCAACCATTAATTTCCACAATTTTGATAATTATAATAAAATATATAACAAAATTTTGAAATGTATTATATATGCACTCAAAAAAAAACAAGTAAAATAAGGCTTAATTCGGCTGTGCCGAATCTTTGAAACCCTCCACCAAAGAGGATGAAGATGATATACGTATATACTAAATTTTGCATGAACTGTAATATGAATATGTTTTGTCAATTTATGTAACGAACTTTTGTTATTTAGTTTTATTAATGTTATTTATTTAGTTTTAGCAATGTTATTTACAGAGGTCTGCTCTGTTAGCGAGTATAACATTGTTCATTTTTACGTTAACTTAGTTATCATAGTATGTAAGACAATAAATGTAATCGAACAATAAGAAGACTTAATAACATTTTTACTTACTTAACAGAAAAAAAAAATAGATACAGAAAAATTGTACAAATTTGTATGGAAAATTTAGAGGTACCTTCACATTTTCACTCATAACTTTTAAACCGCTTGACCGATTTTGCTCATTTTAAATACCAAACTGCTCGGGAGGATGTTCAATAATCTGGGTAAAAATAGGCACCCCCGCTTGCGTCTTCGCGTCGTGATCGTGATTTCAACAGACAGACAGACAGACGGACATCGCTAAATCGACTTAAAATTGCATAAGGATCACGAATATATATACTTTATGGGGTCTTAAACCTATATTTCGACATATTACAAACGGAATGACAAACTGATATATACCCTCACTATATATGGTGGGGGGTATAAAAATTAACTAGAATTTAGAAAAATAAACTTATTTAGAGGAAACCTTGAAATGGAAACGGCGCCAAAGACACTTTTTACCAAAATTTAATAAAATTTTCCTTGACATTAAAAAACAAATTTCTAAATTATAGAAAAATTTTACTACTGAGAAGTAAATTTTTATTAGAAAACAGTAAAATCTCCTTCTAATTAGTTCATACATCATCTAAAATTTTACTGTTAGTTAGGAAAAAACTTATTTTATTTAAGTTCATTAGATAATTTTTTTATTAAAAACTAGGACTTAACTCCCTAAAAATAAGAAAATATTTTCTAGCATCAAGTTAAATAGCACTTCTTTCAAGTGAAAATTATCCTTAAATTTAATAAATATGAAACTGTTTCTATGGAAAAGGTAATATATTTGAACATATATTTTAAAGTACTTTACACTAATTGTTTAAGTGTATTTTTCCCACTTTCAGGGGACTTCTGCTTTGTGAGGACAGTCCCCTTAACAAGTTTTTTGTTAAACATTTTTGTCTTTAAATTAAATTAAATTGTACTAAATGCATATACACTCAGAATATTATGTAGTTAACTGTTTGTAGTTTAATAAAACAGTTTTCCGTTCCATTTAAAAATAAAGGAAGATACATTTATTTTTCAAAGAAATATCTATATTAACTTTTTTATACATTTATTCGAAATAATTTACTATCATTTACCGATTTTTTTCAGTTTCATTTATTTTTTTCATTTGTTTGAAATTTAATAAAAATTTACCCACAAAACGGAAACTTGTGGTTTATTTGTGTCCGTAACAGTTATTACAAATTTAAATTTTGTTTGCTGTCTGTTTCAAAAAAAAAATATTCAAAAAATTTCAATTTTTTTTTATTTAAGTTGGTTGTATATATACAAAATTTTTCAATACAATTTACAAGAACTTTATAAACACACAAACATATACAAATACATTCACACAAAAAGTGTTTATAGCTTCATATGCATACATACATTTTGTATTTCACGAGTATATTAAAAAAAAAAACAAAAAATACAAAAACGGAAATAATTTCAAATAAATGAAAAAAACATTTATTTTTTAAGGATTGGTGGGTAAAATTTTGACATTTATTTTAACTGATTATATCAGTTGTTTCTTACGGATGTGTCAGTTGATTTATCAACATTTAAAAATAAATAACAAATGGCATTTAATTTAAATGAAAATTAAGTTGACCGGTTTTTAAATGAAACATCATTTCTTTTAAATGATATTTTCAGTTATTTTAACTTACAAACTTTTTTAAGTGTATTTAAAATATAAATTAAATTTCATTAGCAAAAAGGTAAACAAATTAAAAAAATGTACTTCAGGATATCCTAAACGTAATAAATTGTGACAGTCAAATCCGTTTCGTAGTTAATAAGCGGTTCTGCTTGAGAGAACTACAAAAAGGGACGCCCTAAGTGACACACGGCATCTATGGCTAAGGAACACTGGGGGTCCTTTGTCGTCTTAAATTAACTAATTTAAGGAAATTGTTGCAAAAATACAAAATATCACAGTTACATTTCATGTTATTGAAAAATGGAAAAATGTCATAAGTTCATTTAAAAATAAAGGAAGATACATTTATTTTTCAAAGAAATATCTATATTAACTTTTTTATACATTTATTCGAAATAATTTACTATCATTTACCGATTTTTTTCAGTTTCATTTATTTTTTTCATTTGTTTGAAATTTAATAAAAATTTACCCACAAAACGGAAACTTGTGGTTTATTTGTGTCCGTAACAGTTATTACAAATTTAAATTTTGTTTGCTGTCTGTTTCAAAAAAAAAATATTCAAAAAATTTCAATTTTTTTTTATTTAAGTTGGTTGTATATATACAAAATTTTTCAATACAATTTACAAGAACTTTATAAACACACAAACATATACAAATACATTCACACAAAAAGTGTTTATAGCTTCATATGCATACATACATTTTGTATTTCACGAGTATATTAAAAAAAAAAACAAAAAATACAAAAACGGAAATAATTTCAAATAAATGAAAAAAACATTTATTTTTTAAGGATTGGTGGGTAAAATTTTGACATTTATTTTAACTGATTATATCAGTTGTTTCTTACGGATGTGTCAGTTGATTTATCAACATTTAAAAATAAATAACAAATGGCATTTAATTTAAATGAAAATTAAGTTGACCGGTTTTTAAATGAAACATCATTTCTTTTAAATGATATTTTCAGTTATTTTAACTTACAAACTTTTTTAAGTGTATTTAAAATATAAATTAAATTTCATTAGCAAAAAGGTAAACAAATTAAAAAAATGTACTTCAGGATATCCTAAACGTAATAAATTGTGACAGTCAAATCCGTTTCGTAGTTAATAAGCGGTTCTGCTTGAGAGAACTACAAAAAGGGACGCCCTAAGTGACACACGGCATCTATGGCTAAGGAACACTGGGGGTCCTTTGTCGTCTTAAATTAACTAATTTAAGGAAATTGTTGCAAAAATACAAAATATCACAGTTACATTTCATGTTATTGAAAAATGGAAAAATGTCATAAGTTCATTTTATGGGATTTTTAGCTTAAACTGTAATTGACGTATACAAATTTAAACTTTTTTATTATTAAGTATGGACACTTTCGATATTTTGTCGTTTTTGTCAACTTTCATGACGTCATATTTCAAAAACCGAAAGGATTTAGGACCGAAAGGTTAATGATTTAATTAACACTACCTATTTACAATATTTGTGGCGAATTTTACAGGTTGGTTTAAAAGTTCCTGCGCTCGAAATGAAAGAATACTGTTTTTGTTACGAAATATATTTTTTTATTCAATATAATCTCCTAGAAGCTCAATACACTTGTTACAATGATCTTCCAATAATTTTATCCCATTCTTATAATGGTTTTTCGGAAGCTTTGCAAAATAACCGTCTACGTCTGTGATAATGTGAAGTGAAAAAAAACTTTTCATTTTCGTTTTCATAAGCACTTTTCACTCGAACTTTTCACAAATACATAAATTGCGATTCTCGTATGTATTATGAAAAAAATGTTTCATTCGCACTGTACCAATGAAACTTTTGTAATTGTGTTATCCAAAATTTAAAGCAAATGTCAAAACAGACAAAAACGTAAACAAAAGTGAATTAAGTTCGTAAAATTTATTTTAAATAATTATATAAAAATATCTGGATTAATTGTATTATTGGATATTACTCAAAGAATTCCGGATGAACAAAGGTAAGACAATGATGTTACAAGCATTTCATTGCAGTAAATAATTTAATAATTTATAGGAATTTTTTGAGAGTGCTGAGACGCATACTTCGTGCTGACCACAATCCATTCGAGATGACAACCGACAAGCACTTCATGTATTTATATCGGCTTACTTTAAGTGAACTATATTTGGTGCGCGTATGAAGTCTAATATTACTTAAAAAAAAAAAATTCATAAAGAATATAAATAAACTATAAATAAATATGCCATACTTTTGCCATTTTTCACTGTCCTTTTGGGTCGCACTAAAACTGTTAAGGCTTGCCGCTAATTATCGTTTGCAATGTCCACATGCTTTTCTCAATAATTAATTAAATACTCCTTTTGGCTTTCGCTGCCACGCTTTCCTCTTACAATCTTCTCCATGTTTTTTCACTTATATATAGTCTGTGTAAACAATTTTTTCATATGAAAATATTTTGACAGTTGTTTGCACTGTTACACAAAACAAGAATCGCCAGTGCTGTGCAATCGTGAAAAATCTTGTTTCGTTCCACTTTTTTTTTCATATGAAAACGTTTTGATATTTCTTTACATTTTTTCACAGAACGCGAATCAAAAGTAATATGAAAACGTGAAAAAACTTTTCATTTCACCGTTTCACAGAACGAGAATTGACCCTCAGGTCTTTTCTTTCGAATTTTTTCATCCAGCTGATCCAAAAGGCTGCAATAATAATAATATTCAGAGTTGATTGTTTTACCATTCTGAAGATAATCAATCAACAAAATTCCTTTTGCATCCCAAAAAACTGATGCCATAACCTTCTTTGCTGATCGTTGTGACTTCACCTGCTTTGGAGCTGAACAACCAGCTTCAGTCCACTGTAAACGTTCTTGTTTCAATTTAGGATCATGGTGGTAGATCCAAGTCTCATCCATAGAAGCCGGTTTTATTCGGCTTAAAACGCTCCAAATTACGCTGAGAAATTTGTTTTCGATCCAGTTTTTGTTGAATTGTTAATGTGTGCGGCACTAACTTTCCAAACAGTTTTTTCATACGTAATTCTTCATGTAAAATATGGAGTACTCGTTCCTCTGAGATGCCTATGGCATTAGCAATTTCACGCTTAGTCAAACTTGGATCTTAACTAACCATTTTATGTACCTGCTCAATGATTTCTGCTGTGGTTGCAGGTTTTGGTCGTCTTTCGCGTGGATCGTCTACAAGGCTGGTACGACCACGTTTAAATTTACCAGCCCAAAATTCAACGGTGCATTTTGAAGGTGAGGACTCCTTATACTCTTCTAACAATTGTTCATAAATTTCCTTTGCTTTTAAACCCTTCAAAACAAAGAATCTAATGACTACACGATATTAAATTTTTTTCACATTAAAAAAAAATCAATGACACGTCAACTTCAAATGGCTTGTAAACAAAGAAAGAATTGACAGAATGACTAGCAACTTTGCATGTGTTCTCAGGACAGTTATACCAACTTGAGAAAAAAAAGTTTGGAGCTAGCAGTGCCATCTCTTGGTGAGCGCAGGAACTTTTCAACCAACCTGTATTAAAATCGGAGATGACAAATCTGAATATGACAGTTTTCTGTGCGGTTTGACATGGAATGACCCTATTATGAAAATAAATGTCAAAGTCAAGTTTTATTTGATTTATAATTATTCATTGATTGTTGTCAGCATTTTATAGTTATTTAAATTTCATATTTTTTTTCATAGTCAGAATTTTTGTTATCACAGTTTGGTTACAGTCGACCATGTTATACAATAGAAAGTGGAAATTATGAAATAAAAAAATATTTACTATATTAATGATGGTAGCGACCATATTGATAGTTAGACTCTACTTATAAATCAATAACTTGATTTAAACAACTATACCCGAATGCAGCAAAAATGTTTATTCTCTGCGTAAAGTTAGCATAACGTAATACTCGGCTTTGATGTTTTTCCTTCTTAAAGATAATCAATAAAAATTATCCCAAAAAACAGAGGTCATGACTTTGCCTGCAAATGAAACTGTCTTAGCCTTCTTTGGACACGATATTCTTCTATTCCAGGCCACTGCTTTGACTGTTCCTTTATATGAGGTTTGAAGTGGTGGATCAATGTCTCATCAATGCTTACGAATCGATGCAAAAACTCTGATTTATTGTGGTGAAATGTCGCCAAACAAAAGCAAAAGCGGCACCCATTTTGCGCACAGCTTTCTTATTTTCAAATTTTCAGTCAATATGCAATGTTTAGTACTTTTTAAAATACCTTTCATATCAGCTAGCTCACACTTCTTTAGCCGACAATTATCTAAAACCATTTTGTGGATTTTCTTAACCGTTTCTGGCGTGGACACCTCAATTGGTTAACTTCTACGGTGTTCTTCTTGGTAGCTTTAAACTCTGCCACCCAATATTTTGTAGTTATAAACGGGACAGCAAACTTTCTCAAAATATAATACGTATATATAATTACATAAAAGTGACCAATTTTTTAAATGTCTACATTGTTATTATAATAACAATAAAAAAAAGAAAATAATTAAAATAAAGAGTTTGTATTTGTATATAAACAACAGAAGCTTTTCACGGTCAATTCTTATCAATTATTATTTTCTTATATAATTTTTTACAGACATTTCTTTTTATTTTTCTATAAGTAGAACAAATAGAAAACGTCGTATCATATTTAATATATTGTTTAATACGATACTTATTAATCTTCTATATGTAAAGGAATAACGTTACTGACTGACTCACTCATTCAACATCGCCTAGTCCAAACAGCAGGAGGTAAAAATTTGGCGTGCCCAAACTTCTTTAGCTAACTCCTTAATATGGTACATTTTGGAATTTGGCAAGTGATGTAAAAATTCGGGTTTAAATGGCGAAAAGTCACCTCCTTTACGGCCTGCGCAATGCTAATGAAGCTTCCCAGCGCCAGCGGTTTTGGCGAGACGTCAAGCACATAAATTGTCCCCTTTTTTGCTCTCCCCATTGGATTTTCCCAAAATTCCATCTTAGTTGTTGGCTTTAGTGCTGCATACCAAATTTCAACTTCCTAGGTCCAGTGGTTTGGGCAGACCTTCAAGGGAGATACATTTCACCCTCTTAAACCCCATTTTCACCACGTCCCTGGCTAAAATGCAATTCATCGGCACTACACCGGCATTGCAAAGGCACTGCTTCACAATGCATCGGCATTGCATCGGAACTGCATCGGCATTATTTCGGCATAACATCAGCATTGCATCGGCATTGCAAAGGCACTGCTTCAACATTGCATCGGCATTACATCGGTATTGCATTGCATCGGCATTGCATCAGCATTGCATCGGCATTGCATCAGCACTGCATTGGAAGTGCATCGGCAGTGCATTGGCATTGTATTGGCATTGTATTGGCACTGCACCGGCATTGCATCGGCATTGCATCAGCATTGCATCGGCATCGGCAGTGCATCGGCATTGCATTGGCATTGCATCGGCACTGCATCGTATAATTACACAATTAATAAATATATATTAAAATTTTAATAACATGTATTATTTATCAACGCATTAGTTAATAACGATTTTTTAGACATTTTAAAATATTTTAATCCATCAGTACCATTTAGAAATCTACATAATTTCTATTTGAGTATTCAAATGGTTAATCGGTTATTCGTTTACATAAATAATTGTGTTAAAATAATTGCATATAAAATTTATTTCAATCCTTTATTCTTTATGTAAAGTGAATATATAACATATGTATGTTTACATTTAAAGTGAAAACTTCATTAATTTTTCCATTTTTATAAAGAAAAAAATATGACTTTCAAATATTACAAATATATTCTGTGGCTCTCATGTGCTCGCAGTGTACCAGCTTCTAAATAACTTAATAAAATCTGAACTTAATTCAAGTTTCAAAATTTCTAGGAAATTTTTAAAATATTTTCAAATATTTTTCAAAAAATATTAAACCCATTTGTCAACTTCTACACGCTGAAAAAAACGACGTGCTGGAAATATAATATGCTGGTAATATACATATATTTGGAAACGCTGTAAGTTATATTTGCCGCATTTATAACACAATATGTTTGCCTGCAAATATAAATTATTTGCTTGTAAACATATGTATGTTTAGATCCTTTGAAATGCATCCACCGGCAAACATATTATTACAGAAACATCTGTTATTAGAAATTTAATCTTTGACAGATGGAAAAATCTAGTGTAGTAATGGCTGGAAATAACTAGAATATCTGAATACTCATATAAATACGGGTACTTGGTGATGCAGCAGTTCAGTTTTCAATAAAACGCTGAAGTATTAAGAACTAAAGTGTGGCTAACGTTTAGTCTATTTACATCGTTCGAATTAATTGTGCTATAAAAATGATTTCTGTAATTTTAGTACCTGTTATAAATAAATAGTGCTATTAACAATTTAAAACTGTGTTTATTATTTGCAATATAGATAGAATCCGATTTATTTAAAAGGTAAATAAATCAACTATTTTATAAAGGGTAAAATCGTAACGATATATATGTTTGCCTGCAAATATATATGTATATTTATCATTATATGTTTACAGCCCACAAGTATAATAATGATAAAATTACAATAGCAAATATATATTTCTTTAGGTGGGGAAATACAAATAGTACAATGTTTGCCTGAAAACATATGTTTAATAACCATAAATATAAAATACGTGGAAATCTACTTCAAATATACATATGGTAGTTTCTTAACAAATATACATTTTTTTACCTGTAAACATATTAAAAGATGTATTTTGCCTACGTGTATTAACCATCCAATGTTCTTTTTCCTGATATCAATAATATTTATACTTTGCATTTAGAATTCAACACTAACTATGGCAAAAATAATAAATTGTTAATTTATCGCTTTATTTAGGCGATATATATAGCACAATAAAGATTGAAAACGATTTAAGAAATTAAATAATATCAGTTTTCGCTATAAATAACACTTTTAATAAAATAAAATTGAGCGAGATTGACGCTTAACATCAATTAATTTTTACAAAAACTTATATTTGCTTACTAGCAACTCCGGGCATATTAAAAAAAACTCTTAGCTAGTCTTGGAGTTAGAGAGATATTTGTAGAACTTGTCCTGACGTTAGCATGTGTGTCCTGAAACAAAAATAATAACTTATTTTACAAGTTGAACCCCAGACTAGGTTTGCCATTATCAATAATACTCAGTAAAACTTTGGTAATGGGAGCCATATTGCGTTACCTTGTAATGATAGCTCGTTACCTTTTTCCTTATTTGCAAGTATAAAGTAATAAGTTACTCATTTTTGATTACGTAATATATGACTTATAAATGAAAAGTAATAATTGAAATATTTTTGAAAATTTATTTTTAGATACATTACTTTGTGTGTTTTTGTAAGCAAAAGGGTAATGTATGTTTGTTTTGATAACACTAGAGAAAAAACGAAGCGCAACAATTCATTTAAGTTTAAAGCAATCAAATACTATATGCATCGATAGCTCAGTGGGTAGAGTTCTTGGCTGGTTCGATTCCCATCATGACCACATTATTTTTAATAACGTTTAAAATATTTGTAATAATTTTTGTTAATCAAAACTCCTCTTTTTTAAAAATCTATTTTTAGACACATTACTTTTTCCATTCTCGTAACCATATAAGTAAACCCTTACATTATCACCTCTAAAGTAATGGGTATATACATTACTTTGAGGCTCATCGCCTCATCAGTAAAGTAAGGTGAAAAGTAATCCATGAGCCCCTATGGCTATACATTTCTTTATAAAATATATTTTTTGACGATTTTTTAAATATTTTTTTTATCTGTTTTAAAAAGTTAATTTTTCAAAATTTACAAATGTTGACAACATCCTTCTGGCCCTAAAGTCGCTCATTGCAGAAAAAATTTTTGAAGGCAAAGAAAGTAGTTTATTATATTTTCTATCGATATATGTAATATAATTTCTTTTATAAAATATTTTTGTATTTAATCTAAAAATATACTTAAGATACGAAGACCACTTTTTAGCTGCGGTAGGCATTAGAGGGTTAAAGAAGTGGTGATAGCATGTGTAATGCCCCGTTAGTGATATACACAGAGGACTTGGCCCAGGCCTATTCAATTAATCCCTACTTCTTTTAATGTTATAAGATAAGAAGTTTTTTGAGTGTTTGATTTCCCACAGTTCGTTCCTGTTTTGAATAGCCTGGTAACTTAGTTAGTTAAATATCGCTGTGTTAATGGCCTACCTGGTAAAGCCATCCAGAGGACCTAGGCCATTAAATTACCTTTTTCTGAGCCCAGTCTTGCTTGCTCATCCGCTCTTTCGTTTCCATCATATCCACAATGCCCTGGCACCCATATCAGCGTTACCCTGTTGTGTTCAGCAAGCGGGTTAAGAGCTCTATGGCACTCTAGCATCGATTTGTGGTAAAATATTCCTCCTATTTAGTGCTATGAGTACTAACTCTTTACACTAACATAATTTTGGGCGTATTTTCTCACAACGACAATCGTTTTACAATAAGTTATTTATTCTACTGTTAGTGGGAGTTGAATTATCATAAATCAATACTTCAGATAATAATGTTTAATATTATTTAATTAAATGACAAATAAAATAATTTATATACATTTAATGAGTAGTTAGTACCATGGGAACTAAAACAATGTTCTGGCAAGGAGAAGTGGGGCGATTGATGTGCAAATCGCCTGCAATTTCATATAACTTCCTTTACGATTTAAACGCCTAGACGTCCTACATCCTACATCTGTAATATAACATTCATACATTCACAATAGTTTTTAATATTTTAGACTTTAATCTTAACATCCAATTATTTTTTCAAATTGTTGAACAATTTATCAATGAAACGTATACATTTAAATTTCATTGGCATTTTCAGATCAATAAGTACAAAATAATTACACAAAAGTACTCAATTTTAATACGAAATTGGTAAACGGCACCAACAGTCTCCACAAGCGTTTAGATAACAACATTTTAATATTTTTCCCCAACATAACAAATTATTTCCGCAAAGGTTTTGTTATTCGTATTCGTGTTGGAATAATTATAATTAAAATGTACAAAAATACAATGAAACACAGTGTTGTGCACATATGTTTATCTAATTATTATTTATAATTAGGACAAGGGAGTTTATGTACATAAAATTTGTCTTAAAAATCGAAAATTATAAAATTTAAATAAATTAAAAAATATTTCATATACATTTTATTGACTTTTTTTTTTAAATTTCAATATTATCAATTTAAATTGAATTTAAATTTGTAACTAGTTCAATGGAATAGTTTCAAGTGGAACCGGTTGTAGAATTGGTATGGTTGGCAACCGATTGAAAATATTTTTTCTGTGTTTTTTTTAGTAAAATATCAAAAAATATGCTGAAAAACATGAATTTTTACCCTAAATATGCATTTTTTTGCTTGAAAAATGCAAAGTATTGTCCATCGTTAGCCACTTATTTTTCCCAAGTTTCTAGTAGCATATGGATTCCGTGCCTAAAGAACTGCTCCGGTTTTGATACCCTGTTCTGAAGTGAAGCGTATTCCAGTAAGGGCGTTCTGCATCGATCGAAACAAATGGTACACTCACCAAAAAAAGTCTATAATGGTAACTGAAAATTTTGCTGTTATTACGGGAAATTCTGCTAATTTGAGCCCAGCGGTATTTTTTTGCTAATCTTAGCAACACATGTCTGCTGATGCGTAGTACAATAAAATTAGTAGAAAAATTAGTAGCCGCTACTAAATTTTAGTAGACTTTTTGTAAAGTGGAATTTAAAATGTGTTTGCTAAAATCAGCAAAAAAAATTACTAAATATTATTAATATTAGTACAAAGTTTTAAATTTACTTTTTTTTATCGAGCATTAAAAATTTTGATTATATTTTTTAAAAAATATTTTATACAATATGAATTTATCATTTGGTTTTAATTTGGTAATTTCTGTTTTGAAAAATAATTTAGTAATTTTTTTTTTACTTTTAAGGTTAAATTTTAATTGATTTAACTGATTTTAAGAACTAAAAAACCTTTTTAGTGCTATTTTAAGTGGATGTCCTCTTTTTAGACATGAGTCGGTATCTTCACTTTCGATAATTTTTTTAAACCTAAGTAACATTTTAGGACAATTTAAGTTTGTATGTATAAGTTTTAATTATTAGAAATAACATTTCCTTCAATATCCACTTTTTAAAATTAGTATTTTTTTTTTTTGCTAATTTTAGCAAATCAAAAATTTGTAAAATGATTTCTGAAATTAGCAACAAAAATTTGTAAATATTCTGTAAAAATTCTGTAATTTGTAAAATGTAAATAGCAAAAATATTTGCTAAATAATAATTTTTTTACTAAAAATCATTACAAAAATAGTAAAGTGGGATTGAAAACAGTTTACAAATTTTTCTACTAACTTTTTTATCTGAGTGTAGTCAGAAGGGGGCAAGGTCTGGGCTATAAGGCGGGTGAGACAAAACTTCCCATCCACTGATTTCCAAATAGTTTTTGACACCCTTCTGATCCCACCAAATACAAAGCATTACCTTGGCGCCATGGATACTCGGCTTCGACGTTGATTTGGCTGGTTGGACGGGCTTTACATATGACTTTTTACGCTTGGAGTTCTCCATGTGTCCATTTTTTATCACCAGTACCAATACGATGCTAAATCGCCTTTCAACGTCTCTCGGCTTCAATTCATATGAGACCAAATTTCTTTGTTTTTTAATGAATCCCAATGCTTTTAAACGTATGGAAACGGTTTGTTGTGTGACTCCCAATGATAATGCAAGTTTTTCTTGCGTTTGACAACAATCTTCGTCGAGTAACGCTTCCAATTCCTCGTCTTCAAACTTATTCGGCTGACCAGGCCTCTTTTTGTCTTCTGTGTTGAATAGCGCAAACCATCGTTCACAAATTTTTTGAGTTGGTGCATATTGACAGTGAGCTTCTACCAACAATCGATAACTTTAGCAGACGTTTTCTTCAAATGAAAGATGGTTATCAGACTTCCCCGCAACCCATCTTTTTAGGCACAAAATTCAACATTATTAAAGCGATTGAAAACAAAAATGTGTGTTTACACTTTGGCGTCTATCGAATACTGAGATATGTTTACCCTCCAAAATACCATATTTGTTATTATTGACACAAACCATATGTGATAGTAATGCCACCTGTGGTCCAAATCGACATAGAAAAATATGCATTTATAGCAAAATATTTTGAATATTATACATTAACAAATCGATGCAATTTTATTGTAGATTTTTTGATTCGCAATAATATTTGGTTGTAGTTGGCCACCAGCTAAGGGCAATAAAGATATATATTTAAACAAACTTCCGAAGCCTATTTGAATTCAAAGTATAAAACCAACTTTACGACGTAAATGTATTTATATGTTTGAATAATAAAAATAATGTATTTTGCATATGGTTGAATAAACACTTTAAATAGTTAAAGAGTTATAAAAATAACTGAACATTTTTTTATTATAAGCCGGCAAAAAAACTGCTAAAAAGGGGCCAACGTTTGTATTGCCAGTTATTAGAACAAAAAGTATTTAAATGAATTTTTACGCTTGAACATTATACAATTTTGATATGTTTTTTTTTGTAATAAATGTCCGTGTTTTTTAGTTAGTTATGGTTTAATGGTTAATTTGTTGTATGTAGAATTATTTTCATGATCATTGTCAAAGGCATTTTAATATTTAACACGTGAAAGGCGACCAAACCACCCCACCTGTTGGTCTATTGTTTTTATTTGTATTCAAAGTTCAAAGACATGAGTTTGTTTTTTTTCAGTGATGTCAACTTTTTAAAAGCCAAAAGTGTACTCATAACAAAAGTCAGCACAAATAGTTGAAAATTGTTTAAGTTTTTTTTTTTTTCTCAATACAAATTCAAATAAAACTTGAAGTAAAACTTTAGGGTGTCCACCGGGAAGGTATACTACTTTGTTTGTTTATAATTTTTGATTAAATGAAAGAGAATGGATCTTATATTGATAAATGTTTTATTTAAGGTCGGCAATTATGTATGGAATATATTATCAGATAAATGTTTACCTCTGTTAGCCTCACAAATGGGAGCGCTTTTGAGCACATTTTTCATTACATTCTCACACATTTCACGCGGTATTTGATTAATTTTATCGCCAATATTTTGTTTGAGTTGCTTTTGAGCGTTTCTGGTTTGTTTGCATAAACCTTGCTTTTTAGATATCCCCACAAAAAGAAGTCCGGAGCAGTCAAATCAGGCCTCCATTTCTTGAAATAACTTGTTTTGGAAAGAGGTCTCTCAGTAATTCCATTGTAATCCTGGCTGTATGCGATGTGGCACCGTCTTGTTAATCAAGCCCAAAGCATGCAGTTGTGGCGTTAAGAAGTTTTCAATCATATCATATCCAATGATACCTCCTGACCAAATTGCACACCAGACTGTCACTTTTAATGGATCCAAAGGTGACTGATGAATAATTTGAGGGTTTTCCATTGCCCAGAACCGACTATTCACATATACATTCAAATGAAAATGTGCCTCGTCACTCATGATTTTTTCATGAAAATCGGGGTTGTCATGGGCGAGCTGTAACATCCTATTGGCATATGTACGGCATTGTGGTCAAAGTTGTTCTTTGAAGACCAGGCTGCTAAGCAAGGCGTCGAATTGAGGTTGATGGATTGTTTTCAACACTTTCTTGAGCAGCAATAATATTTTCAGCCGCACTTGCAGTACGTTGTGGTTTACGCTGGGGCCTATCACCTACAGACCCTCTTGCTTCGAAATCATTCACTACCTATAAATAGTGCGTTTTGTTAGCTCGTTGTTTCTCCCAAAAATTCCACGTAACTTTCTCATCGTCACAGTAATCGATGATTGATTTTGATAAAATGTTTTAACGATTAAAACACGTTGGTTTATCGAATATTTTTTCATAATAAATTTGCCAAGTGTCTACTTCACGACTGCCAAATATGATCTGTCAAGACTAGTGTTTACCAAAATGGCGGCAAAACAAATTAGTATACCTTCCCGGCGGACACCCTGTAGTAAAAAGATTAAGTTGACTAAGAAAGTGATTCCTAATTTGTATTTATAAATAGGAATGTTGGATAATAACATCAGATAATTCATTTTAAATAAATCATTTAATGTAAATTAACTAAAATCGCTTAATATAAAAGCAATTCCAAAGAAAATTTTGCGTTTTAAAGTGTTACATTAGCATCTCTGTTGCTTGTACATTTTTATACAATAATTTTATTAAACAAACATGTAATAATTTTCCAATAATATAAATATTAAATATTGGAATTACTATTGTATCAAAATTATTAGTATTATTGCTATTATCGCCTTACGTACACAGAAATCAAACAGGTGTGTTGATAAGGTACACTCAAAATAATATGTCTGTTGGACTCAACAATAAAATTGATTTAATTTAACAAAATGTATTTCGGTTTTTTTTATTTTTTGATTTAATTTAACAAAATGTATTCCGTTTTTTTTATTTTTTGCTAGAACAGATTTGTTATTTTAACAACATTTTGTGTTGAATTTACTACATTTATATTTAAGAAACAAAAAATAGTAAAGTATTTATTTTATAATTGATCTTTTTAATACTTATATGTATGAAAATCAGTGTTGGCAGGCAATACCGCTTAAACACCGTTATCGATTTAATACCCTTTCAGCTGACTATCGTTACCCCTAAAATAGCGTTACCGAAATAACTGAAGAAGTCGTTATCCTTTAAATACCGTTACCGAAATAATAGAAAATAGCGTTATTGTTAAAATACAGTTACCGAAATAACTAAAATATCTTTACTCTTAAAATACCGATACCGAAATAATAGAAAATAACTTTACCAACATTGTTTTTAAGTAATGTCTACGCATGTTATGATCTTGTTAACTAGGTGTCTTCAAATGCAAACTAATTTGCCATCATATTTGAAAATTACACAAAACACAACATTAATAATAAACTAAAGAAAATAACATAAAAGCATGTACTTTAGAATGGTCAAAAAAAAACATCAATGTTTAAATTTGCAATCTCTACAATGTGGCCTGGCCCCATTTTCCGTGATGTCTAAAAACTATCTGTGCCAACTTTAAGGCTAAATTCGTTTTTATTTAGAGTTAGCACACAAAGTTACCTTTTAACAATGTAATAATTGGTCGTTAGAGTACTCTAAAAAATGAACTAGAATTTAGAAAAATTAACTTGTTTAGAGGAAAATTGAAATGAAAACGCCAAAGATACTTTTTCCCTATATTTAATAAAATTTTCCTTGAAACTAAGAAACAAATTTTACTTAAAATTTGGTCAAAATTTCTAAATTATAAAAAAATTTTACTACTGAGAAGTAAATTTTTATTAGAAAACAGTAAAATTTCTTCCAAATTCGTTCATATATCATCTAAAATTTTACTGTTAGTTAGGAAATGTTTCCTTGATTTTAAGAAAAATTTTATTTTATTTAAGTTCATTAAATAATTTTTTTTTACTAAAAACTAGGATTTTACTCCCTAAAAATGAGAAAATATTCTATTCTATTCTAACATCAAGTTAAATAGCATTTCTTTTAAGTGAAAATTATCCTTATCCTGCTTCAATGGTAAAGGTAATATAATTTTACCATATATTTTAAAGTCCTTTACACTCATTGAGTAAGTATTTTTCCATTTTCGGAGGACTTCCGCTTTGTGAGGACACTGCTCTTAACAAGCTGTTTACTATACAATTTTGTCTTTAAATTAAATTAAATTGTACTAAACTCATGTATTTAAAATATAAATTAAATTTCATTAGCAAAAAGGTAAACAAATTAAAAAAAATGTACTTCAGGATATCCTGAAACGTAATAAATTGTGACAATGTCAGATCCTTTTCGTAGTTAATTAACGGTTCTGCTTGAGAGAACTACAAAAAGGGACGCCCTAAGTGACACACGGCATCTATGGCAAAGGAACACTGGGGGACCTTTGTCTCCTTAAATTAACTAATAAATTACAGTTACATTTGTTGTTGTTATTGCACGTTAAATTTTTTAAATGGTTATTAGAAAACTTTTACTTGAAAAACAAAACACATAATTAAAATTTTTTAAATTTATCTGAACTAAGTTGCATGAAAATTTTCCTTAGAAATAGTTCATCAGTTTCTAAAATCAAGTAAATTTTTATTATTACATAGGAAGAAAATTATTACCTTTTGTTTTTAATTGTCTGAACTAATTTTTAGAAAAAAAATTCTTCAAAATTAGTAAGTGGTATACTTAAAAACTGAATTTGGAAATGGCTTCCTAAAATTTAGTTAATTTTACTACTCGCGAACAAAAAATGAACACACATTAAGTTCAAGAACTTTCTCGATTTAAGTTAGACCATTTTTTTAACTAAATGGGAGTAAATTATGTCCTAATTTTTTTTTTTTAACTAAATTTAATTTTATTACATTTGAGTATGCAAATTTCTTAAAACTAAGATGTTTTTTTCTTAAAATTAATAAATTTGTATGTAATTGACTTGTTTTTTTTCCTAAAATCAAGAAATATTACTTAGGTAAAATATGAACTATTTCTGAGTATATAAACTATTTCATTTTTCCCCAAACTTAGTACGAGTAATTTATACAAAAAGTGGGGTTGAATTTAAATTTAATTATTTTTTAAAATATATGCTATAATTTAACAAAATTTTCCAGTACAGTTTTAATTAATGTTTATAAAAGGAATATGAGACCAAAACTTTAAAAAATTCCGTTACTTTTAATTATTTCGCTAATTTTTTAAATTCATACGTAAAAATACATATTTTAGTCAAAATATCATAATTTTCTGAAAAAATGTAAGTAAAAATTCAACTTGCTAACGCCTTATAGGAGTAAATTTCTCAAATATAATCTTAATTTTTGCGAATCTGCAATCAAATTTGAACACAAATTTGTGGTTTTTAAATTATCAGCGGCTTTTGAAAATTCAAAAACGTTTGATTTTTTTTGTGCTTACTATCTAAAAACGCTGTCATCGAAAAATCCAACTTCTTGTACTTTTGCAATCTACTTACCACGGGCTTTCATTAGACAGGGCATTGTTTTTAATTTTTGAAAGGATAATAGTTATTCTTGTAAATGAACGTAAAATTTGACTATTTTTTTAGTTTTTTGCTTGTTAATATTAAATTGTTAACAAAAATCCTGTTTCACATAAGAAGACATTCCGTGGACAGACAGACGTGTTCGAAATAATAAGGACAAGCGAAGTGAAGATAGAAGTCGTTCCAACAAGGTTTAAGAATAAGATTTAAATATATCGCTTTCAATTAATTTTATTGTACACATTTAAAGCTTTAAAAAAAACAAATAATTCTGGTCAAACTCATCTAATTTTTTTTGTGCTGGCAATAATGCTGAACTAAGTGCAAAATTAGCTATTCGAAAAAATAGGAACAAAGTGGAAAAATGTTTTTTTTTTTAATTTCAATATTTATTAAATTTACAGATTAGGATTATTTGGTTATAAATAATCAATATGAAGTAGCACTTCCTCTATTTTTGATGACTTCGGTGCATCTGGCCTTCATAGAAGCTATCAAAGTGCGGCATCTGGAGAGTGGAATATTTTCCCATTTATTCTTCGCTACATGCCAAAGTTCCTGCATGTTTTTGGGCCTTGCGAATCCTACACCTTTTTTAACATCCATCCAAAGATGTTCTGTTGTGTTAAGGTTCGGCGATTGTGCCGGCCAATCCATAACATGGATATTAAGATCCTTCAACCACCGCTTTACTTTCTTTGAGGTATGATTTGGGTCGTTGTCTTGCTGAAAGACCAATCGCAAAGAAATTTATTTTTTAGCGTAAAGCAACAAAATATGGTTGGCGTAGTAGGTGGCATCCATCTTCCCAACGATTTGCGCTATAGGCCCAACGCTATTCCTCCCAAAGCAACCCCAAAGCATAAGCCTGAGACCGCCATGCTTATTTTAGTGGTGTGCTTTTCGTTGGAAGGGCGTCTAACGTATTATTTATCTTTGCCGTGGTCGAATTGAACTATCTTTGTTTCATCGGTCCATAATATATTACGCCAAAAAGTGTCAGGTTCATCGATAAACTTTCTAGCAAACTGAAGTCTCTTCTTTAGATGATTTGTTTTTCAACAAAGGTACTTTTCTTGGACACCTTGCTGAAAGATTGAATGCAATCAACCGTTTTTATATTGTCGATGTAGCAACTGGTAGGTCTAATTTATTTCTAATCTGAGTAGCCGTTATAAAGGGGTGATCGCATTATATTGCCTTTTGCTGGTTTTCCTACGTCTACCCCGACTTTCGATCTTTGGTGACCAGTTTATTTTAAGAAGCTTTAAATGCGTTACTCTCAAAACTTGTTGGAAAGATCTCTATCTTCACTTCGCCTGTTCTTATTTTGTTGAACACGTCTGTATAATCATTCAAAAAATAATTTTGCAAATAAAAGCAAATTTCTTGATGAAAGTGCAACATTTTTGTATGAAGTTTTCCGATTTTAATTTTATATAATGTTCACCTGTTTGATGACTCGCGATTCTAATAATTATATTTAATTTTTCTCAATTTTTAATTTATTTAAAATAATAGAACAGGAAAAACAATGAAACTTCAATGGGGATAATATAAAATAATAAATAATATAATTTTTTTTTAATTTCTTTGGCGGACCATATTTTTTTCCATAATGCCATTTTTGTAGGGTTGTGGAGCTCGTGAATTCGAACTTTTTTTTTAGTTTTAACTACTTGTACTTTTATTTAGAAATGCCCAAAATTTTTTCGCAAAATTATATGTTATAGAAAAATCTTACCGATCAGTTCCAAAACATACAGGAATGTGAATATTTTTGGCTCTTATTAAACATTTTAGTATGTTTTCTCTAAAATACTACTGCTGAAGAATTTACCTAACCAGGATTTCAGCATTCTGAAGCTTTTTTATAAAAATTTTCCCACAAATTTGTAATGAACTTCCTAAATTCCTAACACCAAAGAGTATCACTATTGGGATACTTATAAAAATATTTTAAAAAATTTGTTTCTAATAGAAAAAATTTATAATAGTATGTAGAGTTTTGAGACAAAAAAAAAAAAACAAAATTTAAATTTTAGAAAAATCTTATGTTTGCATCATTTACTTTGCGTTTTACAGCTGTTTAAAATATACAACCTTGTGGATTTTTTTTTTTAAATGAAAAATAGTAAATTTCGAGTGCTCATTAAACATTAGTTTTTGCGAAAAAAACACGTCTAATAAAACCAAGGAAAAGCTTGATAAATACTATGGGGACTTTACACTATCGATTTCAATGGTAAAAAAGTGGTTTATTGACTTTAGTTGTGGCCTTACAAGCATGGCCCAGTTGAGGTCTCTACACCCAAAACAATTGAAAAAATTCACGATATGATGTTGGCCGATCGGAGATTAAATGTGCGATAGATTATGGAAGACATAGGCATCTCACATGGCTCAGTGGTTTCAATTTTGAACGATCACTTGGGTATGAGAAAGCTTTCCGCAAGATGGCTGCCGCGTTTGCTCACAATCGACCACCAACGGAATCGTGTGACAGTTTAGTTTCCATAGCAAAAACCCATGAAGTAGACTACGAATTGCCCCCTCATTCGTCTTATTCTCCGGGTTTAAAGAAATAGCTCGATGGAAAGAGAGCTACTAACGATGAAATTATTGATCAAACAAATGCCTATTTTATGGACCTCGAAAAATCCTGCTGTTAAACGCAAAGTAAATGACGGAACTTGCATGGAGCAGTGTTGATGGGAGCAGTGTTGCATTTCATATAACTACGAGGGAAGTTCGAAAAGTCCAGGACTTATTGATCCGCCTTCGTATGCCAGAGTTTAAATATATTTGTGGCGATTTTTTTAATTATTAAAAATATGTTTTGGCAGAAAATTGTTTTTCTTTAATCTCGCCATTAAAAAATTGAGACCCTGGGATATATTTTTTGTCCCAGGATATTTCGAAATCCTAGAATTTTAATTTTTTTTTTAAAATAATTTTTCTTTTAAAAAACCAATTTTTCGTAAAAGTTACAGGGCAAAACTGTTTGTGGGACATGGCTTGTAAAATGAAGGGATATGTTCTGTTCACCCAGTTATAAAGAGTTGCATTTTTCGATGTGAACATTTCGCAAATATTTATAGAACATCCCAACAGGAAAAAATTACTGAAACGATTTTATTTGGTTTTTTTTTTATTATTATTTTTAATTGATTTAATTATTCGGGAATTAATAAATCTTATTTTTACCGTTGTTAAAATAAATTTGATATTTGCTATCCACATGTACCTAATAATTTCATAACAAAACAAATAATTAAAATTCTTACTTGTAGATAGAAGTTAGCTTTATTAATTATTTAATTGTGCAATTGCATGACACATCTATTAAATTTGCACCATGATGTGTCAGCATTATTAATAATTTAATAATATTACATAAATATTTATTTTACATTCATAACGACAAAACTTATCATGTTACAAACAAAACCAATTGATAAAACTACTATTGATCTTTAATTTTTAATGCCTAACATTTTTAAGTTATCCTTACTCTAAAAAACAAAAATCAAACACTTGTTATATTAAACCAATTATAAAAAACCACCTATAAAAACAAACTGAATAAAAAAAAATAACTAGAGCAAACTGTTTTTTTTTAAATTTACAATTGCAACCCAACAACAACAACATCTAAATTCGTTTGTAATTAATGTTTAATTAAATTTTATTGTCACCAGCCAGTTGGTGTTGAAGAAATAATACAAAACCGCCATAATGCAGCACTGCAATTAAATGAAAAAAAAAAAGAAAACAACAAAAAAGTTTAAAATAGTTCCCAAGATGTATTTTTTTTATGTACAACATGCGACTTGGAGTTAAAAGAATACATGGAGAGAGTTTATTTATTTATTTTTTTCAACTACAACACGTTCAGACTGCATAACGGTAATGTTTATGCGTAAGTTTTGCAACAGAGACAATTAAAATTGATGATAATTGGTGCATACAGATAAATAAATGAGCGTAATATTATACAAAATAATAAATTTGCATTAATACGGTAAATGATATAATGGAAGGATGCGATTTAAAGTTAATATAAAATGTTTTTTTTTCTAGTCTCTTTTGTGCATCTGTACGTATACTTATTATTATATTAATTATACACTTAGTTGACAATAATAATTTTCGATGTGCAATATTGCTCGATTTTTATTTTCTCTTAAAACGATGCCGAGTAACACTTTCTGAATTGGTATGAAAACATCTGAATTTTTTTTTGAGATATTGAAAAAATGGCAGATTTTAGATACTGTGGAATAAAACTCTATTCACATAGTCAAAATTCCAGCATTTCCCAAGTTTAAAAATAATTTATGAAAATAATCAAAATTTTGTTAATTTTTAGTCATACACTCACCAAAAAAAGTCTGTAATGGCAACTGAAAACTTTGCTGTTATTACGGGAAATTTTGGTAAGTTGAGCCCAGCGGTATTTTTTGGCTAATCTTTGCAACACACGTCTGCTGACGTGTAGTACAAAGAAATTAGTAGAAAAAAATAGTAGCCGCTACTAAATTTTAGTAAACATTTTGTAAAGTTTAATTTAAAATCTGTTTGCTAAAATCAGCAAAAAAAAATGACTTAATATTATTAATATCCACTTTTTTAAAATTAGTATATTTTTTTTGCTAATTTTAGCAAATCGGTTTTCAAAAATTTGTAAAATAATTTCTGAAATTAGCATCAAAAATTTGTAAATAATCTGTAAAAACTCTGTAATTTGTAAAATGTAAATATCAAAAAGATTTGCTAAATAATATTTTTTTTTTACTAAAAATCAGTACAAAAATAGTAAAGTGGGATTGAACACCGTTTACAAATTTTTCTACTAAATTTTTTTTCTGAGTGTACCTACTTCACCTATTTTTGTGAAAAATTTAAAAGGTCGTAACATGTTTTATTCGTATCATAAAAAGGCAATTAATACTGTTAGTTTGATGTAATCTGACACATTTTTTCCTGAGGCGGGGGGAGACATTAAAAAACATAATTCTTTGATTCAATTTTTAATTTGATTCAACTTTTAACGAATAAATTTGCAAAATTCAATTTATTGATTGAATAACTTTCTACATTATTCTCAATAATGTATTTAAAATACTGGCTTGTTCGTTTTCTTTGTAAACCCAGTCTCGGCTTCGGTTTTCACGAAAATAACCTGTGAACCGGTTTAAAACTTAAACTTTTAAAAAAATTCAACATATTAAAACAAAAATCTTGAAAGATTTGTAATATTGTTACGATTTTACCTTTTTGTGTTTCTAAGATTAGCAAAAAATACCGCTGGGCTCTAATTAGCAATATTTCCCGTAATAACAGCAAAATTTTCAGTTGCCATTACAGACTTTTTTTTGGCGAGTGTAGGGTATGCCCGTATTTATGTGTGTGGTGCGATTCACTAGAATATACGAGTGTTTTCTAGATTCTAGTCTTTGCTAGAATTATTATAAGTTGTAAATATTTGTCGCCAGATGGCAATGTTGCATGTCGAGTGTTTATTTTTGCTACTGCTGAAGCTTAAAGAAACACTAAAGCAACATTAGTTATGGCGAAGAGTTGATGGCAACTGTTATTTCAGTGTTGGCAGGCAATACCGCTAAAATACCGTTATCGATTCAAAACTCTTTCAACTAGCTATCGTTATCTGTAAAATATCGTTACCTCTTCAAAATAATAATTAAAAAATTGTTATCCCTAAAATACCGTTACGGAAATAACTAAAATATTGTTACCGGACTTTTCAGCCGATGTGTTACTGACTTAAATGCCAATTTTTACTTTAACTTATCGAATATGTTGTCTCATTTTGCAATGCTAATTAAAATTGTTGGTGAAAAAAGTTTTTCTTTTGCGCGTTTGGTTTTCGAGATATGGACGATTAAAATTTTATCTAAGCGATTTAATTAGATTAGATTAGATTTAATTCTGGCGATTTCTTTTAATTTGTTTTTATATATTTTTTAAATATAAGAGTTTTTGTTTTTAATTTTGGCGATTTTTTAAATTCTAGCTTTTTTTAAATTTAATTCTGGAGACTTTAAATTTTAGCAACTTTTGTTTTGATTATTTTCTTTTGATTATTTATCGTTAAGGTTTCCGTTCCGTCATAGACGGGACTCTAAGAAATTTGTATGAAAAGGGTTACTAAATAAATACTTTTTGAAATTTCAAATAAAAAAAGGAAAAAATGAGGTTTAAAAAGGAAAAAAATGTGTGCCCTTAATCACTCATTCCAAATCGTTGTGGTTCTTACGGAGAAGAGCAAATAGTGGAATAGTCGCCTCCTGAATGTCCTTCTCAAACTCCTTCTGGTAGATATCAGATTTTTCCGTATCCGGTCCGTATGCGGTCCATATACGGTCAGTATCCGGCCCGTAGAGAGAGACGTGTATTTCTTGCTGAATGGGAAAATTCACGGAAAATCCATTTTTCAGCATTCTTATGCAGCATTACTCAAACAAATGTACCATAAATTGAAAATTCGAATGAAGGATTGAATTCTTTAGAAACTATGTTAAACCCCATTCATACTGAGCATCAAAATACGTATTTTCAAGTTTTCGATTTAGAATTTGTATGGAATATGAAAGTTGAAAACATGAAAAAAAAACGAAAATACGTATTTTGGGGTTCAGTATGATCGGGAGCTATCATGAAAAATCTGGCGACCAATTGTGGATAAAAATTATGCAATATTTGATAAGCTCTCCAAAGTTGTACAGTTCCGAACAGCATTATAATCTTTGTTCTGTGAATATTCTGTCGTATATTTAAGCAATAATGCAACTTTTATCGAATGTGGAGCCAATAAATTTATCTCAAATTTCCCACATTCAATGTAAATACATACATGTATTTTTATTTTATTTACAAAGTAAACACTTGATTGTTTTAAGTGACAAATGAAACAACTCAAAACAGTTTTTCTTTATAATTTATAACTCATTCATAAATGTTTGTTTTTTATTTGTATATTTACTACTAATAAATAAAATTTGCTTAAACCAACATTAACTGGCGAGTTCAACAGCCCAGTTAATAATAAAAAAAATTAATCACTTGTTGTTTATGTATATTATAATTGTATTTGAGTTTGCTTAGGTTTAATAACGCCCTAAAAATACTATTAATGCTGACTGTTTATTATGGTCACAACCGTGTTGATTGTTTTGTATTAAATGTAAAGAAATCATTGTTGAAATTTCGTTGATTTTATGCAAACATATTTTTTGTTGAAAATCAGCTTTTGAATATAGGCCATACGTTTTTATTCTTATTTCTGACCAATTTGAATATGATTAATTGGGGTTTAATAAAAAAATAGAATATTACTTTAATTTGGCTGATACATTATTTTGCAAAAAATAATTTAAAAAAAAATAAATAGATTTTTACCAAAAAAAAAAAAAAAATTAATTTTTTGGCTTCAAATAAAATTATGAAAAATTTTAATAAAATCGCTGTTAAAAATTAGTGAAAAATAGTTAAATTCAATAAGTAATTTATTTAACTACACATACTAAAATAAAATCGGTTTTCAATAAAAAAATTTGTTTATTCAATTAAAAGTTTAATTGAGGAAATCGTAAAAAAATTTATTTAATTTAAATTGAAATTTTAATTAAACCAACTAAAAAATAAATTCAGAAAAATCGTTTTAATTTTTAATAAAATTTTTATTTGATAAAAATAAACATTTAATTATTTTTTTTTAAATTAATTATTTGAATTAATTAAACATTTATTTGAAATCTTATTTTAGTTAAATAAATTTTGATAGGAAATTTTTTAACAATAATTTTATCTTTGTAGTGGCAATCTGATCAAATATCGTGCTCTCGCTACCTAAACCGGTCCACATTTATTATAAACACCATCTTATTCGTAATGACCAAGGCAAGGAAGCTCATGCCATTTATAATCGTATTTTATGTACATAAAATATGTGTTAAAAATTAGACATATATCATGGTTGGCAAACACTTACCCTAAAATACCGTCACTGCTTCAAAACCTTTTCAAAGAACTATTTTTAACCTTAAAAAACGTATAACCATTAAACTTTAAACCATAACTTTAAAATACTCCTACGAAATTACTTAAAATACCGTTAACATATTTTCCATTTCTCTCTCTCAAAAGTCTTAAAAACGAAAATTTTAATTAAGCTTTTATTGGCTATCTATTGTTGTTGTCAATAATGTCGGCAATGTTTGTTAGCTTTTAATATTTCGTCCGGTCCGTATCAGGCCTGTATCCGATCTGTATTAATTCCGTATCCGGCCCGTATTCAGTCCGTATCCGGCCGGTATTCAGTTCGTATCCGGTCCGTATTCGGTCCGTATTCGGTCCATATCCGGTCCGCATTTGCTCCATATCCAGCCAGTATCCGATATGTATTAGGTTCGTATGTGGTGCGTATTCGGTCTTCCAAAATATTACTTAAAATACCCTTAACATTAAAATAGCCTTACGGCATAATTTTTAAATATCGTTATCCATTATCACCTATTGCACAGTGGAACAGGGAGTATAAATAGTGCAATGGTGTCGTGTGCTTTAGAGGGTTAACATAGAAATGAATAAGTATTTAACAAAAGCTTATAAACACTTATGGACTTTTAATTTTCTTTTTATACTGAACAAACAAACAAAAAAGTTTTTAATACATTTTCTTTTGAAAACTAAAGAAAAAAAAAACTAAAAAAAAGCTTAAATGATGTTCAATTTTGTATGTGTGCTTAACTTTAATGTTTAAACTGCATCAAAATGCACATTCTTTTTGCTAAAATCCTCTTCAGATACAACAAAAAAAAAAAACGATAGAGTAAAATACTCGAGTCATAGTTTATTGAAATGGCCTTGAGCTTTGGGCAATTGATATAACGTAATTCTGCCGCATGGATAAAGTCTTAAATACGAGTATACCACGTATGAGAATGTGTTTGTATGAATGTGCCCAGATGACGATGAAGATTATAACTTTATATCAACAGCAACGTGGTAAAACAAAACGAAACAAGTTTATGAGCACAAAAATACTACAATGAAATTTTGCTATAAATGAAATGATTTTTTTTTGTTGTTTTGGCAATATTTTAATATCAATTTCATTTTTTAAGCTTAATAGAGAGAGAGAGAGAAAGGGAGAGAGTGAGAAACATGTGAAAAAGATGGAATGAAATGAGATAAGCTTGAAACGTTATAAAGGGGAAATGAAATTTTTAGAAAAGCTTTTTTTTAGAAATGTAGTGGTATAAAAACAAAATGAACTTCGTTATGAGAAAAGGAGAACAAAAGTTAACTTTTACAATCTAACGGTTTATTTCTTAACAATTTCGAAATTGTAGAGTTGCCAATTTCGAAAATATAGGGATGCCTGACAAGAAAAAAAGCGTTATTGTGTTTTTATTTTTAAACAAAAGTTTAAGCATAGAAACATTTTGGCGCGTGTTTTTGTTTGTTTTGTTATAGTAGAAGAGAAAATTGTCAGTTTTTACTCTCTGTTTATGATACATTCGAATATTCTTGAATACTTCTTTTTTTGGTCGTATTTTGTTGTACTATTTGTAATGTCGTCGTATATTAATATTGTTTTGGTATTTATTGCCTGCCTGTTGTATTCGTTTTTGTTGTGGTATTCGTGTGTTGTTGTCTGCATCCTTTTTATATCCTTCGAATAAGAAAAAAAAAAAAAACTGCGTAACATTCGTGTTAATGACAAAAGAGCATTCATTTTAGTTGTTTACCGTTAGTTCAACTTTGCTGACCGTTAAAACGTAACGGAAAAAAATTGATAAACGTGTAACGGCGGATGTGTGTGTTTTAAAATATTAACAAAAGAAAACAAATTTGGCAAAAAATTAATAAAAGTTTTAAAAGAAAAATACTAAAAAAATTTCCAATTTTTAAATAAGAAAAAAAATTAAAAATAAAATGTGAAAATTGTTAAAAAAAAAAATTAAATTAATCAACAATGTGACATTTTTTATAATTATGAAAATTGAAAATTTTCCTCGAGAAATATTACAATAAATAACAACAACTTTAACTTGTTCTAGTTTTATTTTTACGCAATATTCTTCTTCTTCCTCCTACTCTACGCTCTACTACTATTTTAAGTTTGCTTCTGTAACATTTTTACTCTACAAAAAAAATTTCTTTTTCTACCTTAACACTATGAAAAAATAAACTTTTGACCATTATTTTTATCGTATAAAAACTTTTTCCGGTCTGTTAAATTCTTTTTGAACAACAACAATTACAATTTCTTCAAAACGGTATTTTTTTGATAACCATAATATTTTTTTTATTTACTTTTTTAAAACTTAAACATTTTTCTATTAAAAAATGTTGTAAATAGTTTTTATTGACATTTTGTTTTTATCGTTTAGCCTTTAATATTTATTATTTACCAATTAATTGTTTTTTTTTGTAAAAAATTCCCGAAGTATTTGTGTGTTGAATTTATAGTCAAATATTTTAAGAGATGTTATAAATAACCCAGAATATACATAAATATTTTGGAAAAAATATTTAAAAAATTAATAATATGTAAATTAGTAAGCGAGAGTTTTCTAATTAATTCGACCTTAAGGCAGAATTTTAAAATACAAAAATTAGGACTTGATTGCAAAATTTATAATAATGATAAAAATTTTATAGAATTTTTATTTTACGAATCTTTTATTAAACTCTTATAATTATTATATTTATGTGCAATCATTAATACATATTTTCTATATAAAAAAGAAATTATTGTTCATAATAAAATTATATGATAAAACTAGTATTTTTTATAAATTATAAATTTCAGGCTGTTGTTGTTATATCAACAAACGTTATGTCTACAGCGTATGAGTAATATTTTTAATGTTAAAATTAATAACAATCATACGCCTTGGAATTTATTGCGATAATTCTCGATGCTGGCCTCGAAAGCCCAAATTACTTCAACTTAAATGTAAAGTAATGCTCTTATGAAAATAAGTATTTTTTAAGCATATTGAGTTTTTTACTTGATCCTTTCTTACCTGAAGTTTAACGCCTTGTTGCTGAACATTTCATAAATGTTTTTGAATGATAATTTTCTGAAATTTTTTAGGTACCGTGCATTGCACAGAAGAAGAAAAATTTCTTTTAAAAAACTTTTAAAAAATTAATTTTCTATTGTAATTAATTGCTTAATTTCTAATTACCGTCCGTCATCAACGGAATCCAACCGTTTTCTGCATCCGTATGCGGACCAGAAAACGGATTTTAAGGAACATCGCAACTGATTCGGACCGTTTACGGACCGATATATTGGATGAAAAACGGAGCTGTCCGTTTAAAGTCTGTCAATGTCGGACCGCTTACGGATCCGTATTCGTACCGTTTTTCAACAAAAAACGGATTTGTGTAAATGTTTTTTTTTTTAATTTTTAATATGAAATTTTATGTTATTTTCTTTAAATTTATTTAAAAAAATATTTAAAATGAAACATTTAAAAACTAAATAAAACAAATGCCAAAGAAAATTGCAAACAAATACCATATTTATCTCCAGCACAATTAGCATCCATCAGTCATTGCGATTGTGGCCCATTAAAAATCATGAACAAAATAAAACAAAAATTTAATTTTGCAAATGCAAATTTCAACAATGCAAATTTTTTCACAAAATCTTTTATAAACTGTCAGGCAATATTTTTGTAAAATTTTCGTAAAATTAGTTTTAAATTTTATAAATATTTCCCTCATGGATATTTAAGTATTCGTTTTTGACAACTAAACAAACCCAAAAGCAACAGTGGAAAAACTGATGAAAAATGATTTTCCGTATTTGACGGTACAAAAAACGGATGCCCAAAAACGCAGTCAAAACGTATAGTTTTCGAAAATTCAATTATACGGTACGTTAATGTTCCGTTTACGTACAAGCTTCAACGGATACATATTTTCGGACCGAAAACATACAGTAGAAGCCGGATTCATGAATCCGTACGTGTGGTGGGAGAGTCTGTAAAAATGTTTCTTGGGTACTTTACTACTGATTTTTAGTAACAAAAATTATAATTTAGTAAATTTTTTTTTATTACTTACATTTTACAGAATATCATTCATAATCATTTTACAAATTTTTGAATTTTGAATGAAATTTTATTTCTAATAATTGTATATTCGAATTTGAAAGGCAATTTTTAAAACAAATTAGCAATTTTAAAGTGTAACAAGTGTATCTAAAAATAATTGAGATAATTTGTGTATTTTTTTAATTTTTTTTATAAATTAAAATTTTGCTATATTTTACAATTCATTACTAATATTTATCAAAAATCTTTGTTAATTCCAGATAATTTATTTTAATAAATTTTGTACAGAACTTTACTAATCTTTACTAGCGATTATTCACATTCCTGCAACTTCCATTTCACTAATATTTGGTAAATTTTATTGTTGCTTACAATAATATTTAGTAATTTTTTTTGCTGATTTTAGTAAATCGATTTTAAATCCTAATTTTACAAAAAGTTTACTAAAATTTAGTAGCGGCTACAAATTTTTTCCACAAAATTTCATTATACTACACGTCTGCAGACATGTGTTGCTAAGATTAGCAAAAAAATACCGTTGGGCTTAAATTAGCAAAATTTCCCGTAATAACAGCAAAATTTTCAGTTGGCATTACTGACTTGTTTTTTTGTAAGTGGAAAGGGACTTTTGAGGGTTTACCGGTACATTTTGCTCTTATTTAATTTTCTGTTGTAAAAATTTTTAAGTACTTTAAATTGAGAAGCATAATGCTATGGCTGCCAAATTTTCATATTGTATTTCTTATTAAACTTCGGCGTACTACTTTTTTTTATATTCGTTCTATTTTGTATTTTAACCTCTTTTTTTTTGGTACTTTTTAGAATAAACTGTCAGTCCTATGCTAAAACATAGCCATTGTATATTTTCAAATTTCCTCCTTTCCTCATCAAATTTCCTTCTTTAACAAATACATAATTTAGATGCAGTTTTTACACAGAATTTTGTACGATTTCGCCATGTTGCCGAATTTAAAAAATTTTCATACCTAGATATCCCTAAAGTGGCGGAGATTTCCTTTTTCTATCACATATCCAAGTTTCATCCCAATCAGAGTGTTTGAGGCACTTTCCTTGTAACTCTTTCTATAAGGTACTTTCCTTTTGGCGTATGAGTATTATTTACTTTGATTGAATTAAAAGCATTTATACGCCGATAATTTTCATATTTCATGGTATGCTAATATACATATATATGTATTAATTTTGATTTTAAATAAGTTTTGCTTTTAAATCTTTAAAAATTAATATTTTAATTTATACGGTAAATTACATCTGTCGTAGCAATTGCTCTTATTTATACTGTGCGTATTACGACACATGCAGTTTGTAACCACAGACCCTAATTAGTCATTTAGCATAGTTGTATTTTGGTTCATATATTTATGTATTTGTGTGACAGTTAAGGTGATAACTTTTGACATTTCAATTATAATTAAATAAAAATATCACTCAATAACGTTTTAATTGAAATTAGTATTTAAAACTATGCGAATTGTTGTGTATAGATTTAAATGTTTAAAATAACAGTTGTATTACTCTAAAGAGCAGATCTTCAAAGACTGAATTCTATTTTGAATGAATTCCCCTTAAAATCAAAACTAAAATGGAATAAATTCCATTTAAAACATACGCAGAGAATTTGTTATTTGGAATTTATTCGATAATCGAATTCACGTCTAAGGAATTCAATCTATTTATCTTATTCAGTTTAATCAATCATTCTAATCAATCATAAGAAATCATTTAATTTCTAATTCATACGATTTTCAATATTGGAATTCCATCAATCATTTGTTTCTTTTTCCATGTGATTGAGTAATTTGGGAATGACATTCGATTTTCTTCATGCGATATAAAAAAAATTGGAAAAATAATAATTATGTTATTTAATAACAGTAAATTAAACAATTTCTTTCTTACAAATACAAGAAAAAATAAAACAACAAAAACTAATTATAATATTCACAACTAATATTAATTTTAATAATTAATTTGTAAAAACAAATCGTCAAAAGTGAAAAATCGCTAAAATTTAAAAAACCGGGATAATTAGAAAAAAATCTCTAAAATAAAAAAAAAAATCAGAACAAAAACTCTAAAAATGGAAAAAATTCAAATTAAAAAACAAATTAAAAATGCATTAAAGTAATTAAATGTGCTTAAATCACACACAACTAATAACAAATTTATAAAAATAATTTGGTTTAGGCTGGTCCCCATCTGGATTTCATTCTTCTCTAAGGAAATCATTAGGAAACGACGTTTTTAAAATTTCTAGATATATTTGTTAGATTAAATTACAAAATTAAAAAAAAAAACCCAAATAAAAAAATTACAAATATTTTCAAAAATCGCAATTTTTAAAAAAATATCGGCAAAATTGGAAAAATTTACTAAATTAAAAAAAAAAATCGCTTTAATTAAAAAGTCGCTCAAATTAAAACAAAAATTAATATAGCCCTCTGCAATGAAGATAATGTAAAAATATAGCCAAGCAAACTCCAAACTTGAGACCTCTGGTGCAAAATGTTTTCTTTAGCGCTTCAATTCGATTTTTTTTTAAATTTTTTTTTAGTTTTCACGATTTTTTCGTAAATTTTTTTTCTTAGTTTTCACGATTTTTTTTTTTAATTTTTTTAGTTTTCACGATTTTTTTTATTTTTCACGATTTTTTAATTTTTTTTTTAATATTAATAATTTATTTTTCAATAAATTTAATTTCTAGTGTTTTTTCGATACTGGCAACTTTTTTTTAATTTTATTAATTATTTCAAATTTTTGCGATTTTTTCAATTTAAGCGATTTTTCGAATTTTGTTTTTCGAATTGTAGCAATTTTTTATTTTGGATTTTTTTTTTAATTTAAATGATTTTTTCTTACAATTTGGCCAGTTTTACGATTTTAGCGATTTGTTTAATTTTAACAATGTTTCCTATTTTAGCAATATATTTTGTACTTGAAATGTAAAACAGTTGCCATCAATGGCAACCCTTCCCCACGACTATTGTTGCATTAGTGTTCTTCTGTCAAACTTCAAAGAAGATTCTAGTCATTACCTGTACACACATTCCGGACAATGCTGCCATATTCCAGTTATTTCCCTGCATTTATAAATACGATAATAAAATGCTAAAGAAGAATCATTGTCGATTAATTGTATTGTATATTCTGTTAAAGTTTAACTTAATACAGTTTTAATAATTTGTTTTAAGTTTGTCCATATAAAGAGTTACAATAGAAATTTTCAACTGTGTTTATTATTTGCAATATAAAATGATGTCGATTTATTTAAAGGAAATAAATTTACGATTTTAAAATGTAAAATCGTAACAATATTAATCATATAATTGCAAATTATATTCTAATACCCAACCGAGCACTAGCAACGAAAGCAGAAATTCTGGTGGGAATCGAACCCACGGCCCCCGCACTGATAAGCTAGCATGCTACCAACTAGCCTGCCAGGGCGCTCTTTTATTTTATTCTAGGGAAATCTTTAATTTTTGGTCAATTTCAATTTTAACGATTTTTTTTTTTGATTTTGCTGATTTTTTAATTTTTGATTTTATTTTTTTAGTTTTGGTTTTTTGTACTTGTGAAAAAACCTGCAATTTTCTTTAATTAAAACTAAAAATTGCAAAATGAATAACTACCCATTTTTTAAATTTATAAATCAAATGAATGTCATTGAATGTCATTCCCAAATTACTCAGTCGAATGAACAATAAATCGATTGAATGCCGAAATTTTTAAATCGATTTAGTAAAAATCGATTAAATTTACAACAATTGAATTTTCAATGATTGAATTCCCAACGATTGAATTCACTGATTGATAAATCGAATGGTGAAAAACAAATAAAGTCTTTAAAAATTAAATCGATTGAGTCCAACCAAGAATTCTCGCCCATTGAAAAATTGTAGTTTGAGAATACAATAATTACATAGAGTCAATCAGAATTAAAAATTAAGGATTCTTAAAAAGCTCTAACTGAAAGCTTCAAAATGCCTCTCAAATAATTTTTATTTTAACGCCAATGGTATGGTCAGACTCAAAGAAATGTATATACAAAGGTAGAGCAAAAAGCATAATTGCTTTAGTGTCTATACTTAGAAGTAGATGGCGCTCAAGTAAATAAAAAACAATACCCTGCGCCATGCTTAGGTCGGCATGGCATTGGATTTGGCTTTTAATTGTCTTAGGAACCACAAATATGACATTTAATATATATTTCAAATTCTAGTACATTAAACTGTCACTAGCAGACTTATTTAATAATACTAAAGTTAATTTTTGCTATGTTCGACGTGATAAAAGCATTTGTTTCACATTTTTATGTTAAAAACAAATTTTCATAGATCAAAATGGTATTTTTTTGGTAAATTCGTATAATTTTCAAGTATTGAGCCATTGCAAATTGCATATTTATGTTAATTCTTTTTAAAAAAAAAATAAATACACATACGAAAAATTGTAACACTGTGTTCTTAAACATCTAAATGACTATTAATTTAGAAAATTAAAGTATAATATACACATAAAACATATATTTGTTTGTAGTTTTTGGCAAATATTATATTATGTTACGAACGAAATAGACAATCAATAATACCCTGTTGCATATTGTAGCAAAACATGCCTAATAGGGAGAATTTATTTTCAGATGCGCCATCTATTGGGAAATAGTTTCAACTAAGGTTCTTTCTTTAATAAATTAATGTCTTTGGCCAGACTTGTGTCCACACCCTCTAGCAACCAAATTTAAAAAGATAACTGGCTGAAATCTTTTTATGTATCCTGATTTTTTTTTTTCAAAATTCAATTTTTAATTTCTTCTCTAAATTCTAATCTCCGTGATTATAATTTTATTTTTTTTTTTAATTTTTATTTTGTAATTTTTTTAAGCTTTTTAAAAAAATTCCAACATTGATACTTTTAAATCAATTTTTGGAAATCCTGGAATGCTTTTTAAACTTTGTATTTGTAGCCAAACTTATATACTATGTTATAGCGTTTTTCTGTCCTCTTATCCAATATGTCCAATTATCGATACGAATATATCGCTTCTTAAAGTTGTGTCGTCATATGACGATGCTAGGATAATAAGAGTTAATCTCTCTCAAAGAAAAAAAAAATGTTTTCAAGCTGAAAATAATGCACACAATTTATTAAAAACAAAACACTCTTAAGTATGTAAATACATTTAAAATGTTTTCAATTGTCTATTGGTTTCAATGACTTTTATATTATAATAATAATTTTGTAGAAAACTAAAAATATTTATATAATTCTTTTTTTTTTCATTATAAACTAAACTATTACACATTTACAACATACTTTTATGCTAAAATAAAAAAAAAACTCATGTAAATATCATACTATTTAGGTATAAATAGTATGTGTAAGTATAACAAACAAACAAACAAACACACATGCATGCATGCCTGCCTGCTTATACACTCACCAAAAAGGGTGTGTGGCAACTGAAAATTTTGCTGTTATTACGGGAAATTTTACTAATTTGAGCCCAGCGGTATTTTTTTTTGCTAATCTTAGCAACACATGTCTGCTGACAAATTAATTAAATTAGTGGAAAAAATTTGTAGCCGCTACTAAATTTTAGTAAACTTTTTGTAAAGTTGAATTTAAAATCGGTTTGCTAAAATCAGCAAAAAATGTACTTAATGTTATTAGTATTATGTAGTACAATTAAATTAGTATAAATAATTAGTAAGCGCTACTAAATTTTATTAAATTGCTGTAAACTCAATGAATTGTAAAATAAAGCAAAATTTTAATTTTTTAAAAAAGAAATTATTAAAATAATTCAATTATTTTAAGATACACTTGTTACACTTTAAAGCTGCTTATTTCTTTTGAAATTGTCTTACGAGTTCGAGTATACAAATTTATATTTTTTTATCGAGCAATATTTTTTGATTTTATTTATTTTTTTCCAAAAAATATTTTAGACAAAATTAAAACAAAAAAAAAACCACACATTACCAAATAATGTGTAAAGTAATGTGTAGCCATAGGGGCTCATGGATTACTTTATACCTTACTTCACTGATGAATTTTACAGGCAATGAGCCTCAAAGTAATTTATATACCCATTACTTTAGAGGTGATAATGTAAGGGGTTACTTAAAAATAGATTTTTAAAAAAGAGGAATTTTTATTAAAAAAAATTATTACAAATATTTTATTTAAAATCTGGTTTCCAGCAAAACTTTGGTAATGGGTGCGATATTCTCATGCGTTACCTTGTAATGATAGCTCGTTACCTTTTTCATTATTTGCAAGCATAAAGTAATAAGTTACTCATTATTAATTACGTAATATATGATTTATAAATGTAAAGTAATAATTGAAATATTTTTGAAAATCTATTTTTAGATACATTACTTTGTGTTTTTTTTTGTAAGCAAAAGGGTAATGTATGTTTGTTTTCATTACACGAGCAAAAAAACGAAGCGCAACAATTGATTTAAGTTTAAAGCAATCAAATACTATATGCGTCGATAGCTCAGTGGGTTGAGTTCTTGGCTGGCAACCAGAGTTCCCTGGTTCGATTCCCATCATGACCGCATTATTTTTAATAACGTTTAAAATATTTGTAATAATTTTTTTTCTATTTTTAGACACATTTACTTTTTCCCTTCTCGTAACCATATAAGTAACCCGCTACATTATCACCTCCAAAGTAATGGGTATATACATTACTTTGAGGATCATCGCTTGTAAAATTCATCAGTGAAGTAAGGTGTAAAGTAATCCATGAGCCCCTATGACTATACATTACTTTACACATTATTTGGTAATGCGTGGTTTTGCTGGGTTGCCAGCCAAGAACTCTACCCACTGAGCTATCGACGCATATAGTATTTGATTGCTTTAAACTTAAATGAATTGTTGCGCTTCGTTTTTTCTCTAGTGTTATCAAAACAAACATACATTACCCTCGTGCTTACAAAAAACCACAAAGTAATGTATCTAAAAATAGATTTTCAAAAATATTTCAATTATTACTTTACATTTATAAATCGTATATTACGTTATTAATAATCAGTAACTCATTACTTTATGCTTGCAAATAATGAAAAAGGTAACGAGCTATCATTACAAGGTAACGCATGAGAATATCGCACCCATTACCAAAGCTTTGCTGGGTTTGCTAATTTTTGTTAAAAAAAAATATTTTTAGTAAATTTTTAGGATTTTAATGTAAAATTTTAATTGTGTTAAGGCCTGATTTTTAGAACTATAAAAGTTTTTAGTGCTATTTCAAGTGTGTATCCTATTTTTGGACATGAGTATCTTTACTTCCGACCCCTTTTTCAGCCTATGTAACATTTTAAGGCAATATAAGTTTTAATTATTAGAAATAACATTTCCTTCAATATTCACTTTTTTAAAATTATTAAATATTATTTTTTTTTGCTAATTTTAGCAAATCTGTTTTCAAAAATTTGTAAATGTTCTGTAAAAATTTTGCAATTTGTAAAACGTAAATAGCAAAAAAATTTTCTAAATAATATTTTTTTACTAATAATCAGTACAAAAATAGTAAAGTGAACTTGAAAACCGTTTACAAATTTTTCTTCTAAATTTTTTTCTGAGTGTACTACATTCACAAAAAAAAAATGTATTGTTGCATACTCAGATGCCCTGCTCTACACAGTGACTGTATGTATTTCTGGTATGTTTAATACTCATAACACTGCAACTCATTCCTCTTTGGGATGATGATAATGATGATGTTAATGATCATCATCATCATCATAGTCGTGGTAATGGCTTATACACTGAATGTAAAGTTAATGCAATGCTTTGCACTTTTAAGCCAGGTTAAGTGTTGTTTGCAATACACTTGAATACTTTAGTTTTTTTTTTTATACTACATACACAAATTGTACATAAAATATAAAACACATTCACACATGCATACATTCTTGAAATATGCACAATAGAGTGGTCCCTATTTTGTCAAGTTGTATCCGTAGCTCTGCCTAGTAATGTTCCCTTTGCACAGAAAAACATATTGTGGAAATAACTACGATGATCAGATATCGTAAGGGCGTCGCACATCCGCCCCGCCCGGCAAGAACTGTATATTTAGTTATTTTTTTTTTAAATTGGCACTATGAAATAAGTCCCCAAAGTGAGAAATGAATGAATGACTCCAAAAAAGGCGAGAAAAAATTTTGGATGTATGTTTATATTTTGGGGCATATATTTCATTTTCGGAAATAAAAATGACCCCACAAAATTTTGCGGTCAAAATTAATTTTTGTTTGTGGGACTTTAAATGCATTATAAAATTTAGACCCAATTTTTGAAAATGAAAAGTGGCCCCAATTCGTGTGTGTTTTTTATTTAATTTTATTAATTTTTTTATTGGATTTATGTTTTCTTTTGTTTTTCTTGAATTTGTAACATTATTTATTAGTAAATAATTAGTTTGCTGCTGCAACGTGTTGACGATAGTCGTCAGAAAGTTCATAATATAGACCGATGAAATTGAGTCTAGTTGGCGGCGAAAATGTTTTAACAAAAATTGCGCGAAACTTTCTATATCGTTTTTCATATATATATTCATATATATATTTTTATACGCTACACCATATATGTATGTTGTGGGTATATAAAAGTTTGATACTGAAAATAAGCAAAATTTATATAGCGGTTGAAAAGTTATGAGTGAAAATGTGAAGGTACCTCTAAATTTGCCATACAAATTGGTGTATTTTTATACCTCCACCATTTTTTTTTATCATTTTAGTGCAATTTCATATTAGCTACTGGCAAGTAAAATATTTTCTCTTATTTTTGCACCAGTCGCTTAGAATTGAATAATATTTTATATTCACCTCAAAAATTTTTCACCTCAACATTTTTTCACTAAAATTTTAACGACAAAAATTTTTTTTCATCATAAAAATTTTTTTTCAAAATTTTTTTGCCACCACAAAATTTGTTTCCATATCCAAAAAAGTGTTTCAATTCAAAAAATTTGGTTCACCTCTTGAAATTATGGAGTTTTTAAATTATTTGTAATAAAAGCAGTAGAGAACATTTTTTAGAACATTGGTGGAGATATTAAAATTTTCAGTAACAATTTCCCGTATGCAGCATTCGACGATTCCTGGTAACAAATCTTCCTTTTGTTTTTCATATAGTATTAAGCTTTAAGTGGCAAGTTTTCACCTAATTCAAAATTTAGTATTCTATAAATTCTTATAATGCTGTTCATACACAAAGTTTTTTCTGCCTGTTGAAATGGCGATCACGGTTAGAAGACGCAAGCGGGGGTGCTCATTTTTACCTAGCATCTGGCAAATTAAATATTTTCTCTAATTTTTTTACCAGTCGCTTAGAAGTGAATAATATTTTATATTCACCTCAAAATTTTTTCACCACTGAAATGTTTTTTACATACAAATTTTTTTTCACCTCTAAAATTTTTTTCATCCCAAATTTTTTTTTTCACCTCAAAAATTTAACGAGTGCCGCACAAAAATCAACATTAGGATATCACTTAAAATTAATTTCAAAAGGGGCTCATATATTTAAGCATAATTTTCGAAACTGCAATTACCCTTTCTGAACATTTTCTTAAACAAAATTAAAGATTGCACTGATTAAAAATAATAAATACATATTACAGATTTTCCTCTTAAATAATTACCGGGTGCAGTAATTTGATTTCAGTGGATTTTGACGTAAATGTGATTTTAGTGAATATTATGACGTAAAATCCAATACTTTTATTTATGCTGTTCTATTCTATTCTTACAAATATTTATCAAAAAAAACTGATAATATCAGCAGGTTTTTCCGCATGTAGCACTTTTTAACTTATTTTAAGTAGCTAACGGTAAAAAAATTCGCAAGTTGACAAAATAAGTACCAATCTATTGTACAATGTGTCTCGTTGTATATGAGTTTGCATTAATCCTACTTGGTATTACAAATATACACAATATATGTGTTTTTGTTGTTGCTGCTAATACTTACTACAACTACTACTACTGCTTGCTACTACTGCTCGCTACTACCGTTGTTTGATGGTGTATGTGTGTGCGTGTGCGTTTATACCAGTGACATTTTGATGTTGTATAACACTTCCGGTTTATCAATAACAGACAGCTACACAAAAAAAATGGCAAGGAAATATATACAGTATTTATTTGTTTGTTTGTTTCTACTCCTACTATCTTACCACTACATGCTCAATGTTTAGTGTCTGATGTTTGATAAATATGAAAATATTGAAAACAAAGTTTGAATTTTTTTCACTAAATAAATTTTCAAAATGTCAATTTTTGCGATATGCATTGTTAATTCAATGTCAGCATGTTGCTTGCATGCCAGAATTTATACATATGTATGTATTTAAAATAAAGCATACATACACAGATTACAAAGTAAAAATGTATTGATTCCTAAATATTTGCTGAAACAAAAGATATTAAAAAATCTATGTTTATTTTTGAATTATTTTATTGCAAAAAGTATATAAAATATTTTAAGGTAGACATTATTATTCTTACGCTACGAATTTCTTATATTCTTATCTTTAAATATTCGCCCTGCATCTTTTATAGCTGTTTAGGCTTTCAAGTTTCTTTCCGATAACTTTTGCACACAATTTCGAGGTATCTGAGCAATAACCTGATAGAACACGAACATCTTAATGAAATATTATTCAGAAGATTTTTCTTAATGTTTAAGTTCTGACAAAGAAACTATATCATGAAACTTTGAATATGTGTTAGAGGAGTCAGCAGTAATAAACCTTAGAAATATACACTCAGAAAAATATTTACCAAATATAAAGTAATTTAACTAAATTTTAAGAAATTTGGGAATGATTTGGCTGCAAAGAAATTTTAACTTAAGTCAAGTATACCATTTTCTTTAAAACAAGTACAAATACTTTTTTTCTTAAAGTGAGTAAATTTCGTCCTAAATTTTAAAATATTGTCTACTTTAATTTAGTATAAATTTGTTCTAAAACTCAGTAAAAATTATTTATAAATGAGTAAATTTTTCTTAAATTTTAGTACTCTTGAACTCGTGGTAATGCTGAATAAACTTTATTTTTAGTTTATAAATTATTTTCATGTTATGTACATTCACAAAATACACACACACAAATTTCGCTTGTTGATATTTATTAATTTGTAATTCTCATTAAGTTCTAACTTTTAGATATATAAGTGTTATATTTAGTTTGCATCATAAAATCTAAGTAACCAATTTCATTTTTTTGTATATGAATATTAACGAAAACAATTAGAATTTTATTTTCGTTAATACATACAAATATTTTCAATTTGAAATTTATTACTTAAATATTAATGGTCTTAACTAAATTAGTTATACAATAAAAACTATAAACCAAAAGAGAATTGCTTAAGTAAAAAATATTTTAACCCGTTTTAGGAATGATAAAGAAAACATTTTCTTAAATTTAAGAAGTTAACGTACTTGGTTTAAATAAGTTTAAATGTTTGAACTAAATCTAAAGAAGTTCCATATTTATATTTTATATTCTCATAAAATTTTATTTTATTAGTATATAAATTCTTAACATTTAAGATTTTTTACTAAAAAGAAATTAATATTTATCCAAAATAAAGAAAGAAAAATTAAGGAAAATGGTTCATACATTTTTTTGAGTGTACCTACGCAATCTAACTTTTAGGGCATAAAAACGGGATTTAAGATTTTTTTTCAAAACTTTTAGCTTGAAAACTTTTCAATATATGTTACGTCGTAGGAATTCTGCCTTTTCTTCTCCCTCCTTTTATTCTCAAAATTCTATGGAACCCGAATCTATTTACATAAACATAAATGTAAGTACAGCTAACAAGAAGTTTTTTTACAAGTCGTTCTTTGGAACAGAAAATTAAGCTGTTAAATTATCGCTCTAGATTATGAGCAATAATTAGCTTAAAAAAATCCGATTCAGAAGCTATTTTAACCTTAGAATATGAGAACATTTTTTATTAATTTTTTTTTATTATTATTAAAACGTTTATTCTGCTACTTAGCAATCGAACACGTGGCTAGGTACAATATTTGTCTAACAAGCACTATGACGTTACTTTTGTTCTAAAATAATAATATAAAAATTTTTGCAATTCGTTTTTTTTTGTTTTTTAAAAAATACAAATAAAGGGTGGTCAAAATTTTAAGGGCCGATGTTGATTTTGAATAAAACACAAATTATTTAGGAAATTATTGTCATTTCTTTTTATTATGATAATATGGTATGGTTCAATTATGTATGGAACAAAATATCGGCCAAATGGCCGCCGCGACGCACATGGCGGCACACCTCCATCAGATTGTCCAAATTTTCGATGACTCTGAGGCATAATTAAGGTTCTATGCCGTTAATGTGCCGAATTATCTCATCGATTAACTGTTGAATTGTTGCTGGCTTATCGACGTACATCTTTTCTTTCAAATAACCCCAAAGAAAGAAGTCCAATGGTTTCAAATCACATGATCTTTGCGGCCAATTGACATCGCCACCACGTGAGATAACACGGCCATTGAATTTGTCGCTCAAAAGAGCCATTGTTTCGTTAGCTGTGTAGCAAGTGGCACCGTCCTGTTGAAACCACATATCGTGCACATCCATATCCTCAATTTCTGGCTTCAAGAATTCCGTTATGATCTCGCGATAGCGAACACTGACGGCGAGTCGAGGTTGACGGCTATTCTGCCAAACTATCTCGAACAACAGCAATGTTTTCCGCAGAACGAACTTGGCGAGCATGCACAGGTGTTTTCTCATTTCCTACAGACCCGATTTGCAGAAATATGTGCACAATTATCCCGATTGTGGACACATTTTGTCGATTATGCTGATCAAAAAAATCACAAAGTGCATTTTGATTTAAACGCCCATTTTCATAATACATAAGCCTGAATAACTTTAACGCGTTGCTCGATTGTGTATCTTTTCATGGTTCATATTGAGTAAGTCTGAAATTGAGAAATGTCAAATGAAATGCCGAAAAAAACTTGTAGTTTAGGAGTGGTTCACATTCAACATCGGCCCTTAAAATTTTACCACCTTTTACAATTACATGAAATTTTGTAACCTTATTGATTAATAAAAAAAAAATAGAAAATAAAAAGTTCAAGAACCTTTGTAGAAACATGTTGTTTCGGGAAAAGTATTTAAGTATTCTCTTAATTGAACAATTACTGGGTAGGGGGTCCTCCTATGCAATATAAGTGTTAAAAAGTTTTATTGATTTTTGAAAATCTGGAAAAATTTTCTTAGATTAACTTTTTTTAATGCAGCTATATTGTTCATTTGAAATTTTTTAATATCTCGACAGTGACAAATAAACAACATAAAATATCAGCTTTATCGACAAAATGTTGTACTTTGGCAAAATACTGTAGACACTGCGTTTATCAGTTTTAGATAACATTTTCTTTTTCATGAGTCTTCAGATTCCTCCCAAAAACCACCAAGATTCTAAGGCATGATTCCTTAGAAAGTCTCAGAATGCTTCGAATATCATAAACAAACTCTTTATAAACCAATACAGAAGACTTAACTTGATATTTCACAAAAAAGCAGCTAATCGTTTTTTTTTAGAATAGAAAAACATTTAGTTTGCATTAAACGGTTAATCGATTAATCGCCAATTAATCGACACGAATAACGGATTGATTAATTTTTGTAATTTTTCTCTAACCTTTTAACCGGCAAAGTCAAATAGTTGGCAACACACAAATGAAAAACTAAAATTTTGTACTGCTTATAATTTGGCATCAGAAGTCGTTTTTGTAAGTAGTCAAGTTTACTATTTATTTTTAATGAATGGTTAACGCATTGGACTGTTACACAGAAGTTTGCGGGTTCGATCCCCAGCGATGGAAACATCAATTTATGGCAACGTCCTCCTTCAAAGTAAAATAACATAACAGGGCTTCAACAATTCCGCCAACTATTTGTCAGAGGGCGGGCACCAACTGTTATAAAAATTATCATTTTTCGTAATTACAGTCTTGCCATATTTCTATTTCCAAAGAAAGCAACACATTAAATAGTAGGAAAAATTTCCTGAGATTGTGGCTTTCCTTAAAAAATATTAACTAAATTTATTTTGGTCGACACTAGAGCGATTTAGCTTTTTGGAGGTAACTATAAATTGCAGCCTGATAGTCTCAGAGACTTTATGCAAAACATTTGATCTCTCCATACATTTTGCCTTTTTGCAAAGATTTCATTAGAATCTTAGAACTCCTACTTTTTTCCATAAAAATATTTTTTTTTTTTAATTCTTTTGATATCTATTTTCTGAGATATCATTTAAGAATTTAATGAGTTCCCCATAAAATAAAAACAAAATGTACCCAGATGTACCAAATTCTATAACCACGAATTCAATGGATGATTTGTCCGAGAAAATATAAGATTTCGAAAGCTTAAACAAGTAAAAATGTTTTAAAATAGTTTTATATTACTTAATACAATTGCTTATACTAATTACACATTTTAAAATACATATATATTCATACAAAATAATATGACATTGTATCTTTAATACATAATTATATTTTACCTTATATTACACCTCATATAAATAATTCAACATGTGACAATAATAAATTGCATGTCGATCTATGTATGTATGACAACATATGCAAAATGTTAGGAAATAATTTGATACATATGATTTAGCACAAAATTTTTAGAAAAGTGTACTACTCTAGTCTCAGGGTCTTGGCTTTTTTGAAATATTGTCGGTCTGTGTAATTTATTGATCCCAGGTGCTAATTGTATCGTATATGAACATATACGATTATGCATGGGTTCATATATGATTATAGCTGATCATATATAATTATAAAGTTAATATATGACCATATATGGTCTAATATATGATCATATATGGTTTTAAATATGATCTTATATATGATCATATAGGTTCGTATGCAAAGTTTTAGGGTATATGGCCATATATGATCAAAGTGTTTATATAACGTATGCGGAATGAAATTGCAACAAAATATAATATGTTGTAGTTTTTTCTAAAACTAACCTAAATTTTATTTCACTTTAAAAAAAAAACAATACATAATATTAATTTAATGTAAAAAAATATTTGGTCCCATCCGATCCGCTTTGCGGCAGTTTTGGGGAACTTATCCCATAGCTGTTGTAAATATGGATGTTGGCATTTTGAGGAGTTCCTTTTTAATTTTTTCGATCAGATTTTTTGTATTTCTCGGTCTAAAGCCACCAGCATAAACTCTTCGCTTAGGGAATTTTGTGTGCTCCAAATATTTTATTTTATTATCAGTATGTTTCTTCCCTTCGAAAAAGTGCCTTTCCTGCCATTCATTGCCATCTAGTGTAAAATATGACTCATCATCCATGGTGCAAATTATGTTGTTCTTTGCGTAAAATACATTTTTGACTAAACTTCTTAATCGTTTTCGTTGGGTAACCTCCTGCTCTTCGGAAACAGTCGGCTTTTTCTTCCTGGACCTTTTTTGTATTCCCATATCATTGAGGTACTTTTTTACTGTTTTTCCATCACAATGAAACTTTCTTCCAAGCTCTCTATACGATTTAGCGATCTTACCTTCAGTAACTTTTCTGAGCTGAGACCTCTTCGATGAGTCGACCAAACTGCACTTTCTTCCGGAGCCACGCTTTCTCTTTGTGGTTTTTCTAGTTTTGTACCTAGCCAGTATTCTATATACCACAAACCGATTTTCTCCTTGCTCTACAAAATGAGAAAAAATTTCCGAAGTTTTCCAATTAGTATGATTATTGAAAAAATTACAAATTGTTTCTCGACGTTGTTCTTCTTTTGTCGACATTTTAAAATAATTAAATGTCAAATTATTGATAAAATTGTAAAAGCAACATGAGAAAACATGTGGCTATTCAAATATAACGGTAAAAATTAATACCTTTATACTTTTTCTTTTCCAGCGTTGCAAAATTTGTTGCAATTTTATTCCGCATACGTTATGCTCACATATAGTCTTATATGAGACCTAGTATAAACATATATTGGTCTATATACGCAGATCAGATATACCCGAATATGATCATATTCCTGCTCATATACTATCGGAATTTCACCTGGGTTAAGACAAAATTTCATAAAAACTTGTTGAATTGTATTAAAAGTCCTTAAACAGATGTTTATACTAAATTTATTTTATAAGTGTAGCTGTAAATTTAAAACAAGAATGAAATTGAAATTGCTGACAATTTTCAAACTCCAATTGTTTGCAATTGTTGCAAGTGCATCATCATGTTGTCAGCACTAATAGCGACATTTTAACATCTCTATTGTCATGCTATCACGATGACAATTTCAAAACAAATTTTCCAAAACAGTTCAATATAAAATATTAAAATTGTTAAATAAAATGTGAATGAGAAACCAAATGCAAAAAAAATATATATTTTTTGTTTTCCACTGAACAACATCGATTTTCAATTAGGAATTGAAACTTGTGCTGAAAAAAATCTAGAAATTTACCAACAACAACAATGGGCATTTGTGCATAGATGATTTTTGTTTTTCATTTGGTTTCATTTTGTTTCATTTTTTTTTGTAAGGTAAAGTAAAAACAAAACAAGACAAGGACCTTGAATAAAGGGAAAATTGTAGAACAACAAAAAAAAAAAAAAAAATGTGTGCATATATGGATGTGTGTGTGCAGTAAATAAGTAAGAACATGAAAAGTAATCACCAGGCATTGAAATTTATAAGAAATATATATATGTATATATATATATACAGTACGAATCACTTAAATAAGGAATTGTATTTTTCTAACTTTGAACTAATATATTTACTAAGTTTGTAATCGGAACAACATGAATGCTTTCACTAACTATATTACATGGTATTATCTTTTATTTAATGAAGAAACAAAACTGTTAACTTCTTTTTCTAATTTCTAATATTATTTTCTGTATTAAGATATAAAATAAATGTATATTTCTACTGCATCACTTGAATAAGGAATTTTTAGACTTTGATTTTGAATGTTAAGAAACTTTGAAAACCTAGAAGATAAAGCAGTTTTGTTTAAAATTTCAACAAAAATGGGACGCGGTAAAGCTATTAACACTACCAAAAGGGAACAAAATTTACTTTGGAAATCAAAAGGACTAAATGTTCTAGAAATAATCAAAAAATTAAAAGAGGAAAAAACCATCGATTTGGTTTTCGAAACTGCAAAAATGACTGGAGAATTCTACAAGAGAATCTTGGGAAACGCATTTTCAAGATTTAATAATTTGTTTGGACCTATAGCCTGGACCTACCAGCACGACCATGATCCAATTCACACTGCCAGAGTTGAGAAACGGTGGATTCATGAACAAAATGTTGAAATTTCGAACTGGCTTGTTAGGAAAGTATTCGACGGTGGTAAGTAATATGAGACAAAAGATGCCCTAAAAAATGGAATAAAGAAAGCCTGGACATATCTGTTTCATTGAACTACTTAGGGTCTTTATACCGATCTATGCCTAACCGAATTTTTGAGGTCATTTCCAAAAAAGGTGTAAATGTGTTTTTTTTATTCAAAATAATCTTTAATTTTACACAATAAAAATTTACAATATTTTTTTTTTTAATTTTTTACACTTTCTTATTCATGTGATACATAACAGGTCAATTGAAAAGTCCCCGGCCTACCATAGTAAAACACATTTTTTTTTGGTCAAAATTCGTTTTTTTTAATCAACATATTTCCCTCCTTCAAGGGTGATACACTGATTATAGCGACCCTCCAACTTTTTGATACCATTTTTGTAGTACGATTTGTCCTTTGCTTCAAAATAGGCCTCAGTTTCGGCGATCACCTCTTTATTCGACGAAATTTTCTTCCCAGCGAGAATTCTTTTGAGATCTGAGAACAGGAAATAGTCGCTGGGGGCCGGATCTGGAGAATACGGTGGAAGCGGAAGCAATTCGAAGCCCGATTCATGGATTTTTGCCATCGTTTTCACTGACTTGTGACACGGTGCATTGCCTTGGTGAAACAGCACGTTCTTTTTCTTCAAATGCGGCCGTTTTCCGGCGATTTCGTCCTTCAGACGGTTCAATAACGCTATGTAATAGTCGCTGTTGATGGTCCTTCCTTTTTCAAGGTAGTCAATGAAAATTATTCCATGCGCATCCCAAAATACAGACGACATAACCTTGCCAGCCGACTGTTGCGTCTTTCCACGCTTTGGAGTTGGTTTATCACAAGCAGTCCACTCGGATGACTGTCGATTGGACTTTGGAGTGAAATGATGGAGCCATGTTTCATCCATTGTCACATATCGACGCAAAAACTCGGGTTTATTACACTTGAACATCTCCAAACTTTGCACTGAATCATCAACTCGTCGTTATTTTTGGTCAAAAGTAAGCTCGCGCGGCACCCACTTTGCACAGAGCTTTCTCATACCCAAATATTCGTAAATGATGTGATGTACACGTTCAGTTGATATCTTCACGAGTGCCTGCTACTTCATTCAATTTCAATTTACGGTCATTTGAAATAATTTTGTGGATTTTTTTGATGTTTTCGTCCGTAACAACCTCTTTTGGGCGTCCACTGCATTCACCGTCTTCGGTGCTCATTTCACCAGGTCTAAACTTAGCACACCAATCCTTGATGGTTGATTTTCCTAAGGCAATGTCCGGAAACTCGTCATCAAGCCAAGTTTTTGCTTCAACTGTATTTTTCCCCTCCAAAATAAATATTTTATCAACACACGAAATTTCTTTTTATGCATTTTTTTCACAATAACAAAAGTTGCTTCACTCAAAATGCTATAATTCACAAACTAATGATCCGACAGCTGTCGAATTTATACACGTGTCTTTTAAAGGTTAGGGCTAACTAACTAACGCCACCTATGTGTCAGGCCGGGGACTTGTTAATTAACCTTAAAATCTTATCATTTTTTCATATTGTTAAATAAATTTTAGAAAATAATAAATTAGAATAAAACATTGTTATTATTTTTGTGAATAAATTTATGATTAGATAATGCCCTTTAATGTGGCAAATTTTCGTATTTCTCTGATCACCAGTTTTACTCATATATTCGTTCAAAACTTGCAATTATCGGTTCCTTATTCAAGTGATTCTCACTGTATGTTACAACAACATCATATATATAAATGACAAAATAATTGGAACAAATCAAGGCGGCACACAAATACAATCATACAGAGTATCAGAGCAATGATAGAATATATTACTTAGGGTTTTTAAAAAAATTTTAATTCTGAATTTATAATAAACCGAATTTTGTTTAAAATTACCTACGTTTACGCTTGAAATTTGACAAAGAAACCGGATTTCGATTTAAAAACAACAACATTTTGTAAGCAAAACAAAATATAATATAAAAATAACCTTAAATTAAATATTTTTCTAAAAAAAAACATTAATTTAATGGCGGAGTGCAAAATTTATTACCATGAAGAAAGCAACAATGTTAATATGACTTTTAAAAGTGTTTCTATTAAGGGATGATTATTTGGAAACAAGATTTTTCCCAGTTTTCATGGTAGCTGTTCTCGGCACTATTCCAATGTTGTTTGCAAAGATTTTCTTCGCCGGAGTTTCAAAAAAGATACTGGGTGCTGCATTTAACTTTCCTTTCAATTAAAAACGCATTTATATTGCCAAATAATAAATAAAATTTATTATTTACTTACATTGTTTTTTTTGCACAAGGTGATGCCAGATTTTCACAATATTTTTATTAAAAATTGATTTTCCCAAAATGTTGTTATTAAACTTGTATGGAAAATCCAATTTTAAATTCAGTTTTACCAGAGTTATTTTTTTCATTTAATTTTTCTTAAAAATTTGTAGTTTTTTAAAATGTCCTTTTATTATATTTTATATAACCTGAAAATATTTCGTTAAAAACAATCATATTAAATCATATTACATATTAAATTAATCGAATATACAATCAAAATTTGAACTTTCATTATTTTTCATTATAATCAGCCCATTTTGTTGTTTATTTTCAATCATTGTTTAACAATCGACAAAAGTAATAAAAGTAATCGAAAGTCGTTAAATAATCACAAAATTTTAACTGACAAAACGTTAAAAAAAGATGATTTTTGTAGTTTGTTTTTCATAATTGAAAGTTTTTTTTGTATGTGTAACTGTAAAACACAACACACACATAGGTTTATATTTTTATTTTCCATGTTTGTATGCACCCAAAAAAAATTAATTAGAATTTAGAAAAATTAACTTATTTGGAGGAAAAATTTAAATCGAAAGGGGTAAAAAATTAAATAAAATTTTCTTGAAATTAGGAACATTTTGTCAAAATTTCTAAATTATAGATAAATTTTACTATTGAGAACTAAATTACTATTAGAAAGCAGTAAAAGTTCCTCCTAATTAGTTCATATGTCATCTTAAATTTAACTCTTAGTTAGGAAATGCTTTCTTGGTTTTAGGAAAAATTTTATTTTATTTAAGTTTATTAGAAAATTTTTTTTACTAAAAACTAGTACTTAACTTGCTAAAAATAAGAAAATATTTTATAACATCAAGTTAAATAGTACTTCTTTTAAGTGAAAATTATCCTTAAATTTAATAATTTACTTTATATTTCAAAGGACTTTACACTCATTGTGAAAGTATTTTCCTACTTTCGGAGGATACTGGTTTTGACAAGCTTTTTGCATTTTATCTTTAAATTAAATTGAATTATACTAAACTCATGTATTTAAAATATAAATTAAATTCCATTAGCAAAAAGGTAAACAAATTAAAAAAATGTACTGCAGGATATCCTGAAACGTAAAAAATTGTGACGTTGTTTATTAATGATTTTTCTCGAGAGAACTACGAAATGGGACGCCCTAAGTGACGCACGCCATCTAATGCTATGGAACACTGGGGGTGCTTTGTCTTCTTAAATTAACTAATTTAAGAAAATTGTTGCAAAAATACAAAATGTCACAGTTACATTTCTTGTTATTATTGGAAAATGGAAAAATGTCATAAGTTTATTTTCTGACATTTTTAGCATAAATTTTAATTGACATATACAAATTTCAACTTTTTTTTTTATTAATAAGTGAAAAAAAATTTAAGTGCCTTCGATATATATTAAGTTTAATAGGCGCAACGTCAATTATAGCAAAGCCATTATGCCTTAATGCATAAAATGTGCTTGCGATATTTCGTTGTAGTCAGCAAACAAAATTGTTACATAAAAGTGTAAATTCGAAGTTGTTTGTTTACCTTTCGCCAACAAAATTTTAAAATATATTTTAATTAAGTTTATAGATGGGCACGAGAGCGATATTTGACTCACGATGACGAACCAAAAATTACATATTTTTTTTAATGGATACTTAATTGCGATTTGAGAAAAATTTGCACAAATTTTTTTTTAATATATCTGAAGAAATTTTTAGGAAAAAAAAATCCTATACCTAAGTTAATTGTTTCCCAAAAATTGAAAAATTTTTACCTGAAAAAATAAAATATTTTATTAAAGTTTTTGAAATTTATCAGAACTAAGTTGCATGAATTTTTTCCCTAGAAATAGTTAATCAATTTCTAAAACCAAATAAATTTTTATTATTACATAGGAAAAAAATAATTTTTTGTTTTTTATTGCCTGAACTAATTTTTAGAAAACAATTTTAAAAATTAGAAAATGGTAGACTTAAAAACTGAATTTAGAAACGACTTTCTAAAATTTAGTTAATCTTACTACCCGCAAAAAGAAAATGAACACACATTAAGTTCAAGTAATTTTTATTTTAAGTTAGACACATTTTTTGAACTTAATGTGAGTAAATTATGATATAATTTTTTTCTTTTTTTGAACTAAACTTAGTTTAATTATATTGTAGTATGCAAATATCTTAAAACTAAGAAATTATTCTTAAAAATTTATAAACTTTTATTTAATATACTTGGTTTTTTACTAAAATCAAGAAATATTACTTAGGAAAGATATGAACTATTTCTGAGTATATTAACTATCTCGTTTTTACCCAATCATAGGAATTTTTTTTTATTAATTTTAAGAAAAGTTTTAATAAAATTTGGCTTAAATTGAGGAAAATTTTTTAAACTATTTTAAAGAAAATTTTGGATTCATTTTTAGTTCATGTCTTTTTTTTTTTGAATTTGTAAAGAATTAATTCTAAAAAGAATTCACTCTATTTAGCGCCGGACATTTTTTTTATAGCAGAGATTTTATGTTGTAAATTTTGCATTTGCAACAAATGACAGAGGAGCCAAAAAAAAGGAGGCAAACAAAATATTCCAAACAACTAATGACGGTAATGAATGGACAAATGCAAAGAAGGAAGGATATTACTAAAAGTGAAGGGTATACAATAAAAATGCATAGAATTAATATAAAAACTGAACTAGTTTTAGAAAAAATTAAAATATACAAATGCAAATGTTTGGGTATATCATCAAGATTATGAAAACATCAAAAGAAAATTGTAACCAACGAACTGACTAAATTAAATATGCATGTAGCCGGTCTTCCTTTACCTATACACAGAGAAAAAAGATTCACGGTGACAACCGAATTTCTTGTTAGAGCAGACCTTGATAAATCTCTATTGAATCAATTCGCGAAAATAATAATTCTTTTTGTAAATCAGCGAGTAGTTTCAATACTTTATAAATCAATTTATTAAATTAAATTTAAAATCATAATTAATTAATCAATTTCATTTAAATCTTTTTTTATTCAATTCAATTAAATAATTTTTAACATAATTCTTTTTTAACTCGTGAAAAAAAGATTGATTTGCGAATTAAAACAAAATAAAAAACATAAAAATTGTCTTGCATATCTCGTTTAGTTTTCGAGATACCGGTCATTTTTAAAAAAATACCATTTTACAACGTTTAATCATGTGTTGTCCCATCTCGCTTAGTTTTGAGATACCGGCCATTTTAAAAAATTACCATTTTACAAAATGGCCCCAAAGCGAGATATGGGGCAAAACGGACTAAATTTTTGCTCTGATAGAGTACTAATATACTGCGATAATAAAAATAGGGCAAGTCCAGAAGATATCCCGAGGATTATATCCGAGGAATATAGCCTTAGGGTGACCCATTTCTATACGAACCAAATGGAACGGAAAACGAAATTTGTAATATCAGAGTGTGTTTTTTTATATTATTATATAAATTGATATAAAAAAGGCAACAATATATTTGAATGTAATAATTTTCAATTTGGTTGCTGCAACCGAACTATTCAGTTGACAAAAAATTCTGTTGTCACAATAAATCGGTTTTCTCTGTGTACATACTCATACACCGTAAAGTTGTGTTGAAAGTAATAAATAACAAATGGCACCATTTTAAAAATAATTTAAAAATAGTACATACAAAAAAAAAAAACTTTTACAAAAAAGTAACACAAAATTTTGTGCTTTATCACGTTTTCAGATTACAGATAGAACACTATGCAGTTTTTATCTGTTGTTTTTTGTTTTGATCCTAACTAAAACTAAAAATATATAAAGAAATATATATATATATATATATATATATATATATATATATCTATATATATACAGTTAATTCTGTTTTTACGAAATAGATACTTTCCTCGAAAATTCGCGTTAAAAAAAATCCAGTTCATTGAAAAAATCAAATTATAAAACCTAAAAACATATCATAAACCTAAATACATATCATAAATTTTTACTTAGTTTCACTTTCTGATAGTAATCGTATTCCTTTACGATAGACGTTAACATCACTTTCATCATGGTTCAGTGATTTAAGTCACAAATTCCGTTATCAATCGTTGACTTCCAGTTATGATAAGACTGTTATGTAATTCACTTGAATTACCCATTAATAATTTTACATCACGTTGAAATTGAGCGGCTCTTTCCTCATTAGGATCATGCTGGCAAAAATGATCGCCCAATTTAGCTGCCATTTAGAGTTTTTATTTAACTAGGGATGCAGAGAGGGTAGGAACCCCTCTTCGTTATCTTCATTAATTTATTGATATCGAGTGTCTCAAGCAATGATTTCATCATCGTCTAACAGATATCGTCTGCAGACGATAAATCATCAAAGCCTTCTTCGCCTACATCATGAGCTAAGGCTATAATGTTGGAATACTCAACCGTGTTAGAAGGCACTGGGCTGTTTTTTTTTAACGCACTCTGGCCAAACTGCCAGATTCTTTTAATTCTAAAATCGCTAATTCAGCATGTTTGATACAGTCATCAATAGAAAATTTCTTCCACGCATCTGCGAATTTAAATTTGCACCCTTCAGTAATTTTTCTAAAATGTATCTGAATGTTTGCTTCACATAGTAGATCTTAAAAGTTGCAATGATTCCCTGATCCAGCGAATGTATTAACGATGTTGTATTTGAAGGTAGAAAACAAAATTGGAAAGGTAGAAAACAAAATTGGATCTGGAGCATTGGCTATAATCAACAGAACTTTAAAGTCAAGGCCCTTGTCGCTCATATAGCGCCGAACACGATCTTTGGCTATTTTAAACCCACTATCGGTTTTCTGGGCTTTAGCTACATACGAGGGCGGATCAATAAGTCCGTGACTTTTCGAACTTTCCTCATACTTATATGAAATGCAACACTGATCCCATCAAGTACCACCTGTAAATAGACTACTGTCAAATTTTGAGCAAGTTCCGTCATTTTTTAAATGGAAAAAAGTGAATTTTGAGTGTTCATTAAACATTATTTTTTGGGAAAAACTGTTTTGATCCGCCCTTGTATGTTTGACTCGGCATTCGTTTCCAGAAAAATCCTGTTTCATATGCATTCCATACCTGATCCGGAGTGTAGCCATCATTTTGAATTATTTTAGCCAATTTTACAGGAAATTATTTAGGTGCCGGCTCATCAGCAGATGCTATTCCGCCCCCCTAATTTTAATATTATGAAGCGCGTGTCTTTGCAGAAAACCTGTCATCCAACTTGTACTGGCAGAAAATTCAAGTTTCTTATCTTTCTGGACTGATGATTGCGGTTCCTTTTCTTTTAGTTGGTTATAAAATCTTAATGCTTTGTGAGCTATCCTCAATTCATATTACAAGACCCTTCTCGGGTTTCTCTTTTACAATGTGTCTTGTGTATGATGATGTATGAGCACTAAATTTTGTTCCAGCAATCACAGATTGTCTAATGGCACCTTCTCCAGCGGCTAGACGATCTTAAATTTTGATTTTATCTTCTAAAGAAATAGCCTTTCTTTTAGTTTGTCTTATAGCGGACATTTTAAATTGTGATTAGTTAACCTATAAAAATAATTAATTTGCATGTAATAAATAAATTTATGAATGCAAATATGTATGTTTATTGAATTCTGAAATATTAACATGCGTATAATTTTGTTTATATCGGGTTTTCCAATAAGGACTTGACAACTTTTTTTTTAAATAAAACGCAAACCATTTGAGATATTTCCAAAACTTTATGATCGACTTGAAATAGAATCAAAATATTTATGAATGGAACTCGACTCGTTGGACCCAATTTTCGATGACTCGGTCACACATTTCGGCCGTAATGGCGGCTATTTCGCGTTCAATGTTGGCTCTGAGTATTTTCAACGTTGTCGGCTTGTTGGCATATACCAATGATATGACGTAGCCCCAAAGAATAAAGTCGAGGCGTTAAATCGCATGAACGAGGCGGCCAATTGACTGGTCTAATTCTTGAGAAAACACGCTCACCAAACTTACTCTTCAATAAATCGATTGTAACGTGTGCTGTGTGGCCTGTGGCACCGTCCTGTTGAATCCACATGTCGTCCAAGTCCATTTGTTCCAATTGGGGCCAAAAATAATCGGTAATCATAGCGCGATAACGATCGCCATTCACAGTAACGTGACGGTTATTTAGACAAAAAAATGTGGCCCAATGACGCCGCCGGCATGCAAACCGTACCAAACAGTTATTTTTTGTGGATGAAGTGGTGATTTATGAAGCATATCTGGATTTTCACAAAACCCATAACGCATATTTTGCTTATGGACGAACCCATTGAGCCAAAAATAAGCTTCGTCACTGAAGATGATTTTACGATGAAATTCATCATCTTGGCGCACTTCTACAGAGGCCAATCGGAGAACATATGTCGCGTCAAATGGTCCAAAGGCTTCAATTCTTGAGTCAGCTTGATCTTGTATGGGTGTAAACCAAGATCTTTACGCAAAATTCGCCATAAAGTGGTCTTGGCGATACCCAGTTCTTGAGAACGCCGCGGAATCGACTGATTTGGATCGTTTACTACTCAATTGCTCTAAACTTGTTATTGCTTGTCTACTAGGGCGAGAATAACGACAGAAAATAGGAGTTAACGCTCTATAAGTTGCGGTTACCGATGCCGAATTTCGGTAGTACATTTTTATAATTTGCATACGTTGTACGTTCATGTACTTTACCATAATGAAAATGTTGAGTTTACTGAAAAAAAAAAAGAAATTACAAGTTAGATGATCAGTGGAATAGTGCGCTCACAAATTACATTCAAAGTTGTCAAGTACCTATTGGAAAACCCTTTATTTAATTTGACTGCACTCTTGCATTCTACATTCACCAGAACTTTTAATAAACAAACAAGGGAAATCCCCTATTATGATTGTATGTACTCCACGATTTGCAGTGCTGTCAGTAGATTTTTCGTACCACATGATTTGCAGTGTTGCCTATGTACTTAATTTAAAATTCTCCAAAATTTTTAGACCGTGTTTAATCAAATCAAATCGCGTAAAAACAGAATGATTTCTTTGTGAAATAGCGTTAAATCAAATTTGCGTAAAAACAGAATTAGGTGTATATATATTTTTATTATGTATGTCATGTATTATATAAAAACAAGCGAAAAAAAACAACTGCTACAATTTAAACCTTAAAGTCCCCTTAATATTAATCACAATTGGGCCGACAACGAAAGCGAATTGCCTTTTTTATTTTGTATATATTTTGTATGCTAGCATCCACATATTTGTGGTCATTATAGAATCAATTCTATTTTTAAAACGACACACTAACATACACTCAAATTATTTCAAGATTTAACTATTTTCTAGAAATTACATTTAGTTTTATTTAGGGTAATTTTTAGGAAATCAAGATGTCAACACTGTTCATCAAAACAGAGTTAAAGAAATTCAAATATTGTTACAAAAAATTATATATAATTTTTAAAAAATAAATAAGTATAAAAATATAGATTTTAATGCCAAACAGCAATATTAGTGAAATCGAAAACAACAACAACTAATGTATTATTTATTTATTTATTTTATTTATTAATTATATAATTACAAATTATATAATTAACCGAGCACTAACAACAAAGGCCTTCGGCTCGTTGTAGCGAAAACAGACCAGAGCCTCTGGTGGGAATTGAACCAACTAGTCTACCGGGGCGCTCACAACTAATGTAAAACTAATTGAATTGCTGACAAAATATGACACAAAAAATCAACAAATTTTTTGTTTTGATTTCATTTTTTCTAAATGTCCAAAAATGTCGACAATAGATTGTCCCATAATTTAAATTTGTTGCCAGTAGACCCAATTGTGATTAAGCGATTAAATAGCAAAAATAAAATGTTTTACAAAACCAAATAAACTTTTAAAAATGTAAAGTATACTTTTAGGTCATCATTAGTGCGTAATGTCTATAGTATATGTGTAGGGAGGTGGCTGGCAGGAGGGTAATGGAAAAAGTTAAGAAAATTTATAGGGGAGCTGCAATTTTTTTTTTTCGCCAGGAAAAAAAAAAACAACACAGATCTATGAATTATTTATAAACATTATAACTAGACTAAAAAGACTAAAGCAATTTTTACACTATTACACTATTACATTTTACTTTTTGTTTCATACATTTAAAATGCACTGTAAAAAAATCGTTGGCAAACAATTGTTAGAATATCAAATAATAAAGTTTTTTTTTGCACATAAATTAGGCAATAAAGAATAAGAATTGGCCAAGTTTTTTTTTATTTTTCTGTTTAATGTTTGCTTAATTTATGCTAAAAGACTTTATTAGTTGATATGCTATCAATTACTTGCCAACGATTTTTTTATTGCATTGCGAACGTGGCAAACAAACAAAATGTGTTAGTAAAAAATGGCCTTAAATAAACATTTTGTTTTAAACAAAATTTGACATATTGCAAAAAAAAAGTAAATATATATTTTCAAACAAAAACCTAAATCAAGAATAAAATTTAAGAAAAAAAATCTTAAGATTATGCGTATAACTTTTTATCGTCCCAATCTTAAATTTTTTTATCATGAAAGAGAAGCAACACTCAAGAAATTCTTCTTACTAATATGTTGCTTTATTTGGAAAGCGGATACAGAAGAGATGAAAGGTGGTGAAAGATGAAGAGCTTTTAATATGGCAACACTGTATTTGCGCGAGATGATAATTCTTAGAACAGCTGTTGCCCGCCATCTGTTAAAGAATTGGCAGAATTGTTGAGCATTTTAGTTCATAGACCTGTTATGTTATTTTACTTCGGTGCTTTGAGAACACCGAAGGAGGACGCAGCGATATGTATGATCATACATATTATCCTCATCACTGGGGATCGAACCCGCCACATTCAGTGTAACAGTACAACGAGTTAACCATTACACCACAATGCCCACAAAATTTAATTGTGCCGGCAAAAACAATGAAATAAAATATTTTTGTACGGGAGAATTATACAAAATTCGAGAAAAGTTTTAATACCCATATTGTCAAAAAAAGGCAAAAAGCTACAAAAGGGCTTCCAAAAAAAGTCAAATAAATCCCAAAAAAGCCGAAACAGCCCCTCAATAAAAACAAGTAAACTAGAAAACACAAGGAAAATATAATTTTTATTTCAATACACTTTGTCCAACATTCCTTCACGTTGTTTATGGTTAATTGTGGGTAAATGCGGCCTGCTTTCAAAAAAAAAAAAAAAAAAAAAAACAAAAAAACAACTGATAATTTTTATTTCAATACACTTTGTCCAACATTCCTTCACGTTGTTTATGGTCAATTGTGGGTAAATGCGGCCTGCTTTCAAAAAAAAAAAAAAAAAAAAAAAAAAAAAACAACTGATAATTTTTAATCGGAACAGAATTCCCAATCAAACCACAGTTTGTAATTCTAAGGAGAATTGGAGGAAATTTGGTATATAAGTGGTATATAAGTTAGTATAATTCCAAGGACAAATCCAATGGTAAATGGGTATTTTTTGACCTATTCCTCGTAGAAAGAGATTCAATGGTATTATCAAACGAATGTGGTGGAATCGGTTGGCACTTATTCCAATCAAAAAAAGGGTCCAACTGTAGCTCATTTCCTCTTGTTTTACAGCGTTTTCGTACTAATTCGAACATAGCAATTTTAAGCCTAACCGATAGACTAAATTTTATAAGTTTGACGTGTAAAGTTTCAAGACCGCTCCCAGAAAAAACCCCGAAATATTGATGATCGCCATTTCGGATTTTTCTTTGAAAAATGTCCAGCCGATATTTACGCAACGGTATGCTATTTCTTACGTTGCATGTTATTTAATCCATCTTCTCCAAGAAATCATGCGAATTTTACACAAAAAATTTTGTATGGCCAAAGACTTGAGACCAAATAAAATTTTTTCCTTCTAGCGGAGTCAAAACGTTGACTGCTGGAAATTCTTCAATGGATTCAGATTTGTACAAAATTAAAAAATTAAACAAATCATGAGTAAAAATTAAATTTCTAAAAAGAACTAAAAAAAATTATATTTGATTAGCAAATTATCTTATTGATTCGCGCGATTTTTTGTTTTGTTTTTATGATTCGCGCAATTTTTTTGTTTGTTTTTATTAATTTAATTTTTTAATTAATTTTTGTCTTTAATGTAATTGCTAGCAATAAAATTTCATTAAAATTATTGATTTTATAAAGCTTTTAACTTAGTACACAAAAAAATTAACTAGAATTTAGAAAAATTAACTTATTTGTATAAAAAAAATTTTAATCAAAACGGCGCTAAAGACACTTTACTAAAATTTATTAAAAATTTTTCTTGGAATTAAGAAACAAATTTTACGTAAAATTTGGAAAAAATTTCTAAATTATAGAAAAAATTTGCTATTGGGAAATAAATTTTTATTGGAAAACAGTAAAATTATATCATTTTAAATTTTACTGTTAGTTAGGAAATGTTTTCTTGGTTTTAAGAAAAATTTTATGTTATTTAAGTTTATTAGATAATTTTTTTTTACTAAAAACTAGACCTTAACTCTCTACAAATAAAAATATATTTTCTTACATCAAGTTTAAGTGAAAATTATCCTTAAATTTGCAACAAAAAAAATCTAAAAAATATGAACCTGTTTCTATGGTAAAGATAATATATAATGATTTTTAATTAAATTAAATTGAATTGAATTGAACTACACTAAACTTATATAATTAAAATATAAATTAAATTCCATTAGCAAAAAGGTAAACAAATTAAAAAAATGTACTGCAGGATACCCTAATAAATTGTGACAAAGTCAGATCCTTTTTGTAGTTAATTAATGGTTCTTCTCGAGAAAACTAGAAAAAGGACGCTCTAAGTGATACAAGGCATCAGTGGTTAAGGAACACTGGGGGTCCTTTGTCTTCTTAAATTAACTAATTTGAGGAAATTGTTGCAAAAATACAAAATATCACAGTTACATTTCTTGTTATTATTGGAAAATGGAAAAAATGTCATAAGTTTATTTTATGACATTTTTAGTTTAAACTTTAATTGACATATACAAATTTTTACTTTTTTTATTTACTAAGAAAGATTCGAATTTTTATTAATTTCTGATTGGCAAGAAACTTATTTCATTTTAGGCTGCATTTTTTTTAAGCAGTCAACTAAATTTTAAAAATAAAATAATAAATTATAATATTTTTATACAAAAAGTTCTATACAACAGTTAACGCAGTTTTAAAATCTACCAAAATATGTGTGTTTTTAAAATAAGTGCTTTTGCCCACAGAGTTGTATTTCCATGAAAATAAACTAATTAAATTATTAAAGCTCAATTCAATATCAAAACAAACACTTCAAGAACAAAAGAAAATTACCATCATCATCATCATTATTAAAAAAATAATCTACACACAACATAAGTTCATCTTATGTATGTGTGAGTCTGTACGAGTTTGTGTGTGTGTGTTCCTTTTAATGTATGAGTAATTAAATTATTATGTTTGTATGTATGTGTTTTATTATTATTATGTATTTCTTTTGTGCCTTTTTTGATGGAGTAGTATCTTGACTAAATATAGTTACTTAATGTATATTTCATTGCTTGGCTTAACATAAATTTACTTATAAACAACAAACGAACAAGAATATAGGATACTTTGTTAACACTGTGCAACAAACTTTTAGTTAATTGGCATTAGCGAAATTAAAATACTATATTCCTACAACAAAAAACCCCAAAAAGTTTTACAAAGTTTGCTCGAATTTCCTCTTGAAATATCTGTCCACCTTAAAGGTAATCACGGCACGTGGACGCTATATAAGTTTTACTCAAATTGTTTGTTATTTTCTAGAACAGGGAAAAAAGCTTTATCATATTTATGAAAAACCTCATAAATATGACGAAAAACTTCATAGATTTTCATTCAATTTTTTAAAAATCATAAAGAGTTTTTAAAAAATTTTATTATGTTTATGAAATACTTCTTCATATTTAAATAGAAGTTTTTTTCGTCATATTTACACAAAAAAATAAATTATAATTTAGAAAAAAGAACTTATTTGGAGGAAAAATTGAAATGAAAACAGCGCCAAAGACACTTTTTACCAATATTTAATTAAATGCTCCTTGAAATAAAGAAACAAGTTTTACTTAAAATTTAGTCAAAATTTCTAAATTATAGAAAAATTTTACTTCTGAGAAAACATTAAAATTTCCTCCTAATTTGTTCAAATATCCTCTTAAAATTTATTTTTAGATAGGAAATGTTTCCTTGGTTTTAAGAAAAATTTTATTTTATCTAAGTTCATTAGAAAATTTTTATTTACTAAAAACTAGGACTTATTTCACTAAAATAAGAAAATATTTGGTAACATTAAGTTAAATAAGTTTTAAGTGAAAATTATCCTTAAATTTGATAAAAAAAAACATTTTTTAATAAATATGAAACTGTTTCTATGGTAAAGGTAATATATTTTACCATATATTTTAATGTACTTTAGACTCGTTGTCTAAGTATTTTCCCACTTTCGGAGGATTTCATTAGCAAAAAGGTAAACAAATTAAAAAAAACAGGGTGTCCGCCGGGAAGGTATACTACTTTGCTTTGCCGCCATTTTGGTAAACATTGGTCTTGACGGTTCATATTTGGCAGTCGTGAAGTAGACACGTGGTAAATTTATTATGGAAAAATATTCGATAAACCAACGTGTTTTAATAGTTAAAACATTTTTCCAAAATCAATTATCGATTACTGTGACGATGAGAAAGTTAGGTGAATTTTTTGGGAGAAACAACGTGCCAACAAAACGCACTATTTATAGTGTAGTGAATGATTTCGAAGAAAAAGGGTCTGTAGATGATAGGCCCCAGCGTAAACCACAACGTACTGCAAGATCGGCTGAAAACATTACTGCTGCTCAAGAAAGTATTGAAAACAATCCATCAACCTCAATTCGACGCCGTGCTCATGATATTGGTCTTCTAAGAACAACTTTGGCCACAATTTTGTACAAGGATTCGCATTTGTTTCCATTTAAGATTCAGTTGACGCAAGAGCTTCTTCAACAAGACCATTTATGCCGCCGTACATATGCCACTAGGATGTAACAGCTCGCCCATGACAACCCCGATTTTCATGAAAAAATCATAATGAGTGACGAGGCACATTTTCATTCGAATGGATATGTGAATAAACAGAATAATCGGTTTTGGGCAATGGAAAACCCTCAAATTATTCATCAGTCACCTTTGCATCAATTAAAAGTGTCTGTCTGGTGTGCAATTTGGTCAGGAGGAATCAATGGACCTTACTTCTTTGAAAATGAAAACAGCGTAACGGTAACTGTGAATGGGGAGCGATACCTTGATATGATTGAAAACTTTTTAACGCCACAACTGCATGCTTTGGGCTTGATTAGCATGTGGTATCAACAAGACGGTACCACATCGCATACAGCCAGGATTACAATGAAATTACTGCGAGACCTCTTTCCACAACAAGTTATTTTAGGAAATGGTGATGTTGATTGGCCTCCATGGTCGCCTGATTTTACTGCTCCGGACTTCTTTTTGTAGGGATATCTGGAAAGCAAGGTTTATGCAAATAAACCAGAAACGTTTGAGTAACTTAAACAAAATATTCGTGATGAAACTGATGAAATACCGCGTGAAATGTGTGAGAATGTAATAAAAAATGTGCTCAAAAGGGCTCCCATTTGTGAGGCTAACAGAGGCGGACATTTATCTGATATTGTATTCCATACATAATTGCGGAAATTAAAACATTTGTCAATATAAGATCCATTCTCTTTCATTTAAAAATTATAAACAAACAAAGTGGTATACCTTACGGCGGACACCCTGTATATACTGCAGGGTATCCTGAAACTTAATAAATTGTGACAAAGTCAGATCCTTTTCGTATGTAATTAATGGTTCTGCTTGAAAAAACTACAAAAAGGGACGCCCTAAGTGACACACAGCATCTATGTCTAATGAGTACCGGGTTCCTTTGTTTTCTTAAATTAACTAATTTAAGGAAATTGTTGCAAAAATACAAAATATCACTGATACCTTTCTTGTTATTATTGGAAAATGGAAAAATGTCATTAGTTCGTTTATACTTTAATTGACGTATACAAATTTAGCCATTATGATGTTTAGCCAAAAAATGCTATACCCAAGTTTATTATTTCCCAAAAATTAGAAAACTTTTACTCAAAAAAAAAATATTTTATTAAAGTTTTTAAAATTTATCAGAACTAAGTTGTATGAATTTTTTCCCTAAAAATAGTTTATCAATTTCTAAAACCAATTAAATTTTTATTATTACATAAGAAAAAATTTATTACTTTTTGTTTTTAATTGCCTGAACTAATTTTAAGAAAACAATTCTTAAAAATTAGAAAGTTGTAGACTTAAAAACTGAATTTAGAAATCGCTTTCTTTTAGAAAGTTCAAGTACTTTCTCATTTTAAGGTAGACACATTTTTTGAACTAAATGCGAGTAAATTATGTTCTAAATTTTTATTTTGAACTAAACTTAGGTTTATTATATTTAAGTATACAAATTTCTTAGAAATAAGATATTTCTTTTAAAAATTTATAAATTTTTATTTAATATACTTGTTTATGTTCTTGCTAAAATCAAGAAATATTACATAGCAAAGATATGAACTATTTCTGAGTATATAAACTATTTCGTTTGTACCAGAGAACTGCAAAATCAACTTTTTTCTTGATTTAATCATACACAAAAATTCTTGTTCACTTTTAATAATTCACTGTAGAATAAAATCAGCATCATGTTACTGAACACTGTTAAGTGATTACATTTGCATAAAACATAAACGACAGATGATTCACACTGATCCCAATTACGCGTTCAGTAACATGATGCTGATTTTATTCTACAGTGAATTTTGTTGAATTATTAAAAGTGAACAAGAATTTTTGTTTATGATTAAATCAAGAAAAAAGTTGATTTTGCAGTTCTCTGGTTTGTACCCAAACATAGGAATTTTTTTTTGTTAATTTTAAGAAAATTTTTGTAAGTTGTAATAAAATTTTACTTAAATTGAGAGAAATTTTTAAACTATTTTAAAAGAAATTTGGATTAATTTTTAGTTCATTTTGCTTTGTGTGAAATGGGACTAATTTATTTTGAAAATTAGTAGTTTTAACTTCAGTGTGAATTTAATTTCATATTTTATTTTAAATTAGCATTTTTTAAATATTTTTTTTTTCTAAAATTTTTTTCTTGGCTTTTAATATTATATAAATTTTTTTTGTACGAAAGTTTCGCCGCGATGTTGTTGAGGCCTGTTCAAATGTCTAATGTGGTGTCTGAAGCTAAAGCCTTCATGGGTATACTTTGAGGCTTACATTTTTTTTGTTGTTCTGTGTAATTGACTAGAGAATAGCAACAGTATACACAAATTGTTATTAAATTATTGTTATTATTATTATTATTACTAAAGGACATAAAATACAATTTATGTACAGTCTTATTTAAAGATCGTATTTATTTTATTACAATAATGGTGGAGACTTAAATAATGATGATGATGATGAAAATTCAAATTTTAAAAGAATTTGTTTTTGGAGGAAACAGATAATGAAAAAGTTGTAAAAATAAATACACACAACACAGCCATAATACAATCATAACTATAAACATTAATGATGTGTTATGTTTTAATTATCTTTATACACACATTCATACACGCACGCACACTCTCTCATACCAGAAACACCATTCAGAGATGCTAAAAAAACAACTTAATGTTAAGGCTTAAGAGATTTTCCTTAATGACAGTTTATGAATGTTGGCATAAGTCCTTGATATTTATCATTTTGTTTTGTGTTTTTTTTTAAGCCACCACACACACGTTTTACTTTAACAACTTTTGACGAAAAACAAAGAAATTTTAATGTAAATATCATGAATAAACATATTGGAGATTAAAGAGTAAAAAAAGACAAATTTTTTTCTCGTTTCATTTGTTTTTAATAGGGGGGAAAAATTAATCAGATTGTCAATAAGTTTTAAATTTAAATGCAAGAGGCATTATGCCAAGGTTTCAATAACGATAATAAATTGATTTACAAACATGTCCCAAAATCATTTGTTACTTAAGTTAATGTTTATTTAATATGTGTAAGTAACAATACATACAATCAATTCCCAGTAAACATGGCAATATAAAAGCAATTATTCTAGAATATATATGTAGTATACTATATAGGCAACATGTATTGATATCACCCAAAAATATTATTGGAAAGTTAAAAGCGATAACCCTCAGATGATAAAAAATATGCTTTTAAAATATTTTTTTCACAACATTACATTTTTTTAAACCTTCATTTACATAACCGAGCCATTAGGGTTATGTGGTTAATTAAAGCTACTATCTAAATAAAAAACTTCTAGATAAATCATTATATATTATATCCTAATATCCTAACCGAGCACTAGCAACAAAGGCTATCGGCTCGTTGTAGCGAAGGCAAACCAGAGCCTCAGGTAGGAATCGAACCCACGACCCTCGCACTGATAACTAGCCTAGCGAGGCTGCAATTATTCTATACATAATACATCGGCAAAACTCGTCTATTCATCATAGTCTCCTTTCTGAGCGATACAATCACACTTTTAGACCTCTCTGTTTCGGCAATCACTTCTTCATTCGAACCAAATCTCTTTCCAACGAAAATTTTTTTGAGATCTGAAAACAAATCGCTGGGAGCCAAATCTGGCAAATTCCATCGGGTGCGGAATCAATTAAAAGTGTACGTCGTAAAATTTGGCCTTGGTAGCCAACGACTAATGATACGGCGCATTTTCATGGTGAAAGAACAAACGCGGCCAATATCTCAAAATTCTCATGAACCAATGTTCACACTCAAAAAAAAAAAAAAAAAAAAACTAAAAATTAATCCAAAATTTCCTTTTAAATAGTTTAAAAATTTTCCCTCAATTTAAGTAAAATTTTCTTAAAATTAATACAAATTCCTATGTTTGGGTAAAAACGAAATAGTTTATATACTCAGAATTAGTTCATACCTTTCTTAAGTAATATTTCTTGATTTTAGGAAAAAAAGAAGTATATTAAATAAAATTGTATTAATCTTTAAGAAAAACATCTCAGTTTTAAGAAATTTGCGTACTTAAATGTAATAATACTAAGTTTAGTCTAAAAAAAATTTAGAACATAATTTACAACATAATTTAAAAAAAATGCGTATAACTTAAAATGAGAAGGTACTTGAACTTAATTGTGTGTTCATTTTCTTTCCGCGAATAGTAAGATTAACTAAATATTAGAAAGCCATTTCTAAATTCAGTTTTTAAGTCTACCACTTCCTAATTTTTAAGAATTGTTTTCTAAAAATTAGTTAAGGTAATTAAAAACAAAAAGTAATACTTTTTTCCCATGTAATAATAAAAATTTATTAGTTTTTAAAAACTGATTAACTATTTCTGAGGAAAATTTTCAAGCAACTTAGCTCAAATAAATTTTAAGAAAATGTATTTTTTTTCAAGTAAAAGTTTTCTAATTTTTGAAAAATAATAAACTTAGGTATATAATTTTGTTTTTTTGGAAAACGTTTAAACTATTTTCAATATTCTTTTTCAAAAAACAATCAAATAAAATGAAACTACACTCAAAAAAAAAAAAAAAAAAGACATGAACTACAATGTAATCAAAAATTTCCTTCAAAATAGTTTATAAATTGTCCTCAATTTAAGTAAAATTTTATTAAAACTTAAAAAAATTTTCTTAAAAAGAATAAAAATTCCTATGTTTGGGCAAAAGCAAAATAGTTTATATACTCAGAAATAGTTCATATTTTCCCTAAGTAATATTTCTTGATTTTAAGGAAAAAACAAGTCAATTAAATAAAAATGTATTAATTTTAAGAAAAAACATCTTAGTATTAAGAAATTTGCATACTCAAATGTAATAAAATTAAGTTTAGTTAAAGAAAAAATAATTAGCACATAATTTACTCCAATTTAGTTCAAAAAATGTGTCTAACTTAAATCGAGAAAGTACTTGAACTTAATTGTGTGTTCGTTTTCTTTTCGCGAGTAGTAGAATTAACTAAATTTAAGAAAGCCATTTCCAAATTCAGTTTTTAAGTATACCACTTTTTAATTTATAAGAATTGTTTTTTAAAAATTAGTTCAGGCAATTAAAAACAAAAAGTAATAATTTTTTTCCCATGTAATAATAAAAATTTAATTGGTTTTAAAAACTGATTAACTATTTCTAAGGAAAATTTTCATGCAACTTAGTTCAAATAAATTTTAACAAAATGTATTTTTTGAGTTAGTTTTCTTATTTTTGAAAAATAATCAACTTTGGTATATGATTTTATTTTTGTTGGAAAACGTTTAAACTATTTTCAAAATTCTTTTCCAAAAAAACAATAATCAAGAAAAAATATTATTAAAGGAAACAAATTAAAGTAACCATTTAAAAAAAAAAAATATCGTGTATGATTGTAATTTTTGGTTTGTGACAGTCTTAAATATTGAACTTAAAATTTTGTAAGCAAAAGGTAAAAAATTTCGAAGTTGCGCTTTTATGTAATAATTTTGTTTGCTGACTACAATACATGCACAAAATATCGCAAGCACATTTTATACATTACGGCATAATAATGGCTTTCCTATAATTCACATTGCGTCGATTAAACTTTACATTTACCGAAGGCACTAAAACTATTTTCTTTTCACTTAATAATAGAAAAAGTTAAAATTTGTATATGTCAATTTAAATTTATGCTAAAAATAAACTTATAACATTTTTTCTATTTTCCAATAATAACAAGAAATGTAACTGTGATATTTTGCATTTTTGCAACAATTTCCTTAAATTAGTCTATTTAAGAAGACAAAGGACCCCCAGTGTTCCTTAGCCATAGATGCCGTATGTCACTTAGGGCGTTCCGTTTTGTAGTTCTCTTGAGGAGAACCATAAAAGGAATCTGACTTGATGTTTTTAATGTTTTCCTGCATCACCACCTTTTTTTGGTCGGCCAGAGCGTGGCGTCTTCGGTGATTGTACAACTATGTTTAAACTCAGCATTTGTATCTTTCAAGCCAAGCTTGGTGTTTTTCCCCATTAAAAAGCAATGATAAATCAACACAGAAAATTGCTTTGAATCCATTGTTTTCAAAATCGCAAAGTAGTGTCACTAAAACAGCTGTAACTTGTTCACTAATGAACGAATTGTTATTAAATTTTTACAGGTATCATCTGAAGGTTGGTAGTTCCAAAAAATCATATGAATTTTTCATCAGTGGCACCACCTATGTTTCATTCTACGCATTTGGAGAATATCCCGATAAAGAAAAATACTGTTTTAATGACATAAAACTTGAATAGAATAATGTTAATTGCAATATTGAAAGGCCAAAAAGCAATTTTAATTTTCATAAATTAAAATTAAATAAAATACAAATGACCCGAAACTTTCATTGTTCTACAGCAATCGAAAAAAATATTTGTTCTAAATGACAACTTTTTTTTTTTAATTTATCTTTAAGCTGATTCAAAATACTGCCTTAATATTTGCTGGGCAATTTGTCTTCTAAATGCTTATTGGTTTTGTAGCTTTTAAAAATGTTGCCAATAAAGTCATTACAATTTACACTGAAAATGACAAAACACAAAGTTGTCCTCGTCGTCGTTGTCTTTGTCATTGTCACTGTCGCTGTCTCTTATCCCGACCCTATTAAGACTTTGTGTTTTTAATAACAAGACTAAACACACGCAAGAGGCTCATACTTACAATGACAAACCAAATAATTGTTGTATGTACTTTTCTAATAATCTTTTACAAAAACAAAAAATAAACATACTGACACAATGAAGTACAATCTTGAGTGCGAATTTTAACTCTATAGAAAAAAAGTAAAAGACGACAAAATAATAAATCACCAAAAATATTACTGTTTAAAGGCGCCAACTTCACATAAAAAATAAAATAGGTTGTAAGTTAAAACAACAGAAAACAAAACAATTTAAAAGAAGCGAAATTTCATTTAAAAAAGGGTCTACATAATTTTCATTTTAATTAAATGTTTTTTTTTTATTATTTAATTAAAAAATGTTGTTTAAACAATTTTAATTATATTTCAGACAAATGAAAATGGTAAATCATTTTAACAAATGTATAAAAAAAAATCTTAAATAAATATTTCGATAAGTTCTCGCACTCTTGTGGACTGTTCACATAGATCCGTGATTTGGAAAAAAAAGCCAAAGAAATAAGTCTCTAGCGGTTAAATCGGGCAATATTGCTAGCCACTGCAAATCGTCTTTTTGGAACCGCATGTTTCCGTTTTTTGTACTTTTGTTTGCTTTTTAATCTGCAAAATGCGTACTCACACAGTCTACAGACACATTTTGTGTGAATGACCATATGTGTGTGTGTGTCTATGAAGTTCTTGTAATTTGAATTGAAATAGTTTTTTTATATAAACAAACAATTTAAATAAAAAGCAAATTAAAAGTTTTTGAATATTTTTTATAAAACAGACAGCAAACAAAATATAACAAACATTAATAAAATAAACTACAAATTTCCGTTTTGTGGGTAAATTTTTATTAAATTTCAAACAAATGGAAAAAAATAAATGAAACTAAAAAAAAGTCAAATGACAGTAAATCATTTTGAATACACGTATAAAAAAAATTAAAAAAATATTTCTTTAAAAAATAAATGTATGTTCCTTTATTTTTAACTAAACAGAAACCTACATAATATGCTGAGTATATGATTGTCCTAACTATGGTTTTTCTTTGCGTTCATAAAAAATATTCTCAGTGTGCCTTTATTTTAAAAAATTTTTAAGAACACTTGTGAAATGTTAAATTTTGAATACGGCCCCCTTCTTTGTATATTAGAAGTTAAAAGGGTCCGGGAGTCAAAAGTTTTTGTAATAAAATGGGTGATGGTTCATACGCTTGGTCCAATTTTGGCATACTCCAATATCGGTATCTCGCGAATAAATTCTTCAGTGTTGGCTTCCAGTGCTTCAACCGTTGCGAGCTTGTCCCTATAGACATGAGCCTTAACAAAAAATAGTCTAAAGGCGTTAAATCGCACGATCTAGGCGGCCAATTGACCGGCCCAAAATTGAAATAAACAGTTCGCCGAACTCGCCTCTCAATTGGGTCATTGTTTCGCGTGCTGTGTGACATGTTACACCGTCTTGTGGAAACCACAAGTCAGCCAAGTCCAGCTCTTCCATTTTGGGCAAAAGCCAAAAAGTTTGTAATCATCGCACAGTAGCGCTCGCCATTCACAGTAACGTTCCTGCCTTTGTCGGCCCAATTATGCCACCAGCCCATAATCCACAGCAAACAGTGCATTTTTTGGCATGCATTGGCATTTCTTGCAATGCTTATTTCTGGCTGCTCTTCACACCAAATACGCCAATTTTATTTGTTCTCATACCCATTCAACCAGAAATGAGCTTCGTCGCTGAACACAATTTTCCGATAAATAATTGCATCTTCATCCAACTTCTCCAAAAGTTAGCCATTGTCGTGTGGCTTCAATTCTTGCACCAGCTGTATTTTAAAAGGTTTTACACCCAAATCCTTTCGCAAAATTTTCCATGTAGTGGAGTAACAGAGGACCAATTTTTGCGAACGGCGCCAAATCGCACTCTACACCCAAAGAAAAAACATGGTTGGGTCAATCATATTCGAAGAGCATCATATATTTTTGGGTTTATGGTTGTACCAACAATAATCGTACTATATTATGGTTATCATATTATGATAATAAAATAACCATATTTTTACCATAATATGGTCCCTACAGTTATACTATGATTTAAAAATTACCATATTATGGTTCTAAATAAACATGGTATATTTAATTTATCAGAATATGATCGCACGTAATCATAGTATGCTCAACATGTTATCATATTATGGTCCCTCATAACTATATTATGATTTCTGGATAATCTTAAAGGAAAAGTTCTTAGAAACTATGAAAAAGCTATTTAAATTTAAGAATATTTCCTTTAGAAGTGTTTTTTCTATAAAAAAATAATATTTAGGACTTTTTGAAGTAAAATTGTTAGGGAAAAAATCACATCCTTTAAGAACTTTTCTTTCTTTGATTGTATAATTATTTATTGATTGTTGCCAACATTTTATCGTTGCATAATTATCATATTTTTTCATAGTCAGAATTTTTGTTACCACAGTATGGTTACAGCCAATCATGATATGAAATAGAAGGTGCCAATCATAAAATAGTAAAATATTTACTAAATAATAATGATGGTAGCGACCATGTTGATGGTTAGTAAACCAATAACTTGGTTGTGACAACCATACCCAGTGATGATATTACAACCATGTTTTTTCTCTGCGTGTACGTATGCGTGTTGGGGTTTAATGTCCAATTAAGGAAATTTTGGTGCGAAATTTAGTCAAAGCATTCCGATAGCCGTCTCAGAAGGTCGCTCAAACTGACCATAAAATGGAATAAGTGCACGATGCATTTTCTTAACCGAGCATGAATTTTTATAATAAAATTCAATAATCTGCAAGCGTTGTTCGTTTGTAAGTCGACTCGTGTAACATGTTACACGAAAACAGCTGAGCTGCCAAAAACAATGTTGCCAAAAAGAAAGTTGTTAAAAAATCACCTTTTTTATCAATTCATTTGGGGTTCAGCCGATTGACATAAATTGTCCTCTACCTATATAAAAAAGGTTGTCATATCTATTTTATATTGTATAAATCATTTTAAATCAATTTTTGATTTTTTTCAAGTTATGGAAAATTAAAGTAAAATTTGCTCAAATGTACATAAGATTTTTAATTTGAAATTGAGTTTACGCACTGTTGCACATCTCTGATTTTCCCTTAACATAAGCAGCTTAAAATGCCAAAATTGTTAAGAAACAATGTAATATTTACACCCAGAAAACAGATTCGTATTGACAACCGATCTTGTGGTTCAGTAAAGGATTCAGTTGTTGAGACAGCTGAAATTTCGTTGGTACAGTGTCATTACTCATGTCTCGGCTGTCTATTGTCCCAAACAAAAACTTTTGTTACTACAACCGAACAATTCGATTAGCTACAAATTTGGTTAACGGCTGGAATAATTTTTTCTCAGTGTCTTGTTCATGTCACTTGTACGCAGTGTGTATGTCATATTAATTTTTTGGTAAAATTTTAGTATTTAAATTATGTTTTTTTATATGAAATTTTCAAAAAAAAAATGATTTTCTTGTGACAAGTTTTTCTTAATATTGTCTTTATTTTCTTCTTGAATTATTTTTTTTTTTTGCAAAAATGAAATAATTTTTCACTAACTACAGCTTAAAGTCATAAAAATGAAACAACTTGATGTTTGGGTTATGTCGAAAGAAAGAAAAACTAATTAAGTTTGTTTTGTTGCTGTCGTCGTTGTTGTTGTTTTCCCTAATTGTATACATCAGACTCCTAAAGGCTTATGCGTGTATATATGTGAACTTATATGTATAGGATTGTATACTTAAGTGTGTGTGAGTGTGTTAGTGTGTGTTTGGATTACATTCATGTAGTATTCTATACAGTTTATGCCATAAATGTTGTTATACATCATGTGACCTTTTAATGCGAACAAAAAAAAAGCCTACATACAGTGGTGGGCATCTAGTTAGAACACCCATCAATACAAAATTTTTATTAAAGTTAATTTAAAGTTTAAATTGTTTTTTTTTTAACTTTTTATAAACACAGTTGCAATTATAATATTCAAAAGAAAAACAACAATTCACTGGGAAGAAATTATTATTATTTTTTTTTAAATTAAATTAGCCCCCCTATTAAAATATATTAATTAAGCTGCAAGTTATGATATTTTTTTTAATATTTTGTGGGGTTGCCCTCCTTTTGTTTCTAATCAGATCTACAATCCTCTTAGTATACTTTCAACGAGTGCCTTGCATTTAGACAAAGAAATGGAGTTCCAAGCACTTTCAACAGCTTTAGAAAGTTCAGATTTTATTTTTTAAAAAATAAATATTAGATTAATTTTTTTTTATTTATATAATTTTTTTTGGTTAAGCGTATACCTGCCTTCACGTTATTTCAAAGACTCTCTATTGAGCTTTGAACTGAAAGTGCTGTGTGCTTCAGGTCATTGTCATACATAAACATCCGCTGTATAGACACGTTTTCCTCAGCAAATTGTATTATATTTTGTTGTGAAATCTGATGTTCTTGATGCTGATTTATTCTTCAAACAATTTTAACGATTGGCCCTACTCCATGCCATGGGAATGCTTTCTAAACCATTATATAAGTACCACCATTGCGAATGGTTTTTAATGAATGGCAAAGATTGAACTGATACTCATTTTTCTTTCCATCTGATCCAAACTGATTATAGTGTGATTCGTCACTCCAAAAACTTTGAAAAAAGAATCAAATTGTTTTGTAGTTTAAATTTACTGAAAATGTAATTTAAAATTAATGAAAATTCATTTAAAATCTGGTCTATTAAATTTTAAATTATAAATGATATTTCCTGTATTTATTTCGTTTAACGTTGGCCGAGAATTCAATAGGATAACACAAAGGTGGCGCCACTAATGGAAAATTCATATGATTTTTTCATATCAACATATCGTCCGGTATCTCACGAATAAATTCTTCAATATTGGCTTCCAGTTCGTTAACCGTTGCGGGCTTGTCCATATAGACATGAGTCTTAACATAGCCCCACAAAAAATAGTTAAAAGGCGTTAAATCGCACGATCTAGGGTCATTGTTTCGCGGGCTGTGTGACATGTTACACCGTCTTGTGGAAACCACATGTCAGCCAAATCCAGCTCTTCCATTTTGGGCAAAAAAAAAAGTTTGTAACCATCGCATGGTAGCGCTCGCCATTCACAGTAACATTCCTGCCTTTGTCGTCTTTGAAAAGTAAGATCCAATGATGCCACCAAACAGTGCATTTTTCGGGATGCATTGGCAGTTCTTGCAATGCTTATTTTCTGTCTGCTCTTCAGATCTAATTATATTCTAAATTGGTCTAAATTTATGAGATCTAATTAGATCTGATCATAACACATCGTCTGAAAAATCCGTAGGATGACATATAGGTGGCGTCACTAATCGAAAATCCATATGATTTTTTGGAAGTACCAACCGTCAGATGACACCTGTTAAAATTTAATGAGAATTCTTTCAGTAGTGAACGAGTTACAGCTGTTTTAGTGACGCTAGTTTTGCGATTCTGAAAGCAATGGATTCAAAGTAATTTTCTGTGTTGATTTATCATTGCTTTTTAATGGGGAATAAACACCGTTCAAGCTCAATCTTGGCTTGATAACTGTTAGTCGGATTTTGCTCCATCGAGACAAATGGTAAAAAAGTTGTTTGCTGACTTTAAATGTGGTCGTACAAACACCGATAACGCCTAACGCTCTGCTCTGGTCGCTCAAAAGAGGTGGTGATACCATGAGAACGATGTCTTCGAAATGGGTGCCGCGTTTGCTCACAGTGCACCAAAAACAACAATTTGTCGATGATTCTGAGAGCGGCCCAAATTACACGAATTACACCGCACCCACCGTATTCGCTAGATTTCATTCCCAGCAATTTTTACCTGTTTTCAGATCTCAAAAAAATGCTCGCTGGAATACGATGTGGTTCGAATGAAGACGTGATTGGCGAAACAGGCCTATTTTGAGGCCAAAGAATAATTATACTATCCAAAAGGTATCGAAATCCTAGAAAGGCGTTGTGTCGCTCTTGAAGGAAACCATGTTGATGAATAAAGTCGAATTTTGCCCAAAAAATTGTTGTTTTGTTAGTTATCCTACGGACTTTTCAGCCGATGTGTTAAGTAAGTTGACAGTTAACTACAAAATCCGTAAAAGGTAATAATTTTTCCTTTATTTCGATTTTTTTTTAACTATCAACAAATTAACTAGAAAATACCTTTAAAATAAATTATATTTCGTTTTTTTAAATGTCACTAAAATTAACTACAAAGAAATGAATGTAAAAAGAAATGACTTTTCATTTTCATTTATCGCGACCAATAGCAATGTTTTCCGCAGAACAAACTGGGCTAGCATGCAAAAGTGTTTTCAAATTTCCTACAGACCCGGTTTGTTGAAATTTGACCACAATTCTCCCGATTGAGGACACATTTGGTCCATTATGCTGACCAAAAAAATCACGAAGAGCACGAAATTAATTTTGATTTGAAGGCTCATTTTCATAAAAGGCTTCAACAATCTTAACGCGCTGTTCAATTGTGTACCTCTCTATGTTTGAATTTGTCATTGAAACAAAGAAATATCAAATTAAGTTGGGCAAAAATCTTGTTGTTAAAGTGCAACTCACAATTAACATCGTTCATTATGGTTGAACCACCCTTTATATTCCTCTGACTTTAACCATTTAGTAATTTAAAAACAAATAACGGATAACTTTAAAATATTTTGAGTAAATAAACTTTTGCAAAATTTAGTCAAACGTTTATATTTTTGTTTGAAACAAATTGCTTTGGCCTGCAGCGTATGGTTTTGGTGCTTACTCCGCCTATTCCATGTTCCTCAGACACATTTTCTTTTTTACTTTCTGATGATCGTATAAAAGGATTTTCCTTGCATAAGTACTGATTATTCTATCTTGCATACATGTAGTCTTCATTGGCCTTTTAATTCTTTGATCGCATGTTTTGTTTGTTTTTCTTCTTAAAAGTTTATAACATTTTAGACCATTTTTCGGTGGTTAATACAATTGTTTCGATATCGGGAGAACACGACGATCTTTTTACCCATTGTCACTTAAATAAAACTTTTGTTTACAATAAAATTTGTAGGGAATATATTTACATAATAAAAATTTTAAATGTGGGGGAAAAATCAATGGTGGATGGGCTTATTAAGTGACCACCACTGTATATACTTTACTAAACTAAACTCATGTTTGTGTTGATATAATTAAATGTGTTTAAATAATTACAAGTGTGTGAGTGAATAAGTGTGTTTTACTTCTATGTATGTATGTATGTGTGTGTATGTGTGTGCGTATGTAAATAAACAAAGTGAATTTCTTGTTAATTTGTACAAGTTGGTATAATATGCCTGCGTATGAACGTTTCTTCTCTATTGTATGAATGTGTTGTACCTACTTGTGTATGTGTTGATGCGTGTGTGTTAGTAAGAGCGTTTATAGTGTATTAGAGTGTTAAATCCTTTTGCGTTCATTGCAAGTGAATTTAATTTTCTATAATTAAGTTTTAATTGTTTGAGTTTCAAATTTTTTTCTGTTATTTTTTTTTCTAAAAGACCATTCATGCTGTGTTTCTCTGTCTCTGTCTCTCTGATATGTATGGTTTTATGTTGATAACAGTATAAACTGCCATATTGTTGAAATAAATTTAAAATTTTATTATGACAAGAACATTTATAATTGCAGATATTTGCCAAATTAAAATGATTCTGAATGAAAAATTTAAATGAAAATCGAGCCAAAGACACTTTACCAATGTTAACTAAAATTTTCCTTAAAATTAGGAAATAAATTTTTCTTAAAATTTGGTCAAAACTTCTAAATTATGGAAAAATTTTACAACTGAGAACTAAAATTTTTATAAGAAAACAGTTGAATTTCCTTCTAATTAGTTCATATATCATTTCAAAATTAACTGTTAGTTAGAAAAAGTTTCCTTGGTTTTAAGAAAAATTTCATTTAAAGTTCATTAGATAATTTTTTTTTGCTAAAAACTAGGACTTAACTCCCTAAAAATAAGAAAATATTTTTTAACATCAAGTTAAATAGCACTACTTTTGAGTGAAAATTATTCTTAAAATTGATAAAAATTTTCTAACAAATAGGAAACTGTTTCTATGTTAAAGGTAATATATTTTAAAGTACTTTACACTCATTTCCCACTTTCGGAGGACTTTCTCTTTGTGAGGACACTGCTTTTAACAAGCTTTTTGCTATACGTTTTTTGTCTTTAAATTATATTGAATTATATTAAACTCATGTATTTAAAATTTAAATTAAATTTCATTAGCAAAAAGGTAAACAATTAAAATAAATATACTGCAGGATATCCTGAAACGTAATAAATTGTGACAAAGTCAGATATTTTTCGTAGTTGGATCTCCTCGGGAGAACTACAAAAAGGGACGCCCTTAGTGACACACGGCATCTATAGCTAAGGGACCCTGGGGGTCCTTTGTCTTCTTAAATTAGCTAATTTAAGGAATTTTAAGTTCAACATTTAAGATTGTTAAGATTATAGATGGGAACTTGAGCCATTTTGGACTCACGATCACAAACCAAAATTTACTACTAACAAGTTTGTTTTAAATTTATTGTTTTTTTTTTGGAGTACTGCAAATAATTTAAACGTTTTGCAACAAAAAAAATCCTATACCTAAATATATATTATTTTTCAAAATTTAGGAAACTTTTACTTAAAAAAAATTATATTCTATTAAAATTTTTAAAATTTATCTGAACTAATTTGCATTAAAATTTTCCTTAGAAATAGTTTATCAGTTTCTAAAACCAAATAAATTTTTATTATTACATGGGAAAAAATGTATTACTTTTTGTTTTTAATTGCCTGCACTAATTTTTAGAAAATCATTTTTAAAAATTAGAAAGTGGTAGACTTAAAAACTGATTTAAGAAATGGCTTTCTAAAATTTAGTTAAATTTACTACTAGCGAAAAAAAAAAATTAACACACATTAAATTCAAGTACTTTCTCATAATAGTAAAAAAAATTTCCTCATGGACCAAATTATGGCAAAACCCGCAGTTTTCAAAAATTCGCTGAAATTAAATAGATGCCACCGCAAAATCACATATGTAATATATGCTATTTTTATTCCCTATGATGTACGTAATAAAACAGTTTCAGTGTAATTCTAAAATTTTTAATTTTTGTTTAACAAAATTTAATAAAAAGCCCGATATTATTGTTAAAGAACATTGTCTTGACTTGAACACTAATTTTTTTAATCGCTAAATGCTGTTTAGCGATAACGGTTTTTTTATTTGTTTTTAGCAATAACGGTATTTTTTTACGATAACGGTATTTTTTCTAGCGATAGCGGTATTTTTTTATAGCGATAACGTTATTTTTAGCGATAATGGTTGTTTTACGATAACGGTTTTTCATAGCGATGACGGTTGTTTTACGGTAACTGTTTTTTATAGCGATAACGTTATTTTTTTTTTACCGATAGCGGTATTTTTTTAACGACAACGGTTTCTGTTTTAACGATATTTTTTTATAGCGATAATGGTATTTTTTTTATATAGCGATAACGGTATTTTTTAGCGACAACGGTTTCTGTTTTAGCGATAACGATTTTTTTTAACTATAACGTTTTTTTTTTTAGCGATAACGGGTTTTTTAAGCCGTAACGGTATTGTTTTTTTGCGGTAACGTTATTTTTTTAACGGTAACGGTATTTTTTTTATCGATATCGGTATTTTCGAGATAACGGCATCTAGCGGTAACGGTATTTTATCGATAACGGTATTTTAGCGATAACGGCATTTAGCGATAACAGTATTTTAGTTATTCCGGTAATGATTTTTTAGGAGTAACAATAGTCTGTTGAAAGGGCTTTGAATCGATGATGGTATTCCAACCCTGCTAATTTAACATTGACGGTATTGCCAACCCTGCTAATTTCACATTTTTTGGGGGAAAATTCAACACTTATTTTGTCCTCAAACACTAAAGCCCACAATTAAAAAGTTAGAAAAAAAACTAAATTGACACTATTGTGTCTGCAAAGCTTGGTTAAAAAATGTCCGCTTGATCTAAGACATGTCCGAAACTCGCAAGCTGGTCCTAGTATTAAAGTGTGGTAAATATTTCCTACAAATTTTTGGTAATTCGTATTATAGTTATTGAACACAAAAAAGTTAACATTTTAATGTTAATTTAATTATATAAAATATTCTTTAAAATATACCAGATAGCATTAATATTTTATATTAAATAAGATATTTTTTTTTGTAAATAATGTTTCAACAAAAAAAGTTACAACAATCTGATAATGTTGCACAAAGAACAAACACAAAAATATTGTTGGCATGGTTTATAATTTTTACAAGTTACCTAAAGTTTTACCTCACTTTTAACCAGCAGATTTTGTGTTTTTGTTTCCATCCAAACTACATTTTACCTTAATTTTGTCTTGTGTAGTTTGTATGAAATAACATAATTACAGCTATTTGTTGCAGCTATGACCTTCAAACCATAATGCACAAATATAAAAACTAATTTTTTTTATGTTTTTTTTTTTGTGGTCTTTTAGTGTAAAAATAATTTGGACAAAAAAATACCCTAATTAAACAAAAATTAGTTGAATTATTATTTTATTTATTTTTTTGGAAAATTTCTGCGGTCTTATTATGTGTAGGGATTCTTTAGTATATTAAATTAAAATAAATATTATTTTTACATAATTTTTGTTGAGCTTTAATAAATAACATTTATATTTTCAATATAAAAATGAGAACTAAGATAAGTTTATTTTTTTTTTAACATTTGCTTCAAACAAATAAAGAAGATAAAAGTTGTATCCTTTTTTTTGTGACTAAAGAGATTACACAGCTGAAGGGCAATAAAAAGAAATTATGTTTAAATGATAAAACGCTAAAGAGCTAAAGAAACAAAGATATAAAATGTCATCTGATTGTAAATGAAAATGATTTTAATGAAAAAAGGTAACATGCGAGTTTTTTAAAATTTTAAATTAACCCTTGAAAAGTATGTATCTGAAATAAAACTCGTAAGGTGGTTGCTATCTGGAAATTTAAATTTATTTGTAAACATTATACTTGAAACTAGTTAATTAAATAGGGCAATTAATTGACCATTTCATTGGCATTAAATTCTTTCATACATATACAGGTTGGTTGAAAAGTTCCTGCGCTCACCAAGAGATGGCACTGCTAGCTCCAAACTTTTTTTCTCAAGTTGGTATAAGCTTTCCTAAGAACACATGCAAAGTTGCAAGTCATTCTGTCAATTCTTTCTTTGTTTACAAGCCATTTGAAGTTGACGTGTCATTGATTTTTTTTAATATGGAAAAAATTGAATATCGTGCAGTCATTAGATTCTTTGTTTTGAAGGGTTTAAAAGCAAAGGAAATTTATGAAAAATTGTAAGAAGTGAATAGGAGTCCTCACCTTCAAAACGCACCGTTGAATTTTAGGCTGGTGAATTTAAACGTGGTCGTACCAGCCTTAAAGACGATCCACGCAAAGGACGACCAAAAACTGCAACCACAGCAGAAATCATTGAGCAGGTACATAATATGGTTAGTGAAGATCCAAGTTTCACCAAGCGTGAAATTGCTAATGCCATAGGCATCTCAGACGAACGAGTACTCCATATTTTACATAAAGAATTACGTATGAAAAAACTGTTTGGAAAGTTAGTGCCGCACACATTAACAATTCATCGTAATTTGGAGCGTTTTAAGCCGAATAAAACCGACTTCTTGCGTCGTGTTATAAATATGGATGAGACTTGGATCTACCACCATGATCCTAAATTGAAACAAGAACGTTTACAGTGGACTGAAGCTGGTTGTTCACTGATCAGCAAAGAAGGTTATGGCATCAGTTTTTTGGGATGCAAAAGGAATTTTGTTGATTGATTATTTTCAGAAAGGTAAAACAACCAACTCTGAATATTATTGCAGCCTTTTCGATCAGCTGGATGAAAAAATTCGTGAGAAAAGACCTGGTTCAAAGAAGAAAAAAATCATTTTTCATCAAGACAATGCACCTGCTCACAAAAGTGTTTTGACGATGGCTAAATTCAAAGAATTAAAATACGAATTGCTTGAACATCCACCGTATTCACCAGATTTGGCTCCCAGTGACTGCTATCTCTTCAAAAATCTCAAACAATTCCTTCGTGGAAAGCATTTTTCGTCGAATGAAGAGGCCATAGGAGCCGTAGACGGTTATTTTGCAGAGCTTCCAGAAAACCATTATAAGGATGGGATAAAATTATTGGAAGATAAGTGGAACAAGTGTATTGAGCTTCTAGGAGATTATATTGATGGAAATTAGGACTCTTTTGACTACATTTTGCATAACTGTGCGCTGTATTAGTAGTGTCACGTTGTCAATTTCGATTGGAGTGTTGTTCGAAGTCTGGGAAAGTCAAATCTTTAGATCTAGGTGGCCAAGCCAAATCAATAAGCGTGAGATTACACGCGCTGAGAAGGCATCCTTCAAAATATGCATTGTGTTGCGTGCAGTATTACAAGCGACTCCGTTGCAACCAAATGTCCTTCAGATCTTAATCGTCAACTTCCGGTAAGAAAATTCACCCAGCAGGGCTCTGTTAGCGGTCGCTGCTTACCGTAATAGTGTCACAATCGGCTACTTTTAAAAATAAAGTCCAATTACCTTTTCCAACGTAATTTAATATTTTCCAATTTAATTTAAAAATTAAAAAAGTTTCTGTAGAAAACAAAAAAAAGAAATTGTTAAAATGTCTGTATTTTTTTAACGGAAAACTTGATGTAACAAATTTTATTTGAGACCAAAAATTTGAAGTATTTCTGTGGAATAACAAACAAATTGTCTTAATTCTAGCAATTTTTTTTGTGTAAAAATAAATCTAAATTTCTACCTCTTTGGTAACCGGTATATATTTTTTTTATAAAATATTCCATTTATTTTTTGTTTTTATTCTCGTTTAATTACATTTACATTTCCCTAGGCGTATGAGTTTTGTTTTCATTGCATATTTTTTTTTAAATAAATTTTATTAATATGTATAATGATAAAAACATAAATGCACACGCATAGTTTTAAAAGTTATCTCTTGTGATTCATTAAGCAATTGTGATTACCCGTGTAAAAAAAAATTGATCTGACGCAATATTTAATCTTATCCAATTTGATATTCTTTAATATCTAGCTGACCTAAATTGTTCCGAAAAATGGCAGGTTGAATTTTACCAGATTAGTTATAAAAATATAATATATATTCCCAATCAAGTTTATTAAAAAACTTGAAAAAAAAAATTTAAATTCAAATTCTAACAAACAATGTCTTTGCCATAATTTGAACTCTGCCAGAGCTGTATTGACTTAAGCACTCACCAGTGTATGGTTGACTTTATACGAGTACATTTTTGGTATAATTGTGTTATATACATATATTATATATTCGGAAATTTGGCTAAAATAATAACACTAAATTGTTTCTATAGTTATCTGATTTAATATAATTATATAATAATATCTAATGGACTGAGAAAAAATGTAGATAAATAATTATATTTAAAACAAAAAAAATATATAAAATTTCTCAACTTATTGGAGTTGTGAAAACAAAGATCATGTATAAATTTATATGTAATTTTATATATCAAAAATTTCTCGAGGTTGTTTCGAAATGAGTTAAAATTTGAAAGATTCGAAACCATTGATATGCAACTACATATAGGGTGATCCAAGTAGAGATACTTTTTTCAATAGCTGTCATGTTATTTTTGTTTAGTATTGTTTGACTTTTTATAATAGAAAGACCAACGCCTGAACAACGTTTACAAATCGTTCAACTTTATTACGAAAATTTGCGTTCTGTGAGGAATGTGTTTCGTGCACTTCGCTCAACTTATGGTCAACATAATCGGCCTACTGAGCGTTCTATTCGCAACACCATCACCCATTTTGAGATCCAGCATTCATTATTGGATAATATTCGACCGAATAGGCACGCTGTGAAGAAAATATAGCGGCCGTAGCTGAGAGCATATACGAAGACCGGGGCGAACGTAACCGTCAATGGCGACCGTTATCGTGCCATGATAGCCGACTATTTGATGCCTGAAATTGAAGCTCGTGATCTCGGCGACATTTGGTTTCAACAAGACGGCGCCACTTCCCACACATCGCATCAATCAATGGATTTATTGAGATAACACTTCGGTGAGCACATAATTTCACGTTTTGGTCCGGTCGATTGGCCACCAAGATCGTGTGATATTACACCGTTAGACTTTTTCCTGTGGGGATATGTAAAGTCTAAAGTTTATGCATACTGACATATGCAAATATGTATGATAATATATTATTAGATGAGGCTGCATCTGAACTTTTTTACTCGGTACCCGTGAATAAAAGATCAGATCTGAACACAAGTCATTAGATCTAATTGTACCAAACCCAAATTATATCTCATTGCGAAAAAATCTAGGCTGACCTGGCGAGCCATATATAATCAGATTCAATTTGCTCTGAAAATATAATATCTAATCAAACTTAGTAATAAATTAAAGGACAACTTTATCTTAATGTTTGTATAGATTTTTTTTTGGTGTCTTTGGAAACAGCTCAAATGGCTAGGATTATATATGAACAGTTATTGTATATGAACAGCTATTATATTTCGACAGCTTTGCTCATATCTGGACACAAAAATCAAAAAATTTTTTTAGATTTCTTTAGATATAAACATATCTGGCATTAGAGCCGATCAGGTCTGATCATAAAGTGTAATACATATATGATCAGATCTGCCATTATTATTATATTGATTCACATATAGTTAGATCTTAGTAGAACTGATAAGATCTTATCTTTTTTACACGGGTATATTTATTTTTATTAAATTTAATTCAGTTTTATTTTTCTTTTTTTTTGTTGTTGTTGCAAACATATAATTTATACACCCACAATTTATTATTCGTTGCCGACTGTAGTTTATTTAAAAAGTAATACATAGAGTTTGTTTTTAAATGAAGAATCAATTGAAATTCATTGAAATATATTTTAAAGCTATTGGAATCAGTCATTCAAAAAAAAACTATAAAAATTTACAGACATTCAGTAAGAGTTGATATTTTCTGTTTTATGTAAAATTTTATTTTTTCTGTTTCTAAAACTTTTTTTACCAAAAAAGTTTGTTTATATACAAAATTATTTCAATAAAAATACAAGAAATTATTCAAATATACATATGATGCACACATAGAATACAAAAATATATACATCTGTGTGTGTTGTAATTACATACAAATAAAAAAAATTCAATTTGATAAACAAACCTCAAAAATCGGTTTTTTCTAACGTTTTGTAAGTTAAAAATTTATGGTTATTTAAAACGACTTTCGATTGCTTTTACTACCTTTGTCGATGATTAAACAATCATTTAAAATAAATAACGAAATGGGTTGAATATAATGAAAAATTTAGTATTGCTATTTTTGTTTATATTTTCGATTAATTTAATATCTATTTTAGATTATTTTTAACGAAATAATATTGTGAGTGTATTTAAAATGACCTTTTCGTGCACAAATCAAATTTCTGTAAACAAGTTTTACAAAGTTACATGACTATTATTGTGGTTTACTGTTGTTATTCTATGCAGGCAGCAAAGCTTCAAAATAATTAATTCAATTTGAGCTTAATTTACAACAAATTTAAATCGGCATTCAAAAAAGCTCATATATCGTTCCGATAAGCCATTCCCTAAGTACTCTTTTGGTATTATTTAAATATTTCACTTTTCGATATATCGTCGTTTATCATTCATCTTTCACCATTTTACTTAAGGAATTAACAACATTTTAAATCATTCAATTTAAATAATTCAAATTAAAAATCATTTATAAAAGCTTTCCGAGCATTAAGCTTGGAAAATCATTACTTTAGATTATGAAGTTTAAGTAAAATTAAATTGCCTTAAAAAGTGAATTAAAGAATTAATTCTTTTCAAACTTCGATAGGCAGTTGTAGTTTTTTTGCAACTTTTTTTTCCTCTACTTGAAATGTAGTTATCTCTGTTGTCACTTGTATATCATCATTTGATAAATGTAATTTATTTATGATAGAAATTAATGATTTGGCAACTAAAATAAAAATAAAATAACATTTCATAAATAGTTTATTTTTTGTTTTAAAAATATATTCATATACTTCATATTGAATTACTTTAATTATTAGAATAATTTTTTTTGCAAAACTATTATTTTGCAATTAAATTGTTTGAAATAATATTTTCTAGTAAATTGTAATTGTCAAGTTGGGCAACAAAGAATTAAATACCTGCACTAACAATTGCGAAAGTGTCATAGTTATTTACACTACACTAATTTGTTGTTCTGGTTTTAAACAGTTTATGTTGTTGTTTTTTGTAATTATCACACTATTTTAAATGATTTTTGTTGTTGTTATTGCTGTTTGCAACAATTTACACCTTTGTTTGATTACATATTTTTTCTTCAATCTTTTCTAATTCTCTTCTTTTTGAAAAATTTCTCATTGAGAGTTTTAAATTTCTCATTGAGATCACTGTTTTATGTAATTACCAGACAGTGCTGCCAGATTTTGCTTTAGGCACGCGGAATCTGTATATTGGAGAGTTTACTGTAACATGAAAAAGTTCTTGGTTGTCAAACAAATTTTTGTTTTTGCAATAGTTTAAAAATTTACCTCAATTTAAGTAAAACTGTATTAAAACGAAATAGTTTATATACTTAGAAATAGTTCATATCTTTCCTAAGTAATATTTCTTGATTTAAGGAAAAAAAAAACAAAAAACATATTAAATAAAAATTGATCAATTTTTAAGAAAAACGTCTTAGTTTTAAGAAATTTACATACTAAAGTATAATAAATTTAGGTTAATTAAAAAAAAAACTTTAGAACATAATTTACTCTCATTTAGTTCAAAAAAATGTGTTGAGAAAGTACTTGAACTTAATGTTTGTTCGTTTTCTTTTCGCGAGTAGTAAAATTAACTAAATTTTAGAAAGCCATTTCTAAATTCAGTCTTTAAGTCTACCACTTTCTAATTTTTAAGAATTTTTTTTTAAAAAACTAGTTCAGGCGATTAAAATTAATAAGTAATAAATTCTTTCCTATGTAATAATAAAAATTTATTTGATTTCAGAAACTGATGAACTATTTCTAGGGAAAATTTGTATGCCACTTAGTTTATATAAATTTAAAAATATTTATTAAAGTGTTACTTTTTTCAAGTAAAAGTTTTCTAATTTTTGAGAAATAATAACCTTCAGGTATTGGATTTATGCCTAGTAAATTAAATTTATTCAAGTAAATTAAAAAAAAAGAGCTTGAGTAAATTTTTCTTAAGTCGAGGAAAAATTTAGTTTTTGTGGTAAAAAGTTTAACTTATTTTCAATATTTTTTTCCAAAAAAAAAAACCATAATAAATTAAAAACTAGTTAATTTTCCTAATGTTAAAGAAAAAATATTATTTTAGGAAATTAATTAAAGTATCCATTAAAAAAAAATGATCGTGCATGATTATAATTTTTGGTTAGCGATCTTATGTGAGCGTGAGTCAAAACTCGCTTACGTAAACATCTTCAATCTTAAAAATCTTAAATATATTTGCAACCATTTCCTCAAATTAGTTAATTTAAGAAGACAAAGGACCCCCGGTGGTGCTTAGCCATATATGTCACTTAGGGCGTCTCTTTTTGCAGTTCTCTCGAGGGGAACTATTAATTAACTATGAAAAGTATCTGACTTTGTCACAATTTATTACGTTTGAGGATATCCTGCAGTACATTAATATATGAGTTTAAATACATGTATAATTAGTATAATTCAATTTAAAGATAAAAATGTAAAGCAAAAAGTAGTGTCCTCACAAAGCGAAAGTGGGAAAATACACAATCAATATTACCTTTACCATCGAAACAGAATTTTTTTTATTAAATTTAAGGATAATTTGCACTTAATAGAAGTGATATTTAACTTGATGTTACATACACAAAATTTTCTTATTTTTAGGAGGTTAATTTCTAGTTTTCAGTAAAAAAATGTTATCTAAATAAAATTTTTTTAAAATCAAGGAAACATTTCCTAACTAACAGTAAAATTTAAGATGATATATGAACTAAATTAAAGGAAATTTGCAGTTTTCTAATAAAAATTTAGTTGTCAATAATAAATTTTTTCTTTAGTTTAGATATTTTGACGAAATTTCAAGTAAAATTTTTTTTCTTGATTTCAAGAAAAATTTTATTAAATACTTTTCATTTCAATTTTTCCTCAAAATAAGTTAATTTTTCTAAATTCTAGTTCATTTTTTTGGTGTTTATTTTTAGAATATTACATTTGATTTAAATGCAAATGCATTTATTTTTATCCGTCAGTTGCAGTTGATTCTACCCACATAATTTACAAAGTGTAATTTCTCAGTGGGGGGTCTGAAGGCCTTTAAAGCGATTTGATATCAGAGTATTTATGGGAAGATGAGATTTTTTTTTTTAATTTATTTATGATACATTTTTTTTCGCTGTTGTTTAATTCCAGATATTGAGTGTGACAAATGCAGAAGTTTCTATCGCTTATACATCCCTTATTCGCTTTTTCCTCATTACGTTTTTTTTTATAACACTTAACCCCTCGAAAGCAAAATTACATAACAGGGTTATAAACTAAAATGCAACGAGTTACACAAATATCCATCGGGTGGCGAGCAACAACTGTTTCAAGATTTAGCATCTCGCGCAATTACACTGTTGCCACCTTTTATCTCTCTTCTGTCCACTTTCTTCTATTCCCCTTTCACTACAAGTGCTCATGTACAATCTGGCCCCGGTGATTTATCGAATTGTTTAGCCAACAGTAACTGAATTATTTGATTTTCGCACAATGAATATGTTTTCTCTGTGCAATAACCCATTTAACTGCATGACCTCGAAAGAATATCTTAGGCATATTACACGATACTCTTTTGAAACCTGGCAGTGGTTGATAGCTTTGTGGCAAGAAGGAATTTTCTAAACTAATTTTGGGAATTTCATATAAAATTTTGTATTTTTATAGTTTTTGAATAGCACACCTATTAGTATGTGGCAACCCTGTTTGGAAGCTATTCTCACAATTAATATTTCCTTGCTCACTCTCTAGATGTTGCACAATTACAACAAAAACAACTACAACATAAACTTTGTTGTCGTATGTCTTGTTCAATTCTTAACATCATGTTAAACAAAAATATCTAGATGTCATGTTTTGTTATTGCTTGATTTCTTAGGTTGCTGTGTGCGTTGCTATTTTTTTTTGTGTGTTGTTTCCAGTTGCTGTTTATTATTTTAAGCCTTTTTTTTGTAACTTTAGGCCTTATAAATTTTTTCATTCGCTTTTATTCAACATGTTTGTAAGTTGTCTTGTATCTTGTTTAATAAACTTGGTGTCTTACTGCTGCTTTGTTCTGCTCTACAGCTGTTAAAGACGGACGGAGTAGAGTTTGAATGGTCAAATGGTGGCTAAGGAATTTTATGTGTCACTATTTTGCTGGTATCAGTCTCTGTTACGGTGGTTGCTTCCTATTTGCTTCCCCTCATTCCCCTAATTTGTATGTAAACCCGACTAAAAATTAATTTATATAGTAAGATATCGACCGATACAATTTAATATAATAATGTACACTCAGAATATTATGTAGTTAACTGTTTGTTGTTTAATAAAAAAGTTTTCCGTTCCATTTAAAAATAAAGGTATATACATTTATTTTTCAAAGAAATATCTATATTAACTTTTTTATATATTTATTCGAAATGATTTACTATCATTTACCGATTTTTTTCAGTTTCATTTATTTTTTTCCAATGGTTTGAAATTTAATAAAAATTTACCCACAAAACGGAAACTTGTGGTTTATTTGTGTCCGTAACAGTTATTACAAATTTAAATTTTGTTTGCTGTCTGTTTCAAAAAAAAATATTCAAAAAATTTCAATTTGTTTTTTTATTTAAATTGGTTGTATATATACAAAATTTTTCAATACAAATTACAAGAACTTCATAAACACACATACATATACAAACAAATTCACACAAAAAGTGTTTATAGCTTCATATGCATACATACATTTTGTATTGTACGAGTATATTAAAAAATACAAAAACGGAAAAAATTTCAAATAAATGAAAAAAAAAAACATTTATTTTTTAAGGATTGGTAGGTAAAATTTTGACATTTATTTTAACTGATTATATCATTTGTTTCTTACGGATGTGTCAATTGATTAATCAACATTTAAAAATAAATAACAAATGGCATTTATTTTAAATGAAAATTAAAAAAATATCATTTAAATAAAATATAATTTCTTTCAAATTATATTTGCATTTTAACTTACAAACTTTTTAAAGTGTATGTACAACAAAAAAATTGAAATGAAAACGCCGCCAGTTTTTACCAAAATTTTTGAAATTAAGAAACAATTTTTACTTAAAATTTGGTCAAAGTTTCTAAATAATAAAAAAATTTTACTATTGAGAACTTAATTTTTAATAGAAAACAATAAAATTTCCTTTTTTATTAGTTCATCTATCATCTAAAATTTTACTGTTAGTTAGGTAATGTTTCATTTGTTTTAAGAAAAATTTTATTTTATTTAAGTTCATTAGATATTTTTTTTACTAAAAACTAGGACTTAACTCCCTTAAAATAAGAAAATATTTTCTAACATCAAGTTTAATAGCATTTCTTTTAAGTGAAAAATTATCCTTAAATTTGATAAAAATTTTTAACAAATATGAAACTGTTTCTATGGTAAAGGTACACTCATTGAGTAAGTATTTTCCCACAAGCTTTTTTCTATACATTTTTATCTTTAAATTAAATTGAATTGTACTAAACTAATGTATTTAAAATTTGAATTAAATTTCATTAGATAAAAGGTAAACAAATTAAATAAATGTACTGCAGGATATCGTAGAACGTAATAAATTGTGACAAAGTCAGATCCTTTTTGTAGTTGGATCTCCTTGAGTAAAATACAAAAAGGGACGCCCTACGTGACACACTGCATCTATGGCTAAGGAACACTGGGGGTCCTTTGTCTTCTTAAATTAACTAATTTAAGGAAATTCGGGCAAAAATACAAAATATCACAGTTAAATTTCTTGTTATTATTGGAAAATAGAAAAATGTCATAAGTTTATTTTATGGGATTTTTAGCTTACAATTTATTTGACATATACAAATTTAAACATTTTTTTTATTAAGTGAAAAAAATTGGTTCGATGAAAATAAAGTTATAGTAAAGCCATTATAGGAAAGCCATTATGCTGTAATGTATAAAATGTGCTTACGATATTTTGTATTGTAGTCAGCAAACAAAATTATTACATAAAAGCGCAAATTTGATTTTTTTTAGTTTTTGCTAACAAAATTTAAAAAAAATATATTATAAGCTATTTTAAGTTATATATTAAAGACGTGCATGTGAGCGATTTTTGATTCTCGCTCAGTTATACACGATCATTTTTTTTAAATTAAAGTATATTTGTTTCCTGAAATAATATTTTTTTTTCTATAAAATTAGGAAAAATAACTAGTTTTTAGTTTAATGTTTTTTTTTTTGGGGGAAAAAAATATTGAAAATAAAAATGGTTTTCTTACAAAAACTAAATTTTTCCTCGATTTTAAAAAAATTGACTTTATTAATTTATCTTTTTTATCTTACGTTTTTTTTTTTAATTTATCTGAAGCAATGTTTAGGAAAAAAACCCTATACCTAAGTTTATTATGTCCCAAACATTAGAAAACTTTTGCTTGAAAAAAAAATATATATTTTATTAAAATTTTTAAAATTTATCTGAACTAGAAATAGTTCATCAGTTTCTAAAATTAAATAAATGTTCATTATTACATACGAAAAAATGTATTATTTTTTGTTTTTAATTGCCTGAACTAATTTTTAGAAAACAATTCTTAAAAATTAGAAAGTGGTAGACTTAAAAACTGAACTTAAAAATCGCTTTCTGAAATTTAGTTAATTTTACTACTCGCGAAAAAAAATCAACACATATTTATTTAAGTTCTTTCTCGTTTTAAGTTTTAAGACACATTTTTTGAACTAAATGGAAGTAAATTATATTCTAAAGTTTTTATTTTTTTTTTAAATTAACCTAGATTTATTAAACTTTAGTATGTAAGTTTCTTAAAACTAAGATGTTTTTCTTAAAAATTGATAAATTTTTATTTAATATGTTTTTTGTTTTTTTTTCCTATAATCAAGAAATATTTCTAAGAAAAGATATGAACTATTTCTGAGTATATAAACTATTTTGTTTTTACCCAAACTTAGGAATTTTTATTCTTTTAAGAAAATTTTTCTAAATTTTAATAATATTTGACCTAAATTGAGGTAAATTTTTAAATTTTTCTAAAGGAAATTTTGCAATAATTTTAAGTTCATGTATTTTTTTTAGTGTACCATTTCTAGCTTTTAATTTGATATAAATAGATGAGACCAAATCTTCGATATAATAGACTTGATTTAATGTCATATAATTTTATTTTATTTAATTCAATTATAGTGAACCAATTTCAGTATCTAATTAGATCTGATTCAAAAATTATTTTTAACCGGGCATACATGAGTCATCCTGTGGCTGAGTATGTACATTGTGTCATGTTTCTCTGAACCACAAACACGCGTACATAATATATGTATTATATATACATATTTACATTTTTACCAACATTTATTATATAATGGCTATGGAGTATAAATAATATTATCCATTATAAAATTGTGACAAATTATTAAATGAAGGGGAGTGTGGGTTAAAGTTGGTTACACGTTTTTTTGGATAGATTTTTTTCAAAGAGTGTTTGTTTAAAAAATGGCTCAGTTTCTACATCGACACATGTTTTCGCCAATAATTTGTTTTATGTACATTTAATTATTTATCACGTTTCCTTCCGAAAATATGTCAGAATTTTAATATTTATGTTAATTTTTGAATTAAATTCGTTAATTTAAACGCAAACCAAAAAAATAAAATCAGTGCTGAAATAGTCAAAACATTTTAACAAAATACACTTTTGTATTATAGAAAATAGCATATTAAAACACGGACGAACATAACATAAGTAAAGAACATTTCTAACAATTTACAACTAAAGGGTTAATATTTTGTATTTGCCTTCACTCCACTAACAACTTCACCCCACCCTCCCCTATACGTACACACACAACCAAAGAAAGATAGACAGACTAACCGATAGTCGGTCATGCATAATAATACATGACATCGTAATACATTATTAAAAAAAAAAAAAAAGGATAATATTTGTCTATAAATGTGAGTAAATTAATAACAAGGATGGTCGGCGAAGTGATTCACTTCGATTTTGATGAAATTTGGATACTCGTGTTGTTTTTAGTGGGTCAAACGTAGAGGTTGAAAAGGACAGAAACATTTTTGTATGAAAGCATTCAAATTTGTTTATATCTAGCTTTAAAGCATTCGTAAAAGGCAAAATGTTGATGAATATTATCATATTTTCCCATTGGGAGTGAAACACACCAAAGACCTTTTCTGCAAGAAAAATGAAATATTAAGTAAGAATATTAAAGTTGAGCATGCCAATTACATGATATCCTACAACAAGTATAATGTCGGGAATGATCCTAATCCTTATTGTATGAACAGGCCGAAAAATATAGTGATAAATGTCATTAAAAATGCCTGAAAGTTCAACTTAAGCAAATGCCGGGAAGGTGGGTTTATATGGCTACACTAGGTCCAACTATAATCGATTTAGAAGCATGATTTATGGTACGATATAACATTCACAACCGCAATTTTTAAACAGATATCTACAATTTAAATAGGACCTTTCTATAGGTGCTGGGGCTGATTATGGACCGCTTCAAATCTAGTTCTTAAATTAGTGTAGTTTTTTGATAACAACGTTTACATGGACATCATTAAATCGAGTCAGAAAATGATTCTGTAATACCAGAGTGGATCTAAAACCGTTAATTTTAGTAGCTACAAACATCAGCACAAACTCATTATACCCTGACTACATAGTGGTGTAGAGTATAAAAAAACACATAGTACATATAATTACTGATATGTTTATTTAATTATGGGAATAGTTTTTAATGAAAATTGTATGACAATTAATACCAATGTAGTCTTGCTGGAAAATAAATTTTTTATTATGGAGTTTTTTTTTGTGCTAAAATAAGTGTTTGGATAACCGCAAGAAAATTTAATGTTGATTTTTTTGAAAAATTTTTTTAATCTATATTTACAGTTTTCATGGGTCATTTTAGTACTTTTTCAAGAAATGCCAAAAAAGTCCCCTAAAACTGACATTTCGAGGGTTAAATTGGTCTGTAAATGCCAAAGACAAAAAATTTATTATTAAATAATTAGAATTCCGAAAAAGACGATTTGTAATTTATCACTTGTAATACTTTAAAATAATAATGCAAATGTACTTCTAACAAAAAAATGTATGTTTCGACGCTTAAATTATAATTAACGATGCATTTGTTTGATGATTTATCACCGGATTTCATGTGTAATCTGGCCCCTTTTCTAAGAATGCTAAAAGTGCATTCATACTGAACCCCATAGTAAATATTCTTGTTTTTTCTCAAGTTTTCGATTTAAAATTTTTTATGGAATTTGAAAATCGAAAACTTGAAAAAAAATTAAAATACGAGTACGTATTTTGTAGCTCGAAGGTATTAAAAACTTACCCACTCTTACGTTTATTGGTTAAATGCAGAGTTAAAAACAAATTTTTTTGCTTTAAAATTTTTTATTTGCATTAGAATGAATTTTTGCATTAGCATGAGTTTTTGCATTAAAATGAATTTTTGCATTAAAATGAATTTTTGCATTAAAATGAATTTTTGGATTGGAATGAGTTTTTGCATTAAAATTAATTTTTGCATTAAAATGAATTTTTCATTAAAATAAATTTTTACATTAAAATGAATTTTTGCATTAAAATTAATTTTTGCATTAAATTGAATTTTTGCATTAAAATGAATTTTTGCATTAAAATGATTTTTTGCATTAAAATGAATTTTTACATTAAAATTAATTATTATATTAAAATTAATTTTTACATTAAAATAAATTTTTGCACTAAAATGAATTTTTACATTAAAATGAATTTTTGCATTAAAATTAATTTTTGCATTAAAATTAATTTTTGCATTAAAATTAATTTATGCATTAAAATTAATTTGTGCATTAGAATGAATTTTTGCATTAGAATGAATTTTTGTATTAGAATGAATTTTTGCATTAGAATGAATTTTTGCATTAGAATGAATTTTTGCTTTAGAATGAATTTTTGTATTAGAATGAATTTTTGCATTAGAATGAATTTTTGCATTAGAATGAATTTTTTCATTAGAATGAATTTTTGCTTTAGAACGAATTTTTGCTTTAGAATGAATTTTTGTATTAGAATGAATTTTTGCATTAGAATGAATTATTGCATTAGAATGAATTTTTGCATTAGAATGAATTTTTGCATTAGAATGAATTTTTGCTTTAGAATGAATTTTTGTATTAGAATGAATTTTTGCATTTAAATAAGTTTTTGCATTAGAATGAATTTTTGCATTAAAATTAAGATTTACATCAATATATTTTTTACATTAAAAAGAATTTTTGCATCAAAAATAATTTTTGCATTAAAATTAATTTTTGCATTAAAATTAATGTTTGCATTAAAATTAATTTTTGCATTAAATTTTTTTTGCATTAAAATTGATTTTTGCATTAAAATTAATTTTTGCGTTAAAATAAAGTTTTGCATTGAAATCAATTTTTGCATTAAAATTAATTTTTGAATTAAACTGATTTCTCCCATTAAAACATATTTGAAATATTTATTTATTTATTTTTATTTTATTTATATTAATCATATATATACAAATTATATCCTAATACTCTAACCGAGCACTAGCAACAAAGGCCATCCCCCGCACTGATAAGCTAGCACGCTACCAACTAGCATACCGGGGCGCTCAATAAAATAATATAAAATAATAATAATAATATAAAATTTCATCATATTGACGAAACTGTTGCATAAATAGTTTTCAACAATTCTTTCTCATATTTGTGATGATTTCATAAATATGAAGCAGAATTTCATAAAAATGTATGACAAAAGTTATATAAATCTTCATTATTACATAAAAAAAACTTCCTAAAAAACTTTTATAAATTATTTATTTCGGTTGCAAAATACTGCTGTTGGTTATTCTTGATTCTTATGTTTGAATTTTTATTTAGTTAAATTTTGTTTAAAAAAAATAATAATACTTCTTCATGAATGTAATGCAACTTCTTTATAAATATTGCCACTTATTTTAAATATTTAAAGTGTGCGTTAAAATAGCTTATTGGGAAAAGTCAGTGCAAAGCTGAATGATTCTGAAAACTCAGACACCCAGTTGATTAAATTAAATGATATATAATGAGAAATTAATAAAAAAAAGACCACACTCTTTACTATAGGTTACACCACTATGTTGTTTCCTTGTAAGGTAACAATAACTCAAAAAAATAGGAAATAAAGGTTAAAAATATTTAACGAAAAAATTCTTTATAAAATTTAATTGTGGATATCCGAATACTGAATTTAACTCGAAACAACTTCTGCACTGGTTTTTGAGACTTATTTTTCATAAGTAAGCAAGACAAAATATTTAAAACTTTAATAGGCCATTAAATTTCACTGTAACCCACTCAGGGCAAAACCTTTTGGCATTTTACTACACTCACCTTATATACACATTCACCCAGTCCAGCCCCCAAGACCATTACCGGCATTTTATTAAATAATGTAATTAAACCATAATACGTATGATTAATATTTTTATTTTAATACACAATTGCATATTACTCATTCGCATAATAAGGAAAAAAAAACAAAATTATATTTAAATGATGTAATGTGTATTTTAAAACCAGCCAAAATACCAAAATATTGATTTTTGTTTTGTTTTAAAACTTTTGCCAAAACCTCATTCGAAAGAAAATTGTTTGTATTGTGTAATATAATATCAAGTCAAAATTATAATTGGTATCATATTACTTTTATTAGAGTGACATTGATTTAAATTGAATTTAGTTAAGCAATAATTTGTTTATCCACCGTGAAACATCTCTTGAAATATTTATCCACTTCCTGTTTTTTTTTCATTTTTTTTTTGGTTTATTACTTATTTATTTATAAAATACTCCTTGTAAACACTTTTATAATGTATTTAAGCTGAAATCTTTGTCATCTTATTCCTTGTAAAGAAACAAATGAAATGACAAAAACTCTGACAATACTTTGTGCTTAAAAATAAACACTAATCTCTTTGAAATAAATAAAGTTACACCCAAGAAATAAAAAAAAAATAAAAAATAAAAAGATTAATATACCTTGTGAACATCATTAAATAATAAAATTAACAAAAAAAAAAAAGTGTTAAACAATGACCAACCTCAAAATAAGGCAGAAGTCAACAAAACAACAAAAACAAATTCTGCAACCACAACAACATTCTTACTTTATAATACAACAACAACAACAGCAAGATTATTTAAAGTATCATTATCAACAAAATGAATATTTTGATGTCAACTGTTGTAAAAAAGATCAATGTCCATGTTGAACAACAACCAACAGCAAACAACATTGGCAAAACTTGAGTGACTAAAACAAAACCAGCAACAAAAACAACAACATCCTACCGGTGAGGGAGCTGCCTTGGTTGTTATTATTATACGGTCCAAGTGATTTATTTTTAAACACACACACATACACACACACAAATACAAAAACGCCAAAGCCAACGACAAACACAGAAACGTCAGTTTTGTCGTCTACAAACAAAAACAACTATAAGCCGGCTTTCCCCCTCCCCCCCCCCCCCCCCCATTTGGTTTAATAGTGAGTAGTGACACGGCAAGAGCATAAAAGAGCGACTTTAAGCTAAAACTTGGAAAAAGAGCTCTTTGGTGGCTTTGTGATCTTGTTTATATTGGAGAACAGTGTATAAAGACTTTATTGAGCGTGTGTTGTCTATCATACTACTCCTGTTCATTTATTGTTAAAACCTCAAACATAACAGACGCTTGTTGTTTTTTTTAAATAAGTTTTTTTTTCTTGTTTGTTTTTGTTATATCTTGTACTACATACAACAACAACAACAACAAAATCAATAAACGAACAAAGTGTTAATGAAGAAAATCAAGTGAAAAGTTTTTACAAGAAAAAAAAAATTCGCTTCAAAAATTCGTTTTGAAAAAACAAAATTGATTATGGAAATTTATGCAATGACAAATTTATAAAATTGTGTTAATTTATAATGAAAAAATGCCAAATTGTAAAAAAATTTAGAAAAAAAATTTACATAAAAATAAAAGAAAATTTAGAAAATCTATAAAAAAAATCAAAGAAAATTGTTATTAATAGTGTTCATCAAAAACGTTTTATTAAAAAACACATATTTTTTTTTAAAGTTAACTAAAGTTTAAATATATAAATAATTTTAATGAAGATCAAGTGAATAATTACAAAAAAATAGATTTTATTTATAAAATAATATGCATAATAAATTATTAAAACATATTTTTAAATAATTCAAAAAAAAAAAGAAACAAAATTAGTACGAATATATTTTAGTAAATGAAATACAAAATTACTTTGAAGATCAATCTATGAAATGTAAGAATAATATTAATCTATAAAATATAATTTTGGATTTATCAGCAATTTCTCCCAACTGAAAATCTTCAATTTAGTAAAATTTAACTCTTTAATAGAGACAATTAATCTAGGATTGTTTTGCGAACGGCATAGAAAATTTATATCTCATTTTGAATATCATTAAACTTTAAGATGACTTAAAGCCATGACAATCTTAAATTTCTTTCATCAAAATCGGATATTTTTCATAGGACCTCTTTGAAAGACACTTTGGTTATACCCTTCACCTCGCATTTATTTTATTAATATCGGGTTTTCCAATAAGGATTTGACAACTTTTTTTTTTAAATAAAACTCAAACCATTTGAGATATTTTCAAAACTTTATGACCGACTTGAAATACAATCATAACATTTATGATTAAAACTCGTCATCGTTCATATGGCCACCGCGGGCACGTCGGCAGCGGTCGATTCGTTGGACTCAATTTTCGATGACTCGGTTACACATTTCGGCCGTAACGGCCGCTATTTCTTGTTCAATGTTGGATCTGAGTTCTTCTTGACGTAGTACGAACGAGGCGGCCAATTGACTGGCCTTTTTCTTGAGATAACACGCTCACCAAACTTACTCTTCAATAAATCGATTGTAACGTGTGCTGTGTGGCTTGTGGCACCGTCCTGTTGAAACCACATGTCGTCCAAGTCCATATTTTTCAATTCGGGCCAAAAATAATCGGTAATCGTAGCGCGATAACGATCGCCATTCACAGTAACGTGACGATCGCTATTGTCGACGAAAAAATATGGCCCAATGATGCCGCCGGCATGCAAACCGCACCAAACAGTTAATTTTTGTGGATGAAGTGGTGATTCATGAAGCACATGTGGGTTTGCTTATTGACGAACCCATTGAGCCAAAAATGAGCGATGAAATTCATCATCTTTCCGCATCTTCTCTAGAGCCCAATCGGAGAACGTACGTTGCGTCAAATGGTCCAACGGCTTCAATTCTTGAGTCAGCTTGATCTTTTTTGGGTGTAACCCAAAATCTTTACGCAAAATGTGCCATAAAGTGGTCTTAGCGATGTCCAGTTTTTGAGAACGCCGCGGAATCGACTGATTTGGATCGTTTGCTACGGATGCCTGAACGGCAGCGATATTTTCATCACTTCGACCAACCCGTTGTCTCACTGGCACGGCAGCATCACACAATGAATATGTAGACTCAAATTTTTGTATTAAACTTGTTATTGTAGACAAGCGAGAATAACGACCGAAAATTTGAGTTAACGCTCTTAACGTTGCGGTCACAGACTCCTAATTTGCATACGTTTTCCGTTTGTGTACTTTACCATGATAAAAATGTTGAGTTTACTAAAAAAAAAGGAAAGTAACAGATGATCACTGAAATAGTGGAAAACCCTTTATTTCAATTATATTTAAGTTAAATTGAAAATAACAATTTATCCTGATGAAATCAACAAAAAAAATTTGCCAAATATTAGTAGAGATAAAAAGTACAAATCATTGTTGAATCTACAAAATATAAGTTAGTAGAAAAATTTGTGAACAGGTTGCAATTTCAATTTTCTATTTTTGTACTGATTTTTAGTACAAAAAATTATTATTTAGTAAATTTTTTTTACTATTTACCTTTTAAAAAATAACAGAATTTTTCTAAATATATACAAATTGTTGTTGCTAATTTTAGAAATTATTTAACAAATTTTTGAAAATCGATTTGCTAAAATTTAAAATAAATAAACTAAAACTTAACTTAACTTTAAAATAAACTAAAACTTATACTTACAAACTTAAATTGCCTTAAAATGTTGCATAGGCTGAAAAAAGAGATCGGAAGTGAAGAAAAACCCGGAGTCATGTCAAAAATAGGTTATCCACTTAAAATAGCACTAAAAAGTTAAAAAAATCAGCTCTTAAAACAATTAAAATTTGTCCTAAAAATCCAAAAGTTTTGCTCTAAAAATATTTTTGAATGCAAAAATTAGCAAATTAAAACAAAATGATAAATTCGTTTGTTTTGACTTCTTTTGTTTTTGTCTAAAATATTTGTTGAAAAAAAAAAAATATAAATAAATAAAATAATAAAAAAAAATTTGCAATTTCAAAAGAAATTTGAAGTTTTAAAGTGCAACAAGTGTATCAAGAAATTTGTGCATTTTTAAATTTTTTTTTTTCATAAATTCAAATTTTTAAATATTTTACAATTCATTCAGTTTAGTTTACTAGAATTTACTAAAAACTTTTGTTAATTAGAGAGTATTTATTTAAAAAAAATGTGTACAAAATTTTACCAATGTTTAGTAGCGAGTATTAACTTTTCTGCTATTTTCATTTCACTAGTATTTAGTTAAATTTGTTGCATATTTTAGCAGATCTATTTTAAATTGCAGTTTACAGCAATTTACTAAAATTTAGTAACGCTTACTAATTTTTTTATACTAATTTCATTGTACTCATGTTAATAATATTTAGTATTTTTTTTCTGATTTTAGAAAAACGATTTTAAATTCCACTTTTCAAAAAGTTTACTAAAATTTAGCAGCAGTTACTAATTTTTCTAATTATTTTTTTTTTGTACTAAACGGCAGCAGACATGGGTTGCTAAGGTTAGCAAAAAAAAATACCGCTAGGCTCAAATCAGCAAAATTTCCCGTAATAACAGCAAAACTTTCAGTTGCCATTACTGACTTTTTTTTTGTGAGTGTAATATTATAGTCAACACTTACCAAGAAAAGTCTGTAATGGCAACTGAAAATCGGTTTGCTAAAATCAGCAAAAAAAATAAAAATGCACTAAATATTGTGAATACTAGTACAATCAAATTAGTATACTAAATTAGTAAGTGCTACTAAATTTTAGTAAATTTAGTAAAATTATTAAAATGCACAAATTAAATCAATTATTTTCAGATGCACTTGTTACACCTTACAGCTGCTAATTTGTTTTGAAATTGCCTTATGAATTCGAAGATACAAATTTATATTTTTTTTTAACGAATATTTTTTATAATATTTATTTTTTGCTAAAAATATTTTAGACACAATTAAAAAATTCAAAGCCTTAAAAAATAGTTTAAATAATCCAATTTATCATTTTGTTTTAATTTGCTAATTTTACTTTTAAAAAATATTTTTGGTAATTTTTTTAGATTTTAAGCACAAATTTCAGTTGTTTCAAGGCTGATTTTTAGAACTAAAAATAACTCTTTAGTACGATTTTAAGTGGCTCTCCTATTTTTGACCATGATTCGGTTGTGAAAAGTATCATCACTTCCGATCCCTTTTTTCGACCGAAGTATTATTGTAAGGCAATTTTAGTTTGTATGCATAAGTTTTAATTATTGAAAATAACATTATCTTCAATATTCACTTTTTTAAAATTAGTAATTTTGTTTTTGCTAAATTTAGCAATTCGGTTATCCAAAATTTGTAAAATGATTTCTGAAGTTATCAAAAAAAAAAAAAAAAAAAATTGTAAATATTCTGTAAAAGTTCCATAATTTGTAAAATGAAAGTAGCAAAAAAATTTACTAAAATAAATTCCTTTTTACTAAATATCAGTGCAAAAATAGTAAAGTGGGATTGAAAACTGTTTACAAATTTTTCTACTTTTTTTTTCTGAGTGAACCCTGCTAAAATTCACAGAAATATTTGTTATAAAAAATAGCTAACTGCCGATTTCTGAAGGGTTAATTTTTATTCGCACTAAAATAAAAAACCTAAAAAAGCCATCGAAAATTTAATTATACGCTACGTAGGTCAGGTTACGATATAATAAAGTTGTGCTAATAAGTTTGTGCTTATAATAGTCTACTCAAATCCTGAATCTATTTAATGATGTTTGTCTGTTAGTGTGTCCATGTAAAGCTTGTAATCAAACTACAGCTAACAAGGGTGAACTCTATTTAATTTGGTTCGTCAGTTCAAATTTTCAAAAGAAAAAAATTTAGAAAATTCTGTTTGTAATATTAAAAATTTCCATATAATATTTTTGTAAATACAATTATTATTTTTTTAAAGTCGCCAATAATGACATTTTGTACATACAAAAACTTTTTGTTATTTTTTTGTGACATTAATTTTTAATTTTGAAGACTTTTTATATGAAAAATAATAATTTACAAATAATTCAAACAAAAAGTTTTGAGAGATCGTAATTGAATTTGAATTTTAACAAATATTTTCAATGACTTAAAGTTTTGTAATACTTTTGAAATACTGTGTAGACCTACCCTCCCATATGAAGCTACTATTTGAATTGGGCTTAAATGGTATTTAGACAGATAAAACTGTAGATATGCCACCTACTCGATAATTTCTTAAATAAACATTTTCCATTAGACTCATCTAAATATTTGTTATAAATAAATGATCAGCAGCTGAGATGCAAGGCGCCTGTTAGTAACCGCATGGCCGCTACAGAGAAATATTTTCTAAACCGCAGCCGCTGCCGATCTATCGGATTGCACCGGCCGACCGCTGAGACGCTTAGCTTAATAAATACAAACAAACAATAAATTAGATTTTGCTTAAAAATATACATATTTAAATTTAATTTTTACTTTCTAAATTAATTGGGTAATAGAAGAGCTGCCATTTTAAAAAATCTTTGCGGCTTAAGCCACCGCCGTCACCGTCGCCGCCCACATTGTGTGGCGGCTTGCATCTCTGATCAGGACCCTTGCCAGGAATGAAACGCTTGTCAAAATATGACCCAAAATATATTTTGTGTAGGTCTCATTTAGTACTAGTTTTTTTCGTGATGTTTTCAGTCTTCTAATATTCAGCAAATTTTTTTTGCTGATAATTGCAGGCTAAATTGCTATTTCCAATTAACTTAAATATAACTAAAATTTTGTAAATAAATAAATAAATAAATAAATACTTTTTAAATAAACTACAATCGGTAACGAAAAAATTATCGTGAGTGTATACTTATTAATTAGTATTATCCCTGACTAACTTATCACACATTTGACAAGCTGGCTAAGTTTATTGCAATAAATGCAGTTCTTGACTGTTAGTCTGATTTTAGATTTGCCGACATCGATCTGGTGAAGGGTATAAAGACATGATCATATGCTTAATTATAATGACAGCTTTACAACACTTTTAAAAATATAACTTTGCATACACAATGTTGCTATAATTATTATGCATATTTTTAACAATATATTTTGTACAAAATTACAGCAACTAAAATCAATTTTAAATGATAATAATAATTGTAATTAACATAAAAATGTATTAAAAAAATAATTTTGTGCCTTAAAAAAGAAAAAAGTATTAACAAACTTTAATTTTTGTGGCTGTTCTTTTACATAAATTGTCGTCATATCGTCGTAATCGTCCATTTATTTAAAAACCTTTTTTTTTTCGGTTTGCCAAACAATGTGCACAAAAAAATGTTTTCGCATGCCAACGTTAGTCATATTCGGTGTCATACTCACAATCGTCTTAGTCTTCATTACCGGCATCACGCTAACCAACAGTATTAATATTTCGAATATTGTGAAGTTGCGGGAAAAAGTTGCTAGTGATTCGGCAGCAGCTAATAGTGTAAATGCGGCACAAACGAGAGCGGCACTAGTGGAACAACAATATTCAACATTGCAGCAACATCATTTGTCACGAAGTGATTTAAATTATATAACAGCAAATCATCCAAAAAATTTACAACGTTTCCTACAACAACAACAGCAGCAGCAGCAACCAGTACAAACACAACAGCAGCTACAGTCACCGCCAGCATCACCAGCTGGTTCGGGATCTGCTAATAAAATAATAATTGAAATTGGCATACGTAATTTTACAGCAGCAGCAGCTGCATCAGCTGCGTCAAATAATCGTACATCATCACCATCATCATCTGCAACAACGTCTTCCTTTGATAATAATCAAACTGCAGCCGTATCATCAACATCAAATGCCGCTGCTACATCAACAGTTGTTGAAGAGTTAGTGGCGCCATTAGATGGCGCCATTATTGATGGTAATATAGAATCCATATCAGTGCCAGCCACTTCTGAAATTCGACAACAATTAAATGAAACTTTCAAATATTTTGCCGAAAATGACAAAACGGTGACATCTCTTGAAAGCAAAAATTCCTTAATGTTGAATCGATTACCTCCTATAAACAGCACCACTTTAGTGGAACCATTTAAATCAACAGCAGTCGCTTCATCATCATCATCAGCATCAACTAAAAGCTTTTTAAATAATTCCTTAAATTCTTCGACTTCATCATCGTCATCATTAGTATCAGAGGAAACAATGTTGTTTTCCACTTTACCAACAATATCTCCACCATTACCAGCAGCAACAGCAACATCAGCAACAACAACAACTAAAACAGCAAATCAATTAAGTATTGAAGATCATAATCCCGGCATGATTGATTTCGAAAAACGTAATTATGTTAAAAAGGTAAAAAATACTGTTAATTTTTTTTTAACGAAAAATTCTTTCCATTTTACTCCAGTTTAAGCAAAAGCAGTTTATTTTCTCAGATTTTGTTTTTGTGTGTTAATGCATTTGGGAGTTTAAGTCCTTAATGGGACCAACATGATTGCAACTACTTACCAGCCTACTAACTCGCTTAATTTCGTTTGTTTGCGATATACAAAAGTAATGGGTAGTCATTATTATTTTTTGTTTGGCTGTTTGTAAGCGAGAGGGTAATGACCACCCATTACTATTGCGTTTTTTGTAAGTGAAAAGATAATGACTACTCATTACTTTTGGGACATCGCGTACTCAAGTAATTAAGCGAGTAAATAGGCTGGTAAGCAGTTGAACTCCGGTTTTTGCTAGGTATTTATTGTTTTATATATTGGGTAATTTTTTTGTTGCTATTTGGGTTTTCAGTGTAAATTTTTTCAGTGTAAAAAAAGATTCATGGCATGCGGCAATGCCTAAAATTCGCAGTAGGGTTTGCCATTTCACAGTGAATAGGATAACAACTGAATAACGCTTGCAAATCATTGAATTTTATTATCAAAATTCGTGCTGTGTGAGAAATGTGTTTCTATCGAAAAATTATCTTCTGCGACGAAGCATATTTTTGGCTTAATGGGTACGTCAGCAAACAGAATTGCCGAATTTGGTGTGAAGAGCAGCCAGATGCAGTTCAGTAGCGGCGAATGCCGCCAAAATCATGCATTTTGACCCTACTAGGCTATATTTTGTGGGGGATACGTAAAGTCTCTCGCGTACAGGGACAAACCAGCCACAATTTCAGCCCTAGAAGACAATATTACAGCTGGCAAAAGTATGCTCTACACTCACCAAAAAAAGTCTGTAATGGCAACTGAAAATTTTGCTGTTATTACGGGAAATTTTGCTAATTTGAGCCCAGCGGTATTTTTTGCACATGTCTGCTGACGTGTAGTACAATGAAACTAGTTACTAAATTTTAGCCGTTACTAAATTTTAGTAAACTTTTTGTAAAGCAGAATTTATAACAGGTTTTCTTAAACCAGCAAAAAAATGTACAAAATGTTGTGAATATTAACAAAATTTTAAATTTATTTTTTTTTTATCGGAGATCAAATTTTTTTTATTTTATTTATTTTTGTCAAAAAATATTTTATACAAAATTAAAAATCTTAAAAACTGTTAAAACATAAACGAATTTATCATTTTGTTTTTATTAGGTAATTTCTGTTTTGAAAAATATTTTATTCAATATTTTCCTTTGCTTTTAAGGATAAATTTGAATTTTTTTTAGGGCTGATTTTTAGAACTAAAAAAACTTTTTCAGACATGAGTCGGTGTATTCACTCCCGATCCATTTTTTATTCAATCTAACATTTTAAGGCAATTTTAGTTGGTAGGTGTAAGTTTTAATTAGAACTAACATTTCCTTCAATATCCACTTTTTTAAATTAGTATTTTTATATATCAGTTTGTAAAATGTCGAAATATAGGTCTTAGACCCCATAAAGTATATATATATTCATGATCCTTATGCAATTTTAAGTCGATTTAGCGATGTCCGTCTGTCTGTTGAAATGGCGATCAAGACGCGAAGACGCTATTTTTACCCAGATTATTGTACATCCTCCCGAGCAGTTTGGTATTGAAAATGAGCAAAATCGGTCCAGCGGTTAAAAAGTTATGGATGAAAATGTGAAGATACCTCTAAATTTTCCATACAAATTGGTGTGTTTTAGTACAATTTCATAGTAGCGACTGGTATATAATATATTTTCTCATATTTTTTCACCAATCGCTTAGAAATTAATAATATTTTGTACACCTCAAATATTTTTCACCTCAAAAAATATTTTTCAAGTAAAAAATTTTTTTCACCTCAAAATATTGTTCACGTAAAAAAATTCGTTTCCGCATCCAAAAAAGTGTTTCACTTAAAAATTTTTTTTTCACCTCAATAATTTTACTTCAAAAGTTTTTTAAATTGTTTGCATCAAAAACAATAGAGATCATTGGTGGAGGGTATTCAAAGATTCGGCACAGCCGAATTTAAGCCTTTTTTACTTGTTTTTTGCTAATTTTAGCAAATCGGTTTTGAAAAATTTGTAAAATGATTTCTGAAATTAGCAACAAGAATTTGTAAATATTCTGTAAATTGTAAAATGTAAATAGCAAAAAGATTCAAAGTGCTAAATAATAGTTTTCTTTTTACTAAAAATCAGTACAAAAATAGTAATGTGGGATTGAAACCCGTTTACTAACTTTGTTTTTTTCTGATTGCAAAATTGGAGCTCACAGATGGATCACCTCAAGCGTAGCCGCGGACACCATTTACATGAAATAATCTTTTAAAAGTAAATTGCAGGCATTTATTTCTCACCCCAAATAAATAATTTATTCACTTTTGCAAATTTTCTGTTTTTTTTTCAATTTTCAAAACCTAAACCGTTAAAAAAGCACCCTTTATAAGTACTTAAATGAAATATTATTCGAAAACTTTCTCTACAAATATTCTTAGAATCTATAGGATAAACTCTGTTGTTTAGTGAAATCGTTATTGCTGGTCATTTTCACAACTATTTCTGGATCGACACTCAATTCCCGTTGGTAATTACGTTGAGGTCAAAGAGAATGAACCAAGGCTTTTTAACAGCGGCGAAGGAATACACAAAAACGAAAACTATCGACCTTGTCTTCACTTATTATTCCGATAAACATGGAGTGAGAACGCTTACGCCTTTCGGTAATTTGGATTAGTGCATCTTTTCATTGTCTGAACTTTTGTCTACTTACTTTGTATTTAAATCAAATGGTTTTTGCTATTTATTTGTTAACACATTAGTAAAAAACAAATGATTAATCACTTAAAATAAATGTTAAAATTTTATCTATCAATTCTGTTATTTTAAAATAACTGATTATTCATTTATTTGAAATTGTTTCCATTTTTTGTATTTTTGTTTGTTTTTTAATATACAAAGTGTATACTCTCACAGTCCATAGACACATTTTGTGTGCATGGCCATATATGTGTGTGTTTATGAAGTTATTGTTATTTGAATTGAAATAATTTTGTATATAAACAATTAAAAAAAAAAACATTTGAATTTTTTCAATATTTTTTTCTTTTAAATTTGTAATAACTTTTACGAAAACAAACCACAATTTTCCGTTTTGTGAGTAAATATTTATTAAATTTCAAACCAATGAAAAAAAAGGAATCTAAAAAAAATCGGTAAATGAACAAATGTATAAAAAAAATTAAAATAAATATTTTTTTTTTAAATAAATGTATGTTCCTTTATTTTTAATTGAACTGAAAATTTTTTTCAGTGTTATTTCAACAACATAATTTCGGCTGCCTCAACAAAAATGTGGTAGTCGACTGAAAAATTCGGTTGTATTAACGAAACCATTTGCTTGGCAATAAATTCTGTTGCCAGCATAAATCTGTTTTCTGGGTGCAGACTTGCAAGAATGTACGCAGGTTCGGAGATGGGTGTACAGAAATTGGTGTAATAACAAAAATACCAAATCTTTTTAGCTACGCAAACTGGCGTGAACAGAGTGTTCCGTGGTGTTCAAGGGTGTTCTGGAAAACGAGTCTATATAAAATAATTGGTTTCATAAAAATTAACGTCTTGAGGTACAAATGCATTATTTTACGTAAATTCGATTTTCAGAACACCCCGGAATTACTTTCACGTAATTACTTTATCGTTTCAACATCGTTTGCGTTCCAAATCCCATTCAGCTTCTCGGGACAGTAAGTGCTTTTAATTAAAGTTAAAATATTCACGGGCTCGTTTGATAAGGCTAACCCTCTTGCCTGAATTGTTCGCTAGTAACTCATTCTTGCCGAAAAGCGATCAATGGTGACACGGACATTATCCCAAATACCTATTGTGGGATTATGTTCGTAAATGTTTCGGACATAACACCAACACTGTAAGTTGGGACAATGACATTTTCGGTCCAGGCTTTATCTCCATTTTATTCTGGGAATTTCGACAACAATTCTGGGCTTTATTTTAATTTTTTTCTGGATTTTTGAATTTTGCACTATCTTCACCGACTAGTTTGAAAAATACACATTTACGGCGTTGCCAATGTCTGCTCTGAGATATTGAATCTGAGAATTGAGTGCACAAAAAGAGTACAATTTCGTGCTTTCCCATGCTGTAGTTGGTTACATTATGTATCACATTATCATTACCATGATTATTTCATCGAATCGAAATAAATTTCCTATTCAATCATGTGAAAATGTTAATTATCCATATTATTTAACCATCATTAAATTCAGTTAGTATTTGTTTTGTGCTTTTTTTTAATTCATTCTGTAGCGGCTGCTGCTGTTGGAAATTACTTTTGACTGATGGAGCTAACTGTAGTTAGCACCTTTGTTTGTTTTTTATGCGTTTTTTTTTTCTATCTGATCAATTGCTGGTTGTTTGTAGTAGTCGTCGTCGTCGCTGCTGTAGTCCGTTGGTTGTTTATTGAATATTCATTAGCTGACAATCTCTTTGACTTGATGCACCAAGAGAATTTCTACATGAAATTAATGAATTTTTACATAAAGTTTGAATGCAGTTTCGCTGGAATTATAACTTTTTGAAAAATTTCATATTTATTAAAAAATAAAAAGTCTCATAAAATTTACTAGTTTTATACAAATTATAATTTTTCATTAAAATTAAGAATTGTTTTCATTAAAATTAAGAATTGTTTTCATTAAAATTAAGAATTCTTTCCTTAAAATTAAGAAATTTTTCAATAATTTTGTAAAGAAAACTTTATTAGTTAACTGAGCTTTAATGAAATGTAAAGCTTAGCCAATAATTTTTTCTCTGTGTTGAAGGTATACGATATTCAATATGTTCGTTAACACGATATTCTTATTGTTTTTACTACAATTGGAGAGTTTTGTTTACTATTCGTATTAAATAGTAAAAATAGTAAATTGTAGTAAGTAAACAAATCGTTGTATTTTTTCACGTTGTGTATTTAAAATGGTTGTGTTTTTTAATTTTTTGTTCGACATTTGATGTTTTATTTACTACATGATCTTTAGGTTTTTTTTTATCTTAATTTTAATAATAGTAGTGATTTAATTTGTTTTTAACTTAACAACGTGCATAAACGTGCCGGGAAACGTTTAAAAAATTAATCAAGCTATAAAAAAAATTCAAATTAAAAATCAGCTGAGAATTGAACGTTATTTAAAAATAATTTTAAGAGAGAAATATTTAAATGTTGGAAAGATGAACGTAACAAAACAAAGATTTTGATTAGAATCTAATGGGAAGAATTCTAAATCGAAAGGGTAGACTAGAAAGTAAACGCGAGAATCAGCACTAAAATAATCATCAAAATAGTTCTATCTGGAAAGATTTTTCATTTAATTTTCGTAGCCTCTTTACTTTGTTATTATTCCCAAACATTGTATGTATTATGAAATATTGATTTTTATTTGGAATATTTTATTATAATGAACACAATTTTATCGATTAAGAATAACATTTTATCATTGTTAAAGCTTATATTTAAATTTTTATGGTTTGATTATTTTTTAATGATTGTATTTTTATAATTTCTTAATTTAATAAATATAATAATTATACTCCTTTTTGAAATGCATGCTCTAAAAGTAAATGAGGCTCATTTGTAAGGTGTTATTTATTTCCTTTTTGAAAGAACCAAAACAACAAAAACAACATCAACATCATTAAGTTGTTTCATTACACACACTTGACTTGGTTTTTATTTTGATACCTTCAAAAGGAAGAGCTTCTCACTATTAAAACTTGATTAGTAAGAAACGTAGCGGCTCAAATTAAACATTTCAAATTCGTTCGAAACTTTGTTTTCTTAAAAAGTTTAAAATAGTTTTGTTAACAGAAAATACTACTGGCAAATCGTTGGAGACGGTCGGTTATGCATTGATATGTATAACGTGGCTTAAATTTATTTTTTTTTTTTATCAATTTCTTAAAATTTGTTATATGGCAACACTGGCTGCTCAATTTTTTAAACTTTTTCTTAAAAAATTAAATGTAGTGATTTATTAAATTGGTGGTGTAAAGGAATTCAACTGGATCAATTCATCAGTAAAGTAGAATTTTCAAGATTTTTGAAATATCCTTTAACATTATGTTATAAATTTATGTACAATTAAAATCTCTAAAATAATTAGATGTCCCGTGCGTAATATTCAGAAGGATATTTTATTAAAAAAAAAACAACTTATATGTCAATATTTTTATTAAATGATTTTTTTTTATAATACATTTGTGTAAAATGTCCTATAAAAAAATATGAAATTTTACAAAAAAGAAAAAACAAAATAAAAAATAAGTAAAAATTTTATTTGTGGTGATTCTGGTTCGGCTTAAGGTCATTGGTTGTTGAGAAACAAATGTAAAAATCTAAAATTAAAAACAATGGCGCATTATTTTTAATTTTAGATTTAAACATGGCTTAATGATACTTATTTTAATACCAAAATTCTTTGCAACAAATATAATATTTTTCGTCGAGATCGTGGTACTTTTGGTGGCGGTGTTCTTATTGCTGTCTCCAGTTGTTTGCCTGCTGAACATTTAATTACTCAATCATCTGTTGATATTGAATTTATATCTGTCATCATTAAACTAAAACATAAAAGGGTAGTTGTAACATGTTCCTATATTCCTCCATCATCCCCGCAGTCTTTATATATTCAACATGCCGAAGCTATTAGATCTGTTTCGAGTTCGGTTAAGAGAAATGATTCTCTTATAATTATGGGTGATTTTAACATGCCATCAATATCCTGGAATTATTTGGATGATGATAAATATTATGTCCAAACCAATATACACGAGAATTGGAAAGATTTTTTTAATATCTTATATGACATGAGTCTTTTTCAAATAAACGGCATACTGAATGATTATTATTTTAGAATTCTGGATTTAGTATTTGTAAACGATAGATAAGTTGTTATATAAACCGGACAACACCGATTACAATTCCTGAAGACCGGCATCACCCTGCTTTTGAATTAATTATATCTATCCCATCAGAACATTTATTAGTATCATCAAACACTACCGTAAAATCATTTTGTTTTAAGCAAGCTAACTACTATGGGTTAAACGAACTTATTACAAATACAAGTTGGAGTAATATTTTATCATTTTCTTCTGATTCATACGTTGCTATGTCTCATATATTTGATGTTTTGTACAATAAAATGTTTTCTTTTATGGATTCCTGTATTCCTAAAAAGATAATTAAGCCATTATCTGGACCGCCATGGAATAATAAGGTACTGTCCCGTGCTAAAAATAAAAAGAGTAAATATTTCCATAAATTTAAACGATCTGGATCTTCTGTAGATCATCTAAGATATTCTGTGAGCCGTGCTGAATATACGAGATTAAAACAAGTTTGTTACACACGTTATTTAAATAAAATTAAAATCAATTTAAAACACAATCCAAGGTCCTTCTATTAATTCATTAACTCGAAGAAAAAGACATCTGGTTATCCTGCTACGATGACATTTCAACAAACACAATCTAGTGATGATGCATCTATAAGTAACATGTTTGCTGAGTTTTTTTCTACCACCTACTCAAATGCAACGTATGATAATTCAATCGCGTACCCGTTTGCTTTAGTCGAAAATCAATCGATATCCTTACCGTTATTTGATACGTACACAGTTTCAAATGAAATAAAACGACTTAAATTTTCATTCGATTTTGGTCCTGATAAAGTTCCTAGTTGCATCTTAATTAACTGCGCTGAAGCCTTAGCCATCCCTCTGACACTTATGTTTAATACATCAATTAAATATGGGTTTTTTCCAAAAATTTGGAAAGAATCTTATATTGTGCCACTATTTAAATCAGGCAACAAATCAGAAATTGAAAATTACAGGGGTATTGCAAAGCTGAGTATAATACCCAAGCTTTTTGAAAAACTGGTTACTGAACATTTACGTTATCAAGTTTCGAATCTAATATCTCCTTATCAACATGGATTTCAAAAACATTGTTCTACAACTTCAAATCTTCTTCAACTTACGACCATCATAAATCGCGGCTTTTTTCAAAGAAAGCAAACTGATGTTATCTACACCGACTTGTTTTCGAAAAGAATAAATGTTCTGTCTGGTGTACCACAGGGAAGTCACCTTGGGCCGCTACTATTTTCATTGTTTATTAATGACTTGCCAAACGTAATAAAGTTTTCAAATGTTTTAATGTACGCTGATGACGTCAAGATTTTTTTAAGTTATAACCAATTTTTGGATCACTATCGCCTTCAAGAGGATTTGGATTCATTTTACAAATGGTGCAACGTGAATTTAATAGAGCTTAATTTGAAAAAATGCAAACTTATGCGATTTGTAAGAATTAATCAAATTACCGTAAACTATTTTCTGGGAGGTCATCAACTTGATTTGGTCGACAGTTTCCTAGATCTAGGTATTTTGCTTGACCCTAAGCTAAATTTTATTGCACACACTACAAGTGCAATAAACAAGGCTAGGGGTACACTTGGTTATATAAAACGCTGGTCAAAAGAGTTTAATGATCCGTACATTGCGAAAACATTGTACATGTCTCTTGTGCGCCCGATTCTGGAATATGGTTCGGTAATATGGGATCCAATTTACCAAACGCATTCTGATGCAATTGAATCCGTGCAAAAGCAGTTCCTGTTGTTTTGTCTTCGAGGATTACAGTTTAGCCCGTATAATTTGCCTTCATACACCGCTCGACTTGCTCGTATTAAGCTTCCTACTTTAAAAAGCCGTAGAACTATGCTGAATGTGTCATTTATTTTGAATATAATTAATGGTGATATCTGCTCTGGATTTTTGATTAATGAAATTTTATTTAACATTCCCCAACGTGCATCCCGTAATTTTTTACCATTGTCGGTAAATTTTTTTAGAGCTAATTATGCTGATGCTGACCCTCTCAGGAGAATCATAATAATCATAGTTAAAATAAAGTATACTTTAAGAGTTCTAAAGTCGACTTTTCTTAAAAGTATACTTTAGGCATACTATAGACAAGTAAAAGTATACTTTAATCGCTAAAGTCTGCTTTAAAATTAAAACTAGCTGAAGTTTACTCTATCCAATTTAACAACACACAACAGCTGTTTTCCGCCTTGAAAATTTTTGTGAAAAAAAATGTTTGAATTGCAAATTATTAAAAGGAAAATGATATCAATAAATACGATATTTTGCATAACAATAATTAAAATAATAAATTTTTATTAATAAAATTACACTTTTCAATTCTTTTTTATACATTTTTTTCCTTTTTACATTTTGCAATTGCAAATGTTTTATTTACACACTTTTCATTTTTTTCGGCAAATATAAAATCAGCTGATCAATGTTGCCACCTGCTTCTTTTTTAGTACAAAATGTATGCGGGCATTTGGTACATTTGATGTGATACCCATTTAGAGCCGGTTTAACTTAAAACTGGCTTTAATTCTGACTATTATAGCAAAATAGATAATAAAAAGTTTTTAACCTAAAGTTGTTTTTAAAAAAAGCCGGCTTTAGTGCGGGACTATGATTACGGGCCAATAAGTTTTATATTTTTATGTTTATAACATTTGTTTTTATTCAATATTTCGATCTAAGTTTTAGATCATCTTCTGGAAATTTTCTAGGTAGAATTAATTTTCCCGAGCCACAACTTATAAACTTCACTGTCAGTAATTGTCAACTGAAATGTTATTGTAAATTTTATTTTTGTTGTGACAAACCTTTTTTTTTTGTAAAAAATAAACAGTGTTTTTCGATAAAGAGAAATGTATAGGGAAAGAGAGAGATAGCGAGAGAGATAGCGAGGGAGATAGCGAGAGAGAGATAGCGAGGGAGATAGCGAGAGAGAGATAGCGAGGGAGAGAGACATAGCGAGAGAGTGTGAGACATAGCGAGAGAGAGAGGGATAGAGAGAGATAGGGAGAGAGAGAGGGAGAGAGAGAGGGAGAGAGAGAGAGAGATAGCAAGAGAGAGAGAGAGGGAGATAGAGAGAGATATAGCGAGAGAGGGAGGGATAGAGAGGGAGGGATAGAGAGATAGCGAGAGAGAGATAGCGAGAGAGAGATAGCGAGATAGAGAAATAGCGAGAGTGAGAGTGAGAATAGCTGATGGAGTAAGAGCAAGGAGACAGATCGAGCGAGAGGGAGAGTTAAAGAGAGCGAGAGATCGACAACAAGACAGCGAGCGAGAGTTAGGGAGAGCGACATCGAAAGAGAAAGTTGGAGCGAGTGAGAGCCATCGTTACCTATGACTTTCTGGATACAGAAGAACTGCCAATTTTTTGACGCCAAGTACGAATCAAGCCAATTTCGGATACTCTATTCTCATGCAAAGTTTATTCCAGTGAGAGCGTTCTGCTTCGATCGAAAAAAATGATATTTGGACGGGGCAAGGTCTGGACTATAAGGCTTGCGAGACAAACCTTCCCAACCACTATTTTTCAAATAGTTTTAAACCGGTCGAGCAACATGTGGCCGAGGGAATATTACGGGATTTTGTCTGGTCTGGTGTTTTCCGGCTAATGCTACCTTCAAACCAATTAATTGTGTTCGGTATAGGTCCCCTGTGATCGTGTGGCGCCATTTATATTAGGCTCTTGCGTTCATTTAGCTGATTAAGCGGGACTAACACAGGCTTTATTGCGATCCAAAAATTACTTCTTTTTATGGCATTCAAACAGCATTTCGGTGTTTTAACGACTCGGCAGATGACAGAAACAATAATTTATATGTACTTCAGTCTGTCAAAAATTATTCAACAAACTATATTTCAAATTGGATGATTAATAATTACTTATCAATTAATTCAATGAAGACAAATGCATTGTTATTTTTGACACAATATTGTTCATCATCTACTACATGGAGCAAAAACTCCGTGGCTTAACAATGAAAACCCATTTTTTTTTTGGATTTGAAATCAAATTTATTCTTCAACATAATCTCCGTTAGGTGAAATGCACTTCTTTCAACGATCCTCTAACATCTTGGTACCCTTGAAAATATACGATTTGTCAATCTCCTCATAATAGGCTTCCGTCTTTAATATGATTTCTTCATTTGTGAAAAATCTATTTCCCTGGAGCCATATTTTCAAGTTTGGGAATAAATAATAATCGCTGACAAGTCCTCACCAATATATCTGTGTTTGTGCAATTAAGAATTCAAATAAGCGAATTCTTAAATATTTTTGACTAAAAAACTTTATTATACAAATTTTGTTCCTTTATCAAAATTTGTTTATAAACCAAATTAGAAACAAAATTCCATGTTATTTTTCAATTTTTATAAATTTGTTCATAGAATTTTAAATGAAATTGTTTTTTTTTTAAATAAAGATTTCGAATTTAAAGTAATTTTATATAATTATTTTATAACATAAGTAACGTTATAGAGCTTGTAAGGAATATACCTAGTAACGTATATATATACATATATTTTAATAGGCTTTTTGTTAAAGTTCTACTTAGAGACTCTAGCCTTTCTAAAACTTCGCGATCTGATGAGATCTTTTGTCAGCTTGAAATGCATGTATACGGAGATTTTGGACATGATAATATAATTTTATGTTATACCTTATTAAAACAAAAATAAAAACTTTGCTTGAATTCAGTCGATTTGAAAAAAAATTTGTTTCTATTTTAGTTGATGCTTTTTTCTACGATTTTCTTGCCAAAGTTAAGAAAATTAGAAAGTTTTAAGGAAAATAACAGAAAATTTAATTTAAAAAATTTAACCGGTTAATTGACCTATTTTAATCGATTATTCGGATCAAATAATTATTTAAATTTTAAATTATTTGTTTCGACATTAATCGAAATAGAGGCGATTAATCGAGGAATCGGTTAATCGATTAACCGAATTGGAAACACTAAAATTTAGGCATTTAAATTACAAAATGTGGAATATAAAAACCGAATTTAAAATTTTTAATTTATTTACAAATATTTTGGATACTTTTTCACATTGTGTTTAATTTGAGAATCCTGTGTTAGTTGCCCATTTGAGAAGTTCTGTGTTAATGCTTTCAAAAATAAAAAAAAAAACTGTATGCAGTTTTTGTTCGCTGGTTAATTTTTTAATGTTTTTTTTTAAGTTTCCTGCTGAATTATTGGCCTTGTGTTTCAGTTTTGTTTTTTCCTTTTAAAGATTTTTTTTGTTTTGTTTACAACACATAATTTTTTGAAAAATGTTATGTTATTATTTAGCTTATGACATTTTTTCTGCAATTTTTTGTTTTATTAATGTGTAGATTTTTCATAAAAATAACGAACACTCATAGCAAAAAGTTTTTAAAAATTGCAGAAAAACTAAGTTAACAGAAAAACTGAGAAAATCTGCAGATTATGTTGGGCAAACATTATTAAGATAAAAACAGCAAGAAAAAATCTGCTTAATTTAAAAATCTTAAGCAATAATTTAGTTAATTGCAAATGCAGAAATCAATAAAAAAAAATTTTTAGAATATCTTACATTTTAAAAATTTCTGTTGAGTTTTTTCAGGATATAATGTTATTTACCTTCAACTAAATTAAATTAAAATGCTTTTTCTTTACTGGTTTTTGAATACTAGTATATGGGAAGATATTTTTTGCTGTTTTCAGTAAAAAAAAATTAAATTTGTAATTAAATTATAACTTTAATATAACTAAATATAAATTTTGTAGATTTAACAGTTTTGCACATTTTATCTAGTTGAGATTAATTTATTTATTTATTTATTTATTTATCTATTTTTTTATTTATTTATTTATTTATTTATTTATTTATTTATTTATTTATTTATTTATTTATTTTTTTATTTTTTTATTTTTTTATTTATTTATTTATTAGTTTATTTATTAATTTATTAGTTTATTTATTTATTTATTTATTTGTTTATTTATTTATTTATTTATTTTATTTATTAGTCATATAATTACAAATTATATGTTAATACCCTAACCGAGCACTAGCAACAAAGGCCTTCGGCTTATTTCGTCAGTTTTTTGAAACAAACTGATTTTGCTCATTTCGTCAGTTTTTTGAAACAAATTTTTAACTGCTTTTTTTTGCTGATTTATTTCCATGAGTGTATGGAAGTGTTTATTATGAATGTTCGTTTTGCTGTTATTTCTTTAGATTTTTTAAGTGTTTTTTTTTTGCTTAAGTATTTTATTTAGCTAATGAGTTTCGTTTCGTTTTTTTCCTCCTCCTTTCTTTTTGTGTGTGGTTTTTATGGCAAAGAAGGTGTGGAGGACCATATTTATGGCAAACATTTTGTGGGTGGTCTTCAAAGATGAATGATTTTAAATAGTAGTAAAAGTTGATTTCATATTGTATTTATAAAACTAATTGAAATTATTAATGAATCCTGTATATATTAACATAATGCTTAAGGGGCGGAATCAGAAAAATTTTCAATTGTTAACAAAATACTTGGAAATCAATACAGGAATTTAATATAATGAAAATACATTCAATGTAATAAATTTTAAAAATTTGTGACAGGGCTGTTTTTGGTTTAGTGTGACAAATAATGAAATAATAAAGTGACAGATCCCGGAAACAGTTTGCTTAATTTTTCTCATGGAGTACCTAAAACTAATTTATAATTATTTTATAAAAAAAAGTTACTAAAATTATTGAATATAATTAGAAAATAAACAATTTGCAATAAATTAAAAAAAAAACAATAAAAATTTATGCGTTAAATTTTTTTTTTAAATAATACAAAAATAAATTTTAATGCCATATAATTAAAATTTAATTTGCTTCAATCATTTAAATAAAAAAATAACAAAATTAAAAAAAAAAAAAAAACAAGGAATATCGCAAAAAGTACACAACGTTTAAAATAAATGCTTTTGACAGTAGCAATTATCTAGCTGATAAAAAAATAAACTTAAAAAAAAATTATAATAAGTAACAGCCGATCTAAAAATAATCTACGATAAATATTACAATATGTTTTTTAACAATGATCAAATTTATAAGAAACACATTTTTGTCGTATTTTATTGTAAGTGCAATAAAGTAATAAAAAAAACTACAATATAATAAAAGGCCCAAAATCAGGGGGGAAAATAGCTAGAAAACGCCAAAGTAAAAAACAAATTAAAAATAAAAAAACAAGCTTAATAATAAAAGCTCTAAAAACTAAAAAGCGCCATCAGAAATCTGTAAATCTATGTATAAATGTCCATGTCTTAAAAAGTACGCAAAATGGAGTAAACCTAACTAAAATGGAAAAGCGTTAGAATAAAAAAACGCTAAAATGAAAAATCCAGTATCAAATAAAGTATTCAAAACACCAGACTTTTGATTTACGGAAATATCGTTTTAAAAAAACCGGTTACGGTTCCAGTTTTTGAAAAAACCGGTTACGTTACCGGTTTTTTAAAACGATTTTTCCGTAAAACCAAAATCAGTTTTTATTAAGTAATTTAATATTGCAATAAACCGATTTTTTTCGGTTTCTGTTTACAAAAGAAAGTCAATACATTACAATGACATTGGAAAAATTTTTGAACGGTTAAAAAAATTTTAAATAAATAAAAAAACTTTTAAAAGATTTTTAATATTTTTAAAAAATACTTAGTGGACTGATTTATGTAAATTGTATACCCGAGTAAAAAAATTATCTGGCGCAATATTTAATCTTATCCAATTTGATATTCTTTAATATCTAGCTGATCTCAATTAATCCGAAAAATGGCAGATTGAATTAGATCCAACAATATGTTGTGGGATAAAGTTAGATCTTAATTGATCCGAAAAATGACAGATCAAATTAGATCAATCAATAAATTTGAGAATTTAGAGGGATCTAAATTGATACGAAAAATGGCAGATTGAATTAGATCCAGGAATATATTTAGAGATTAAGTGATCCAAATTTATCCGAAAAATGGCAAATTGAAATATATCACTTTAGTTCCAGCAATATAATACATATTACGAATCAAGTTATTTTTAAAAAAAAGTTTATTAAAAAAATTTTAAATTAAAAAATAATTAAAGTTTTAACAAACTATACTTTTGCTGGGATTAGAACTCTATCTGTCAGAGTTGTAGAGAGTTAAGCACTCAGCAGTGTGTGGCTGACTTTATTAGACTACATTTATCGTATAATTGTGTTATATATATATTTATTTCTTCGGAGCTTAATAATTATATATTCGGAAATTAGGGAAAAATTTCTCCATATCATGGCGGAATTAATAAGACTGTTCTGTACTTATCTGATTTTATATAATTATGTATAACTATATATATTATATATAATAATGTATAATAACATCTAATGGACTGAGAAAAAATGTAGATAAATAATTATATTTAAAATATATATATATATTAATTTTCACCACTACAATTAATTTTATATGTACCTAGATTGTTATAAACTATTTATATCTTATATCAAAAATTTCTATGGGTTGTCCCGAAATGAGTTAAAATTTAAAATTTTTGTAAAAAAATATTAATAAAGGGTGGTTAAATTTTAAGGGCCGATGTTGATTTTGAATAAAATACAAATTATTTTATTTTATTATGATAATATATGGTTCAATTATGTATGGAACCAAATGGCCGCCGCAACCACGGCGGCACACCTCCATCCGATGGTATAGTTGAGGTTCTATGCCGCTAATGTGCCGAATTATCTCATCCTTTAGCTCTTGAATTGTTGATGGCTTATCGGCGTACACCTTTTCTTTCAAATAACCCCAAAGAAAGAAGTCCAACGGTGTCAAATCACATGATCTTGGCGGCCAATTGACATCGCCACCACGTGAGATAACTCGGCCATTGAAAAGAGCCATTGTTTAGTTAGCTGTGTGGCAAGTGGCACCATCCTGTTGAAACCACATATCGTCCAGGGTCATGTCCTCAATTCCTGGCCACAATAAGTTTTTTATTATCTCGCGATAGCGAACACCATTCACGGTAAATGCTTGGCCGAACTCATGACACACTATCGCGAACAACAGCAATGCTTTCCGCAGAACGAACTGGGTGAGCATGCACAGGTGTTTTCACAGATCCTGTTTTTTGAAATTTGCCCACAATTCTCCCGATTGTGGACACATTTGGTCGATTATGCTGATCAAAAAAAATTACGATGTGCACGAAATGCATTTTGATTTGAACGCCCATTTTTATGACAAGCCTGAATAACTTTAACGCGTTGCTCGATTGTGTATCTTTCCATGGTTCAAATTGAGTTAGTCTGAAATTGAGAAATGTCAAATGAAATGCAGAAAAAAACTTGACGTTTAAGTGTGGTTCACATCAGGGAAGGAAAAAATGTTTTCTGTTATTGTACCAACCAGACAAACAAATTGTACTTTTTCGATCCTCACGGTACCAAAATTTGTTCCGCTTTTTTTTTTAACAATTTTATCGTATTGAGTCAGATTTGCTTAGACACTAAAAAGGCTTTAAAAAATTTAAATTGATGGGGTGAAACAAAATTTATCGTTAACCACAAAACTTTGTAAAATTTTACTATAATTTTTATAAATGTCACACCTTTTTTTCTGTGTGTCCGCCTCCCTTGGAGGGCAATTTAACCTTTTCAGGATTTGGTATTCAAAAATTTAAAGGCATTTAATAGCTTTTTAGAAATAATACAGTTTTTCCTTATTTTTTTTTTTTTGTTTTGAGAGGTAATTTAAAATCAGCTGTTCAATGTTGCCACTTCCGAATATTTTAGTACAATGTGTATGCAAACAATTGGTACATATGATGTGACACCAATTTAGAGCCGGTTCAACTTAAAACTGACTTTTTTTACTATAGTAGCTGAATAAATAAGAACAGGTTTTTAATTTAAAGTTGCTTTTAAAAAAAGTCGACTTTATGTTATGTTGTTTTATCAGTTATAAATTGAAAATTTGAAAAAATTTCAAATTGTACTAATGTAACGCGGTAGTACCACGGTACCAACCAAGGTAAAAATGTAGCAAAAAAAAGTAAAATTGTACATTGTTTTCCATCCCTGGTTCACATTCAACATCGGCCCTTAAAATGTAACCACCATTTATAAACAAATTAAAAAACACTAAAAAAATGTATATCGCTGGCTGGGATTCGAAACCAATGGGATGGAACCACATATAATTATATCTTATTATATCTCATATCATAAATACTCTAGATATGCAACTATATATAACAATATCTTAAATTTGTTTGCAAATATTGTACCATATATAATTATATCGCATACCATATCCAAACACATGTTTGGACCAATCATTATTAACATAAATTTGTCGGAACAACTTTTCATTACATAAAATTTTGATCTTCATTCAAATAAAATAAATTAAAAGAAATTTCAGAATCAGTATTCAAGTTACAAACTGGGAAAACTGAGCTTAAAGATAATCTACATCCTAAAAACTCAGCCTAAAGAAAGTGTATCTCCCTGGCTGGAATTCGAATCAATTGACATGGCACTACATATAATTAGATCTTATATATCGGTAACGCTAGTTAAAATAGTTGAAAATATGTGGAAGAATTATATAAATACATATTTAAATAAATAACCGGTAAACCGACACCAGAAAACCGTGTTTCAGTTTATTCGAATTTTAAATAATTTAGTATTAAATTAAAACTAATTTATAAAAGAATCAGATGAATTGACTCTTTCTTATTCCTATTTGTACCAGTTCAGTGATTTGTCTTGGTTTGGAAAACGTATTCCGTAACTAGCAATCTCTCAATCGCTGCATCATCATTATCTAGTGTAATAAAAATGTTTTTCCATTAAATGTTAAAATTTGATATACCAGGGAAAAAAATACAATTAATTAAGTAGATTTACTAATAAATTATTTAAATTTTTCTAAGATCTTAAGTTTTTTTTTTTTTTTTTTTTGATTGTCGTTTCAATCAAACTTTGTTGCAGCTATGAAATTTTATTTAACATAGACTTGAGAATATAGTTTCCTTTGAAAAAAAAAAAAAAAAATGCTGTATTTTATAGTTCCCATTGCAGAAAATTTTTTTTACATATTTTTTTTTTTTTTGCATAAAACTTACAACCGCTTAAACTATCAATTTTATTAGTGTTAAATAACATCTTTTCGATAAACATGCCAGTGGGTTAATTGTTAAGTCATTTAAAATTACAATACAATAAGAAAATACAATAGTATATAATGAAATTCGATTGATATGCAATTTCACTTTTACTATATCTATGAACCAATCTATGCAAAGGTGATACATAAGGGCAATGAAGCCCATGCAATGAATTCATGTTTTTTTTTCATGGACTGAATGCTTATGCGAATCATCTTATTTATAACCAAAGTGAAAAAAATTTTGTATTTTTTTTTAAACATTGACAAAGCAGTGGAAAAACATTTAAACCCATTTTAGCCGTTTTCAAAGGTACCGTTTTCAAAGGTACCAAAGTAAAAGTGTACATATAATTATCTCAAAAACATATGTCTTGTCTGTCTGGCACAGCGTCGATGTGCTTATACAAAAACTCATATACTTTTTTTTAATCGGGTTATACTACAACAAAATACAACAAACAAATATATATTTGGAATAGTTTTTGGATCTATCAATTTGATTAGAAAGACTTGTATCCAATAAAAATATCATATCTTATTGAATCTGTTTAGTTATAATATGTACGGATCAAACTGGATCTCATTGTATAGGTTTCCCAGATCTGCATATTTGTGAACATATATGAGATCTAATTAGATCTGATCATAACACATCTACTGAAAAATCCGTAGAGACACATAGGTGGTGCCACTAATGAAAAAATGCAAATGATTTTTTTTTTTTGGAACTACCAACCCTTAGATTAAAAATGTTTTTCGTTTTTAAAAACACAGTTCAAGTCAAAGCTTAGCTTGATATGTGTTATTAGGACTCTGCTCCATCGAGACAAATGGTAGAAAAGTAGTTTCCTGACTTTAAATGTGGTCATGCAAACACCGATAACGCCGAATGCGCTCTGGTCGCTTAAAAGAGGTGGTGATACCGAAAAACATCACAAAAGATCAAAAAATCATTTTGGCAGACCGTAAAGTGAAGTTGCAGGAAATAGCTGATACCTAAAAGATATCGAAGCAATATGTCGGCATTATTTTGCATAAACATTTGTCCATAAGAAAGCTGTTTTCGAAATGGGTGCCGCGTTTGCTCTTCACCAAGACAATGCGCCGTATCACAAGTCGTTGGCTACCATGGCCAAATTTTATGAATAACACTTTCAATTGATGCCGCCCGCACTCACTGTATTCGCCAGATTTGGCTCCCACATATTTTTACCTGTTCTCAGACCTTAAAAGAAAATGCTCGCTGGAAAGAGATTTGGATCGAATGATGAGGTGATTGGCGAAACGGAGGCCTATTTTGAGGCCAAAGGTAAATCATTCTATAAAAAAGGTATCGAAATGTTAGAAAGGTGTTGGAGTGATTGTATCGCTCTTGAAGGAGAACACTATGTTAATGAATAAAGTCGAATTTTGAAAAAAAAAATTGTTGTTTTATTGGTTATCCTACGGAATCTTCAGCCGATGTGTGTGATATATGCTATGAGATCCCAAAAAGTTTTAATTTTTTTCCCAAAAACGGTACCAGGCCATAAAGAGCAAAGATCGAAAAAGTGGCGATTTTTCAATCCCAAGCTGGCCCAAAGGTCAAAACACCTAGATTTTAGAATTTTTCCTGCAACATATCAGTCCTTCATCTACGTTGAAGTGTTTAGCATGGAACACATTTCGTGTGAGTGAGTACACAGAGAAAACAGATTTATTGTAACAACCGAATTTCTTGCCAACCAAATAGTTTGGTTGCAGCAACTGAATTATTCGGTTGTTGCAACCAAATGTATTCATGATCCAATTAAAATACATATATGGTTTCAACCGAAATTCTACTGTATTAACCGAATTTCAGTGGCTCCAACCAAACCATTCAGTTGGCAAAAAAATTCGGTTGTCACAATGAATCTATTTTCTCTCTGTACTCTCCCATAGCTCTGTAAAGCATTGCCATCGCCACGAAACGATATTAATACTGGAAACTCCACATCAATATTGATGATATTTTTCTGCGTTTAATTTGTAAATACTTTTAATGTCACAAAAGTAATTTTCAATTGCTCCTCGCCATTCAGTGAATTTTCAAATTCTCTATGCATCTGCTGCGTGTGTGTGTTCGTTTACATGACCATGTTTATGTCTCATCTCATACTCGTATAGTTGGAAATTTTATGCGTGTAAAATTCCTCTAGTTTCCCTGCTGCTGCTGCTGTTTGTTCCTCTTCTAGCACATCCCCGTTGTACAACAACGTGCATATGTTGTTTTAATAGTTTATTATTGAAGTGTTAGGAAAAACTTGTTTGAAAAGAATTTTTATGCTTTTTATTTACGAAAACCGCTAAGTTCAAAGTTGTTCTTTACATATTTTTCTCAGCAAAAATCCACAACCATGCAGGAAGATGTGTTGTGTTATTGTTGTTGTGAAAGAGTTTAACAAAAATGGGTACGGAATTAGTGCGTGTTTTATAAGAATTTAAATGAATTTAATTGCTTATTGGCTTCCGTTCATAGTTCGTCTAAATCACTTTAAAAGGTAACTTTTAGGTCACTTAATATACACTTGCTAGAAAAAGTATCTGTTCACTTTGTAATAAAAACTTTATACCCTAAACGAAATTAAAAATAATACACTACTGTTCAGTAAATATTTTATTAATAAAGTATTAAGTCATTTATTTGGATTGTTTTATAAAAAAAAAATAATAACAAAACTTAAAGAAATCGAAAAATTCAAAAGAAAAAGTATTCATACACTTGAAATATTTATGTAAAAACAATAAATAAAATGGAATACATAATGCTACAGTTAGTACCCTGCAGGAAGCCTGGGGTCAAGTGTCTCCAAGTCACCACTTTTTTCGACTATATTGGTGACTTTTTGGTGACATAGTCAACAAATCTGCAAAAATTTTTAGTGAAAGTTGCAACTCTAGAGATTTTGTGGAGCCTGATGAAGATTTTATGGAGCCCGTGGAAGATTTTGTGAAGTCATTTGAAGACTTGTCAACTCCAAAATTAAATTTGCACGAAAAAATTTTTTACTTTAATGAAATTTATAAAAAAAATTTTATTAATAAAATGTCGAATTTAGCAGAATTTCCTAGTGTGGAAATCTAGTTAAAAGTTCCAAAAGTGTAGAGTAGAATTACTAAAATGAACTAGTGAATCTCTGGTTCCAATGTCTACACCTAGTCAATAGTTGTGTAGATTCGGAATGACACGCACATGTAAAATGTCTACAGCAGAAAGCGTTGTCTGGGGTATAATTAGTCAGTAGTACTGGCGACAAAGTCAGTACTGAATCAGTACAGTTTCACTATCGACATTTGCTTCAGGGTAACTTGTTGGATATCCCTTACGCTTAAGGACTGCTGCAAGCCGATTTGGCATTGACTTAACCAACTTTGAAGTCATTATAACGTTTTTAAGCATTTCCTTGGAGGTTATTTTGTGTTGGCGGATTCTGCGCTCCATTAAATCCCGCATATGCACAATTGATTTGAGATCGGGTGACTGAGGGGGTGATTTCAATTGAGTTTTGGTGTTGTAGAGCAGCCACAGCGTGACATTATGCGCCGTATGCTTAGGATCATTATCCTGTTGGAACCAAAAGCACTGTGCTTTCAATTTTGTTTTAAAATGTTCAGATATCCAACTTGATCCATTATATTTTCTATAAATACGAGATTACCAACAACGTTGCCTGCCATACATCCTCAAACCATTATGCCTCCTCCACCATGTTTAACCCTTGGCGCAATATTGTCTTTAACGCAGTACCAGTTTTTCGCCAAACTAACTTATTTCCTTTGATGCCAAAAATGCAAAACTTGCTTTCATCTGAAAATAAAACGCTTTCCCAAAACTCTGGAAGCTTGTTTGCATACAAATTTGCAAAGGGTCATACGTTTTTTTCTTTTGATATCAACGTGCTACACGGCCATGATAGTGACATTTTTTTTTAACTTTTCGGACTGTTTCTTCATGAATTTCTTTTCCGAAGTATTCTTTAATATTAGAACTGATTTGGGAAGCGGTTATTCTAGGATTCTGCTTGACTGACCCCAAAATTGTTCGCTTCTTACGCTCAGTAAGTTTAGAAGGTCGTCCAGAACGCGGCTTCGATAAAATAGAATTGGTGGATTCGAAGTTCTGAATGACGTACAGTACTAAGAAGTGGCTTCTGCCTGTAGTCCGAGCTATTTCACCATAAGATTTATCTTCATATCTTAGCTTTAGTATAACTTTTTGCTCGTCAGCCCCGATTTCTTTGGTTTTGTTTATATTTATCTGAAAGTATACGGATACTTTTTCTAGCAAGTGTAAATCGAACTAACAAAAAGATTGTGATTTGAAAGGTATTGTAAAAAATACCCAGCAAAACCACACATTACCAAATAATGTGTAAATGTGTAGCCATAGGGGCTCATGGATTACTTTACACCTTACTTCACTGATTAATTTAACAGCCGATGAGCCTCAAAGTAAGGTATATACCCATAATTTTAGAGGTGATAATGTAAGGGGTTACTTATATGGTTACGAGTATGGAAAATGTAATGTGTCTAAAAATAGATTTTTAAAAAAGAGAAATTTTTATTAAAAAAATTATTACAAATATTTTAAACGTTATTAAAAATAATGTGGTCATGATGGGAATCAAACCGGGGAACTCTGGTTGCCAGCCAGGAACTCTACCCACTGAGCTATCGATGCATATAGTATTTGATTGCTTTAAACTAAAATGAATTGTTGCGCTTTGTTTTTCGCTATTGTTGTCAAAACAAACATACATTACCCTTTTGCTTACCATAAAATACAAAGTAATGTATCTAAAAATTGATTTTCAAAAATATTTCAATTATTACTTTACATTTATAAATCATATATTACGTGATCAATAATGAGTAACTTATTATTTTATGCTTGCAAATAATGAAAAAGGTAACGAGCTACCATTACAAGGAAACGCATGAGAATATCGCACTCATTACCAAAGCTTTGCTGGGTATTTTAAAATAATTTATTTTCTTGTTTGTTATGAAAAAGCAAATATAAGATTTACGTGTCATATAGAAAAAAATTATCAAAATTTTATTTGCAAAAAAAAAAATGTGACAAATTGTGCATTTTTGAGTAATTTTATTTAATACTGCCAATGATACTTTTTTCTAAATTATGTTTATAATATTTTATAAAAAAAATATTTCTAGCTATTTAATAAACTTTAATAATTTCAAATTTTACATAAATTTATTTTCTCTCTATTCTTTATCATTATTATTTCTTTATGATCCTTTGTTTCTTTAAAAAAAAAGTTGCTTTCGTTCGTAAATAAAAACAAATTAACTTTACCTTTGGGGCAATGTATTATAAAAAGAAAACAGAAAACTTTTTAATAACTTTACTTAATCTGCTTAACAAATAAAATTTGTATGCCTACCATTTAAGTATGCCTTACTTTGTGTGCTGTATAATCATTATCACAATTTTATGGTATACTTTTAGGATGAAAGTTTATTTGAATACAATTGCCTACTTAAAAGCTTAAATTTATTTAATCCTTTCTTTATTTTCTCTCACAGCGAATCTCGGCGTAGCATAATTCATTAGTAAAACAACAAAAGTTTTAACTATAAAAGAAAATATTGTTGAAATTGTATTTAGCAGACGTTGTGTTGTTGTTGTAGTTGTAGTTGTAGTGTTAGCAGTGGAAGCAGTGTTGTCGTTCGTGTTCATAAGTAACTTTACAAATCTGTTCAAGGCTTTTTTATATATCACACTTTATGGAATTTTTGTCTTGAAGCCAAACGACAACGACAAAAATTCTATGTGTGAAAACAATAGAGTCTAAAACAGAAATAAACTATTATTCAAAGAATATTGAAAAAAAAAGAAGAAGAAAAACACAAATACATACTGAAAAACTACTAGAGTACAATTTGCGTAAAATATTTTGCATTCTATTGTTTAACAATGTTAGCTGGTTGGTGGTATTATTGTTATCAGGGCCAATAGTAGTAAGTGCCGGCATATATAGTGATAGGATAGGAGGGTTAATAGGATTTGTCCAAAAACATAATATTTAAAATATAGTTCTTGTTTAAATAATATTCTAAGATTTTTTTTTTTGAATTTGAAGCAGTTATTTGTGCAAACAATTAAAATTTTTATTAAATTTTTGCTTTGGAATAATAAAGTTATTTTTTTTATTGGCTTCATGTTACTAAATGATTACTGAATAAAAAATAAGAAAATTTTTGATTTGAAAAATTTTTTTCTATGATCTCGAACCAGACTAAAAATAGATTTTCATATTTATAAGTTAAAACTTTTTTTACAAAAATAAATTTCATATATTATTGATCATTCTATAAAGTTTTAAAGGTGCCCGGACATTGCACATTACGTCCGAATAGTTTTACAAACAATACCCCCATAATTGAAGGAGGGATTATTAGCGAATATTTTTAGCATGCAATGCCCACAAATCCCCATAAAACTGGGGTAATTCTAAAGCCGGATTCGCTAAAAAATATGTTTCTGTGTAGATGGCCTTCGGCCTGGCTTAGAGATTTTCTTTTTAAGGGTCGTTGCAATCCCCATTTCCCTAAAAAATGCCTTCCTCTGCAGCACACTAAGGGTCTTAAATATTTTCTTGAATCGGCGATAAATCTTCATAACATTTTTGAAATACTTCATAAATATGAAAGAGGTGAAAAGAGGACCGGTTCCTAAAGTACCTACCAAGTGACCGGTTTAAAAGTCATGACATCTTCTTTTAGACCAGTCCTGCGACATGTCACAGAGGGCAATTGACCCCCTCCTAGGACAAGCCCATGTTAAAGTGATCGGTCCGGTGACCGTTCCCTTTCACAATTAACCGGCTACGTGACATGTCATAGGATAGGTCATATCCCCGCAGGGTAGACATAATTAAATGTGGTAATGCCTACTGACCTATACGTTTATTAATGAAAATGTACAATTAGATAAAGCCAAATGTGGTTATGTTTAAACTTTTTTTTTAGTCGGATTGTTACAAATATCAGCACAAACTCATTATACCCTGAACACACTTTCAAGGCGGTTATAGTAATATTAAAAAGCAAAAAAATTAAGAATCTACAATATTTGCAAATTTTATTTAAATGAGAATTTTTACTAAGTTTATGGGAAATATTTTCTGTCAGCTTAAGCTTTTAAGTTGGGCACCAAATTGTAAACCAATCCTTTCGGACTAGATAATGATATTCGTTGTGACTTTTGCTTGACGTTAATGATGTTTTTAAAAATTTTGCGATATTTTTTTTTTGTATGTAAATATAACTAAGAAATTAAAAAGCTTGCTACAGGAAAACTCCCTCCTCACTATAGGCATGTGAAAACATGTGAGGAGTTTTAGAAGGAATTAGTCTGCAAAAATCAAAGAATTTTATAAATTTATTCCATAAGTGTTATTTATATCCTACGGGAAAAGGACCCCCAGGACGCGTCACATGACCGATTCATTGTGATAGGGGCTGGTCACGGAACCGGTTTTTTTTTATATGAAAAGGACCGGTCACTTCAACATGGCTTTTATTAGGAGGGGATCAATAGCCCACTGTGGCATGGGGCACAGGACTGGCCTAATAGAATGTGTCACACAAATAACCCCAAAGAACATATCACAGGACTCGTTCCTTTTAACTCATCATGTGATAGAGTTTTTAACCCGAGTATTTGGTAAGTTTTTTTGATAACCGGTACTGTTTTCTCCTTACTCAGGACTAGTACATTCAGACCCAATACGTGATAGACTTTTTATACCGATCACGTGATAGGTACTTTAGAAACCGATACTGTTTTCACCTACCACAGAACTGGTGCTTTCAGACCCATCACAAGATATAGACTTTTAAACTCTTCACGTGGAAGGTACTTTAGGAACCGTTCCTCTTTTCACCTATCACGTCCCAATTCCCAACTGATCCTTTTTTACACGCAGGGTATTTACCCTGCACTCTAATGTAGAGCTCAGTCGATCTGACGATTTTTCTGGATTATCGGGAGGTTGCTTGTATTTCATCAAATTGTTTTTTTAATGTCTTTTTAAGTTAAGAGAGAATCGATCTGGTATCAGACCTTCACTTGCGATTAGTAATCGGCTTTTTTTAAAATAAAAGTCGCTCTTGTCTACTCATTTCCATTATTTATATATTGTTGTTTTCATATTTTCCCAACAATTTAATTATAAATATTATTTCACACAAATTTATATAAAGTCACTAATCTTATTTTTATTTCTTCTTCTCTTTACAGGTAAATTTTATAATTGTTTAAAAGGTTGTTGTTAATTGCTTTATGTATTTACAAAAATAAAAAAAAAGATACCATTAACATTTTTGGTGGTAAGTCTTCTCCATAAATTACATTCCACTTTAATCATTTTATTGTAAAAAGCCTACATAAATCTTCGAAAGAAACAAGAAGTCAATTTCATTACAATTGTAACTTCTTGTGTTAAATGGGTGTTTGTTGCTTACAATTTATTTGCAGCAAATAGAGCGGCCAGTATGTTTTATTTACTGTTGCGTTTTTTCTTCTTTAAGTTACCGGGGAAATCATTGCATTTGGTCGGGCTGTTCTTCTTTCGGTTTATTTTCTGTTTCATGTTTTACTATGACATATAGTATTTTTACATGCAATTTTCATTGATAACGAGAAAACATTTTACTTTTAATGTTGCATATTTTATGGACATTTAGTTCACTCACTGCACGGTGGGGTAGAATATTTTGCAAACTATTCAACCATTTCTTTGCCGGCTAGATGGATTGTCGAAAATTTCACACATCCATTGCCAACATAATTTTGAACTTAAGCAGGAAGCAGGACCCTACAAACATATCGGAAGCTGAAGCATTAGAGGTTAGCTCGTTGGACTGTTACACAAAAGGTTGCGGGTTCGATTCCCAGCGAAAGCAACATCAATTTAGAAAAATAATATATGTGAGTTTTTGTGATTCTTCGGTTTTCCCATACCACTTTACCCCCCAACACCCCTCCACCCTACGAAGTATTATAACATAACAGGAATATGGAATAAAAAGCTTCACCAATCCGCAAACTCTTCATCAGAAGGCGGGCAACAACTGTTCTAAGAATTATCATGTGACTCAAATACAGTGTTGCCATATTTGAAGCCCTTCGTCTTTCACCACCTTTTATCTTTTATCTATCCCCATTTTCAAAGATGAATTATTAATTAATGTGCTGCTTATTAATTAGTAGGAATAATTTCCTATGTTATGCTTATCTTAAAAAAATAAAATAAAATTTGACTCATTTGCAAGAAAGTAAATTTAGATATAATGTGTGGAGTTTTAACCGAATCAGATCAAATCTTCAAAAAACCATAAAAAGAATTTTTGGAAATTTTTTAAGAATATGTTTAACATTTAGTTTGCATCAGAATATTTGTTAGCAAATGCATTATTATGATATTTCAACAGTGTCTTGCAATTCTTTACGAAATCCTACAAAAAGAAATTCCACAAATCACAAGAAAAATTTTACAAAAATGGCAGATTTTTTCAAGTAATTACTGTCTTATTATCACATTAACACCGCTCTTAATTTTCTAATTTCGGTAGTACACTCAGAGATTTTAATAAAAATTGATCTAATTCGAAATGGTCAGTGAGAAGAGAATAAGCAATTAGGGAAAAAAATTTCCATTAGACGCATCTGATAAAAGTAGGTAAATATGAAGATCCGCGAGTGCGACTTCACTTCGTGATCGAAATTTCAACAGACGGACATAGCTAAATCGACTTGAAATCGCATAGGGATCCACATCATCTTCAATATTCATGATTCAAAATTTTTAAATTTTTTTCAAATATTTTGAGGATGAAAAAATTTTTTTGAGGTGAAAAACTTTTTTGGTAGTGAAAACTACATTTTGTAATGGGAAAAAATTTTGAGGTAAACAAATTTTTAGGGTGAAAACAATTTTTTGTGGTGAAGAAAAAAAGTTTTTGGTGAAAAAATTTTTTGAAGTATATATAAAATATTATTTAATTCTAAGCGACTGGCTTAAATTCGGCTGTGCCCAATCTTTGAATACCCTCCACCAATATCCTAAAAAAATGATCTCTACTGTTTTTGATACAAATAATGTAAAAAACTTTAGAAGTAGAATTATCGAGCTGAAAATAATTTTTTGAGTTGAAAAATATTTTTGGATGTTAAGAAAATTTTGTGGTGGAAAAAATTTTTCTTCTGACCATTTCAACATACAGGCAAACGCACAGACGGGGTACTTTCATTGTAAGTACCTTTTTGAGCAAAAATTTACAATTTTTTTTTTTTAATTTTAAACTTTAAAGGCGTGCCATTTTCAGCGTGGAAATTATATTAGATTGAAATTTTCTTTTTTTTTAATTAGTTGCTTATATAATGTAGACTTTCTAGGAAAAGAGTAGCAAAAAACAGTAGCAGTTTAGTGCAAAATTTTGAAATTGTAATTTTTTAAATGTGAAAAACTTTTGCACTTTAAGGGACGAACTTCACGAGTTAACTTGTTTCATGTGGGACTTTACACCCAGAAAACAGAATCAGTTGTGGCCAACAAATTTGTTGCCAATCGAATTCTGGCGGTTACGACAGCTGTCTTCATATTAAATTATATTTTTAGTTATGAAAGCCAATATTCAGTTGTACAATTAAATATTTATATTCCACAGAAATGTTATAACGTCCCACAAAATTTTATTAAAAAAAAAAAAAAAAATAATTTTAAATTTTTTCAGTATCAAGCCTGGGCAATCAGATTCATAGTTCACACTTTTACTTACTGCACTACAACAAATTTAAATTTTCTTTGATATATTCGCCATTTTAACATTTAAATGTTTTATTTTAATAAAATTTTTTTTTAAATGGGAATTTGAACTCGGTAATTCTGAATAATGAGCTACCTCTCTACCTACTACACCACAAACGCTTCTGAATTTGTATGGCTAATTTTGAATTTAAACAATTTGTTAGAAAAAGAAATGTTAGTATAAAATTTGTTTATCAAGACCAATCATTAGTGACGTCTATTATCAATACAATCCACAATTCGGTTGCTTCTACTGACAATTTTTTAATTAATTTGATAGATTGTACCACCACACACAAATCCTAAACGAATTCCTTTTATAAAGATGATTGGAAATACTAATAATTCAATAATATGATTGATTTTGAGTTTCTTTTCCTTTTTATTAATTCCCCTTACAACATTTTTTCTTTATTAAGGATTTTAGGTAATTCCAAATAAAATTAAATCCTCACAAATAACTATTAACAGTTTTGATCGAATTGCAACCAATCTTTACTCTGGGTGTACTAGCAGAAAACAAAAAATTATACACTTTTTAAAATCGATTTATAAATAGAAAATTGGTAAGCTGCCAATTTGGACTTGTGAAGTCCCTAGACAAAACTTAAACTAGAAGTTACTTTTAATAAAAGTGTATAAAGTTTTATGGCGATTCGACCAGCCGCTAAGAATTCTCTGAATTATTTCAAAAAAATATTTTAAATATACTCCACTGTGCACTGGTGTTGCTGCAGTTTTCTTTCACATAAGTTTTTTTTTTTTTTTATTTGACCCTAACGTTGACTTGGGGTTTTTTTTATTGTTGTTGCCTTGTTACATTTAGAAATAATTTTACTTGATTTATGATGACTTTTAGTGTTCAGTGTCTGACTTGGATTGTAAAAATCTATTTAAAAATTCTATTAAGTTTTTAAATTATACGAGGATAGTTAAAAGAATTTAGATTTTATTTTTCTGTAAACAAAATTACAAAATTTTTAAAGTTTATTTTTTTAATGAATATTATTAGTAGGATTTTAACATGACAATTTTTTTATTAGTAAATTATAGAGAATAAAAATCCTGCTGGCTCTGTGGAATTTCTCAATTTTTATTCTCTATAATTTACTTATAAAAAAATATTCATGTTTCTTAACAATAAAATAATTTATAAAACGAATATGATCTAAAATCGTACTTATACTATTCATTTAAAAAATAACAGATCAACAATTCATAAAACTCCATTAGTTTATTTTTTTTTTTTAATTTAAAAGTACCTCTATTTGAAAACTTTTAATTGTAATTTTTTTTTAAATTCCTCTATTATTTCACTTCACATTTTTTAGCCTACTCTCGTATAATGTTTATTTAGTTTAATTGTGTTTCTAGACACTTAATTTTTTTTATGTAAATTTTGTTTTCCTATGTATTAAAATTTCGTGTTTTAAAATTTTATGACCAGATGAAAATTGCAAAAGTCTGTCTTGTTTTTTTTTTTGTTATTAAAACTACACTATTCGACAAATTTTAAAATTTTGTAAAATCTAGAATTTTCTCTGGCAATACATATTTAAATCGCTTTTAAATCAGATCTGAACATTTCCTAAAATTGATGGAACATTTCATAAAACAAAAAAAATATATATTTCATAATATTAACAACATTTTTATTCCCGTGTAAAAAAGGTTTAGAACTGCTCAGATCTGCTTAAATCTGATCAGATCTTCTTAAATATGATAAGATGTGATTGCATATCATTAGATCTAGTGTCCCATCTAATCATATTTGGCTAGATATGGCTTTTTGGACTGATCTGATCAGATTTAGTGACACAGTTGTTCATATCTAAAGGGTTTTGGAAAAATTTGTGATTTTTGTGGCCAGATATGAATAGATTTTATTAGATTCAGATCTAATTAGTCCTCAAAATTTGAGATCTACTTAGATATGATCAAATCTAGATAGATCTGGCGAACCGTATACAATCAGGTTCAATTTGCTGTAGACATTATTATATGTCCTTTAGATTTAGTAAGAAATTAAAAAAATCATCTGTATTTTTTTTTTATTATACCCTCCACCATATATATATATATATATATATCAGTTTGTCATTCCGTTTGTAATATGTCGAAATATAAGTTTAAGACCCCATAAAGTATATATATTCGTGATCCTTATGCAATTTTAAGTCGATTTAGCGATGTCCATCTGTCTGTCTGTTGAAACGGCGATCACGACACGAAGACGCAAGCGGGGGTGCCTATTTTTACCCAGATTATCCTCCCGAGCAGTTTGGTATTTAAGATGAGCAAAATCGGTTAAGCGGTTCAAAAGTTATGAGTGAAAATGTGAAGGTACCTCTTAATTTTCCATACAAATTTGTACAATTTTTCTGTATCTATTTTTTTTTCTGTTAAGTAAGTAAAAATGTTATTAAGTCTTCTTATTGTTCGATTACATTTATTGTCTTACATACTATGAGAATAATAACATTCTTAGAGCTATATGTGTGTTACTCTGATAACTAAGTTAACGTAAAAATCAACAATGTTAAAGTCGCTAACAGAGCAGACCTCTGTAAATAACATTGCTTAAACTAAATAAATAACATTACAAAACTAAATACCAAAAGTTCGTTACATAAATTGACAAAACATATTCATATTACAGTTCATGCAAAATTTAGTATATACGTATATCATCTCCAGCCCTTATGGTGGAGGGTATTCAAAGATTCGGCACAGCCGAATTTAGCCCTTTTTTACTTGTTTTATTTTTTTTTTAGTAAATTTATATTTTTTACAGTTGATCTCTTTTATACTTTTATGTATAAAAATGTATATTTAGTCTGGTTCGAGGTCATAGAAATTTTTTTTTTGCAAAATGTAAAATTTTTCCTTGTTTTTATTTAGTAATCATGGAAAATACACAGAAAAAGTTATTAGACACAAGCTGAATGGAAGGCATTTTCTGGCCCGCTACGACTTTCATTAACATTCTTCAATAATAAATATCTCTGTTTAACTCATACGGTAAAAAAGGGAATATAAATAATACAAAAATAGTAAGTAAATTTAATCTAAACTCAATAATAAAAAAAATCTTCTATATGTTAGCATAAATAGCTTTTTCCGTTGATTTGTGAGTTAAATATAATTATTTATATAATTGGCACTTGGGCACGAAGAATGTTAATGAAAGTCGTAGCGGGCCAGAAAATGCATTCTATTCAGTTTGTGTCTAATAACTTTTTATGTGTATTCTCCATGATTACTAAATAAAAATAAGGAAAAATTTTTCATTTTGAAAAAAATGTTCTATGATCTCGAATCAGACTAAAAATACATTTTTAAACATAATATATTTTTTTTATTTGCTGCCTTTGAAATCGGTTCAAATGGTTACAATATTGTGCTAGATCTGATGTTAGATATTAATTTATTTATCTGAGCTGGCACCAGATATAATCCCATATTACCAGACTTTCTCATATCTGGGCACAAAAATCAACAAATTTTCTAGAACCCATTAGATATATCTTTACAAATTCAATTACAAATTATATCTTAATACCCTAACCGAGCACTAGCAACAAAGGCTTTTTTTTGGCTCGTGTAGCGAAATCAGACCAGAGCCTCTGGTGGGAATCGAACCCACGACCCCCGGACTGATAAGCTAGCACGCTACCAACTAGCCTACCGGGTCGCTCAAAACATATGAACATATGTGTCCCTAATCTGATCAGATCTGTACATAAAGTGTATCAAATAAACCATATCTATGCAAATATGATCAGATATAGCACTAGGTCTAATTAAATTCAATCACATCTAATTAGATTTAAACAGATCTGATCAGATCTAATCTTTCTTACGCGGAGATAAAATTTTTTGTAAATATGTATTATGAAAAAACTTTTTTCATTTCATGTTCATTAACATGAAACATTTCATTGATATGATGAAGATTTTTCTACGAGTGTTGTTTTTAGAAACTTTAGCAAACATTTTAAGTCTGTTTTTTCCTATGACTGTACATAATGCATGTTTTTGGTAATCAGATGTGTTAGAATTAACTGTAACGTGAACTATTTATTTTTCAATTAGAATGTTTCATCTTTTTTAATCCTATTGTTATCTCTTTTTCACAAGTAATTATAATTTCACGATGCGTTTTTGTTTTGTTTTTTATGCGGATTTTTTTTTAACAAAACATATTACAAAAGTTTTATGTAATGAAACTTAAAAAACTCTGTGGACTTTTGACAAAAGCACTTATTTTAAAAAAACAATTATTTTACAGGAGGGCGGAAAAAAACCTTCTAACAAATTTTTAAAGTTTGTTTTATAACTAGAGAATTGCTTTCAAGTTAAACAAATTATTTTCTAAAAAAGGAACAATAAATAAAAACGAAATGTAAGCATTAAAATGTTTTTTCTTCTTTTTAAATCGACTTAAGTGCTTTTATCAAAAATGCACAGGATTGATGACAATTTTTTCATGTTCATTTCCCTTTGTATTATCATATCAAAAACATATTACCAAGAAATATGTACCCAGCAAAATAAGAGCTGAGGAAGAAGTAGTTTAACACAACATCTCCTGAACACGAAGTTGTGAAAATTTCGGTGAATCATTAATGATTTTAACATTGGCGTGTCATTGGGAGGAAGTAGTTTGTTTCTGTGCTATGAAAAATCGATGATCAGATGGACTTTTTCATTAGTTTACAGAAGTTGTTAAATATAGGAACTATAAAATAAATATAGGAAGTGGCTTTGGTTTAAAGCTAAAAATGTGATTTTGAACACGCCTAGAATTATTATTCAGACCAGGACAAAGTGGATATCACTGGTATGCAAAATATGTTTTCAATAAGGCATGAAATGACTGCGGGAATTAACCATATATGGACTAACTAAATAATTGTTTTTTTTACTAGTAGGGGTTAATATCAACATTTTGGAAGTTGTTTAAAATGACTTCTTACAAATCGAAAAATTTGCACTATTAACTTTTTGGATGTTCTGAAAAAGAGATTCGTTAAGAATAACATCCATTTTATTTTGCTGGGTACATATTACTTGGATAACTAACAAGAAAATAATCCCGAGGCGGAAATTGGATATATTACAGAGAAGGCAAAACTAAGAGACATATTTTTTGTTTAAGTTATCCCGTCAAATATGGGGTTAAAAAAGTAGGGTAAAAAATGAACCCATTTTCTGAGTGTTTGTTCCCAAGTAATCATTAGAAAAAAATGGTGGTTACACGAAGGGCATTTGAGGAGACAATCTAATGGTGTCTAAAAAGATTTAGTTTCACAATTTTTTAACTCCATTTTTCACCCACAAATTAAATATTAAGCAATTTAGTTTTGTCTCCTCTATAACATATCCAAATTCTTTTAAGATACGAAAGTTTATCACGTGATATCTTCTTTGTATAAATAAAAATAATGAAATATAAAATAGAAAGAATATAAAACATCTTGTTAAGATAAAAAAACTAGCAATTTTACCACGTGCTCTATTAGATGTAGTAAATTCTTTGAAAACACATACCACATACTATGTATAACATTATGTAATTTATATGATGCTTTCCATAGTAATATCCAACTTACACTGAAATATTAATCTTGAAGAAGTCGGATTAACTGCTTAATTGACTCTGTATTCATATTACTCCCACTGTTTTATAAATAGTTTTTCACCAATTTCTCATCATTATTTATAAATTGTATTTTATAAAAATTTATGAAAAATGTTTTACAAATCAGTTCAAAAAATAAAAATAGTAAAAAAAAACTTAACTTTTATATTTATACACTGCAGTTTGTAATTTTCATTAAGTTTGCATTTTTGTTAACTTAAATAATTAAAAATACACAAATTAAAGTTAAAATGCTTCATCACATTGATAAAACCTCTTCTTAATTGTTAATGAAACGTCTTTAAAAATATTCATAAAATATGCCATTAATTTTAAGTTTTCTGAAACAGTTTCATCATATTTATAAAATTTTACATTGGACGAAAATCCTAGAAGGTTTTTTTTTTTTTACAAATTTATAAAGTATGTATGAAAATGTATTTTTAGTCTGGTTCGAGATCATAGGAATTTTTTTTTTTTCAAATAAAAAATTTTCTTATTATTATTTAGTAATCATGGGGAATACACAGAAAAAGTTATTAGACACCAGCTGAATGGAATGCTTTTTCTAGTCTGCTACGACTTTCATCAACATTTTTCGTGCCCTTGAAAATTTTCTATGATCTCGAACCAGACTAAAAATACTTTTTCATGCGTATATGTATTAAAAAGAACAACTATAAAATATAAACCTTATAAAGGGCCTGTTTGGAAATGCATCACTGCGCTGCATCTGATGCGCATCGCGTTCGTAAAAGCATAAGTTGGCACCACTGCAAATGTCAGATGTTCGAAAAAGCATCACTAAAGCAGATGATGCGCAAACAAATGTCAAACACGCATCACAAAAATGGCTGATGCAATTCAAGAGTAAGTACAAAATTTGTTGTTTATTTAATGTTTTTCTTCAATTTATTTTTGTTTTTGTACAGCAAAGCCTGAAATCCAAAATTGAAGTAAATTTAAACTTTAAACAAATTTACTTGAAATGTTGAACGATTCATTCGAAAATGATCAAAGAAAATGTCATCCGGATATTCTTGGATAGTCCAAGACTTTTGGAATGAGCCTTTTCTTGGTCCATATATTTTCCAACAGTAAATTTATTTTTTTTTGTACTTTAAAAATCGTTTTGTTTGTAAATTGCTCAATTCACAATCAATTTTACTTTCATCCAACTCACAAAACAAATTTATTATTAACTTTTCCATATTAATGCTCATGCGTTCGAAATTGTATACAAACTGTGCAATAAACTAAGCATCAGCATCAGCTGATTCGCATCAGCATCGCAAACTAATCACCCCTGCGCATCAAATGCAGATCAGTGATGCATTTCCGAACAGGCCCAAAGTTTTTTATAAATATAATGAAGCTTTTTCCCTGAGTGTGATAATTGTTTACAACTCTGCGTTTTATTATTACCACGGTTGGCAACACTAAAAAACACATATTAATGTTAAAGTGTTGCCGCAATATTTTTTTGGCGTCTAAGATATTGTTGCCCACACATACTGGGTGTTTAAGCAATGTTCTATTGTTTTGACTTTCTCTTTAAATAAATACACAAAAAAAAGCGAAGTGAAAACAATCAAAGAAAAAAATTAAAAACTCTCACTATGATATGCCGGTCACGGGACAGGTCCTTTAACTCCACGTAGGGTAACTAAAAACTGATAAATAATAAATAAATTAAACAATAAAAAATTTATTTATTAAAATATTTTTTTTTCCTATTTTGTTGTACTGTGTAATTTTGGATAAGATTTTAAGTGGAACAAAAATTACAAAGCAGATATTTAAATTTTTAATTTAATGAATGAATTCATTTTCTACAGACCAAAATTAATTTTTTTTTCCCGAAACCTAAGCAACAGCCGAAACTCGAACAAATTAAATGCAGAAACATAATTGGCTTAGGTATCGGTATGAAATAAAAATTTAAAAATTTTTAAAATTTAAAATTTGTATTTATTAAATTTTGTTTCATACCAAAACAAATCTTGTGTCACTTAAGCCAATAATGTTTCAGTGTTTCGCAGGCGAACTTGTACATTTGCCCTTTTTTATGGATAAAATATGAATTTCGATTGATTTTGAAAACGAAATTTGATTTAAAGTAATAAAAAAATGTTTGAATATAAAAAACTCAAAAAAGCTAATTTGAAACATTTTTTTTTTAAATATTGAAACCACAAGTTCGATTATTAAAAAAATATTAATGAATTGGAAATGACTTTTTACTGAAAAATAAAACAAAGTTTTATTTGAATTCTTCTTATAAAAAATATCAAATCTGAACAGTTCTCATTGCATCTGTTCGTAACATATCTAGGCAGATCTGGCGAGCCATATATATATATGTCCCATTTACTCTGGATGTAGTTATAATATCTGCACGAGTAAAAAAGTTTAGCTATAATCATATGTGACCCAATATAATAACATAATATATTATCATACATATGTCAGTATGCATTGCCATATATAATTATATATTACATTAATTTTTATAAATTACCTTATATTGTGCCATATATAACCACATCTAGTTATATATTGATCTTTATAAAATTAGATATGATTTATATGATATGGTATATATTCTTTCCTATCAATTTATCGGATCAATTAAGATCCTTCTAAATCTTCAAATATATTGCTGGATATAATTTGATCTGCCATATTTCGGATCAATCCCCAAATATATTTCTGGATCTAATTAGAACTGTCAATTTTCGAATCAATTTAGATCAGTGGCGTCCAAACACTAATACTATGATATTTGCGTTTGTAGTAAAGAGCTTTTTTTCAGGGACGGAAAATTCAGTACGTTAGTAATTTTTCATCAACTTGAAAATAACTTTTTAAACACACAACGATCAGTCTATGTTCACTAAAAAAATATATTTAATAAAGCGTGGGAACAGTTGTTTTTGTTTATTGAAAACAATGACGGCGATCCCGTATGTTTGGTTTGTGTTTATAATGCTAAACGCAATCACAAACATACCATTGAAAGGCATTATAATACATGCCAAAAGAGATTTTTGAATAAAAATTTAGATAGGGCCAAATAAGTAGATGAACTGAAATTAAAGTTTCAAAAGAAAAATTTGCCAATCGACCAATTTCAATATGAAAAAAATATCAAAGAAAAGATTCCTTTTGTTGTTGCTCTATCCTAAGCAAAGCACAGCAAGCCTTTTGAAGATGGCGTTTTTTTTAAAGATCTTTCAAAAGAAGTATTAAAGTGTTTTGGCTTAAATAAATTATACAACTTATAAAATTTCGAAATTCAAAATTTCCATCCTTGTATTGTGCTCTTATATATGTAAAAGCTCTCGTCGAAGCTCGCTGTAGGTGAAAAAGCTCTTTTGTAAAAGCTTGCACATTGTGCATATGAGTTGGGCGCAACTGATTTAGATCCTTCTAAATCCCCAAATATATTGCTGGATCTAATTTGATCTGCCATTTTTCGGATCAAACAAGATCAGCTAGATATTACAGAATATCAAATTGGATAGGATTTGATAATGCGCCAGATCAATATTTATTACTCGGGTAATCAGCTTCAGTAAGAGTATAAGACACATTTTTTTATTATTTTGGTGCATTTAAAATCGACTTAAATAATGAGATCTGGCACTAGATATGATCCTATATGACCAGACCCGTTAAAATACGGCTACGAAAATGTTCAAATCCTTCTAGTCATGAACAGTCCTGGCACTAAATCTGCTTAAAACTGGCCATCATTAATAGTATTACATATACTGTATATTTTCATATATGATCAGATCTGGTACCAACTCCCCTAAGATTCACTCATTTTTAATTATATCTAAGCATATCCGATCAGATCTTATCTTCTTTACTCAATTTTTCTTAAATACTCTAAACCTGGCCGATCACCACTTTTTCTCCAAACTCCGAAGCCCAATATTTTGTCGGGCACTACTGATATGTCCCAAAGCTGTCTTATTTTCACCGGTCTTGGAACAGGTCATGGGGGTAGGCATTTTCAGATTGTCTCTATCTCGGCGTAGGTACTTTCAGACCATTACTGTTTTCACTGATCCTATTTGCGCCGTTGGGAGGACAGTTCCTCGAAGTTTAATTGACCCCTTTTTCCCTACAGGAAAAATTTAAAAACATTTTACAATTTTTATCATTTAGAACAATAATTACCGTCAGTTTGACGTTCATACGGTATACTTTTTAGCAGGGCAGTCGGTATGGAAAGCCACATGTATCAATATTTAATTCAATTTACAATATGGTTTCTCTTAATAAAATACAAATAGAAGAAATAGAAATACCACCACTAAAAAAAAACAACGACGAAATCAACAACACTCATGTTGATGGCATTGATGTTGACGATGGCTGAATACTGTGGATGACTGTGATGATTGTAGTAGGTTGGTGAATGTTGATAAATGCACGTGTTTTAATGTTACAAAACAATCTAAAATATCAATGCAATCAATTACATAAACCAACCATCATATTGTACCATATTTTGCGTAGCATCCTTCTTCTTGTTCTTTTTTTCACAAATGGATGAAATAACATACTTGTTACAAGCATCCTTTATCACAGATACACAGAGAATGGGAGATTCGTGCTGACAATCGAATTTTCTTGCAATCGATTGCAAATAGTTTGTAGTTTAAATTTAAGTTAATTTAAAATAAATGAAAAATCATTTTAAAACCGGTCTACTCACTTTTCAATTAAATCAAAATATCCCTGTAGGAAGCCTGGGGTCAAGTGTCTACAAGTCGCCACATTTTTCGACTATTTTGGGTGACTTTTTAGTGACATGTCCACAAAGGGTCTACACTTTTTACATTCCTTTTTCGCAGCTGCAAAGCTGTGCTTGTTTTTGATTTTTTTTGTTGAAAATACATGTGCCATAGCTGCATGTAAAATTAAAGTTTTTAATAAAAATATAAAGAAAAATTAATTTAAAAGTTAAATATACAAATTTGAACAAAATATATAATGAGCAAAAGAAATAACAAAAAACTTGTAACAAAAAATTTGTCTACTCCAAAATTAAATTTGCACGAACATTTTTTAGAATTTAAATTAAATTTCCTAGTGTGGAGATTTTGTAAAAACTTCCAAAACTGTAGACTAAAATTAATAAAATGTTTTAGTGAATCTCTAGTTCCAATGTCTACACCTAGTCAATAGTTGTGTAGATTCGTAATGACAAGCACATGTTAAATGTCTACAACAGAGAGCTTTGACTGGGATTTAAATAGTCAGTATTACTGATGACAAAGTCAACAGTGAATCAGTACAGTTTCACTATCGACATTTCCTACAGGGTATATCTTTTCATTTGTATTTAAATATTTATAAATTAACTTAAAATACCCGCAAAAAATAATAAATGATTTTTCAACTTATTTTAACTGTTAAACTAACCATAAATCTGTAGAAACAAAAAATGTTTCCTGTATTAATTTATTTTAACTGTCAACTAATTAACTACAAAATCCGTAAATAGTAATGATTTTTTCCTTTTTTTTAAACTGCAAACTACAAAATCCGTAAAAATAAATGATATTTCATTTATTTTGTTTGTTTTTAAATGTCATAAAAATTAACTACAAAGTTTGTAATAATGTTCGATTTTTTTTATTTATTTTGTTTTAGGCAATTAACTATAAAAAAACATTTATTAACAAAACATTTTAAATGAAAATATTAACTCCCAGCAAAAATAAATGGAAGTGATTCTTAAGGAATTAATTTTTCATTGATTCTAAAGTATCGTTTAGTTCTGATTTTTCTCTTCTAAGGAAGTTCTTTTTCACAACTTATAAAAATGTGATTTTTAATGAAATTAAACACCTTTCAAATCTCTGACTCTACAAAAAGTAAAAAGTTTACATATTGTAGTAAAAGTTGCAAGGATTTCAAATAGAGATAAATAAGGCCCGATTGCTGAATTTCCCGCTAAAATTTAACGAACAGTAAAACTCAAACTTTGTATAGGAAACAACAACAAATGTGTCAGTTTAATTCCAAGGTCGAAGCTAACGGGAGATTGTGAAAATGAGGCTAAGGCCCGATTACTGATGTCCTGTAGAAATCTAAATTAAAAATTCAAAACTTATTTGGGAAGAACAAAATATTTAATTTTTCACTAAACCATAAGAAGGGCTTTAGATGCAATGCAAAAGGATCATACAAGAAAACTTCCACCCTATGACACCCCTATGTGAAAATCATTGGTTCCGATCCAAATTCTCACAACACCGGAATCAAATCACTGCTTCTTTTTCTCTTCTTTTGGTACTTTTTTTTGCTGGGCTGTAACAGTAAATCTGTATTTATATGTAATTTACTCTCTTAATAAATGACAAAATATATTTCTTTGTAATTCAACAACAGTTACATAAACATATTTCGAGTGTAGAGTTTTGAGTGTATGGTTGACTCAATAAAAATTCGACAACCTTAGTTTAACAACTTAAGCTGATTTTTATTCGATTCGCAACAAATTTGATTGCCAGCACAAATCTATTTTCTTTGAGTGTATAACCATACAAATAAACGTACATATTTTCATTTCTATTATCTATTTCATTACCAATGTTTTACTTGATGGTGTTTTGTCAACTGATGTAAGATGCGCATAGTAGATGAAAACAGAAATTCACTTGTGTAAATCCTTTACTTTTTTAATACATATAATATGATATTGTTGTTGATGTTGATGATGATGATGATTATGATGATGTTGTCCTTGCTACTGCAACAAATACTGTTTGTCTGTCTGTCTAAATAACTACTACTATTGCCATACAGTGAGTTGGTATCTTTAATATCCCTGTTGCCTGCCGCCTGCCTGCTTGTCAGTATGTTTTGTATGCTTAATAAAACAGTTACAGTTGGTCTATGTCTGTACCATCTCAAATGGTTGCTTTCATCTTATATTCATACCAAAAATATTGCTTGAAGCCATCAATCATTTCACTTTTTTACTTTTGCGTGTGTGTTCCTTGGCTCCTTCCTTCAAAATATTAGTTGTTCGTTCATGTTTTTGCATGCTAATGTTGTCATTCTTGTTAACAATGTTGTCCTTTTCATCATCGTTTACTACTACTACTACTGCAATATTTTTCAATATTTGTTGCAATAAGTTTTTTTTTCTTAAGTTGTTGTGATAAATTGTTGAATTTTCCTTATGAAGATTATGTAAAACAAATTAAATTATTTAAAATTTAATATTTTCATTTGTAGGAATTTTCACAATTTGTAAATTCTTGTTATTTTCTTCTCGGTGAGAATTTCTTTTAAGCTGAATTTTAAAAATTTTATAGAATTTTGGATAGCACCAGTTTAAAATTTATTTAGGGTTTTCCTTGTATGGAGAAAAAAATTATTGAATAGAAATACCTATTCGGGTGTAAAACTACACTCAAAAAAACAAAATGAACTATAATTTAGAAAAATTATCTTATTTAGAGGAAAAATTAAAACGAAAACGGCGCCAAAGACACTTTTTACCAATATTTAATAAAATTTTCCTTGAAATTAAGAAACAAATTTTACTTAAAATTTCGTCAAAATTTCTAAATTATAGAAAAATTTTACTACTGAGAAGTAAATTGTTTTAAGAAAACAGTAAAATTTCCTTCTATTTAGTTCACACATCATCTAAAATTTTACTGTTAGGAAATATGTCCTTGGTTTTAAGGAAAATTTTATTTTATTTAAGTTCATTAGATAACTTTTACTACTAAAACTAGGACTTAACTCCCTAAAACTAAGAAAATATTTTCTAACAAAAAGTTAAATAGCACTTCTTTTAAGTGAAAATCATCCTTATCCTGCTTCTATGGAAAAGGTAATATACTTTACACTCATTGCGTAGGTATTTTCCCACTTTCGGAGGACTTCCGCTTTGTGAGGACACTGCTCTTAACAAGCTTTTTGCTATACATTTTTGTCTTAAAATTAAATTGAATTACACTAAATTCATGTATTTAAAATATAAATTAAATTTCATTAGCAAAAAGGTAAACAAATTAAAAAAATGAACTGCAGGATATCCTGAAGCGTTATATATTGTGACAAAGTCATATCCTTTTAGTAGTTAATTAACGGTTCTGCTTGCAAAAACTACAAAATGGGACGCCCTACGTGACACACGGCATCTATGGCTAAGGAACACTGGGGGTCCTTTGTCTTCTTAAATAAACTAATTTAAGAAAATTGTTGCAAAAATACAAAATATCACAGTTACATTTCATGTTATTATTGGAAAATGGAAAAGTGTCATAAGTTCATTTTATGGGATTTTTAGCTTAAACTTTATTTGACATATAAAAATTTAAACTTTTTTATTATAAAGTGAAAGAAATAGTTTAATAAATATAAAGTTTAATAAGCGCTATGTCAATTAAAGGAAAGCCATTATGACGTAATGTATAAAAATGTGCCTGCTTTATTTTGTATTGTAGTCAACAAACAAATTTATTACATAAAAGCGCAAAATTAGAAATTTTTAACCTTTTGCTAACAAAATTTTAAAAAAATATTTTAAGCTCAATGTTTAAGACTGTTAAGATTAGAGATGGGCACGTGAGAGATTTTTGACTCACGCAACCAAAAATTAAAATCATACACGAAATTTTTTTTAAATGGTTACTTAAATTTGTTTCAATTAATAATATTTTTTCTTTAAAATAAGGAAAACTAACAAGTTTGTTTTGAGTTTATTTTTTTTTTTTGTTAAATATTGAAAATAAGTTAAACGTCTTCCAACAAAAAAAAAAATCCTATACCTAAGCTTAATATTTCTCAAACATTAAAAAACTTTTACTTGAAAAAAATATATTTTATTAAAATTTTTTAAATTGCATGAAAATTTTCCCTAGAAATGGTTCATTAGTTTCTAAAATCAAATACATTTTTATTATCAAATTTATTACTTTTAGTTTCTAGTCGCCTGAACTAATTTTTAGAAAACAATTCTTCAATATTTACTAAACTTAATTTTATTACATTTGAGTATGCAACTTTCTTAAAACTAAGATGTTTTTTTCTTAAAATGAATAAATTTTTATTTAATTGGCTTGTATTTTTTTTCGTAAAATCAAGAAATATTACTTAGGAAAAATATGAACTATTTCTGAGTATATAAACTATTTTGCTTTTGCCCAAACATAAGAATTTTTATTAATTTAAAAAAAAATTTTCAAAGTTTTAATAAAATTTTACTTAAATTGAGAAAGTTTAAAAACTATTTTAAAGCAAATTTTGTATTAATTTTTAGTTCTTTTTTAAAGTACATACGTTTTTCGCGAAATATTGCGAGATAAAATACTTGAATCCAATAAATAAGGGCAAACTGGAGATACATTTTCTTACCCCTGAGGTCAAAAGTCAAATTTTAAAAGATTTTTATTTTGTTTAATCATATTAATATAACAGATATTTTTTAGTTTATTTCGCTAGGTCAATAATTTAATTTAATTCCACACCATTAACATCTAATAAGTGACGGATCCAGCCCTTGCTTTTGCAGTGGGATAATTTTTAGTTTTTCACTAACAAGATGATTATTTTTTTCTAAAACTTATCTTAAACAGACCTTGAAAAATGTAAATCTTTATTGAATTAATTCGCGAAAAAAATAATTCTTTTTGTAATTTGCGAATTAAAAAAAGGATTGATTTGATTTGCGAATTAAAACAAAATATAAAACATCCTTATCTTTAACATTATTTTAAAACATAAAGTAATGAGTTACCGGTTATTGGGTACATAATGCATTACAATTCGACAAAAGTTAAAATGCTTATTAAATTTCTTATTACTTTGAATTTTCATTCATAACATATAATGTAAAGATTCAACTTTAAAAAATTCTAAATTATTTTTTTTGGAAAATAAGATGTTTGTTGAAAACAAATTGTAAATGTATGTACTTCCTTTAAAAAAATTCGTAACAATTTAGTCCACAAGAGAGATGTTGTGTATCATCAGCAAGCATCTGTATAAATGTGTAGTACTCACGCATTATAATACGATATATACAACCGGAAATTGAATAGTTTCCGGTATTGAACAATGATTATTTCAAAAAAGAAATATAAACTCCAAAAAAACCAAGAACACAATACACAAGCAACTAACAACTACACACAAAAAATATATACTATTTTACAATCATCCATAAAATTAAATATACAACACTTGTAAGAAACTAACAGGTTTTTTTCGCTTCCATCTCTTATTGTATGGACTCTAGAGATTTGATATCACGATAAAGAAAAAAAAAATAAGGAAGAAATTAAGTTAAAGTAACAAAAAAAACTTGTTACCACAAAAATAATAAAAACACACACACATACATACAAACTAACAACAATAAAGTTTATCAGAGCCAAGCAATGAAGCGTTAATATTTTACAACAACTTTTCTCTATCTACTTTCTTTTTTGATGTTGAAGACATGTTATTGATGAGAATTGTCAATATTACGATACAAAAACCAAGAATATTTGATTGGTTTTTGGATTCTTTTGTAGAATTGCAATTATTTTTATCATTTTTGGATTTTATTTTTATTTGTTTTTTTTTTTTCTTATTTACAGTTGCAATTTTGTTTGTTAAAAATTCAAATTGTCGATTTGATTAATAATTATTATAATTTATTAACAGAATTAAAGCAAACAGGTAAACATCATCAGAATTCTTTACCATCATTTTTTTTGTTTTGCTAAATTCTTTAAGCAAATATTTGTCTGCTATGCTATCAATTATTTTTGTGACAAATATAAAAAAAAAATTTTATTTCATATACTCGTATTAAAGAATTTTTCTATAATATCCCCAATACACTCACCAAAAAAAAGTCTGTAATGGCAACTGAACATTTTGCTGTTATTACGGGAAATTTTGCTAGTTTCAGCCCAGCGGTATTTTTTTCGCTAATTTTAGCAACACATGTCTGCTGACGTGTAGTACAATGAAATTAGTAGAAAAAATAATCAGCCGCTACTAAATTTTAGTAAACTTTTTGTAAAGCGGAATTTAAAACAGGTTTCCTAAAATCAGCAAAAAAATTTACTAAATATTGTGAATATAAGTACAAAATTAATTTTTTGTTATCGAGCATCAAATTTTTTTTATTTTATTTATTTTTTTCAAAAAATATTTTATACAAAATTTAAAACAAAATAAAAGGCTTAAAAATCTTAAAAATTGTTAAAAACGAATTTATCATATTGTTTTATTTTGTTAATTTCTGTTTTGAAAAATATTGTCGCAAATTTTTTTAATTTCAAGGTCAAATTTTAATTATTTTTGGGGCTGATTTTTAGAACTAAAAAACTTTTTAGTGCTATTTTAAGTGAATGTAATATTTTTAGACATAAATCGGTATATTCACTTCCGATCCCTTTTTTTAATAGATGTAACATTTTAAAGCAATTTAAGTTTGTAGGTGTAAGTTTTAATTAGAAATAACATTTCCTTCAACATTCACTTTTTTAAAATTAGTAATTTTTTTTTTGCTAATTTTAGTAAATCGGTTTTCAAAAATTTTTAAAATGATTTCTGAAATTGGCAACAAAAATTTGTTAATATTCTGTAAAAACTCTGTAATGTGTAAAATGTAAATAGCAAAAGGATTTGTTAAATAATAATTTTTTTATCAGTTTACAAATTTTTCTACTAACTTTTTTTTCTGAGTGTCGACAGACGTATTTAAACTATAAGAAGTAGAGTTGCCATGCATCTTGAATGTGTAAATAATAATAAGAATGAGCCTTATGGATTACTTGGTTTAAAAAATTGTTTGTACACTCTTAAAAAAAGTTGAAGCCATGATTTCACACTGTTGGACAAACTAAAGTAAAAAAAAATTCAAAGCATAATTTAAATTGTTCAAAATTTGTCAAATGTGAAAAACACGTAAATGGCACTATTTATTAATAAAAAACGCCCACAAATTAAAAGTGTTATTTGCAATATTCCGCCGTGGGGCGTGACATTTAAGGTAAAAACAGGCAAAATTTTCTTGAAATTGGAATTCGTCTACAGAATAGGAAAATATTGATCAGATTTTTTAAAATTATGTATACACTTTGTACATGTATATACAGAATTGTCGCAGGACTCGAAACTTACGGCAATTTAGATAAGCATTAAAATTTCAAAATTGTGCATATAATGACTAAATCGTCAGTATTACAGGACGTGGATATGGTAAAACGAAAATTTATATCATGTATTACTTTTTAGACCTTTAAAATTTTCAAAATTATAAAAAATGTAAAATGCAAAACAGTTTTTAACTCATATCGTCCCAAAGATTTTTTTTTCTTTTTTATAACTTTATAAAAGTTGGTAGTTTAGGTTATTTGGGGTTGAAAACACGAATCTGAAGTAAAATTTTTTTTTTCAGATTTTCTGTTTTTGAGAAAAATGGTGTTTGATTTTTCGAAGGCATATTACAACAATTAAAATGAAAAAAAAAACAAAAATATTTGTTTTCTATTGCTGAAAGTTTAATCGTTTGTTAATGGAACTACATTTTTAATTTTTTTATTTTTTTTTATACATAGTTTTTAGTATTTAAAATTATGATAAATTTTGCTTATTACTCTAAAACAAATGGATTAAAATAAAATTGTGATATTTTATGGTAAAATAATACTATTTTATTGTTAAGTTTGAAGCGCGATAGCTTTGAAAAGATTTCCATGTCATTCAAAAGGAAATTTCATTAGCTATTTTTCATGTATACATTACTTACAGATCTGATCAATATTTTCAAAACAGTCATAATTGGTAGTTTTTGTCTTAAATGCCACGGATCAGAAGGGCGGATTGCCAAAACAAATATTAAATTTTTGTATCTGTTCATCTATCTCTGTGATTAATAAATGGCGGTTGTTTAGTACTTTCATTAAAATTTAATCAAATTTGAACAGTTAAGGTTTTGTTAAAAATAACGGTTTTAGACTTTATATTGTCAGATAGTGTACACCTCTTTAGATTTTTGATTAAAATTATCATCTTTTGAGATCTGAGAACAGGAAATAGTCGCTGGGGTCCAGATCTGGAGAATACGGTGGATGCGGAACCAATTTGAAGCCCAATTCATAAATTTTCGCTATCCTTTTCGCTGACTTGTTTTTGGTCAAAAGTAACCTCTCGCGGCACCCACTCACTTTGCACAGAGCTTTCTCATATCCAAATATTCCTGAATGATATGATGTGTTCACGTTCAGTTGATATCTTTGCGAGTGCCCGCTATTTCATTCAATTTCAATTTACGGTCATTCGAAATAATTTTGTGGATTTGTTTAATGTTTTCGTCCGTAACATCCTCTTTTGGGCGTCCACTGCGTTCACCGTCTTCGGTGCTCATTTCACCACGTCTAAACTTAGCATACCAATCCTTGATGGTTGATTTTCCTGGAACAGTATCCGGAGACTCGTCACCAAGCCAAGTTTTTGCTTCAACTGTATTTTTTCCCTTCAAAAAGCAATAATATATCAACACGCGGAGCGCCCCGGTAGGCTAGTTGGTAGCGTGCTAGCTTATCAGTGCGGGGGTCGTGAGTTCAATTTCCACCAGAGGCTCTGGTCTGTTTTCGCTACACTGAGCCGAAGGCCTTTGTTGCTAGTGCTCGGTTAGGGTATTAACATATAATTTGTAATTATATGATTAATAAATAAAATAAATAAATAAATAATATCAACACGCGAAATTCCTTTTTATCCATTTTTTTTCACAATAACAAAAGTTGCTTCACTCAAAATGCTATAATTCACAAACTAGTGATCCCACAGCTGTCGAAATTATACACGTGTCTCTTGAAGCTTAGGGCTAACTAAAAATCATATCGATTTAAGTCTAGTAGTGCCATCTATGTCTCAGGCCGGGGAATTCTCAATTGACCTGTTATATAAGACATTTTCCAAGTGAAAAACCCCAGGTGAAAATTATAATATAGTATCAGGTGACTGAATGATACAATTTTTTTTTATAAACACAAGACAGTACTGCATGGAGTGAAAACTCTGTGGCCTAACAATGAAGAATCAGTTATATAAAAGTCCCATTTGGACGACCAGGACGATCTGCAACATTTGTGCTTGTATTACCACATTTAAATTGGGAATACCACCGGCAAAGATTCACCATAATGTTTATTAATCCATTTTTTGGCTTGGACACTATTTTTTCCCCCACCAAAAAACAATATTTAATCAAAGCATGAAACTCTTTGTAATCAATTTTTTCTCAAACTTTAATAGCAGCATCATATTTATAACGGTAACATTTTCTTTCTAATTAATGAAATGTCATGAATTTTTAACAGAATTTTAATTATGGTTGGTCCTAGTGAATAAAAAAAAAATATTGGTCCTTGTCACGCCATCTCTATGTGACCCCACTTTCAACTCGCTCCATGAAAATGTCAAAATTATGTTTTCTCTGATTTATCATTGATTATTGTCTGCATTTTATAATTTTATAATTTCATAACTTTCATATTTTTTGTCATAGTCAGAATATTTCTTACCCCACAGTATAGTTACATTCAATCATGTTATAAAATAGAAAATGGAAATTATGAAATAATAAAATATTTACTATAATAATGATGGTAGCGATCATATTGATGGTTGAAAGTATTTATAATTATTGGGTTATTGATAGTGACAACCATACGCGATTGCAGCAAGCATAATATATTAGCAGTGATTATGTTGCAATCATGTTTTTTCTCTGCATGTATTATCTATAAGTTTGTAATTATAAATATCATTTAATTCTGTTGTATTTTCTTTATTCTTCTATCAACTGTCTTCATTTATAATGATATCATTTTTATCACTTGAACTTTGCTGGTGTGTATATTTTTTGAATTTTCCCCCAAGATTTAATATTTTTCAACATTTATATTTACATTTACATTTACACATTTAATATCACTACAAAAACACATGCTCTTAAATTTATACATTCTTTAGAAAATAAAGTTTAATATCATGATTGCTTTTCTATGCAAAATATATATTCTTTTGGGGTTTATAACAACTCAAGTGGTCATTTGGTTTTTATTTTACTTTACTCTCAGTATATCTATTGTCAACGGTTTCTTCTTTTTTTTTGTTTGTGTCGGTAGGGGGTGAAAGGGAAAAGTATATGGAAGAGTATATAAATCTTTGGTGTTTGTTTTTCCCTCGACCATTTATATATACTTGTTTTATTTTTTTATTTTTTGGTTAAATCGATTGTCATTTATAACCAATTTTTGTTATCGGTTTCAGTGTTTTTTCAGTTAAATATATATTTTTTTATTATTTTAAGGGTGAAAAATGAACAATTTATCTTATAGCCAGCCAACTACTAATAAAATATACATATAAAATTGAATAGTAAATTATAATTCAATCGTAAAAATGAATTTTTAATATTTTCTGTAGAAATATATTGTGTTTTTTTTATTTTAAATTAATATTTGTAATGCGTTACTAGAAACAGTTAATCAATACATACTTAAGGCTCAACTTTAATTGGTTTAACTTTGTATTGGTGTGAAAAGAAATTTTAGAAATACAAATTTTTGATATTATAAAATTTTATTTCCCAGCTGAAGTTTCTTACGACAATTATTCATTGTGACTAAATCTTAGCTTGGCTGAATAGCTTAAAAATTGTTCCTTCTGTATGTGGTTTATAATGTGCAGCCTTTGAATAAAAAATCGGAAATTAATGTGCAGCCTTCGAGTTTAATTCAGCTGAGCTGAATATTTCGAACGATAAATTCTTTCTACAAAATTTTTTTTTTTACCAATTTAAATATATATTTTTTTGCTTATTAAGTAAATCCGTTGTATTTTTTTATCATTATTAGCTGAATACGTTTTGTACTTGCTAAGTTTATAATTGGTTTTAATTTTTTTTTATCAAATTCAGCTAAGCTAAATGATTTACATTAAACTACTGTGGAGTGTATTAATTAGTAAGCTAAACTTTACTTTTTCTGAATCATGTTTTCTGATCTTATAATTTTTGCTTATAAAACAAATTCAGCTGAGCTGAATACCAAAAAAATATCGTTACCGTTAATATATTTATATGTACATAAATACTTTAAAAAATTGATATTTATTCAGCTCAGCTGAATACCACGAAACCGTGTTAATAAAATTTATATAAATTTTTTTATAGCTGTTTTCATTTAAAAAGTGTTAAAAAGCTGGAAATAATTAAACTAAAGTGTTTTTTACTACAATAAATTAAGCTACGCTAAAAAAATATTATATTGTTGTTTTGTAGCGAAAACCGAAAATACTTCCATTCTATACTGCTGGCTTTTATCGATTTCTTTTAATTTTATTCTTTTTTAATAAAATTTATCATAAGATCGCACCACCTTACAGGAAAACAAAAGTGCACCGTACACCTTCGAATATTAAGTATTGTTGCAAGGCCATTCGAAAAAAATTGTATTTTTTTGCCGAACTTAGGGGTCGCCTTTTTAAGTTTTTCGTTATATCTTCAATATTTACAGTCCGATTTTAAAGTGTGATATATCGTTTTTTATGTTTCGAGGATAACAAGTGTCACGTTTTAGTACTCACCCCCCAAATCTCATCCTAATGTGCCACTCTAATGTGAGAAAAGTAAAGATCGCAAAAAATCATTAAATGTTTGCTAAGGAAGTATTTCGCTAATTTCAGCACAACTATTGTAAAAATGTTTTTTATCATTTTTTTATTGCGGAACGTAGGGGTAACATTTTTAAATGTTTCATAATATCTTCAGTATTTACAATCGAATATTTAAGTATGATACATATATTGATGTTCTTGCAAGGACCCTATAAACAAGAATGAACAAACTACCAAATTTTTAGCCACCCATGATGCCAAATGGTGCGACTACAAAAAAATTCTTAGTCGAGACCACTAAATTCTTAGCCGATTTACAGAAAATTTAGCCTCTAGCAAGGGTATTTAATCAGATAAACGTCCGCCTCTGTTAGCCTCACAAATGCGAGCCCTTTTGAACACATTTTTTATTACATTCTCACACATTTCACGCAGTATTTCATTAATTTCATCAGGAATATTTTGTTTGAGTTGCTCAAGCGTTTCTGGTTTGTTTGCATAAACCCTGCCTTTCAGATATCCCCACAAAAAGAATCAGGCGACCGTGGAGGTCAATCAACATCACCATTTCTTGAAATAACTTGTTGTGGAAAGAGGTCTCTAGTAATTCTATTGTAATCCTGGCTGTATGCGATGTGGCACTGTCTTGTTGATACCACATGTTAATCAAGCCCAAAGCATGCAGTTGTGGCATTAAAAAGTTTTCAATCATATCGTGATATCGCTCCCCATTCACAGTTACCGTTACGCCGTTATCATTTTCAAAAAATTAAGGTCCAATGATTCCTCCTGACCAAATTGCACACCAGACTGTCACTTTTAATGGATGCAAAGGTGACTGATGAATAATTTGAGGGTTTTCCATTGCCCCGAACCGACTATTCTGTTTATTCACATATCCATTCAAATGTCACTCATTATGATTTTTTCATGAAAATCGGGGTTGTCATGGGCGAGGTGTAACATCCTATTGGTATATGTAAGGCGGCGTAAATGGTCTTGCGGAAGAAGCTCTTGTGTCAACTAAATCTTAAATGGAAACAAATGCAAATCCTTGTGCAAAATTGTGACCAAAGTTGTTCTTTGAAGACCAAGCTCCTGAGCACAGCGTCGATTTGTGGTTGATGGATTGTTTTGAACACTTTCTTGAGCAGCAGTAATGTTTTCAGCCGATCTTGCAGTACGTTGTGGTCCATGCTTGGGCCCATCACCTACAGACCCTCTTTCTTCGAAATCATTCACTACACGATAAACAGTGCCTTTTGTTGGCACGTTGTTCCCAAAAATTGTTCCCAAAAATTTCACGTAACTTTCTCATCGTCACAGTAATCGATGATTGATTTTGACAAAATGTTTTAACGATTAAACACGTTGGTTTATCGAATATTTTTCCATAATAATTTTGCCACGTGTCTACTTCCCGACTGCCAAATATGAACTGTCAAGACTAATGTTTACCAAAATGGCGGTAAAACAAAGTGGTATACCTTCACGGCGGACACCCTGTATCACGCTTTAAAATCGCACTGTGAATACGGAAGATATAACAAAAAAAAAAAAAAAATAATAATAAAAAGGCGACCCCTACGTTCGGCAAAAAAGTATATATTTTTTTAAATTGCCTTTTAAAAATACTTTATATTCGAACTTAAAATCATTCATTATTTTTTTTTTAATTTTTTTTTAATTCAAAAAGCTTTATTTAAAGACAAATACTTTTAAGTTCAAATTATGAACTGTTAAAAAAAAAACACGATTGTTTTGGTGAGTTGATCAAAATATAACTAACTTTATTTTTCATTCTTTTTGGTTCTTATATACTAATTACAAATATTTTATTGAGTTGTATTTTTATTTAACAAGTAAACAATTCTTTGGAAAAAGTTTAGTTTGCAATTCTTTCTTTTAGTAATTTTTTATAATTTATTAATTTTGTATTTATTAATTTTGTATTTATTAATTTTATTGCATTATCGTTCATTTATATGGGAACGGAAATGCAAGAAAACAATTCTTAAGAAGAAGTCTGGTTTTAATAATTTGCTATGTCTTAAATAATTTTTTAAGAAAACAATTCTTAGGAAAATAAATTGTTAGGTTTGTAGTCGTTTATTAATTTTGCGTAATTGCATTTATTTATTTTATTGCATTTTCGTTTATTTGTATGGGAACGGAAATGCAAGAAAACAATTTTCAAGAAAAAAGTCTGGATTTAACAATTTGTTACGTTTTAAATAATTTTTAAGAAAACAATTCTTAGGAAAATGAATTGTTAGGTTTGAAGTCGTTTATTAATTTTGCGTAATTGCATTTATTTATTTTATTGCATTTTCGTTTATTTATATGGGAACGGAAATGCGAATTAACTTTAGATTATGTTATTGATATGGTTTAGGGGAGTGATGGGAGATATTATAACACCCCCACCGTTAGTCTGAGGCTCCGCCGAGGAAACAATAAGGGTTCTTGTTTTAATTGTTTTTACATAGATTATGATAAAGATAATAATTAAAATAATAGAAATCCCTAAACTACTACCGGTATTTACCAGAGTGTTTTTTAGAAACTTATTATTAACAATTTTTATGGTTTCATTAAAATGTATATCCTTGATATCTAAGTCAGTAAGTTGAACATTGTTTTTATTTATTTTTAATATAAATTTTTCTAAGACAAATATTTCTCTTGTATTTACTTTAAAATTTTCATAAGTCTTAAGTTTTGTCTTAACAATACAATTTTCGAATTTTATTAAATAAGTTTTAAATTTTTCTAGTTTATATGGATGTTTACAGTTAGTTTCGATTTTATCTTGATAGTGTTTGAATATAAGTAAGCCAGGGTAAATTTCCTTTTCTTCTGAGTTTTTTGTTAATTTCATATTACATTTAGGTTCAAGATTTTTGACAATACTCGTTAGACAATTATCATTTATTTTTTCCAAGTTTTTATATTCTAATGTGTTCGATTTATATACTTCGTTGTTTTGAATAAGAACAGTGTTCCCATTTAGTAATAAGGTTCTATTTTTATTATCCGGAATTGGTTCAAATACTACTTCTGAAAATGATTCGTTCAAAAATCTTGGAACATTCAATGTCAATACTATGAAGTTTTCTTTATATGCTAGCGATACTTTTGTCTGAAGATAAGATTCTATATTTCCTATAAAATTAAATTCTTCCTCTGTTAATATATCCGAAGGGATTATTCCTAATTTTGAATTAAAAATAACGTGTCCAATCTCGTTCACATGGTCCATTAGTAGGTTAATGTCGTTATTAATGCGGAAAACGTTCTGTAAAAATAGGGTTTCGTCCTCTAAGTCGAGAATTTTATTCTGCGTCTCTGTCTTGAATCTGTTTACGTAGGTCTGTATTATTTTCTGTTGTCTATTTATGTGGTCCGTAATATTTGATATCCTGTTTGACATAGAAGTGCTCAAATATGAGACTTCGTTTAACGCTGTCATTGTGTCTTCGTTATTTTTTTCGAGGTTTATAATTTTGTCGAAAATTTGTTTTTCGTCGTCGCTGTCCATTGTGCCTACCATAAATTTTAGTCCTTTCCCTATTGCGTTCACTAATCCTCGTCTTTTTCTGAATCTAGGTGTCAAGTTATTTATCTTCGTCTTACATATTTCCATGTTCTTATTTACGCTTTCCAATAGTGGAGTGATGTTTGTGTAGGTATCCGAAAGTTTATGTATATTGTCCTGTAAGAAATTGGCTGTTTCCATATATTGCGTAGTATTGATAGCGTGAATTATTCTAATGTATTTATCGATGATCTTTACATCCTTTATCTTAATTGGTATATAACCATGATTGTCAGATAGGTCTTGAATGTCGAGGTATTGTCCGTAGGTAGCCATAAAAATAGTTGTCAGAAAAATCCAAAGTGTCATCTGGAAAAATTGTATATTATATATCTGTATACTCAGGCAAAATATTATTATTTAACTTTTATTCTGGGGTTATCCCTATCTTGAAACTTCTTACTTCGTCTGATATGGGTTTTATAATACTTGTGCCCTGTCTTAACGTTCTCGACGTGGTCGTCATCGATTTTCCTACTATCTATCTTCCTATATTTCCTATGGTTTTTACCTCCTCTAATCTCTTTGATATAATTTGAACCATCCTCTATTGTCACATCTGTCCTGTCTTTATTCAATTTGCCTATGTATTCCTCCTTTTTCTTAGTCATTAAATCATGAATCTCTGTATATTTCTCCTCATTAATTTTTCCATTCAGGAAATCAATAGGTCTGATCTTCGTTGTGCTATGAATTGTGTTGTTGTAGTATCCTATTATCCGCAGAATTTTTTCCTCTGTTGTTTGTTCTTTATTCTTTTCATCGTGCCTTAAAAGCCTTATATGCTCATTTATGGTATTGTGTAGACGTTCTATGTCTGCATTGGAAGTGTGGTTACTGCTTGAGGTAAAGTGTATGTTAATTTTTTCTTCGTTGAGGAATTCGCGCATTGGAATGGCTTTAAAACCTAGCTCATTGTCTACAACTATTTTTTCTATCTTACCAAATGTATTTATGTACTGTAGTAATTTAATTTTAAATTCTGTCCAAGTTCTACTGTTTATCTTGTATGCGACTGCATGTTTTGTAAATTTGTCTATTATTGTCATAAAAAGTTCCTTTTTCAAAGTGTAAAATACGTCTATATGAGCTATCTCTCGTGGTTTGAGTGGGGTTTCACTGACTCTAAATGGTATTTTAGGTGGTCTTCTATCGTATTTTTCAATTGTGCATACTTCACAATTGTTAATGAATTGTGTTATTCTTAATTTTAGGTAGGGGTTGTATATTTTGTTTCCTAGTTCCCCGAAGACAGCCTCTATTCCCCGGTGATTCTTACTTAAATGTTCTTTTTCTATAGCGTTCGTCAGTTCTTCTTCGTCCTTGATGTCTCTAAGCAACTTGGTACATCTTATTATCCTAAATTTCTCATTATTTGAAAAAAGTTCCATATATACGTTCTCCAGAGTGTTAAAAAATTCGTTCTCTATGTAAATTGCATTCAGTTGGTTTGGGTTGAAATGATTCTTCAAAAGAGATATTGAAGTTTCCCTGTCGAGTTTCTTAATTCCTATTACTTTTCTATTATTCCTGAAGACGTTTTCATTCCTTATCCTGGCTGCACCTGAAGAAATTTTCTTAATGATGATTTGGTTCTTAAACATGTTAATAGGGGATTCCGTTTCGTTTATCTTAAGCACTTCTGATTCCAAAGTATTGACGTTAGCGAGTTCGGGTTCTATTCTCGATAATGCGTCAGCGTTGTTATTTTTTATCCCTCTTTTATAAACGATTTTATAATCAAATTCAGAAAGTTTAAGCCTCCATCTTACCAATTTGGAATTTGGCTCCTTAATTGAAAATAGCCATGTGAGAGGTTTGTGGTCTGTTTCTATTTTAAACGGTCTTCCAAAGAGGTATGGGCGGAAATATTTGGTAGCCCAGATGATGGCCAGAAGTTCCTTTTCGATGGTGCTGTAATTGCACTCGTGCTCGTTAAGAGTACGACTCGCGTAACAAATTGGGTGGTTGTCTTGAGAAAGTATTGCCCCTAGTGCAAAATTGCTGGCATCCGTCGTAAGTGTGAATCCTTTTGAGAAGTTTGGATAGGCCAGAATTGGGTCGTGAGTTAGTAATGTTCTAAGGGTATTGAAACTCTCTATGTATTCTGGGTCAGCAATGTTCATTTTAGTGTCCTTCTTCAAGTATTTGGTCATAGGTTTGGCTATCCTGGAATAATCTTTTATAAATTTTCTGTAGTATCCTGTTAGCCCTAGAAACTGTTTTATTTGTTTGGGAGTTTTAGGCATTGGGAAATTTTTAACGCAATCTATTTTTTTAGGGTTAGCTTTTATTCCAAGAGGTGTCACTATGTGTCCGAGAAATTCAGTCTCCCGTTTAAAAAACTCTGATTTATCTAATTGTATTTTAAGATTAGCTTCTTGTAAGCGTTGAAAAATTAAATTAATTGAATTAATGTGTTCCTGTAGGGATGTGGAAAAGATGATTATATCATCTAAATAAACCAAGCAAATTTTGTTAATATAGTCTTTAAGAACATTATTCATTAGCCTTTGGAATGTCGCTGGGGCTGTTTTCAACCCGAACGGCATTCTAATGAATTCGTAGTGTCCTCCTTCCACGGTGAAGGCGGTCTTATGAATATCCTGTTCTCTAACTTCGATCTGATGAAATCCTTTGGCCAAATCTAATGTGGTGAAATACTGGCATCTTCCCAGTTTATCAAGGATTTCATCGATGTTAGGAATTGGGTATTTGTCGTCTATGGTAACTTCATTGAGTTTCCGATAGTCTACGACGAGCCTCCATTTGGTTTTCCCACTTGCATCGGCCTTCTTCGCCACGATCCAAATGGGTGCGGAATAGGGAGAGTTACTGGGTCTAATAATTTTGTTGTCGAGCATTTCTTGTATTTGTGCTTCTACTTCGTTCTTATGTATATAGGGATAGCGATATGATTTGGTATGTATGGGTATGTTGTTGGTGGTTCTGATCTCATATTTTATAGCGGATGTGAACGTTAATTGAGTACCGTCCCGATAAAATATGTTTGGGTATCTCCTTATTAATTTCAAAAGTTGTCCCTTTTCTTCAGCATTCATGTGCTCCGTTCGAATTTGTTCTATTGGTGGTTTACTATTTCCACCTTCAAAAGTACTGAAACTATCGTAGTCTACCTTCTGCGTAGTCAAACGATCGTTCTCAGGTAAGTTGATTGTTTCTATTCTGTCTTCTATTCTAAAAATGTCTTCTGCTATAATTTTCTCGTTATCCTCTTCAAGGCACATTACATCGTCGTTGAATTTATTATCTTCAAAAATCATTGGCAATGTTTTGTTACCAAAAGTTATACTCTTAGTCTTATAATTTATGTTAGCATTTAATGGTTCTAGGATATCATTGCCTATTAAACCATCATAGAAGTCATGGAATTTTATTATGAAAAATTCAAGTGTGCCTATTGCTCCTAATTCTTCAAAAGTAGGTATTATAGCTTTTTTATTAACAAAAAGTTGGTGTTGTAATGTTTTTATCAATAGAGGGTTTGTTAAGTGAATTCTTTTAGGATGACAAATCCCAGGGTTTAAGATTGAATTCGTTGCTCCTGTATCTATAATTAATCGTATGTGTCCCAACTTAGTCTTAATTACTATAGATGGTAGCCTGCCCCCGAGGCTGGAGCCCGAAAATTTTCTGATATTTCCATTTTACCTATGTCCATAGGTTCCGGTGCGTGTCTGAAGTTCTGCCTGTTTGGAATGAAAGGTGGGTTCGATGGGGTTTGATTGTGTGGATTCCGATGTGGTTGTTGGGGGTGTCTGTATTGTCCCTGAAACGTTCGAGGAAAATTTGTTCGTTGGTCATTAAAAGGTTGTTGGTTATTCAAAGGTTGTTGTTGGTTATGTCTGTATTGTCCCTGAAACGTTCGAGGAAAATTTGTTCGTTGGTCATTAAAAGGTTGTTGGTTATGTCTGAATTGTGTGTTGTTAATGGGTTGGTCCTGGAAATGTCTTCGTTTGTTATTAAAATCTAGACGTTTGTTTGGTTGCGAGTTGTTTCTTTGGTGTAATTTATTATTGTCCGTCGAGTAAGCATACCCGGCTTGGAACAGAATGTCCATTGCTCCTTCTAAATCCGCTGGGTTTCTGCAAAATAGTACTGATTTCATCGGCTCGGGCAGTTTGCTTTTGAAAATATTTAATGCGGTGTGCATGTTATTGATTGCACTTTGTCTGGCGGCTTCATCTTCCCCTAATATGATTTTTATTTTGTTATTTAGCCTCTGTAGTTTATTTTTTATATCTTCATAAAATTCCACTGTGTTTGTTTTAAATGTTACGCTCCTTAACTCATCAAAGAGCTCCTCGCAGGACCGCCTATCCCCAAAGTTGTTTTGCAAAATGTTCTTTATCTCTGGCCAAGAGACGGCGTGGCAGTTGATTTCGATAGTCTGCCTGGCTTTTCCTTTCAGTTTTGACTTGATTATGTCCGAAAATAGTAGTTGTGACATTCCGTCAAACGTGCGCAGATGTGGGTGTACCCTATCTATAAGTGTAGTGAAGATTTGTAGGTCCCTATGGTCCCCATTAAATTCTGGTAAACTGTTCAAGTATTTTAATGGGTTTATTGTTAGACTGTTAGGTTGTTCTACTACTTGGTCTACCATTTTTGTAATTATTGTCTTTCCTACACCCTAATATGTTTTAATTTTCTTTTCTTAACTAAATATTTCTTTCCTGCAATTTTCTTTATTAATGTTATCTGTTGAGAGTATCTTTCCAGGATTTCAATATCCTCTTCTTTTGGAGTATACAAAATAATTCTCTCTATTTCCGATTCTATTGTTAATTTCTCCCTTATATTCATTTAACACTTACAAGATACTAGGTTTTAATTATAATTTGTATTGTATATGTATATGTATATGTTCTTCTTTACAAAAAAATAAAAATAAATCTTACTCTTAATATTGATTTGGTGTGGACTGGCATCGAGGACTTCTGATTCCTTTAGGTAATGGTTGTTCTTTGGATGTGTTGTCACTTGATGGTTTAATTTTGGTGAAGCAAAAAATTTTCCCTCGTTGAATATTGTTGCTCTTATTATCCAGAGGTTCTTAGTGAGGCAGAAACTTTTCACTTGTTGAATTAAGAATGTTGTTTATTTTTCAAAGGTTCTTAGTGAGACAGAATAAAACTTTTCACTTGCTGAAGAATGTTTTTTTTTTTTTTTTTTACAAAATTTTTCACTTAAGAATAGTGTTATTTTTATTATTCAGAGGTTCTTAGTGAGGCAGAATATTTTTTCACTGGTTGTTCTGAGTGAGACAGAATAAAACTTTTCACTTAAAAATATTGTTATTTTTATTACCAAAAAAAAAATTTGGAGTGTTTACCAAGGGATTTTCGATATCCTATGTATGTTCATCTACGATCTTTCGTGGGATGAATACAAACTTGGCTTTGTTCACGGGTTTGTGCACAGATACCGCACTAGAAATTGAAATTTCGAGTCCTACCGCGTGGATGAAGAAATCTTTTGGTTTTTCTTATCCTTTAAAAAATTTTTTTTTCACTTTTTGAAACTTTATTTTTATTTACGTTGGGTAGGACTTGCGGTATCCTACCGACTGCGCCACTTTTAAGTTCAAATTATGAACTGTTAAAAAAAAAACACGATTGTTTTGGTGAGTTGATCAAAATATAACTAACTTTATTTTTCATTCTTTTTGGTTCTTATATACTAATTACAAATATTTTATTGAGTTGTATTTTTATTTAACAAGTAAACAATTCTTTGGAAAAAGTTTAGTTTGCAATTCTTTCTTTTAGTAATTTTTTATAATTTATTAATTTTGTATTTATTAATTTTGTATTTATTAATTTTATTGCATTATCGTTCATTTATATGGGAACGGAAATGCAAGAAAACAATTCTTAAGAAGAAGTCTGGTTTTAATAATTTGCTATGTCTTAAATAATTTTTTAAGAAAACAATTCTTAGGAAAATAAATTGTTAGGTTTGTAGTCGTTTATTAATTTTGCGTAATTGCATTTATTTATTTTATTGCATTTTCGTTTATTTGTATGGGAACGGAAATGCAAGAAAACAATTTTCAAGAAAAAAGTCTGGATTTAACAATTTGTTACGTTTTAAATAATTTTTAAGAAAACAATTCTTAGGAAAATGAATTGTTAGGTTTGAAGTCGTTTATTAATTTTGCGTAATTGCATTTATTTATTTTATTGCATTTTCGTTTATTTATATGGGAACGGAAATGCGAATTAACTTTAGATTATGTTATTGATATGGTTTAGGGGAGTGATGGGAGATATTATAACAACAAATCAGCTGAGCTAAACTTTTGCTGAATAACCTAAAAATGCCTAACATTAGAATTTTGTATATATTTTTTTTAACTTAATAAATAATTTAATTGCTTTTAATGTAAATTCAGCTTAGCTAAACTTTGCTGAATTGCTTCAAGATTTATTGCATAACAAATTTTAACTTTTTTGTACAATTTGGTGTATTTAAAATTTATTCAGCACAGCTGAATTTGGTAAACATTCAATATTAAAGTTGAACAACTTAAATTTTTATTGGAAAATAAACTCTTTATTATCTACAGGCTGTAGCAACTTTATTTATATTCTATCCCTCAATCAATTTTCTTTTCTTAACGAACACAATCAAAACAATATTTACCAACTTATGACAAGCATAATCAGCACATGCTTAAGATACAAATCCAAAGAAAACTTCGCTTTTGCAAATTTAGCAATTTGGCTAAAGAAGAAATAAAAAAAAACAAAACTGCCATGTTTAACAACAGTTAAGTCAGCATATAAACCCTTTTTCTTTGTTTGCCTGAAACAATGGCCAGCCATCAAATAAAGGGCAGGAATAAATGTCTTAAATTAAATTTATAAATTTAACTCTTTCATTTTTATCCAGAGAATTACTAAATTATACAACAGTTTCTGTTGACCATTAACTAATAGTTTGAAATAAAGTAAATATAAAGTTAACATCGTCATAAGACATGTTTAAGTTAATTTCAACAAATTTAACACATTTAACCAACCAATGAACGAAAAAAAAAAAATCTTAAACTAAAAACTTCACTAGAAAGTCACATAAAAGAACGACCGACATATGTTAAATCCCAGCCTGTCATTGACTTTTTATATTTTTGCTTCTGTGTGTGTATGTGTGTTTTAGAAAAAACTAAAAACCAAACACTTAATACAATCACTTTTGAGGATTGAAGAGATTATTGTTTGACTTAAGGGGTCTTTGCAAAAATTAAAAAAAAAAAAATACTTGTTAAATAAGGGTCACCACAAATTCAGCAGATACAACAACAACAAATATTGACAAGTAGTAGGTTAGATGTATGGAATGTATGAATGAATGGTTCGATGGATCTATGGATGGATGTATACATAAATAATGATGGTATGACAATCAAAATATTTGTTGATATTTGGATAGAAAAAACAAATAAAATATTTTGCTACTCAGCTAAGTCGAAATTTATTATGCTCTACACTCACCAAAAAAAAAAAAAATAATGTAATGCCAACTGAATATTTTGCTGTTATTACGAGAAATTTTGCTAATTTGAGCCCAGTGGTATTTTTTTTTGCTAATCTTAGCAACACATGTCTGCTGACGTGTAGATCAATGGAATTTGTAGAAAAAATTAGTTGCCGCTACTAAATTTTAGTAAACTTTTTTTAAAGCGAAATTTAAAACCGGTTTGCTAAAATCAGCAAAAAAATGTACTAAATATTATTAATATTAGTACAAAATTTCAAATTTATTGTTTTTTTTATCGAGCATCAATTTTTTTTTAATTTTTTATTTATTTTTTTCAAAAAATATTTTAGACAAAATTTAAAAAAAAAACAAAGGCTTAAAAATTGTTAAAACATAAACGAATTTATCATTTTGTTTTTATTTGGTAATTTCTGAAATATATTTTAGTCATTTTCTTTTTTACTTTTAAGGTCAAATTTTAATTGTTTTTAGGGCTGATTTTTAGAAGTAAAAAAAAAAGTTTTTAGTGCTATTTTAAGTGGATGTCCTATTTTTACACATGAGTCGGTATATTCACTTTCGATCCATTTTTTCAACCTATGTAACATCCCTGCGGGAAAAAGGGGTCAGTTGGGAATTGGCACTTGTCTCGGGATAGGTGAAAACTGGACCGGTTCCGAAAATACATATCAAGAGATAGGTGAAAAGAGTACCGGTTCCTAAAGTACCTACCACGTGACCAGAGGCCAATTGACACTCCCCCCCCCCCCCCCAAGGACAAGCCCATGTTAAAGTGACCGGCCCTATGATCGGTCCCTATCACAATGAACTGGTCACGTGACGTGTCCTAGGACAGGCCCTTTTCCCGCGGGGAAAACTTATAGATAAGTTTGTATCGGTTTTCAAAAATTTGTAAATATTCTGTTAAAATTCTGTAATTTGTAAAATTTAAATAGCAAAAAGATTTGCTAAATTTTTTACTAAAAATCCGTACAAAAATAGTAGTGGTATTGAAAATCGTTAAAAAAATTTTTACAAACTTTTTTTCTGAGTGTATATGCTTTATATCTACATATTTAAATAAATCAATGCAAATAGCAGAAAAAGTTACTAAATATTAGTTAAAAAGGTTTCTGAAGAAAAAAACTGCTAAAATTAGTACACTTATAAAAGTTTGTAAGTTAAAATAACTGAAAATATAATTTAAAAGAAATGATATTTCATTTAAAAACCGGTCTACCTAATTTTCATTTAAATTAAATGCCATTTGCTATTTATTTTTAAATGTGGATTAATCAACTGACACATTCGTAAGAAACAAATGATATAATCAGTAAAAATAAATGTCAAAATTTTACCTACCAATTCCTTAAAAACAAAGGTTTTTTTTCATTTATTTGCAATTGTTTCCGTTTTTTTTTTTAATACACTCGTACAATACAAAATGTATGTATGCATATGAAGCTATAAACACTTTTTGTGTGAATTTGTTTGTGTATGTATGTGTGTTTATGAAATTCTTGTAATTTGAATTTAAATAATTTTATATTTATCTACAATTAATTTAAATAAAAAAACAAATTGAAATTTTTTCAATATATTTTTTTTTGAAACAGACAGCAAACTAAATTTAAATTTGTATTAACTGTTACGGACACAAATAAACCACAAGTTTCCGTTTTGTGGGTAAATTTTTATTAAATTTCAAACAAATGAAAAAAAATAAATGAAACTGAAAAAAATCGGTAAATGATAGTAAATCATTTCGCATAAATGTATAAAAAAGTTAATATAGATATTTCTTGGTAAAGAAATGTATGTTCCTGTATTTTTAAATGGAACGGAAAACTTTTTTATTAAACTACAAACAGTTAACTACATAATATTCTGAGTGTAGAATTTGCTAAATACTAATAAGAGAGAAATAGCTGTAAAATATCTGCTATATCTACAAAATTTTAATTATATTTTAGTTAAATAAAAATAATTGGTGAAAAATAGTAAACTGTTGATTTAAGAATATAAAATTGTTATTCACTAAAAAAACGTAAAAAAAAAATTAAAAAATTAAATGTTCAAAATAATGAAAATTTCCCTTTTAAATACCATATTTTTATTTCATTTCGTTTATTTCGTCTATTGATATACAAAAATCCTTACAGACTAAGCATACAACTAACAATATTTTCTTATTGAGTAATTCATAATGTTCTTAAAAATTCTTTTAGATTGCGTAAATTTAATAAAAATAATAAATTTCTTCGGATTTATTGTTAATTTATTAAATAAGTTAAGAACTCTTGTGATTGGTTGATTAGATGCATAATTCGTTCTATTGACTTTAAGAAAAAAATAATCATTTTGCCGTAAATGTATTACTGTATGTTCCAATTTTTAATGGACAGTCAACATTATAGTTGACAATATATATAAGAATATAACGGCTTGACTTGATCTCCTTTTTTCTAACTTTTCTAATCCAATTAAATTACATTGAGATTCATTTGATGAAGTTTCTTCGGAAAGAAGACAAAGCATACTTGATAAAAACTAATTTTGTACAAAAACTACCAAAGTAAACAATTTATCTGGCACAATATTTAATCATATCCAATTTTTTATTCCTTAATATCTAAATTGATCTGAAAAATGGCAGATCAAATTAGATCCAGCAATATATTTAGAGATTAAGTAAGATCCAAATTTATCAGAAAAATGGCAAATTGAATTTTATCAGATTTTTTCCAATAATACAATACATATTTAGAATTTAGTTTATTAAAAAACGTATGCAAGAATTTTAAATTAAAAAATATTTAAAACCTAATAAACAATGCCTTCGCCGAGATTTGAACTCAGTCTGCCAGAGTTGTAGTGACTAAAGCACTCAGCAGTGTGTGGCTGACTTTATATCCTAACACCCTAACCGAGCACTAGCAACGAATGCTTTCGGCTCGTTGTAGCGAAAACAGACCAGAGCCTCTGGTGGGAATCGAACCCACGACCCCCGCACTGATAGGCTAGAACGCTACCAACTAGCCTACCAGGGCGCTTAGGCTATATTTTTCGTAAAATTGTGTTATATATAACTATATCTTCGAAACATATATATAACTAGCTGACCCGGCAAACGTTGTTCTGCCTAGGAATAGGATTACATTATTATCTAGGTAGCTCGCACAAAGTTTGAATATTCTCACAATAATAGTACCCCAGATATGCAATAATAAATTTGTACTTCGTATGGGAGGTGCCACGCCCATTGCTTGGATCCCCCATATTTTTTGGAAGATTATGAATATTATTATCAAAGAAGCTCACACAAAGTTTGAAGACTCCCACTTTAATAGTACCCCAGATATGCAATAATGAATGTTTTCTTCGTATGGGAGGTGCCACGCCCATTGCTTGGATGGCACTCATTTTTTTGGGAGATTATGAGTATTATTATAAAAAAAGCTCACACAAAGTTTGAAGACTCCCACTGTAACAGTACTCCAGATATACAAAAATACATTTTTACTTCGTATGGGAGGTGCCACGCCCATTGTACCCATATAGGTCAATTGTGAATCTAAACCATTCAGGGATCAAATAAAACAGACACAACAAATTTCATCGAAATCGGCCCAGCCGTTAAGGAGGAGTGCAGTCACTAACACACGTACAGGAGAATTATATATATAAAGATTATATATTCGGAAATTTGAGAAAAATTGTTACATATTATGGCGGAATTAATAAGACTGTTCTGTACTTATCTGATTTTTTATAATTATATATAACTATAAATAATAATATATAAAATGAGTTAAAATTTGAAAGTTTTGTAAAAAAAAAATAATAATATAAAAAAAATAAAAAAACACTTAAAAACAAATTATCTCCCTGGCTGGGATCCAAACCCATTAATATGGACCCACATATAATTATATTTTATATCATACCCAAAATACTCTAGATATGCAACTATATAATAACAATATCTCAAATTTGTTTGCAAATATTGTACCATATATAATTATATCTTATACCCTATCAAAAAATATTTATTTTAATGGACTATACATTATCATATTGAAAAATATTTTTGATAATGGACCATATATTATTATATATCAAATATTAGAGAGCATATGTAATTATATATTATATATATATATATATATATTATATGGTTCTCTATAAGTCATATATAAGTAAATATGGTCCCATGTAAGCCATATATAATTATATACAGTGTTATATATATTTGTATATAATTGAATATATACCATATCTTATCATTTTTGAACATGTCGTTTGGAGTCCTCATGTCTCTACTTATATCTCCCGTATTGAGAGAGTTCAACGTTTATTTATAAAATTTGCGTTAAGATCACTTTATTACCTGGAATCTGTTAAATATGAATCTAAATGCCTTTTTATTGGTTTGCGAACTTTAGAATTCCGCCGAACTTTACTTACTTGATATAATCAATCATAATATTGATTGTCCTGATTTGCTATCTTTGATTCCATTTTATGTTCCATTAAGAAGTCTTAGGTTTATTGATGCCTTTAATGTTTCAATACATCGGACTGATTATGTATTAATGGTACGTTAACCCGCACATTTATTACTTTTAATCATACTAATTTGAGTCTTCAGAAAAAATCTAAATCATTTATTGAATTTTGCACAACAAAAGATAATTTTAAACTATTTCTTTTTGCCGTATTACAATAAAATTTATTTTCCTTATAAATATTTTTTATACTAATTTTTATACTAAGGAGTTTTGTGTCCATAGACTGAAATAAATAAATAAATAAATAAATAAATATATAAATAAATAAATACATATAAACCATGTATAATTTTATAAAGATCATTATATAACTGGATGTAACTATATATGGGAATTTCTAAAAAAATTATGTAATATATAATTATATATGTGAATGCATACTGTCATATGTAAATATATATAATAATATATTATTAAATGAGGCCACATATGATTATATTTAAACTTTTTTACTCGGGAAGTTATATTTTAAATGTAGTATAAATGAATATAAAAATTAGATTTTTTGTAATAATTGAGTTAAAACTTGTTCGTAATATTATTCAACAAGCGCAAATTTCCATTTGTAATTATCTAAAATATTACTAAAATTTTGTTAATTTAACAAATTTATTCTTGCAGTTTATACCCACTCCATGGCACAGGGTATACTGAGTTTGTGCTGATGTTTGTAACTACCAAGAAGTAATCGTCATAGGCGCCACCTTAGATTATACCGATCGACCCAGAATCACTTTCGGAGTCGATTAAATGATGTATAACGATAATTGGACGAAATTACATTCATATATTAATATTAATATTTAACTCTATTTATGTTTAAAAGTTAGCATTTTGTCCTGTAGTGAAATTAGACCCATATAATTGCTTGAAAAAAATTTATAATTTAAATTGGTTAAAATGTTATTTTGCATAGAAAATTTTAGACTTCTTTTTTGCTTTGAAAATTTCAAATTTACAAAAACCAAATCCGATTTCAATCATTGTGCCTAAATTTCGCCAAGTTCTACAAAACGTTTCACCCTTTTGCATGTTATAGGGTATTTAAAGTTAAGTAATATTTCATCACATATTTATAAATAGATGATTTTGATGTTGATTTTCATGAACCCAGTTACGATGTTGAAGATGTCTGTGACTATGATGATGATGATGATAATGATGAGGTGATGTTGATTTTTATTTCCCTTGTTGTTGTATATTATCATCTCATCGTATATTCTGTTATTTTTTTTTTGTCTTGGCCTCAAGTATTCAAGAATTATAAGATACCACACAATATATTAAGTATATTTTTATAAAAATTGTCCATATTTTCATATTATTTTCATTTCACTTTTTCCCTCCTTCTTATATTACTACTATGTGTAGTAGTGTCGCTTTAAGAGACACTTTATGGCCAGAAGTGCCAAATGAAATTTTTGTTTTTGCTATTTAAGCAAACATTTTTACTTAAGTCTTTCGAGCAAATTTATGAGCTTTTGTCAAAGCTTTCTCGTCTTATTGCCTTCCTATCATCCGCCCACTAATACTGACATAGAAACAAATATACATATTTTAGCCTTAGTTTCACCAATTTTATTTTCTTCTTTTTTTTCTATTTACTATTATATTTTGTTGGTCGTATTTTTTCCTTCCTTTTATTGAGAAAAAAATCTCTAAAAATTGGCGTATAACACACAGCATGCTTGGGATATACATACATAAGTCGAAGGCTTATGTGGCCAATATGGCATGAGAAATGAAGATAAAGTGTAGTGTCAGGATCTTTGAGATTTTTTTTTTCAATTCATATTTGGCTAATCAAAAAATTTAAAGTCAAGAATCTGGGTTTTTTTTGCTTTAGTTGCAAATTTCATACTTTGTCACATTTACTAGGCGATAATATTAATTCAGCATTAGCTGAATTGCATAAAATAAAATGTATATCAGAATCATTTGTTTTTTTTTACTGTTTTTTTAATTTATTTTGGAAATGTTAGAATTTGCAACTGAAATTTTAATTACTATAACAAAATTTTAAAATGTATTATATTTTAGCTTTTTATGCGTGAAAATATCTATACACAACACCTAAATAATGGGTGATTTTTTAACTGTTTGGGTTTTTCAAATTGAAAAATTGAAATATATATTTGGGGCGATAAATGAATACCTGCCATTTACGTTTTAAAGGCGCCAAAGACACTTTTTTTTTTAGCAATATATAATAAAATTTTCCTTAAAATTAAGACTTAAATTTTCTTAAAATTTCTAAATTATAGAAAAACTTTACAATTGAAAAATTATTTTTTTTTTTCGAAAACAGTAAAGTTTCCTCTCAATTAGTTTATATGTCATCTTAAATTTTACTGCTAGTTAGCAAATATTTCCTAGGTTTTAAGAAAAATTTTATTTTATTTTATTTAAGTACATTAGCTAATTTTTTTTTACTTAAAACTATGACTTAACTCCCTAAAAATAGGAAAATATTTTCTAACATAAAGTTAAATAGCACTTTTTTTAAGTGAAATTTATTCTTAAATTTAAAAAATATGAAACTGTTTCTATGGTAAAGGTCATATATTTAACCATATTTTTTAAAGTTATTTACCCTCATTGTGTAAGTATTTTCGCACTTTCGAAAGACTTGCGCTTTGTGAGGACACAGCTTTTATTTAACAAGCTACACATTTCTATCTTTAAATTAAATTGAATTATACTAAACTCATATATTTAAAATATAAATTAAATTTTATTAGCAAAGAGGTAAACAAATTTAAAAAATGTACTGCAGGATATCCTGAAACGTAATAAATTGTGACAAAGTCAGATATTCTTCGTAGTCTAATGGTTAACCTCGAGACAACTACAAAAAGGGCCGCCCTAAGTGACACACTGCATCTTTGGCTAAGGAACAATGGGGGTCCTTTGTCTTCTTAAATTAACTAATTTAAGGAAATTGTTGCAAAAATACAAAATATCACAGTTACATTTCTTGTTATTATTCGAAAATGAAAAAATGTCATAAGTTAAAATTAGAGATGGGCACGTAAATTTTTCCTCGATTTAAGAAAAATTTACCCGTTTTTTTTTTATCTGAAAAAATTTTTAGGAAAAAAAATCCTATATCTAAGTTTATTGTTTCCCAAAAATTAGAAAACTTTTACTTGAAAAAAAAAAAAAATATTTTATGATAATTTATCTGAACTAAGTTGCATGCAAATTTTCCCTTGATATACTTCATCAGTTTCTAAAACCAAATAAATTTTTATTAATACATTTGGCTTTAATTGTCTGAACTAATTTTTAGAAATTAATTCCTGAGTATTAAAAAATGGTAGACTTAAAAACTGAATTTAGAAATGGCTTTCTAAAATTTAGTTAATTTTACTACTCGCTAAAAAAATGAACGCACTTTAAGTTTAAGTACTTTCTTATTTTAAGTTTGACACATTTTTTGAACTAAATGCTAGTAAATTATGTTTTAATTTTTTTTTTTAACTAAACTTAATTGTATTACATTAAGTATACAAATTTTTATCTACAATACTTGTTTTTTTTTTTCCTAAAATCAAGAAATATTACTTTAGAAAGGTATGAACTATTTCTGAGTATATAAAATATTTCTTTTTTACCCAAACATTGCAATTTTATTGATTTTAAGGAAATTTTTCTAAGTTCTAAAAAATTTTTACTTAAATTGAGAAAAAATTTAAAACTATTTTAAAGGAAATTTCAGATTAATTTTCAGTTCATGTCTTTTTTTTTTGAGTGTACAAAAAATAGTCCAGTAGGGTAAAATCGCATGATCTTGACGGCCAATGGACTGCTCTAAAACTTGATCAATTGCTCACCAAACTCGCCTCTCAATAGGTTTATGGTGTCGCGTGCCGTGTGGCATGTGGTACCCTCTTGTGGAAACCACATGTCAACTAAGTCCAATTCTTCCATTATGGGCAAAAAAAAGGCGGTAACGTGTGATGGTACCTTGCAACGGCGACGAATTGACATATCGCGATCTTCATTGACACAGTAGCAATATTCTCCTCGGTACGCACTCTTCGCATGCGGATTTGTGGATTAATGTGGAATAAAGTGAAGCTGAAGCGAAATTTGTTCACCACAGATTGAATAGCCAGGGCGTCCATAAAATGGACGTAATTTACGAAACACATTTCTCACACAGCACGAATTTTGATAATAAAATTCAATGATTTGCAAGCGTTGCTTGTTTGTTAGTCTATTCGTGGTAAAATTGCAAACTTTCTGAGCATTTTTGGCATTGCCACACGTCACTAATCTTTTTTTTACACTGAAACCCCAAATAGTAAAAAAAAAAATACCCTTTATAAAGTGTCTGTCATAGTCTTATAGGCCTAGTGTTCTGAATTCATATAACGCAAAAGACATGAATATTTTTTTTAGATATTTAATTTTTTTAATTTTTTTTTACACGTTGTTTTTGGTGCACGCTGCACCCATTTCGAAAACAGCTTTCTCATGGACAAATCCGACACATTCCTTCGATATCTTTAAGGTATCGGTATCTCCTGCAACTTTACGATTTGCCAAAATGATTTTGTAAATTTGTTTAAAATTTTCTGGTATCACCACCTCTTTTGGCCGACCAAAGCGTTTAGCGTCATTGGTGTTTGTACGGGCACATTACAGTCAGTCACTTTTCTACCATTTGTCTCGAGCCAAGTTTTGGCTTGAACGGTGTTTTTTTGCCATTAAAAAGCAATGATCAATCAAGGCAGGAAATTGCTTTGCATCCATTGTTTTTAAAATCGCAAATGTAGCGTCACTAAAACAACTGTAAATTGTTCAATAATGAACGAACTGTCATATATATTTTGACAGGTATCATCTGAAGGTTGGTAGTTCCAAAAAATCATATGGATTTTTAATTTTTGGCACCACCTTTGTATTATACTAAGTATGCTTCAGCCGATGTTTTAGCATTTTTTATTATGTGGCAGTTTTATTTTGCAACTGTTTCTATGTTGCAGAGAGCCTGATCGTCTTAGGGTTCTGAGTTCAAATCAGTTTGAACACATAAATATATTTATTTTTGTTTTATTATAATTAACAGACCTAATTTATTTTTTGCTGCAACTGCAATGTTATTTTTAATATTCAAGTTTAAAATTTTACTGAATAAATTCAAATAGTTTAGCCTAGAGAAGAAGCAATGGCCTGACAAACGGAAGGTATTCTGTTCTCGAAATAAAGCTAAGAAAATAAAAATTTTAACATCCTTGCAGTATCAGTCAAGTATTCTTGAGCAGCTAATGAATTTAGCAATGAGTTTTGTGATTTTCTAAAGATTTTGTAAATTTTTCTTAATTTTAATGTTTATAATTTTCCAACTGTAATTCGGTTACTACAACTAAAATCGCTTGTTACGACTTAATATTGTTTTCCTCCGCAAAATTCGGTTTATATAACTGGATTCAAAATATTCAGCAATCACACATGGTTGTGCTAACTGAATTTATTGGTTGTCGCCAGTAAAATAAATTTTTCAATTCGTTTATCTCTTTATTTTTCTGTGTGCATGAGTGAGCAATTTTTTTTTTATTATTTTTTTTATACATTTATCGATCGATCCATTCAAATGTGAAATAAATGTCGAGTAATCGGCAATACTTTTCAAATCTCAGAAATTGTCAATTGTATTTCAGAAATAGTCAATTATATTTCAGAAATTGTCAATTGTATTTCAGAAATTGTCAATTGTATTTCAGAAATAGTCAATTATATTTCAAAAATTGTCAATTGTATTTCAGAAATTGTCAATTGTATTTCAGAAATAGTCAATTATATTTCAGAAATTGTCAATTGTATTTCAGAAATTGTCAATTGTATTTCAGAAATAGTCAATTATATTTCAAAAATTGTCAATTGTATTTCAGAAATTGTCAATTGTATTTCAGAAATAGTCAATTATATTTCAGAAATAGTCAATTGTATTTCAGAAATTGTCAAATGTATTTCAGAAATAGTCAATTATATATCAGAAATTGTAAATTGTATTTCAGAAATTGTCAATTGTATATTAGAAATATTCAATTGTATTTCAGAAGTAGTCAATTGTATTTCATAAGTTGTCAATTGTATTTTATGCATTATAGAATACAGTACCATAAAATCGAAATCCAGTTTAAATTAGATTTTGAGCGTAATGTAAATGCAGTTTAAATCTTTATCTTGTAAACCGTAATAAATATTTGGTTTAAAAACAATTGCCCTAAAGATATATTTATCGTTATAATTATAACAGTACATAAACTTAATAATTTAATTACAAATTTATCTAAACCACAATAACCGAAAGGTAATTGATGAGCTTGGTTATACAAATAAAACACACACACACGCACCCATTCACACTGACACCCCAATGGATACACATAAATGAATAGAACCTTCCAAAAGAAATACCTTGTATAATAATACACCTTATTATGAAAATCTACTACTATGTACACAAATAGCAACAACAACAACAACAAACATATAAAATCTGTAAAACGCAAACAAAATTCTTACCACATAAGTGTTGGTAACCAAAAGGATAAAGAAACTCCTCCATACAGCTACATATACGATACAATTTAATAAAATGCTATCAAATAAATTGAATAGTGTGTGTGGTGGAACAAACAAATAAACAAAACAAAAAAATTGAGGAAGAATCACTACTTGAACACAGATACTTAAATACAGTTTGTATAGCACTTAAACACGTAAGTTTTCATTGAAAAAGTAAAAGTAGTCATGGTAATTCATAGACTTGTTTAATGGCAACATTTTCCGCAGCAATACCAACAATAACAACAAACAACAACACACAGCAACAACAACTATAAATGCTTAAATTTACCTGTTTTACTGTTGTTTCCTCTTTATATTTTCGTAGTGGGTGTTGTTTATTTTTAGTTTTTTTTGGTGGGTTTTATTTTGAAAGTATGTGTAAAATGTCCCTGCAAACATTTGGAAGATATATTTCAAATTGAAAAATATTTTAAAATCAAGCAGAAACAATATTAAATTAAATAGAAACAGTTTTCTTTTTAATTCTTTTTTTTAATTTGAATACTTTTCTACTTACTTTTAAAATGCCAAAGGAAACTCTAAAATGTTGGCATATTAATTTCAATTCAATTCTTTATTTAGTTTTCAATTTCAACATTACATGACATTATTAAATCTAATCTCAACTACTTAAGAGTTTAGGAGTTCAACTCATTTTTTTTATAAACAATTTTTAATATGATAACGGGAGGAAAAAGTTACAAAAATATAAAACCTTTTTGAACGTTTTTACATATTAATTTAAATACGAAAAATATTATTACAACTACAATCATATTTACTTTATTTGAATATCTTTGTAAAAAAAAAAATAAGATTTTAAATTAAATACAATAAAATATACTCGCAATATATTTTCCGTTACCTACTGTAGTTTATTTAAAAAGTAATACGTAGATTTTGTTTTAAAAATGAAGAATAAATTGAAATTCATAGAAATATATTTTTTAACTATTTGAATCAGTCATTAAAAAAAAAACAAACTATAAAAAATACAGACTTTCAGTAGGAGTTAATGTTTTGTGGTAAATGTAAAAATTTATGTTTACTGTTTCTGAAAATAGAAATTAAAATAGCTCTTTTTTTTATCAAAATGGTTTTTTAAATTCACAATTATTTCAATACAAATTACAAGAAATTGTTCAAGTACACATACAGACATAGAAAATTATGTAATAACATACAAATAAAAAACTTTCAATTTGAAAAGCAATCTACAAAAATCGTTTTTTTTCTAACGTTTTGTCAGTTAAAAATTGATGATTACTTTAAACGACTTTCGATTATTTTAACTACTTTTGTCGATTATTAAACAATTTTTGAAAATAAACAACAAAATGTGCTGAATATAATGAAAAATCAGTAGTCCTCTTTTTAATTGTATTTTAGATTATTTTAAACGAAATAATATTGTGAGTTTAATCGATTTAACTTTGATTTTTATTTCATTTGGAAGAAAACTGTCAAAAAATATTTAAAATTTATCTTCCTTTTATTTTTTGGAAAGCGTTTTTTTTTTAAATTGCGTATTTACATTGAGTATACAAGGTAATAATGTCGATATTTTTGGTTGAAAAATCCATTTAATAATAAAATAAATTAATACATTATTCAAAATATTGTCCATCGTTAGCCACTACTTTTTCCCATCTTTATGGTAGCATATGGATTCCGCGCCAAAAGAACTGCTCCGATTTTGAGGTAAAGAATGAATCAAGCCAATATCTGATACCCTGTTCTGAAGTGAAGCGTATTCCAGTAAGGGCGTTCTGCATCGATCAAAACAAATGGTAGTCAGAAGGGGCAAGTTCTTGGATATAAGGCGGGTGAGCCAAAACTTCCCATCCACTGTTTTCCAAATAGTTTTTGACCGGTCTTGTAACATGTTGCCGAGCGTTGTCATGATGGAAGATTATGGCCTCGCGTCTAGTCGAATATTCTGTTCGTTTTTCGATGATTGCTCTCTTCAAACGATTCAATTGTGTTCGGTACAGGTCCCCTGTGATCGTCTGACCCGATTTCAAAAGCTCATAATACAAAACATTACCTTGGCGCCATGGATATTCGGCTCCGGCGTTGATTTGGCTGGTTGGCCGGGCTTTACATATGACTTTTTGTGCTTGGGGTTATCGTAATGTATCCATTTTTCACAATACGATGTAAAAATTACTTCTTTTTGTAGCGTTCAAGCAGCATTTCCGACATGCAAAATCGCCTTTCAACGTCTCTCGGCTTCAATTCATATGGAAACCAATTTGCTTGCTTTTGAATAAATCCCAATGCAGGGAAATGACTTGTTGTGTAATTCCCAATAATATTGCAAGTTCTTCTTGCGTTTGACAACAATCTTCATCGAGTAACGCTTCCAATTCCTCATCTTCAAACTTTTTCGGCTGACCAGGCCTCTTCTTCTGTGTCGAAATCACCACTTTTGAATCGCGAAAACCATCGTTCTCAAGTTTTTTGAGTTGGAGCATGTTGACCGAAAGAAAGAAGGTTATCATTCGACATTATTATAGCGATTGAAATAATGTGTGTTTACACTATCGTCTATCGAATACTGACAGATGTTTACCCTCCAAAATACCATATTTGTTATTATTGACACAAACCATATGTGATAGTTATGCCATCTGTTGTCCAAATCGACATTATTAACTTGTACACCCAATACACAATTATATGAACTTCAACTCTACCAGACCGAGCTCAAATTGAGGCGAAGGCATTGTTTAGAAATTTAATATATTTTTCAATATTTTTTTTTTTTATTTTTTAATGGGATTATTCCGAATGCTGGATCTAATTTAATCTGCCATTTTTCCGATCAATTTAGATTCTTCTAAACCCCCAAATGTATTTCTGGATCTAGCTTGAATAGCTAGAATATCAAATTTGCTATGATTAAATATTGCGCCAGATAAACTTTTTTTAATCGGGTTGTCAATTAAGGAATTTCATAGATTTTTTCCATTCGATTTTAAATCTTAGGCAAAAACTAAAAAATTTGTTTTGTGGACCAGTTATATAAGTATTACTTTTTATATGGAGTTCGTCAATGCTGACAAATCATTTATTTATATATATCTGTCTCATGTTTGATAAGTAATAACCGAAAAATAAGTATGCAGTATAAGAATAGTACGGTCCATCTTTGGACCTAGTACCCATATTCCCGATTTGCTCATACATATACCTAACATCAGACAAAATAATAACTTCCAACTGATTTTTGAATTCTTCATCCATTTATACTCGTAGAAAAATATTAAGACAATGCCATTTTTACCCATTACGCTGGTGCTACAATTTCGATGAAATTGATGTTTTTGTATTCTTATGTAAAATGTAATTGAGATCGCCCAAGTATGATTCTAGTGCACTAGGATTACACATTATACAGGTTTCTACAAAGTGGTAAATAGGCAAATCTATCCGAAACTTATTGATTTTTTTTAATTTTGTTGACTTATACGAGATTGATCTGGAATTAGTGCAAACTCAAATTCTACTGAAAATAAAATTTATGTCACTATAACACGGTGTGCCAAAGTTTTATTTGTTTTGATTTCAACTTTTTTTTTGCATTAAATGACCAAAGAACGATTAAAACTCCCTCTAATGTTTGAAGAATCTAAAAGATATCGCGAAAAAAAATTATAAAATTTTCACTTTCATCCTAAAAGTGAAATCCATGTCCACATGTCCGTTAATGATAATTTTAAACACCGTTTTTCAATTTTTTTAACTCTCAAAAAATGTTTTGTTTTTGTAACACACAGGAATGTTAATCTAGGAAAAAAATGCTTTAATTGTTTAATGGCGCACTAAACAAGTATAACAATTAATGCAACATTTAAACTGGGTACTTTTTCATAACGACTCTGTAGTTATACTACTAATTATATACAACTCTGTATTTTGTTATACAGACGCTTTTCAACACTAAAAAAACATACACACACCCACAGTCAGATGTAATTCAACGTTAAAATGCAACCGAACAAATATTTGGCATTGTCGCCAATTTTTTTATTTTTTTTTTTTGGTAATGCCGACATTTTCCTGATTCATCTAATGCCGGACCGCTATCGATGCCACCGTATTTATTTGTAAAAGTTAACACTCCATAGATGCAGCCTACTGCATTAGAGTGCGAATAATTAAATAATATTATATTTTTAATATAAAATTTTCATATTAATTTATTTAGTTTTTTAATAAGAGACACCAGTGTGAGATTCGATCCAATCCAAATAGCTGGTCACACGCGTGAAGGCAGCGGGGAAACCCAAAGCGCAACCATTTGCGGCAACGAAAGAACTCAAACCAACTTGAACATTAGTGGATTCCAAAACCAATGGACCACCAGAATCACCGTTGCAGATGGAAACACCACCGGGAGTAGAAACACAAATGTTGGAGGGTCTAATTGTGGAGCTACCGAAAGTGGCAGCACAGACTGAGTTGGGGATGACTTGCATACGGGCCCATTGCAAGTAATCGGTAACACCAGTAGCATAGTCGGAGGTACGGCCCCAGCCGGAAGCAATAACGTATTCACCAGAGTTAGTAGAGTAAGATTTGGAAATAGCAGGAAGTCGAACGGGTTGGATATTGGCGGAGTAAGAAACATATGGAATCTTGATTAAGGAAATATCGTTAATTAGGGTTTTGCTGTTATAGCCGGAGTGGATGATGATGTTGCGCCTGTCAACGGTGTGGGTAACTTCGGCGGAAGTACGAACGGTGGCACCCAAGTAGACAGTAACGGATTCGATACCCTCAGTACAGTGAGCAGCAGTCAAGATCCATTCGTTTTTGATCAAGGAAGCACCACACCATGAAGAGGAGCCATCGCTACTTTTCAAGGATAAGCCAGCTTGGTAGGGAAATTGACCAACAAAGGCGTTGTTGCCATTAGTTATGCGTCCTTTGAGTTTCAAAACGGGTAATTCAATTTCAGCAGCTGAAGCGGTGGCCAAAGCCAAAACGAATACAATTAAGAATTTCATCTTATTATTTAGTCTAGAAACAACTGATGTACTTTCTCTATTCGGGTCGGGTTTTTATAGTAAAATTCTAATAGTTAAATGCATAATCGCTATGTAGATATTTATAACAGAACTTATAAAACAAAATAGCACATAAAACAACAACAAAAATCGAACATTATTAAGTATAGATACAGAATTGACTCTTTTATTTTTGCAAAAGAAGTTTAAATGTTTTGCCAAAATATATCATATTTATACCTAGTACGTGCAAAAGTTTTGGTACACAATTATAACACTGCTGTCAGAAAACAACTAAATTTCCAATTGAAAGCACATTTCGACAAGTGACACTTTACGCGTTAACATTTTTTGTATCCATATTGTCGCAGTTGGTCTAAAAAAAATGAAGCATAGAAACGGGCAACATTTTTTGAACTAAAGATAGAGGCTATGCTTAGTTCTCTTGGAAAGCATCGGTAGTGGTACAAAGACGTTACCATCCATCCATCATTAGTAGTCGCTCACAACGGGGTCACCAACCTCCATTTTTGCGAAATTAAGTCAAAACTTCAGCAATGGTATACCAATTCAAATTTTTATAGAAAATTGTATAGCTCCTTTTTTTCTTTTTTCAGACTTTGTGCCAGTCCATAAGCCAAAAACGGTGCCTAGACATTATGCCAATATTAATTTTTGAGATAATGTCCGAAAAAACTTTCGGTCATAATCCCAACAATGGAAAATATTACCGGTGTTGGATATACTTGAAGGAGATAAAAGACTTAAGCAAAAAATTTAAGTAGCGAAGCCGGCATTGGAAAAAACCCACAGGAGAACGTCCATAAGTTCGCCCAGGCCGAGCACCCATTAAACCATTCATTGGCAAAGTAGTCGATGGACATAATAAAGAATTCGAAAATACTGTTTATAGTTCTAGGCATTATATCCGGGATTACGACTGAAAATGTGGCAGTCATACGCAGAGAAAAGAGATTCATTGTGAGAACTAAATTTTTTGGTTGGAGCCACCGATATAATTGTTTGTGTAACAGAAATTCGGCTAATACAACAGAATTTCAGTTAAAGCTAAATATTTCAATTGTGTCAGGAATACATATGATTACCACAACCAAATAATTCAGTTGCTGCAACCAATTCATTCGGTTGACACAATTAATCTGTTTTCTCTATGTAGTCCCCACTTCCAGTGTAGGGAAAATTGGGATAATATCAGTTTGGGGTTTTATCATGTCACCGGCAAAAACAACCCAAAAGTGGTGTTAAAAAAGAACTTACCATACTTTATTTTGGTAGTCCAGATGTAAATGCTTCCGATTATAAGTTGTAGTTCGTTTAAAAGTACATTTTTTGTACTACTTCCCACCTAACTTTGGAACATTTAAGGAACGCACTTTTCCGGTCAGTGAATAGTTTTGGGTACTGCGACAGACGATGGCCGGCTCGAGCTTTAAAGCAAATGGCGGTTATTTTTAAATAATAATTTTTCCGTATATTCTTTAATACTCCAAAAATAAAAATACAAATATAAAAATCAAAATCAAAAACCTTCGCCAATTTTATTTTTATCACGAAAAAAACCCCTGTACCAAAACTTTTAAAAGTACTAGGTATATAAATGTTAAATAGGTAAAATTTATAAAGTCTGTGTAAACAAATATGCAAGTTAAATATGTTTTGACGTAAATGTGTGAAGTTAAATATACCAATTAAATATGACGTAAAAGTGTTATGTTAAATATGCCACTTAAATAACCCGAGTAAAAAAAATATCTAGCGCAATATCTAGCTGACTATTTGATCGGAAAAATGGCATATAAAATTAGATCCAGCAATATATTTGGGGATTTAGAAGGATCTTCCAGAGTTGTAGTAAGTTTAGCACCCAGTCTCAAACTGTTAAACATAATGGCTGATTTTATTAGACTACATTTTTCGTATAATTATGTTATATACTCGAGTATTATTTATTTATTTAATTAAACATATAATTACAAATTATATTTTAATACCCTAACCGGCACTAGCAACGAAGGCCTTCAGCTCGTTGTAGCGAAAACAGACCAGAGCCTCTGGTGGGAATCGAACCCACGACCCCCGCCCGCACTGATAAGCTAGCACGCTACCAACTAGCCTACCGGGGCGCTCATACTCGAGTAAAAAAGTTTAAATATACATAATCAGAAGTGGCCTCATCTAATAATACTAGCTGACCCAGCCACACGTTGCTGCGGCTCAGTAATTATAATAGATTAAATTTATTTTTTACACATTATTTTGATACAATCAAATAATTATTTTCTACATATGGGTTATGTTGTTGGGAATGAATAGTCGGATATTTGATTGGATGCCTGCATGTGCCTGCGTATTGGTCAAAATTATGTGGATAAACATATTTTGTTATTTTTATATCGTTAGCTTAGTGTAGAAAGAGGATACGGCTCGATAAATGAATGTCCAGTTAAAACTCTAGCTAACAGATGAATTAAAATTTTTGTATGGAAAACAACAACAAATGTGTCAGTTAAAGTTCCAGTAATTAGCTAACGGGTCATTATGAAATTAAAGCTTAGTCTAAAAAATAAAAATATTTTAATTGATTTTTTAAATCTTTAAATTCAGTTTACTGCTTTATATTTCATATTAAATTAAATAAAAGGCACAGTTGGTAAGAATATAACCCAGTGGTTAGTCCTACAGGTTCTATAAGCACAGATCTGATGGTAGAGTTCTTCTAAGTCTTCTATTCATTATTGGATTTCGCACTATATGTTGTAAATCTTCATTACAATTTCCTAGCTTCTTCAACTACGGTTGGAAAGCGTAAATCTCTATGTAGATCATCGTTTCTTACATATCACGAGCAGTTTGTGCTACATCTTAAAACTTTGTGCTGGAAAGTTTGAATTAGTTTCATGTTGGTATTTGATGTACACCCCCAGAGCTGGATTCCATATGTCCATTTAGGCTTTAGTATTTGTTATATATTAGAAGTTTGTTTTGCGTTGATATAACTGATGAGGGGCCGAGTATTTATTAAGCTCCGTGATTTTTGTTTTAAGATGCTCTTTCCATTTTAGTTTAGCATCGAGTGTAAAACCTAAGTATTTAGCTGTGTTTGCATATGGGACAATGTTGTTGTTCATAAATACTGGTAAATGAGGTTTTCTTTTGTAGGTGAAGTTTATGTGTGTTGATTTTGTCTCATTTAGTAAAATTCTGCATTTCTTTGTTCATAAAAGAATGGTATCCAGTTCTTGAAGTTTGTTTGAGACTTCAATAATGATACCAGTTATTGCGGTATCATAAGCGAAAGTAGCTATTTTTGCTTCAGGTGGAGTTGGCAAATCTCTAGTGTACAAATACACTTCCTTGGGGTACGCCAGCATGAATTTCCTTGAGATTCGAATATTCTTCTTCGTGTTTCACTCTGAAATGACTTCCTCTGATGTAAGATTGTAGTATTTGGCTATACTGAGTAGTTAGATCTCTTTGTAGCTTAAAGATCAGACCTTGGTGCCATACTTTATCAAATGCTTGGGCTACATCTCATTGGGTGCCGTAGCAGTTTTTGTTTTAAAATTTTTCTTTTGAAAAGGTGTTATTATTTCCAATTTGAAAAGGTTTTCTACTATATCATTATTTGTCTGTTGTAGTTTAATCGTTGGGTCTTTTGTCAATATCTTATATGTGGAGTCATCATTAAGAATATGATTCATTCTTGAATGAATGTTGTTTCATGAATTTTGATTTTTTAAAAAATTTGTTTAAAATTAAAAACAAAAAATCCCTGAAGAAGCTTTCCATTGAGATAGCAAAATATTAGATGAAAAATAAATAATTTTGTAAAAAAAATAGACCTTGAGCTTGAATACTTATTACTTGGAATTTATTTAAAAAAGGTCGAAGAAATTAAACTGAATAATTTAGTAGTTAACTGTTTGTAGTTTAATAAAAAAGTTTTCCGTTTTATTTCAAAGAAATATCCATATTAACTTTTTTATACATTTATTCGAAATAATTTACTATCATTAACCATTTTTTTCAGTTTCATTTATTTTTTTCATTTGTTTGAAATTTAATAAAAATTTACCCACAAAACGGAAACTTGTGGTTTATTTGTGTCTGTAACAGTTATTGCAAATTTAAATTTTGTTTGCTGTCTGTTTCAAAAAAAAAAAAATATTCAAAAAATTTCAATTTATTTTTTAATTAAAATTCGTTGTATATATAAAAAATTGTTCAACACACATACATATACAAACACATTCATACAAAAAATGTGTATATAGCTTCATATGCATACATACATTTTGTATTGTACTAGTTGGTAGCGTGCTATATCAGTGCGGGGGTCGTGGGTTTGATTCCCACCAGAGGCTCTGGTCTGTTTTCGCTACAACGAGCCGATAGCCTTCGTTGCTAGTGCTCGGTTAGGCTATTAAGATATAATTTGTAATTATATGTTTAATAAAATAAATAAAAAATACAAAAACGGAAATAATTTCAAATAAATGAAAAAACATTTTTTTTAAAGGATTAGTAGGTAAAATTTTGACATTTATTTTAACTGATTATATTATTTGTTTCTTACGGATGTGTCAGTTGATTAATCAACATTTAAAAATAAATAACAAATGGCGGTTTTTAAATGAAATATCATTTCATTTAAATGATATTTTCATTTATTTTAACTTACAAACTTTTTTAAGTGTAATTATATTGTTTATACAACTTAATAATGTAGATTTTTTTTCTTGAAAAATGCATTTATTATAATAACAAAATGAATTGATATATTATTCAAAGTATTGTCCACCGGTAGCCACTACTTTTTCCACTTTTCTGGTAGCATATGGATTCCGCGCCAAAAGAACTGCTCCGGTTTTGAAGTAAAGAATGAATCAAACCAATTTCTGATACCCTGTTCTGAAGTGAAGCGCATTCCAGTAATGGCGTTCTGCAGCGATCGAAACAAATGGTAGTCAGAAGGGGCAAGGTCTTGGCAATGAGGCTGGTGAGCCAAAACTTCCCATTCACTGTTTTCAAAATAGGTTTTGATCGGTCTTGCAACATGTTGTCTGCTCGTTTTTTCGTTGATTGCTCTCTTCAAAGGAATCAATTGTGTTCGGTACAGGTCCCGTGTGATCGTGTGACCCGATTTTAACAGGTCAAAATACAAAACACCCTTTTGATCCCACCAAATACAGAGCGTCATGGCCGGGCTTTACATATGACTTCTTCTGATTTGGGTTATCGTAATGGATCCATTTTTCATCATCAATAAAAATACGATGTAAAAATTACTTCTTTTTGTAGCGTTCCAGCAGCATTTCCGACATGCAAAATCGCCTTTCAACGTCTCTCCGCTTCAATTCATATGGGACACAATTTCCTTGCTTTTGAATGAATCCCATTCCTTCTAAACGTGGGGAATGACTTGTTGTGTGACTCCCAATGATAATGCAAGTTCTTCTTGCGTTTGACAACAATCTTCCAATTCCTCATCTTCAAACTTTTTGGGCTGATCAGGCTCTCCTTGTGTTCTGCGTCGAAATCACCACTTTTGAATTGCGCAAACCATCGTTCACAAGTTTTTTGAGTTGGTGCATGTTGACCGTAAGCTTCTATCAACAATCGATAACTTTCAGCAGCCGTTTTCTTCAAATGGAAGAAGGTTATCAGACTTCCCCGCAAAACATCTTTTTTAGGCACAGAATTCGACATTATTATAGCGATTGAAAATATTTTGTGTTTACACTTTGGCGTCTATCGAATACTGCATTATAATGACAGATGTTTACCCTCCAAAATACCATATTTGTTATTATTGACACAAACCATATGTGATAGTTATGCCATCTGTTGTCCAAATCGACATTATTAACTTGTATACCCAATATCATATTTATTTTTGGAAATATTGCGGAAATACGAGGTGGGGCAATAAGTATCACCCTGTTGGAAAATGCTGCCATTTTTGCAAATGGCATCGTACGTCAGTTTGGTTTTGACGTTCGTGAAATGAAGGCTGACTTTATAAACACAGTATCTAAAGCAACACTGTAAGCATATGCGTTTACAATACAAAGCAATACTTCACGGCAACACTGCTGTGTCAAATAATGCGATGACATTTTGGACAGTTTATGAACTGCTTCTTCTGTCTTGATCTAGCGATTTCACTGTTTTTATTAAATAGATTAAATTATATATAAACATTGAAGAAAAACGTAAATGAATTTTATTTCTAAAAAATTATGTTAAATTTTAACTTACGATAATAGGTCCGTCACTTCAATTGCCAAAAATTACAAAGAATTAGAAATAAGCTAAATGCTCGGTTCTGGGGGGCGGAAAATCCTCGCGAAGCATCATTACACCTTCAGTCACCTTGTGGTATACATCGGAAAAGGTTATTGCACCTTAGAGCCATGCTGACTGAATTTTTCCGCCCAACAGGACGCGATGCAATGCTTATTTTGAAGGATATCTATCTATCTATCGTGTTTAAACTGGCGATTAGGAAATTTTGGCTGGGCCAGCCAGATCTAATGATTTGACTGTCCCGGATGTATTCCTCTGGAGGTAATTGAAGTCGTTGGTGCACGCGAACAAGCCTTGGAGGAGTTAAATAACAGCATTCGAGCCGAATTGGCCGCGTGACACCACAAACACTGCGCAAAGTTATGAAAAATTTAATCAAAAGAGACCAAATGTGTATCATCACCGACAGCGGTCATTTGTCCGACATAATTTTCCACAATTAATTGAAACAAAATTTTTAAGTGCAAATAAACATAATCAGTTGAACACCAAATTAGCTTTCACTTTAAACAAAAGTTATAGCGCAAGCAATTCAGATAATGGGGTTTGCTCCACCCTGTATCACAAATAATACATTACTTAGAATGGTGCGAATTTATCTTTCAGATGATAATTTCGAGGATTTAACTTCCAGTTGTATTGATTTCGTATTGCTAAGAAATATCGTTTTAAAGCGAACATTAATTCCCGAAAGAGGGAACTTCTACAATAAGAACAAGATTATTGCCGCAATAAAATTTTTCCTCCAGGCGAAACGATTTCGAAACATGTTCATATTGAAATGTTTGCAGGGGTATTTTTCTTGTTTTGCAAAGTGTTAAATTTACGATTTAAACACAGTTACACATAAACACAAAACACTAAAAGAAGAAATAGAAAAGTGATAAGAAAAGTACATTTTTTATTGGTATACGATTCATTCATATATTTATAGTTATGTTAGCTGCTTACACACCCGAAAACCTTTAGTGCTTAAATTACACTATGTATCAAATTTTAGAATATCACCGTCATCCTAAATTAAAATAGACCAATACACAAATTCCCCAAAGGGTTAAAAAAAAATAGCTTAAACTTTTATTTTATGGTCTTTTGTAATGTCTGTTTGGACGGCGAGAAAACATAATACGAGAACGGGTCAGTATGTCCGTGACTTTTTGAATTTCCCGCCTCTTAACTAAAAGGGCAACACTGCTCCTGTCAGCAAGCATTTGTCAGTTGATTCCTGTCAAAATTTGCACAAGCTGCGTCATTTAGTTTGAAATTGACAGCCATTGATAGCAGACAACCTCCTGATTTGATTTGAGGATTGAAAAAAAATGAAAAATGGCAGTTTCCATGGAAAAAAATCCATGAATTGCTCCCTCATCCGCCCTATTCTTCGGACTTAGCCCCGATTGACTATTTCTTATTTCCTAACCTGAAGAAAGGCTTGGCGGAAAAGATTTGACTCCAACGATGAAATCATCTCGCAAACAAACCTATTTTTATGACCTCGACAAAATTTATTTTTTGGAAAGGATAAAAAAATTGGAGAGATGATGGTCAAAGTGTATAGGGCTCAAATGGGACTATGTTGAAAAACAAAATTAATTTTTTTTTTATCCAAAATCCTGTGTTTTATTCAAAAAGTCACGGACTTATTGACTTATTCACTTTACTTAATTTAGCATTTTGGCTGCAATTTTTTTTTTTACTTCTGTTAAAAAACTAATTTTTTTTTCCAAACAAAGAACTTAATTTTTGTAACTCTGATATAAATTTTTAATATGAACAAATTACCTAAGTGAATAACATAATTGAGCGTCATAAAATAAAATTCCAATCTAACTTTGCCAAACCCTACTTTTCTCTGGCTGAAACTTCTTGTTGCCTTGTGTTGTATGATGGAGTACAAGTATTTTTCGAAGTAAAAAACCTAATGTGAAGCATACTTTTAGGAAAGATAGATTGTATCCATACATACTCTTGTAATGGTAGAAATATTAGTACATACAACTTTTTTCCCCATACATAAACAAGTTTTCGTTTTAATATCATTTACTGGCATAACACTATACATACCATCATAGTTTGAATAATTTTTAAATAGTTTTTATTTTGCCAATCTTTAAAAATTTTGTTGCTATGTTTCCAAAAAAAGAAAAAGGAAAATTATATAAATCTTTTTAAAATTGTTAGAATATTCAAAATTTTTAAATTCAATTTATTAATTTTTATTTAAAAAATCTATGATAGATTTACACAATGTGCAATATTTAATTTCTCGTTGTTCTTGCTTCTGACTATCTACAGCACCCTTTTTTTAACCCTTTTTTTATTTGCCTTACCAGTTTTGATTGCAAAATTTGTAAAATATGTCGGCACATCCAAAATTATAAATTATAGATTTAAAACAAAAAAAGCTAATGCAGATTCATATTACACATGATGTACCAAAACAAATGTATATATTTTTTTAGTTACTACCCAATAATCATTTTTGCTGGAATTAAAGCTAAAATCAAGTTTTGATTTATACTTTAATTACACTTTAATTCAATAGCATATTCCAGCAAAACGGGCACTGAAATTCAGTGAGAATATACCTTAATTCAAGCCTTGAATCACAGCTCAATTCCAGTTTAAACAACATAATAATAACACTTGTTTTCAAGCCCTAACTTCAAGTTTAAACAAAAAACCGGGAAACAATTAATTTTGGTACAATTTATTAACTCTTTTTAACATCTATACATATTAATAATTTTAGTTTTGTATATTTAATTTTGATTTTTTGACTCTTATGTTTTTTTGTAGAATCTTTCTGAAACAAGAAAAAAGAGAATATGAGCTCCTAATAAATGTGGCTTAACCTTTGGTTAAAATCCATAGAAGAAATTCAGATTTTACAAAAATCTTTAAAGGAAATTTATAAATTTGAACAAATATTTTACTTTTATTTTAAAATATTATTTAATTTGTATGAACTTGATTTTGACTGTAAAAAACACTTCAAATAAAGTAAAATACAGGGTGTCCGCCGGGTAGGTATACTACTTTGTTTTGCCGCCATTTCAGTAAACATTGGTCTTGACAGTTCATATTTGGCAGTCGTGAAGTAGACACGTGGCAAATTTATTATGGAAAAATATTCGATAAACCAACGTGTTTTAATCGTTAAAACATTTTATCAAAATCAATCATCGATTACTGTGACGATGAGAAAGTTACGTGAAATTTTTGGGAGAAACAACGTGCCAACAAAACGCACTATTTATCGTGAAGTGAATGACCACAACGTACTGCAAGATCGGCTGAAAAATTACTGCTGCTTAAGAAAGTGTTCAAAACAATCCATCAACCACAAATCGACGCCGTGCTCAGGAGTTTGGTCTTCAAAGAACAACTTTGGCCACAATTTAGCACAAGGATTTGCATTTGTTTCCATTTAAGATTCAGTTGACACAAGAGTTTCTTCCACAAGACCATTTACGCCGCCGTACGTATGCCAATAGGATGTTACAACTTGCCCATGACAACCCCGATTTTCATGAAAAAATCATAATGAGTGACGAAGCACATTTTCATTTGAATGGATATGTGAATAAACAGAATAGTCGGTTCTTGGCAATGGAAAACCCTCAAATTATTAATCAGTCACCTTTGCATCCATTAAAAGTGACAGTCTGGTGTGCAATTTGGTCAGGAGGAATCATTGGACCTTACTTCTTTGAAAATGAAAACGGCGTAACGGTAACTGTGAATGGGGAGCGATATCGTGATATGATAGAAAACTTCTTAACGCCGCAACTGCATGCTTTGGGCTTGATTAACAAGACGGTGCCACATCGCATACAGCCAGGATTACAATGAAATTACTGCGAGACCTCTTTCCACAACAAGTTATGTATTTCAAAAAATGGTGATGTTGATTGGCCTCCACGGTCGCCCGATTTGACTGCTCCGGACTTCTTTTTGTGGGGATATCTGAAAAGCAAGGTTTATGCAAACAAACTAAAAACGCTTGAGCAACTCAAACAAAATATTCGTGATGAAATTAATGAAATACCGCGTGAAATGCGTGAGAATGTAATGAAAAATGTGCTCAAAAGGGCTCGCATTTGTGAGGCTAACAGAGGTGGACATTTATAATTGCCGACATTAAATAAAACATTTTAATCAAAAATTATAAACAAACAAAGTAGTATACCTTCCCGGCGGACACCCTGTGCAAGCACTTGAATTTTAAACTTTTAAATGTTTATTGGGTAATTTAAATGCGTAAATTTTCTAAATTTGTGCACATAATACTTAAACATGTTTGTTAACATAAATAATGCGTTATTTTGTGTGTTATCTATGTAGTTTATTAAACATTTTATGAATTAATTTATGCATTTTGCATAAGTTTTGTTTAAAATTTACGCACTGTGTTTAAATGATTTTGGTCATTATCCAAACAAATAATGATATTGTGATATTCTATTGAGAATCACTTGGAAGAGTTTCTATAATTTTATTTTTTTTATTAACCACATATTTTCTTCTTTTCTTTGCAGGTAAATATTTATATTTGTTTAAACTTTATTAAATAGTTTAAAATACTAAAATAAAAATAGTTACTTTTATTGGTAAGTCCATTTTGCATTAAATTTCTTTCAAATATTTTATTCTCGTAAGAATTTTTGTCAATTGATTATTTTGTTGAATAAAATTTAATCAAGCATATAACATCTTTATCAATTGTTCAATTCACAACAGGTATTGTATTGTTGTATCTGTTGTATGGTGTATTACGTTACAATAGTGTAAAATTGTTGTTGGTAATTTACACTTACAACTTCATTTGCTGTGTTTATTAAATGTTGTATTGTGTATCATAACATATCAGTCTCAAGTGAATGCCATGATATTCTTCTTTACTATTTGACGTTTTACAACATGAAAATACAACTGACTGTTCACAACAAAATATTTGTATAGTGTATTTCAATACAACAAACAAAATACAATACCGTTTGTGAATTGCCCAAATATTCAACCCAGTTATTATCGTAACCAAATGTATTTCTGATTTCTAAAATTATCAACAATATTCTGTAAAAACTATGTAATTTGTAAAATGTAAATAGCAAAAAGATTTGCTTTATATATTTTTTTTTACTACACTCACCAAAAAAAGTCTGTAATGGCAACTGAAAATTTTGCTGTTATTACGGGAAATTTTGCTAATTAGAGCCGAGAGGTATTTTTTGCTTAGCAACACATTTATTTATTTTTTTTTTTAAATATTTTAGACAAAATTAAAAAAAAAAATCAAAGGCTTAAAAATTTTAAAAACAATCGAATTTATCATTTTGTTTTAATTTGGTAATTTCTGTTTTAAAAAATATTTGAATTATTAATTTTAATTGTTTTGGGCTGATTTTTGAACTAAAAAAATCTTTTAGTGCTATTTTAAGTGGATGTCCTAGTTTTAGACATGAGTCTGTATATTCACTTCTGATCCCTTTTTTTAATATATTTTTTACATTTTAAGGTAATTTAAGTATGTAGGTGTACATAAGTTTAAATAGAAATAACATTTAAAATTAGCAACTTTTTTTTTTTTGCTAATTTTAGCAAATCGGTTTTCAAAAACATGTAAAATGATTTCTGAAATAAGAAACAAAAATTTGTAAATATTCTTTAAAAGTTCTGTAATTTGTAAAATGTTAATAGCCAAGAGATTTGCTAAATAATATTTTTTTTACTAAAAATCAGTACAAAAATAGTAAGTGGGATTGGCAACTGTTAACAAATTTTTCTACTAACTTTTTTTTTCTAAATGTATTATACATACTAATTCCTGGTATCCGTTTAGCCCCTCTCAAAACTACCCAACGAGAGGTTTGTTTTTTCGCATTTTATATCTTTATCTATAACTACTTGTGAAGACAACGACTATCATTACTTACCAGACTTTTCTTTATTTTTTTGTAAACAAATAAAATTTTATTAAAATTAAAAGACGGCAGCATTTTTAAACATTCTTAGTTTTTAAGTAGCTATATCTATAACAACTTAGCAAGACTATATATCTACTTAAATTTGTATGAAATATTTATATTAATAAAATTCGAAAAAAAAAACAAACGTAATGCCAAATCGATTACACTAATTTACAAAATAATCGAATTTTTCTGAGTACTTATTGGAACCATTTCTTTTTCTTGTATATACGTGTGTGGCACGTAATGCCATCCTGCTGGAACAACATGTCTTCTACGTCAATAGCGTTAAATTAGGGCCAAAAGAAATCGGTTATCATCGTTGTGCACCGCTCGTCGTTGACGGTGATGGCCTCATCAACATCGTTTTCAAAAATGTACGGACCAATGACGCCTCTAGCACAATATCCTCACCAAACATTAAGTTTTGTGGATGCATTGGCACCTGGTTAATGTCGTGTGGGTTGGCGGCTTGCCATATACGGCAAATTTGCTTGTTTACTTCATCATTCATCCAAAACAGCGCCTCGTCGCTAAAGATGATTTTTTATTTCTTTGCATGTTTCTTTTTTAATTTTCGTGCATTTTGTCATGGTGCTTTGGCATCAAAAACTGAATAATAAACAACAGAATAGACAGATGCCACCGAAACAACATTGCGGTCAGAAGATGTCAACCACCCACCAATTAAAAAATCCGGTACTCAAATGAAAGAAAATTGCCTAAAGATCTCAAAAATGCATTTTGTTTCATGGTGCTCCCTCCAGATCCATTTAAGACCACATGGGGTCCACTTACTGTTAAGTGTTACTACTCATAAAACAGATTTTTGGTTACAAAACAAATAATGAATTTTAAAACATAAAAAATTAAATATTTAAGGGAAATAATTTTGTTTTAGTGGGGAAAAATTTGAAAATATTTCTGTGATTGACTTAGCGCTGCAGGGATTTTTTTTTTTTTTTTGGAAATAGTTTTGTTTGTTGGAAAAATCGCGCGATTTTTTAGAAACAATTCTATATGGACGCCATGGTTGAAAAACCGAAGATAGAAAATATTTTTTTTGTTTATTCCAGAGGCACTTATATATTTATATTTTTGCAACGTCCAATAAAGTGCACTTTAGTTAGTGCAAGAATGTATTCCAAAGCGTTTTTTTTTTAAATATTTTTTTTTCAAATTTACGAAATTTTAAAAATAGTTTGTTGAACAAAAAAGTGTAAAGGCAGAAAAAGTAGTAAATTATGTTTTCTATCGCTATCAAGTAATTGCTTTAATAAAATTAGTTAATATCAGGCAAACGCTTTTTGACGCTCTTTGACATTTAATTAATGTGTACCAGCACTAGATGGCGTGATATATGTATGTAGGAAGCAAGCATTTATTTAGTGAATGTACTGGGAAATTAGTACAATCTATCAAATATATTAAAAAATTGTTAATATTCGAAAGTGGTAACTACAAATTCGTTTATCCTAATCAAATAAATATTTAAATTAGGGTTTCTGTTGAACCAACCGAATTGTGAATTGTATTTAAATTTAAACACTTTTTTAGGAAAATAAATATAGCAGAAAATTCGTTTACAAATACCAATCGTTAGTGGCTTCTATAATCAATACAATCCACAAGTCGGTTGGTTCAACTAAAATCCTAATTTAACGATATATTTGATTAGGATAACCGTATTTGTAGTTACCACTTTCAAATATTGAAATTTTTTAAATAAATTTGATAGATTGTGCTAATATTCTAGTACATTCACTAAATAAATGGTTGGTTCTACTGTACGCAATTTCTAATCGAATTTTATTCGTAAAGTTGATTGGAAAAATCAATAATTGGATAATAGTATCCTTTTTCTGGTTCCTTTTTCCTTTTTAATTCCCAATGCCCTATTTTTGATATAATAATGGATTATAGGTTATTCTAAATAAAATAAAATGCTTACAAAAAAAATGTTAATCGTTTTGATCGATTTCCAATCAATATTTTCACTCAGTGTATATAGATATAACTTTGGAAGCAACTTTGAAAAGGGAATTGAGAAAAATGTTTGTAATCAATTGCATCGTATAAATTGCCTCGTAGTTCAAATTTTTAAAAACCTTCAAAAAAGGCCTGAATTCCCAGAACTAGAGAAATCTTTTTTATTATGGTTGTCGCAATGTCAACAGTCTAATATTCTTGTGGGCGGCCCATTGTAAATAGAAAAAGTGCAGTTTTTTGCCAAAAAATTAAACTTAAACCACTTCAAAGCAAGCAGTGGTGGTTGGCTCGACCGTTTTAAAAAGTGCAACAGTATTTCTTTAAAATTCGGGATGAATCTGCTGCTCTTGATGATAGTATTTGCGCGGAATTACGATTCCAACGACATCTTTAATACTGAAATAAAAAACCCTTTAATTAACCGCTATAAATCTAAATCTCAACAAATCATAAACCCCTGTTATTCGTAGAAAACTGCTGTGATTACGAATTATCGCGATTCTACTGTATTAATTTGTATATAATATATTTAAACCAATGCAATTTGTAGCAGTTTTATGATTAGTTGTGTTTCTACCGTTCACGGGATTGGTATTTTCGAATCAACCGCTCTATCGTTGCTTATAAGTTTTTAAAACTGTTTTTTTTGCTCTCTCTTTTATTACAATTATTAAAATGATTTAGTGGTTCGAAATGAATTCACTTTATCTGCAGTAAATAATATACTTAAAAACTTAAATAACTTTATCATATATTTTTTTTAATATTCAGTTACAGTAATTTGTAGCACGAACAACTTTTGCCAAATATATACCATATTTATCTATACACTAGAGACATCACATATAAATCATGCTTTTTCCTTTTTTGAACAAACAATGCACCACCTCATATAATAGAATCGGTTTTAGAAACTTGTACGTAAATCAACAACCCTTTGTAAGGGTTTAGTGCACTAATGTAGAAAATTGATAATTTTCCAATAAAAATCACTCATAGCAATAATGAAGACACAGGCTAAAGATTTAAATTGTGTTTTTTTATTATTTTATTTTCGTTTAAATATATTGAAATGCATTCGATTGCGATTTATATTTTTTAAATATAAAATAATAGCATACTTTTTAGGAAAATAATAAATGGAAAATGTGTGTTTCGATGAAATTTTTTACTTTTTATTTTTGTTTAATTACAATTTTGCTGTATGAAAAATACATTAAATTCATGATAGCTTTAATTAAAACATTATTATTTTTGACTGATTAATAGTAAATGTCATAGAACAAAATTTTTCTATGTCTAAGTTCACACAACTGTTACTATTTAAAAATATTTTAAGTTTAAATGTGTTGTTTGCTGGTTTTAATTCCCTAAAACAAGGAAGCAATATTGAATTTATTTAGTTTATAAAATTTACAAGAATTTCTATTCAAAAGAGAATTTATAATAATTTTTACAAAAATATTTATTTAAATATAAATTATTTATATGTGTTGTGTAGTTATATAATATGATATTCTATCCCTTTTTTCATCGTTGTTATTATATGTAGCATATTTTTAGGCGAAATTTGTTTCTAATAATTTATGGCATATTTTTATAGGCATCATTTACTTTTAATTAAATGATTACATAATTTTAGGAAATTATAATTACAACATTGGCTTATTTGCTATTTAGGTTTTACCTGCGTGAAATGTTTATTTGTTTAAATTATAATCACATCCTGACCAACCTTGGCTTCAAGCAAAATTTATTTTAAAAATAAAACAATTCTACAGTACCGAAAAAAATCGTACAAAATTTATAAATGTTTAAAGGTTTTTAGATTTTCTTGGTCAACCCTTCAGATATCAGCAGTCTAAATTATTTTTTAGCAAATATTTTGATTGATTTCGACAGGTCTATCCTATCTCAGAAAAAAAAAAACATTTTTGTATGTTCCCATAGGGAAAACATTAAATTTTTTGGCAATTACATAACATTATTCGATTGAAGATGTAAATTTTGTCAGTTGTAGCTATTGTATTTTCGAATATGAAGAAGATGACCCAAACTACACACAGAAAAAAAAGTTTGTAGAAAAATTTGTAAACGGTTTTCAATCCCACTTTACTATTTTTCTACTGACTTTTAGTAAAAAAAAATATTATTTAGGACATGTTTTTGATATTTACATTTTACAAATTACAGAACTTTTACAGAATATTTACAAATTTTTGTTGCTAACTTCAGAAATAATTTTGCAAATAATTTGCTAAAATTAACAAAATAAAATATAATTCAGTCGAAGCGTTATTCCGAATATTCTTTAAATTTTTGTATGAATTTTACTTAATTTTTAGCATTTTGAAATTAATTCAGCCATGATATGTAGTTATATTTCCCAAATTCCTGAATATATAGTTTATGTATATATAAGTCCCGAAGATATAATTATATATAACAAGAAAAGTTTAATCATATCCAACTTTATATTCCTTAATATCTAAATTGATCCAAAAAATGGCAGATCATATTGAATCCAGCAATCTAGTTTATTAAAAAACGTATTAAATAATTTTAAATTAAAAAACATTAAAATACTAAACAAACTATTCCTTCGAAATGATTTGAACTCGGTCTGCCAGAGTTGTAGTGACTTAAGCACTCCGCTCTGTGTGGCTAACTGTATTAATCTACATTTATTGCTTAATTGTGTTATATATATTTATTTCTTCGGGGCTTAATATAATTATATATTCGGAAATTTGGGGAAATTTCTACATATTATGACGGAATTAATAATATTAAATTGGTTCTGTACTTATCTGATTTTATATAATTACATATAACTATATATAATATTATATATAATTATATATAATATCTTATGGACTGAAAAAAAATGTAGATAAATAATTATATTTAAAACAAAAAAAAAAAAAAAAACATTTACCACATATAAAATTGTAAAAAAAAATAAATATAAATGTAAATGAAATTAAGAAAATACAAAAAAAAAAAATTTTCGCTGGCTGGGATTTGAACCATTGACATTATGAAACCACATATAAATAGATCTATATATGTATAACAATATCTTAAATTTGTTTGCAAATATTGTACCATATATCGTATACCCTATCAACAAATATTTCTTATATTGGACCATATATTGCATAATATACAATTATATCTCATACCAATATTGGAAAATATTTTTGATAATAAACCATATATTATTATATCTTAAATATAAGAGCATATATAATAATATATGCTTCTTTATAAGCCATATATAAGTATATATGGTTCTGTATAAGTTATATATAAGTAAATATTGTCTCGTGTAAGCCATATATAATTATATATAGTGTTATATATAATTTTATATGATAGAATACATATATACCATATCATATAAATCATATCTAATTTTATAAAGATCAATATATAACTACACTTAAAAAAGTTTGTAAGTTAAAATAACTGAAAATATCATTTAAAAGAAATGATATTTCATTTAAAAACCGGTCTACTTAATTTTCATTTAAATTAAATGCCATTTGTTATTAATTTTTAAATGTTAATTAATCAACTGACACATCCGTAAGAAACAAATGATATAATCAGTTAAAATAAATGTCAAAATTTTACCTACCAATCCTTAAAAAATAAATGTTTTTTTCATTTATTTGAAATTATTTCCGTTTTTTGTATTTTTTGTTTTTTTTTTTTAATATACTCGTACAATAAAAAATGTATGTATGCATATGAAGCTATAAATACTTTGTGTGAATGTATTTGTGTATGTATGTGTGTTTATGAAGTTCTTGTAATTTGTATTGAAAAATTTTGTATATATACAAACAATTTAAATAAAAAAACAAATTGAAATTTTTTGAATATTTTTTTTTTGAAACAGACAGCAAACAAAATTTAAATTTGTAATAACTATTACGGACACAAATAAACCACAACTTTCCGTTTTGTAGGTAAATTTTTATTAAATTTCAAACAAATGAAAAAATAAATGAAACTGAAAAAAATCGGTAAATGATAGTAAATAATTTCGAATAAATGTATAAAAAAGTTAATAAAGATATTTCTTTGAAAAATAAATGTATGTTCCTTTATTTTTAATTGGAACGGAAAACTTTTTTATTAAAATACAAACAGTTAACTTCATAATATTCTGAGTGTAGATGTGAATATTTATGGCAGAATATATGGTTATTTTTAAAATCTAAATGTCATGTATAATTATATATGGTTATGTATACTGATATATGTAAATGTATATGATATATTATTAAATTAGGCTGCATATTATTATACCTTAACTTTTTTACTCGGAGAGTAATAAAGTCAGCCATTATTTACGAGAGATTGACTATTTCTTGTTTCCAAGTTTGAATAAATGGCTCGGAGGAAAGAAATTTGACTCCAATGATAAAATCATCTCACAAACAACCTATCTTATTGACCTTGACAAATCTTATTTTTTTTTGAGGGGATAAAAAAAATTGGAGGAACATGGGATGAAAAATAAAATATTTTTTTTTTTATCATAAAACCTGTGTTTTAATCAAGAAGTCACGGACTTATTGACCCACTCTCGTATAGCAGTGTGTGTGGCTGAGTTCTTAAGTTACCATAAATCTGTCAGACAGTTCAAATCCTGGCAAAAGCTTGTTTGTGAGATGATTTTTAATATTTTTTTTTTACTTTCTTTTTTTATACGTTTTTTAATAAACTAGTTTACCACAATGGGTCCTATGGGTCTCCCAGTGGTAATGTATTTTATTATAGTACACAACCCTTATAATCTAATATAATGAACGAGTTTCTCTATATATTATATTGTTGGATCTAATCTGATACAATTCGATCGACATTTTTCAGATAAATTCGAATCTTCCTTAATCCCTAAATATATTGCCATTTTTCGGATCAATTTAGATCTTTCAAAATATGCAATCGGATCAAATTGGATCCTTTTAAATTCGCAAATATATTGATGGATCTGTTTTTTTTCGAGTCAAATAAGATCAGATAGATATTACAGCAGATATTAAAGAATATCAAATTGATTATGATTGAATATTGCGACATATCAATTTTTTTACTCGGTAGGGTATATTATTATTTTCAATTAAATAAATAAAATTTACTTCAATTATAAATACAAGCTTCTATATTTAACAGTTTTGTTTTTTGTTATTTAAAACAAAAAAAAAAAACAAATATCATTTATTTTGACGGTTCTATTGGTTAACATTTTTTTTTATTTGTTAACATTTAAAAATAAATAAAAAAAGTTATATTAAGTTAAAATTTAGTAGATCGGTTTTTAAGTGATATTTCATTTATTTTAAATTACATATTCAGTTAATGAAAACTACAAACTATTTTCAGTGTATACATATTTCTAAAAGCCTGGGTACTCTTTTTTTTTTTTGTAAACACCTTTTCCCAATTTGGATCAGATTAGAAGAGCCATAAATATTATCTTATTTATTTTTGATAGGAAGCAACTGTGGAAGATTTGACTTTTCTGATTTAAATGTAAATAATAAAAAAATTACTGTTTATGTCCTTAATAATTTTGGTATTATCATAGTTTAACCAGCACAATTTTTTGTTTATTTGTATTTTTTTTGTACATTTCGTAACACGGAAAAACAACTGTAATATCCTGCAAAATCATGTTTGTATAGTAAACTGAAACCCTAATGTTATTTAACACCCAGGAAAAATTTTTACACACCATCTTGATGACTTATACGTCAAACTTATGATTTTTTTTGTAGGCGGTATGTTTCCAGCACGAAAAAACCATGGAAGAGCAATCAAATTTTCTTGTTTTTTTTTTTAATTTGTCAAGCTTCAAATCATGAGGAACTAAGCCAAAATTTCTTGCCCTGAATGAGAATTATCTGTTAGATGAATAAAATTTTGTAGCTAATGTGAAAGGAATTGCTTAAAATCGTGTTGGTTTAGTAATCTGTTTAAATCTTAAACTTCAAAATTAATTAATGAATTATAAAAGAAAAGAAGTTGCTCTATTAAACAATATTTTGGAACAAAACATTTTCATACACTCAAAAAACAATTGAACTAGAATTTAAAAAAATTAACTTATTTAGAGGAAAAATTGAAATGAAAACGGCGCCAAAGACACTTTTTACCAATATTTAATCAAATTTTCCTTGAAATTAAGGAACAAATTTGACTTAAAATTTGGTCAAAATTTCTAAATTATAGAAAAATTTTACTACCGAGAAGTAAATTTTTATTAGAAAACAGGAAAATTTCCTCCTAATTAGTTCATACATCATCTAAAATTGTACTGTTAGTTAGGAAATGTTCCCTTGGTTTTAAGAAAAATTTGATTTTATTTAAGTTCATTAGATAATTTTTTTTTACTAAAAACTAGGACTTAACTCCCTAAAAATAAGAAAATATTTTCTAACAAGTTAAATAGCACTTCTTTTACGTGAAAATCATCCTTATCCTGCTTCTCTGGTAAAGGTAATATATTTAACCATATATTTTAAAGTATTTTACACTCCTCCCACTTTCGGAATACTTCCGCTTTGTGAGGACACTGCCCTTAACAAGCTTTGAATTATACTAAATTCATGTATTTAAAATATAAATTAAATTTCATTAGCAAAAAGGTAAACAAATTAATTAATTAGTTAATTAATGGTTCTTCTCAAGAGAACTACAGAAAGGGACGCCCTAAGTGACACACGGCATCTATGGCTATGCAACACTGGGGGTCCTTTGTCTTCTTAAATTAACTAATTTAAGGAAATTGTTGCAGAAATACAAAATATCACAGTTACATTTCTTGTTACTATTGGAAAATAGAAAAAGTCATAAGTTTATTTTATGGGAATTTTAGCTTAAACTTTATTTGACATATACAAATTTAAACTTTTTAATTTTTAAGTGAAAAAAATAGTTCAATAAATAAAAAGTTTAATAAGCGCTATGTCAATTATAGGAAAGCCATTTTGTATAAAATGTGCCTGCGATATTTTGTATTGTAGTCAACAAACAAATTTATAACATAAAAGCGCAAATTCGAAATTTTTTATCCTTTGCTAACAAAATTTTTAAAATATATTTTAAGCTACTTTAAGTTCAATATTTAAGACTGTTAAGATTAGAGATGGGCACGTGAGAGATGTTTGACTCACGCACGATCACAATCATGCACGATAGTTTTTTTAAATGGTTACTTTAATTTCTTATATTTAATAATATTTGTTCTTATAAATTAGGAAAAGTAACTGGTTTGTTTTTAATTGACTGTTTTTTTGGAATAGAATATTAAAAATAATTTAAACATTTTTCAACAAAAAAAATCCTATACCAAATTTTATTCTTTTTTAAAAGTTATAAAACTTTTACTTGAAAAAAAGAATATTTTATTAAAATTTTTAAAATTTTTCTGAACTAAGTTGCATGAAAATTTTCCTTAGAAATAGTTCATCTGTTTCCAAAATCAAATAAATTTTTATTATAACATGGGAAAAAATTATTACTTTTTGTTTTTATTTGAACTAATTTTTAGAAAATAATTCTTTAAAATTAGAAAGTGGTAGACTTAAAAACCGAATTTGGAAATGGCTTTCTAAAATTTTGTTAATTTTACTACTCGTGAACAAAAAATGAACACACAGTAAGTTCAAGTACCTTCTCGATTTATGTTAGACATATTTTTTGAACTAAATGGGAGCAAATTATGTCCTATTTTTTTTTTAACTAAACTTAACTTTTTTACACTTAAGTATGCATTTTTCTTAAAACTAAGATGTTTTTTCTTGAAATTAATAAATTTTTATTTAATTGTCTTGTTTTTTTTTCTAATATCAAGAAATATTACTTAGGTAAAATATGAACTATTTCTGAGTATATAAACTATTTCATTTTTCCCTAAACTTAGGAATTTTTATTCTTTTTAAGAAAATTTTTCAAAGTTTTAATTAAATTTTACTTAAATTGAGGACAATTTATAAACTATTTTGAAGGAAATTTTTGATAATATTTTAGTTTATGTCTTTTTTTTTCGAGTGTATAAATGAAACTGAATAAATTTAAAACAACAATGTTGACACAATTAACAACAACAATTTTTAAAATGAATTTATTTTGTTTTATTTTCATTGTAATAAATCTTGTATTTAACCTTTTTTTAAATTATATTTTATTCTTATCTTTACTTTGAAATCTTATTATAATTAGAATTTTGTTGCTTTAAATTCTTTTATATAATTTAATAAATTGTTTAAATTTTTTATATGTTTGTTATCCTGGTTTTATCTGTTTACACCAATCTTATTTCTTGGTATTAATTTTTGCGTTGTTAATGCAATTTAGAGTGAATAAAAAACAACGCGATTTTCCACCTAATTCTCGTGGACGGAAACGGAAGTGGTAAATTATGTGTTCGTCTCTATGTGTGTGTGTATGTCTGAGCACGCGTGTACACAAAGTTTGCTCAAATAATTTTAATCAAATCTCAGGCCATAATTTAATAGTCAAAACAGCATCACTCATTCACCTTTATCAACATCGTTATCAACATCAGCATCATCGTCTCTAATAACGTTAAATATTTTATTTTTATATTAGATTTTTCCCTTTTTTTCTTTAATATAAAAAAGGAAAAATTGTATTTAACCCAGCAAAACAATTAAAAAAAAAAATTGAAAAATGATTATTTTCCCACTTACAAGGAGTTAAAAAATAATGTCAATATTTTTTGTCGCTTACATCTTATTCCATTAAGTTCAGAGTTTATAAATGTAACTATTTGTAAGATAAAACTGCAGTAGTTTCCCTCTAAGTTACACTCATATGAAAATCTTTGGAAATTTCTGTACAAAAAAACTCTTCCTGGGTTATACTAACTAGTAGTAGTAGCTGTAGCTAAAGCTGTATAGTCATTTGAATTAAGTGCTCAATGAAATGTTATGGTGCAAAAAAGTAAAAAAAAAATGAATAAATAAGAAAATTCAATTCATTTTCAATTTCATTTTCATTTCTTTAAAACAGCAAAATAAATGTGCAAAATGATTGTGATTTATTGCTTGAACTGATGTTGGTGTCATGAGAAAGTTTTTCTTTTTGATTTTCATTTGTATAGTTTTTGTAGGAGTACGTATAATGGTTGTAAAATTAAATCAACTGTTTTTTGCTTTTTTAATGATTTTGAATATTATAAAAACAAAGTTGTTAGAAAATTCATTAAATATTCTGTTTTTTTTTTGGATTTTAACATGAGCAAAAAATATGTACATTGGCTGGCATACAACATAAATTGAAATAGTTTGTCGTTTTAATTATTTGTTTTTAAAATAGTTTTAGTACGAATTTAATCTGTTTTTTTTTTGCATAAAATTTATTTAAAAAATATGAAAAAAAATATTTAAAGGTTTTCACAATTACTGGATCCAGATTATGATTTCTAGTTCTAATGGCAAATGGAAGTATTTTTTGCTGAAATTTGCCCCTACTCATGTAGACCCAAGCATGTAAAGGTCACAAATCTCTATAAATTATATACTAGAATATCATGAAAGTGTGGAAAGTATTTGCCTTGATGACCTACCTAAACTCCTTTGGCTAGAAACTTGAAATTTAAAATATGTCTTCTCTGGATTATGCGCTAATTCAGTGTTATAATATTTTAGAGAATTTCTTACAGGAATGTAAATTTGCTGGTTCAAAAGTGGAAAAATCTGGGATTCCTTAGAGTATGGACTTTTTTTCCCTGGTTAGGAACTTTTTGGTAATTTTCCCAGAAAGGTGGTAAATGATGATGGGGCCCAAATCTGTTATCTTCACATGCAATAGAATGACAGCATTTGTTTAACCGATTTCATCTTAAGTTAAGACACTTAATTTCAATGTAATTGCAATACCATGATATCATGTTCAGAAACATGGTCTGGGTTCAGTATTTTTGGCAGTAAACCTCAACAAGTTGCATAAAAGTAGGCAACATATTTTTTTAATTTAATACTATTAGCATAGAAATTTCCGGGCTTAAGCCCCAAAGGACAATGGTTCGAAAAGTAAATAATCAAAGGATTAGCCTACACGCAAGACAACACACATATTGTCGCATTTCTTAAACCACGTAAGCGTCAGTTTTTCGAAATTGAGTTTTTTTTTGGCTTTTATGAATGACATATGCCAAACAAGAATTCTCGAACCGTATGGTTATTTTGGCATTGCAGTGATTTGCAGAATGAGATAGAAAAAAGAAACTCCATATAAATTTTGTGGTACATATTTTTTTTTTTGTATATCTATCCATTTCTATGTAACACATACAACTTTGACGGTTTGTTTTACTCATGTTCTAGTCGCCATTTTGGTTCAATCATCTGTTTCCTGTCTGGATAGTATGTGTTTTTTATAGTAGAAAATAACATTAACCACCCGATTTCACTCAAAAAAAAAAAGAAAAAATTTAAATAAAATTTAGAAAAATTAACTAATTTCGAGGAAAAATTTAAATGAAAAATTGACGCCAAAGATACTTTTTACCTATATTTAATAAAATTTTTCTTGAAATTAAGAAACGAATTTTATATAAAATTTGGTTAAAATTTCTAAATTTTAGAAAAAATTTAATACTGACAACTAAATTTGTATTAGAAAGCAGTAAAATTTCCTCCCAATTAGTTCATATATCATCTAAAATTTTACTGTTAGTAAATTTTTCCTTGAATTTAAGTAAAATTTTATTTTATTTAAGTTCATTAGATAATTTTTTTTACTAAAAACTAGGACTTAACTTCCTAAAAATAAGAAAATATTTTTAAACAAGTTAAATAGCACTTCTTTTAAGTGAAAATTATGCTTAAATTTAATAAAAAATTTTCTAAAAATATGAAACTATTCCTATGATAAAAGTAATATGTTTTACTATATATTTTAAAGTACTTTACACTCATTGTGTAAGTATTTTCGCACTTTCGAAGGACTTTCGCTTTATAAGGACACTGCTCTTAACAAGCTTTTTGCTACACATTTTTGTCTTAAAATTAAATTGAATTATACTAAATTCATGTATTTCATGTAAACAAATTTAAAAAATGTACTACAGGATATCCTGAAACGTAATAAATTGTGACAAAGTCAGACCCCTTTCGTAGTTAATTAAGGGTGTCCCAAGAAGAACGCAATTTTTAAATTTTAAATAAAACACTTTATTATATCGTAAAGTAGACAGAATGAGGTTATGTATGGAACAATATATCGTGCAGATGGCCGCCGCGGCTTTGCTGGCATGCACGCGATCTTTTAATGAAATTTTGAATGACCGTTTTGCATGAATGCTGCGGTATTTCATTAATGCAGCGTCAAATTTCCTCTTTTAAGGCTTGAGTCGTCGTCGGCTTATTAGCGTAAACCATCGACTTCAAAAAACCCCAAAGAAAAAAATCTAATGGTGTTAAATCGCACGATCTAGGCGGCCAATTCTGATCTCCAAAACGCGAAATAACACGACCGGGAAATGACTGATGCAGCAATTGAATTGTTTCTCTGGCTGTATGACATGTGGCGCCGTCTTGTTGGAACCACATGCCCTCCACATTCATTTCTTCAATTCTAGGCAAGAAAAAACTGGTTATCATTTCACGATACCGAACACCATTGACTGTTTGCGCTTGACCTGCCTCTTTTTCAAAAAAAAAAAGGTCCAATGATTCCTCCAGCCCAAAAACCACACCACACAGTGACACGTTGAGGATGCATTTGCTTCTCGTGAATCACTCGAGGATTTTCCTCACCCCAAATGCGACAATTCTGCCTATTGACGAAGCCATCAAGATGAAAATGGGCCTCGTCACTGAAGATGATTTTATCGGCAAAATCAGCATTTTCATGTTGTCTCTCCAATACCCAATTAACGAACTCCCTTCGCTGTCCATGGTCAGCTGGCTTCAGTTCCTGAGTCAATTGAACTTTGTGTGCATGAAGATGCAAATCTTTCGTCAAAATTCGCTGCAAAGTGAATTTGGAGACACCAATTTGCTGAGCTCGGTGTCGAATTGAGGTGGATGGAGTTTGAGCGACATCATCACGTACAGCTGCGACATTTTCGGTCGATCGACCTGGTCGATGGCGCGTTGTTGTCTTTACATCACTAACAGACCCAGTTTCGGCAAATTTATTCATTAATCTCTTTACAGTTGACAATTTGCGATTTCACAATGAGAATGCGTTGTTCATTCGTGTAGCTCTCCATTTTTACTAACCTCGTACCTTCTACTAGCAAACAATAACAATTGTTCAAATGTCAAACAATGACACTTCGAATGTTGCCAGATTTAAAAATTGCGTTCTTCTTGTGACACAAAAAGGGACGCCCTAAGTGACACACGGCATCTATTTCTAATGAACACTGGGGTTCCTTTGTCTAATTTAACAAAATTGTTGCAAGAATTATAATTATTGGAAAATGGAAAAGTGTCATAAGTGTATTTTATAGGATTTTTAGCTTAATCTTTATTCGACATATATACAACATTAAACTTTTTTTTTATTATTAAGTAAAAAAAAACAGTTTTAGTGCCTTCGATAAATATAAAGTTTAATAGGTGCAACGGTCAATTATAGGAAAGCCATTATGCCGTAATGTGTAAAATGTGCTTGCGATATTTTGTATTCCAGTCAGCATACAAAATTATTACATAAAAGCGCAAATTCTTAATTTTTACTTATTGCTAACAAAATTTTAAAATATATTTTAAGCTATTTGAAGTTCAATATTTAAGACTGTTAAGATTAGAGATGGGCACGTGAACCATTTTTGGCTCACGCTCACGCGTGGATAGTTTAATTTGTTTCCTTTTTACCCAAACATAGGAATTTTTATTCATTTTAAGAAAATTTTACTTAAATTGAGGAAAATTTTTACACTATTTTAAAGGAAATTTTGGATTAATTTTTAGTTCATTTCTTTTTTTTTAAAGTGTACATTCTCATCTCGTTAACTTTGTATGAAAAAAAATGTAAGCCATTTCGAAAACCTCGTACCATATGTCATTTGCATGTATAATATAATGTTTTTTTTTAATTGAACGTTGGAAATGTTCAAGTCCCAGCCACCAATTTTTTTTTATTTTTGGGATAAAAAAATCTGGAAAGTTTCAAGCCAATCTGAGCGTTTTCGGTGCGGCGCCAGGCTCTCACAGTCAGTATCTTCGGTAAAAACATCACTTTTCGTCGAGTAATTCAGAAATTATAAATCTTATACAGCACAAATTGTCCTCGAGCAACCATTATTTTAATCAAATACAATTTTTTTTCGAATGTTTTCTCAATAAAGAAGCTTTTGGCACCCTTCTGGTCAAAATTCATAAATTTTTGTTTAATTTTAAATACAATTACGGTTTATTGTTTCCAACACACTTCTTTTATTGTCTCCATTTACGTCACTTTTATACAATTCTACACTCATAGAAAAAAAAAAACTGTACAAGTTGTTGAAAATTCTACTAAGGTGGTAACAGAAAATACTCGTAGTTCCAAAGACCCTATAAAACAGGATGTACAAACTACCAAACTTTTGGTCACCCATGATGCCAAATGGTGCGACTACAAAAAAACTTCTTAGCCGAGACCACGAAATTCTCAGCCGATTTACATAAACATTTAGCCCCTAGCAAGGGTTGTAGCGCAAGTACAGCACTCACAATATTATTTCGTTAAAAAATCTTAAAATGCATATTAAATTAATCGAAAATACAGTCAAAAAGAGGACTACTGATGTTTCATTATATTCAACCCATTTTGTTGTTTATTTTCAATCATTGTTTAATAACCAACAAAAGTAGTAAACATAATAGAAAGTCAAGCGCCCCGGTAGGCTAGTTGGTAGCGTGCTAGCTTATCAGTGCGGGCGGGGGTCGTGGGTTCGATTCCCACCAGAGGCCCTGGTCTGTTTTCGCTACAACGAGCTGAAGGCCTTCGTTGCTAGTGCTCGGTTAGGGTATTAAAATATAATTTGTAATTATATGTTTAATAAAATAAATAAATAAATAAATAAATAAATAAATAAATAAATAAATAAATAAATAGAAAGTCGTTTAAAATAACCATCATTTTTTTACTGACAAAAAGTTGGAAAAAAACTACTTCTGTGGTTTGTTTTTCAAATTGAAAGTTTTTTTATTTGTACACTCACAATATTATTTCGTAAAAAATAATCTAAAATACATATTAAATTAATCGAAAATACAATCAAAAAGAGGACTACTAATTTTTCATTATATTCAGCCCATTTTCTTGTTTATTTTCAATCATTGTTTAATAATGGACATAAGTAGTAAAAACAATAGAAAATTTTTCAAAATAACCATCAATTTTTAACTGACAAAAAGTAGAAAAAAACGATTTTTGGGTTTGTTTTTCAAATTGAAATTTTTTCTCTATTTGTATGAAATTTTACAAAACACAACACACACAGATGTATATATATTTTTATTTTCTTGTGTGTATCTATGTATATTTGAATAATTTCTTGTAATTTTTATTGAAATAATTTTGTACATATACAAACTATTTTGGTAAAAAAACAAAAAAGAATTATATGAATTTAAATTTTTTGAAACAGAAAACATAAAATTTTACATTTAATTGAAAATATCAACTCCTACTGAATATCTGTAAATTTTTTTAGTTTGTTTTTTGAATGACTGATCAAATAGTTAAAAAATATATTTCTATGAATTTCAATTGATTCTTCATTTCAAAACAAACTTTACGTATTACTTTTTAAATAAACTACATTCGGTTACGGAAAATATATTGTGAGTGAGTGATTGTGATGTGAATGTATACATGTTTGAATTGGTACAACCCTTGCTAAAGGCTGTGTTTCTGTAAGTCGGCTAAGAATTTCGTGGTCTCGGCTAAGATTTTTTTTGTAGTCGCACCATTTGGCATCATGGGTGGCTAAAAATTTGGTAGTTTGTTCATCCTGTTTTTAGTGTCCTTGGTTATACTGCTGAATACATAAGTAATTTAAAAAAAATTATTTTTTTTTGCTAAATTAAACAAAAAATGTTTTTAGAATTTTTAACATAAAATTGCTTAAATTCTGGGTTTTTGGAATCTCCGGACCCGGCCCGAGACAGGCCTATATGTATTTACCATTAGGAGTATAGGTGGGTTATAAAGACACGGGGTGTAACAAATTTGCTTACATTTGGCACTATCTCGCTTAGTTTCCGAGATATTCGCTATTTTAAGATTAAACAATACAAAATTTGGGAAAATATCGCCATGATTTGTAAACAACTAATAGGAAAATTATTCAAATGGAGTAATACAAATTACTGAATATTAACATTAAAATCATGTTCTTAGGGTGAAATCGGTTAACTAATATCTTAAACTAAATACCTAAATAATAGTAAAAACTAGTTCAACTGAACTTAAATACGTTTAACAGACTTTTGTACATACTTTTTTTCTGTGAGTGCAGAAACTCTGAATTTAATAAAAAATTTAATTTCTAAGCAAAATGTTATTTAATTGTTTTTAAATAAGTTCTTAGTATTTACTTATGCTCAATATTTTATTTAATAAATAAACAAGTGTGTTTTTTTAAACAATATAATATATTTAATAATTTGCTATTGCTTTAGTTTTGTTAAATATTTATTTTAATTCGTATCATAAAAAGAATAATAGGAATATTCCTAATGTTTTTATATAAAAAGTCAGTTGATTGAAAAGATTATTATCATTATTTCATCAAATTTTGAGAATTAGAGTTAAAGAAACGGAAAAATTAAAATCTTCACATTTACCATCTTGTTGAGCTTGATTGCGTTGTCAGTTTCACGGGTCATAAATGAAATTCCTGATGAATCCTCTACTGATGTAGATGCTACTACTACTGAAGCCGTTACAGAAAATCCTATTGAAAGTTCTACTGATGCTGCCACACAAAGCCCTCCTGAAAATAGTACTGAAGATCCTACCGTTGTTACAACTACATCTCCAAGTACCCATCGTCCTCATCCTCAAGTTGGTCTTAGTCTGGCATATCATCTTGCACATCATATTGCACATCATATTGCACATCATATTAAACACAAACATCATAAGCATAAAGGTCACCATAAAGGTGGCTCACACAAAGGTGGCCATCACAAACATGGCCATCACAAAGGTGGCCATCACAAAAAATAATTTTTTGTGTTGAAATACATATAACCCCGGATTGTTTAAAAAAATATATATTTTTTTTTATTTATTTCCTTAAGACGAAAAACTTCCTAAAAAACCCTTAAAAAAGTCAAGAAAAATCTAAGAAAAAAGCTAATATCATACGGGCTTAAGCCAGAAATCTTAAACTTGAAATTAAAACGTCCACTACAAAAAGTTTTAACAAATTTATGAAAAGAAGAAAATACTTCATTTCCCTCCACCAATAACCTTAAAAAATGTTCTTTACTGGTTTTGATACAAATAATGTAAAAAACTTTAGAAGTAAAATTATAGAGATGGAAAAAATTTTTTCATGCGAACAACTTCTTTGAGTGTGAAAACAAATTTTGTGGTGGATAAAAAATTTTGAGGTGAAAAATTTTTTTAAGGTGAAAAAATAATTTTAAGTTGAAAAAAATTATTTGTAATGAAATAATTTTTTTGAGGTGTTAAAATTTTTTTAATGTGAAAACAATTTTTTGTGGTGAAAATAAAATATTATTTAATTCAAAGCCACTGGTAAAGAAAGTAAAAATATTTTACACCTCATTTAACCGCCTTTTTAACCGCTCGGTTCTACTAATTTTATATACCAAACTTCTCGGGAGGATGTCCATTAACCTAGGTAACAATCAGCACCTCCGTTTGCGTCTTCGTAACTGTAACAAAAAAAGACATGAAATAAAAAATTATTCCATAATTTCCTTTAAAATAGTTCAAAAATTTTCCTCAACTTAAGTCAAATTTTATTAAAACTAAGAACAATTTTCTTAAAATGAATAAAAAATTCCTATGTTTGGGTAAAAACGAAAAAGTTCATATACTCAGAAATAGTATCTAAGTAATATTTATTGATTTTAGGAAAAAAACAAGTTTATTAAGTAAAAATTTATTAATTATTAAAACAAACATTGTAGTATTAAGAAATTTGCATACTAAATAAAAAAATTTGAACATAATTTACTCCCATTTAGTTAAAAAAATGTATCTAACTTAAAATGAAAAATTACTTGAACTTAATGTGTGTTCATTTTTTTTCGCGAGCAGTAAAATTAACTAAATTTAAGAAAGCCATTTCTAACTTCAGTTTTCAAGTCTATCACTTCCTAATTTTAAAGAATTGTTTTCTAGAAATTAGTTCAATCAGTTAAAAACAAAAAGTAATAAATTTTTTCCAATGTAATGATACAAATTTATTTGATTTTAGAAAATGATGGACTATATCTGGGGAAAATTTTCAAGCAACTTAGTTTAGATAAATTTTAAAAATTTTAATAAAATATTTTTTTTTCTAGTTTTTGAGAAAGAAATAAACTTAGGTATAAGATTTTTTCCTAAAAATTTCTTCAGATAAATTAAAAAAACTTCAGTTATTTTCTTAAATCGAGGAAAAATTTAGTTTTTGTTGGAAAACGTTTATTTTTTTTTTAATATTTTTGCCAAAAAATAAATTAAAAACAACTAGCTTAATTTTACAAAGAAAATGTTATTAAAAAGAATTATCGTGCATGATTGCAATTTTTGGCTCGTGAATCAAAAACCGCTCACGTATTTATCAACTTGATGCTGGAAAATATTTTCTTATTTTTGGGGAGTTAAGTAAGTTTTTAGTAAAAAAAATTATCTAATGAACTTAAATAAAATTAAATTTTTCTTAAAACCAAGAAAACATTTCCTAACTAACAGTAAAATCTAAGATGATGTATGAACTTATTAGGAGCAAATTTTGGTGTTTACTAATAAAAATTTAGTTCTCAATAGTAAAATTTTTCTATAATTTAGAAATTTTCTCCAAGCTTTAATTAAAATTTGTTTCTTAATTTTAAGGAAATTTTATTAAATTTTGGTAAAAAGTGTCTTTGGCGCCGTTTTTATTTAAATTTTTCCTGCAATTAAGTTAATTTTTCTAAATTCTAGATCATTTTTTTTTTTGGGTACAGACAGACCGACAGACAGGAACACCAATAAATATACTTTATGGGGTCTTAGACCTATGTTTCAACATGTTACAGATGGAATGACAAACTAATATATACTCTCACCGTATACGGCGGAGGGTATAAAAAAATAAAATTTTCTTCTAAACATAAGGAGTAGAAGATTTCAAATTTAAAATTTTCAAAGTAGACTATGCTCCAAACTATGAAAAATTTAATAAAAAATTTTGTAGAAAACTATTCAGAAGCTTTAGCGATATTATTTGAACAATTATAAATCAATAAGAACGACAAAAATTAATTATCGACAAATGGAAGGAAAATCCCAACCAACTGGTACATTTTATTGCAAAAAAAAAATTGAAAATAACAAGAACTACGGTAAATTCTGTTATTGAACACGTTATTTTGAATCTTTGTCAATATCCAGAAGCAAAAAAACGCTTAAAAAAAGAAGATTGTTCATGTAATTACCAAAAAATAGATTTATGTCTTTCAGAGATTTTGCCAAAAATGCAGAACCAACCACATTATGGTTCAAATATGCAAAAGAGGTAATAGTTTGAAAACCCACAAAAATCGACATAAAAACTAGATTGCGAAAGTTACACGATTCTTTTGGAATGAAAAATTGTTGTGGTTTAATGGATGATGAAACATACTTGGAAGCGGTCTTCCAAACTCTTCCTGGTCCTCAGTATTACACTGCATTTGAAGGAGAGATACTTTCAGATTCTAAAACTATTATCGGTATTGAAAAGTTCGGTTCAAAGTATCTTGTTTTTGCAAGGAAATTTGTCAATGCGCCGAAAAGACACCATCATTTCTAACAACAGGTACTATTTATGCAGAAGTGTGTAGAGAAGAGTGCTTAAAAAAATAATGCCTTTAAAAAAAAGCATGGTGAACTCTAGCATGGACTCTATTATGGGCAGATTTGCCGGAACAACTTTGAATCTGCTCAGAGCTAGCAATATTGATTTTGTTAAAAAGACATAAACCCACCAAACGGCACACAATGTCGACCGATTGAAATTGGGTTCTACTAGTAAAAAGGAATTTTAAGAGCTTTCAACCTCCGTGTATTTACACAAACATAGCAAATTAACAATTTTTTGCTACGCTAATACATGTGTTTCGATTAGGCAAAATATCTTTTCAGGCGTTTTTAAAATTTAAATCTTTTAGCCTATTTTTAGGGATTTTTTTTCAAGTTTACAATTTTTTATAGCTTTATATAAAATGACGGTTGTTAAAGTCCTTTGTTCCCTTTCATCAATATTTCCATTTAAATATTTATGTAAAAATATCACTTCAGAAAATAGTCAACTGTATTGCATTCATTCGTTGATATTTTATTTTTTACATATTTATTTTTCGTGCTGTCATAACTTCATTTATTTTTAATAACCACAATAACACGTGTTGCCATGCACAGAGAGACATTTTTAAGACGAAATTTTTGGGTTTTAATAAAAAATTTTAATGAATTTTTTATCAGTAAATAAATGAAAAAATTCTTAAATTTAATCAAAATTATCACAAATGTTATGAAGATATTGAATGAATGTGTAAAACTTTTAAGAAAAATTATTTAACAGTTTGAATGGACGAGTTCCAGCGAAACTTAATTGATTTTGTGGAAAAATTCATTAATATCTGGTAGATAATTTTCTCAGTGTATGTACGCTGTTGTTTTGTTTCAGTTTATTACAATATTTTTAACATCATTATTGCTGTGGTACATTTTGTATGATGTTTATTTGGTCACATTTGTTGCATGTTTGTGTATATTTCAACCATGTTTGTGTAACCACTGTATTAAAACAAAAAATCCTACATTATTTATAGTATGATTGTTAATAATAATAATACAAAAAAAAAAAAGCAAGCCAAAATTTATTATTGTGGAAAAAATACAAAACATGGCCCATGTATAAATTATTATATATGCAAGGATAGAGTAAGGAGAAATATTTTGGAAAAGAATAAACAGCTGAGCAGTGATAATTTTGTGGAGTAAATTACTGCATGTAGGCGTATAAAATCGATTTCCCCGCAAAAACTTTCATTACCAAATAAGTGGTTTTTAATGAAACTAAATATTTTTTTAATTTATAACTCGGCATCATACACTCAAAAAAAAAAAATAATATTTTATGAAAATTTATCTAAACTAAGTTGCATGAAAATTTTACCTAGAAATAGTTCATCAGTTTTTATTATTATTATTTTATTATTAGTTCAAAAAAAACTTAAGTCGAGAAAGTACTCGAACTTAATGTGTGCTCATTTTATTTCGCGAGTAGTAAAATTAACTAAATTTTAGAAAGCCATTTTCAAATTCAGTTTTTAAGTATACCACTTTCTTATTTTGAAGAATTGTTTTTTTAAAAGTTAGTTCAGACAAAAACAAAAAGTAATAAATTTTTTCCTATGTAATAATACAAATTTACTTGATTTTAGAAATTGATGAACTATTTGTAAGGAAAATTTTCATGCAACTTAGTTCAGATAAATTTTATAAATTTTAATAAAACATTCTTTTTTTTCAAGTAAAAGATTTCTAATATTTAAAAAATAATAAAATTTGGTATAGGATTTTTTTGTTGGAAAACGTTTAAATTATTTTTCATATTCTATTCCAAAAAAAACAATCAATTAAAAACAAACCAGTTAGTTTTCCTAATTTTCAAGAAAAAATATTATTAAAGAAAATAAATTAAAGTTACCATTGTTTGTCGACTACAATACAAAATATCGCAGGCACATTTTATACATTACGGCATAATGGCTTTCCTATAATTGACGTAGCGCTTATTAAACTTTATATTTGTCAAACTATTTTTTTCACTTAATAATAAAATAGTTTAAATTTGTATATGTCAAATAAAGTTTAACCTTGAAATCCCATTCCTATAATTCCAATAATAACAAGAAATGTAACTGTGATATTTTGTATTTTTGCAACAATTTCCTTAAATTAGTTAATTTAAGAAGACAATGGACCCCCAGTGTTCCTTAGCCATAGATGCTGTGTCACGTAGGGCGTCCCTTTTTGTAGTTCTCTCGAGAAGAACCATTAGACTACGAAGAGGATCTGACTTTGTCACAATTTATTACGTTTCAGAATATCCTGCAGTACATTTTTTTACCTTTCTGCTAATGAAATTTAATTTATATTTTAAATACATGAATTTAGTATAATTCAATTTAAGACAAAATTGTATAGCAAAAAGAGCAGTGTCCTCACAAAGCAGAAGTCCCCCGAAAGTGGAAAAAATACCTACTCAAAGAGTGTAAAGTACTTTAAAATATATTGTAAAATATATAACCTTTACAATTGAAGCAGGATAAGGATGATTTCCACTTAAAAGAAGTGCTATTTAACTTGATGTTAGAAAATATTTTCTTGTTTTTAGGGAATTAAGTCCTAGTTTTTAGTAAAAAAAATTATCTAATGAACTTAAATAAAATAAAATTTTTCTTTAAACCAAGGAAACATTTCCTAACTAAACTGTATATTCATCAAAGGCACTAAAACTATTGTTTTTTCATTTAATAATAAAAAAATATAAAATTTTTATTTTATGACCTTTTTCCGGCGGTAATTAATTATAGGTACAAATCTTACGTATTCTTCACTACGAACTACTTACAAACACATTGAATTATATTTATATGCATTAACATTTGACATTAAATTATATTTAGCAGATCCTTCTGCTTATTAATATTTAGTAATGGAAGCCCATTACTAACATTTTGCTGGGTTGTATTGTATTGTTGTCAGGTTTTGTATGCGATTTTGTACTTTCAAGGTTACTTTTTTGATATTTTAGTCATCTATTAAGATTCTAATTATATATTTTTTTTTTTAATTTTATATGTTACATTTTGTTGCAAAATTGTCTAACACAACGTCTAAAAATTGTATGAACTTATTATGTTACTGTTTAAAAAATGTTTCCTAAATATTTTCATCTATTCAAAAACATTCGTATCTTTTGTGCGGTAAGTTATTTATAAAATATTTATTTTCTATGATAGATATTCTTTTTCGGTTCAAGATTATGAATATTTTTGCTTTCCAGATGAATAGAACAATTATAATATGTATAATAATGCGGAATACAAAAGAAAGCAAAATTCGATGTATTGTAAGCAAAAGAATATTGGGAAAAAAGTAGAAGTAAAAAAGTTGTGAAAATCACAAAAATGTTCTCGTAATTTTTTTGTAGGGCTCACGCAATTTCTTATGCTGATTCACCATAAGAATGCTCAAAAGGGGGGAAATTTTATATACATTCCCGGAACTAATTTGATCTGTCATTTTTTAGGATCAAATCAGATCTTAATAAATACCCAAATATACACTTACAATATAAAATTACTATTAAAATTTACAGACATTCAGTAGGAGTTGATATTTTCTGTTAAATGTAAAATTTTATGTTTTCTGTTTCTATAAATATAAATTTATATAATTCCTTTTTGTTTTTTTTTTATGAAAAGAGTATGTTTAAATACAAATTTATTTCAATAAAAATAAGAAATAATAAGAAATTATTCAAATTATTATTAAACAAAAAAATCATACACACATACAGAAAATCAAAATATATACATATGTGTGTGTTTTGAAATTTCATACAAATGAAAAAAAAAAAATTAATTTGAAAAACAAACCGCAAAAATCGTTTTTTTCTGCCGTTTTGTCAGTTAAAAATTGATGGTTATTTTTTCATTTGCATTTTTTCAGCCTTAAATATTTATGACGACGCAATCTGTGCATTTTTTGCATTGTGTAATTTATTTAACACTACAGCATTTCCATTCTGAATTCAGAATAATTTTAAAATTATGTAAATTGCCCAAAAAGATTTTTAAACTGTGCAAAAATTATTTAAAATTGTTCAATAATATTTTAAAACTGTCTAAAAATGTTTCAAATTTGTACAACCAGTTTTTAAATTATCCAAAAATATTTTAAAATTTGTCCAAAAATTCATTTAAATTTTTTAAAAATGTTTGCCCAAAAATACTTTTCCCTAATGCAGAATTATTTATTTGTTCTAATAAAGAGTATTTATATGTATATCAATGCATAAATTTCGCTTCTTTAAACTTCTTATGAATTAAATTTTTATCAAAGCTTAAATACTACAAAGTATATGAACAATTTCCACTCATGCATCAGCGTATCTAATCATTGTATTATCATTGTTTCCTTAGAGTAAAATAAGAGTAATGGTAGTAGCTATATTTGAATACTTCCATCCTATGACACGCCAATGTTAAATTCATCGATGAAACCATCAGAAAAGAAGTGATGCATTTGCCATAGTAGTGATGCTTTTATTGCTTCTTTGGCAGCTTCATTTTTGATGGGTATAACTATTTGGATCGCGACTCATCAAATCATCAAAAGTCATGAATTTCGCGAAAATTTGATCCAAAAAAAAAGTTGCAATTTTAATTCAGAAATGTTTTTTATATTTATATTTTTTTATATGTCATCGGAATGTCCTCTAACGTGAGACCGGATTTTTGTTAACAACTTAATTTTAATACGCTAATTAATAGCGTAAAATTAAAAGTTTACATTCTGTTGTTGTAAGGATAATTATTATAATTTCTAAAATTAAAAACAAAATCATGTCTAGTGAAAGCCTTTAGTAAGTAGATTGCAAAAGTACAACAAATTGAATTTTTCGATGACAACGTTTTTAATAGTTAGGAAAATACAAAAAAAAAAATCGCATATTGTTGAATTTTCAAAAACCGCAGATAATTAAAAAAAAATTGTCTTCAAATTTTATAAAATTTAAGATCGGATTTGAAAAATTTGTTCATAAAAGGCGGTTAACAAGTTGAATTTTTACTTAAATCTTTTTAAAGAATCGCGAACCAATTAAAAGTTACGGTGAATTTTTTTAAATTTTCATCTCATTCTCCTTTTATGAACATTAATTAAGACTGTACTGGATAATTTTTGTTAAACTATAGCGTATAGTTAAAAAAATAATTCAATTTAAAGTCAACTCCACTTTTTATATAAATTTATATTTATCGAAAAAAACACTAATTGCATAAAGGTAATAAAATGTGATAAAATCCCACAAAACTTATAACAAATTTTGGAGTTTTTATTTTATAGTTGATATTTTTAATTCCTATATGTTCCTATATGTATGAAAATGTATGTTTAGTCTGGTACAAGATTATAGAAAAATTTTTGTTTTTTCAAATGAAAATATTTTTCTTATTTTTATTTAGTAATCATGGAGAATACACAGAAAAAGTTATAAGACACAAACTGAATGGAATTCATTTTCTGGTCCGCTACGACCTTTATCAACATTCTTCGTGCCCTCACAAATCTTACAAATCAAAGCAAATAGCTATTTATGCTAACATACAGTTGATTTCTTTTATTATTGAGCTCTGATAAGATTTTTGAAATAATTAATAAGTAAAAATGAGGAAATTTTTTTTATTTGAAAAAATTTTTCTATGATCTCGTACCAGGCTAAAAATACATTTTCATACTTATAACAAACTGTGAAAATAATTTGTTGTAGGCTGGTCTCAATCCGGATTTCATTCTTTCCTAAGGAAATCATAAAATTTGACAGTTGCTACATTGAACGAAAATATTTGAAAAATGGTTATAATTATCAAATTTTCATAAATATGGTAAAATATTTCACAAAATTAAAAAAAAAAAAATCCATGGCTTCATTATTCATTAGAGAAAAAAATTTCATCGGTTCGTTTTTTTTTTTAATATTGCCCATATTTTTTAAACTGGAAGAGCCAGATCATAACAAATGTATTTTTGTTTAGTCTTATGGTATACAAACACAATTCGGCAATGGAATTACTGGAGGTCCGTTTGAACATTCGGGGGGGATCACTAAAGTTACTCTGATTACTAAAGTGCAAAACACCCAGTTTATTTCTTTCCTTTCTTTTAAATAAATGAGAATTTTGGTACTCATTGAAGTCAAGTGATAAGTGTAACAGGAGAAGTGTGTTTTTGTCTACCTACTGGAGTAACATTTTTTTTAACAACCTGGTCAGAACATATTTATGAGCGTCTTAAGAAAATAAATAAATAAACAAAAAAACATTTTTTAACTAATTCTGGGTTGTATGTATTTCAAAATAAATTATTTAAATATGTGCAACCACCTTTGTGTGAGCAAGCCACTGTGACCATAATCATAACTATTATGATTATCCAATATGGTGGGCAATATGATGAGCAATATGATGGGCAACATGATGGGCAATATGATGTGCAAGTTTATGATGATGATGATGATGATGTTTTTGAGGATAAGGAGCTCTAGTTGGAACAATGGCAGGATCTTCAGTACTATTTTCAGGAGGGCTTTGTGTGGCAGCATCAGTAGAACTTTCAATAGGATTTTCTGTAACGGCTTCAGTAGTAGTAGCATCTACATCAGTAGAGGATTCAACAGGAATTTCATTTATGACGCGTGAAACTGACAACGCAATCAAGCTTAACAAAATGGTTAATGTGAAGATTTTCATTTTTCCGTTTCTTTAAATCTAATTCTCAAAATTTGATAGAATAATGATAATAATCTTTACAATCAATTGAGTTTTTATATAAAAATATCAGAAATATTCCTATTATTCTTTTTATGATACGAATTAAAATAAATATTTAACAAAACTAAAGCAATAGCAAAATATTAAATATCTTATATTGTTTAAAAAAACACACTTGTTTATTTAATAAATAAAATATTTAGCATAAGTAAATACTAAGAACTTATTTAAAAACAATTAAATAACATTTTGTTTAGAAATTAAATTTTAATTAAATTTAAAGTTTCTGCACTCACAGAAAAAAAGTATGTACAAAAGTTTGTGTAGAGTTGTACACAAGTGACGTAAATGGGCACTCTTCGCATACGGATTGGTGGATTAATGTCCAATAAAGTGAAACTGGTGTGCAATTTAGTCACAACAGCTTGAATAGCCTAAGTGTCGATTTCTAACACAGCATAAATTTTGAAAATAAAATTCAATAGTTTGTCAGCGCTGTTTGTTTATTAGCCTATTTATGGTGAAATGGCAGACCTTTGAAAAAATTTGTGCTGAAAAGTCAAATGGCAAAAAAATCGCTCTTTATATACACAGAAAAAAGCATCAAAACATTTTTTGCTTGAAACCTTTGTAGATTGTTTTTTTTTTTTCATATAAAAATTCTTTAGAAATAGAAATTGAAGTTACATAAAAATAAAGATTTTTTTAGTATTAACAAATTTCATATTGGTGCCTTTTTACAAAAATGTTTAATATAACAAACAGAATTTTGTAATTTTTGTCTGTGTACACCGGAGTAAAAAAAAAAAAAATTATCTGGAACAATATTTAATCATATTCAATTTTTTATTCCTTAATATCTAAATTGATCCGGAAAATGGCAGAACAAATTATATCCAGCAATATATTTAGAGATTAAGTAAGATCCAAATTTATCCGAAAAATGGCAAATTGAATTGTATCAGATTACTTCCAATAATATAATACATATTCCGAATTTAGTTTATTAAAAAACGTATAGAAAAATTTTAAATTATAAAATATTAAAGTTCTAAAAACAATGCCTTCGCCAATATTTGAACTCGATCTGCCAGAGTTGTAGTGACTTAAGCACTCAGCAGTGTGTGGCTGACTTTATTAGACTACATTTTTCGTATAATTGTGTTATATATAATTATATCCTCGGGATTTATATATAATTATATATTCGAAAATTTGGAAAAAATTTCTACATATCATGGCGGAATTTATACTACTATATTGGTTCGGTACTTATCTCATTTTATATCATTTTTTCTTATGGACTGAGAAAAAGTGTAGATAAATAATTATATTAAAAAAAATATATATATATAAATTTTCACCACTTATAGGAGTTTTGGAAACAAAGAAATTTCTAGGAGTTATCCCGAAATGAATTAAAATCTGAAGATTTAAAAAAAAAATATTAATATAAAAGAAATTAAAAAACGCCAAAAAAATGTATCTCCCTGGCTGGGATTCGAAACCATTGGCATGGAACCACATGTAATATCATTCTCTTGTATAGAGCAAAAGTGGTGAAAATTTTAATGTTTTTTAGACTGAAATCATTTTTTATGAAGGTAATTTTTTTTTGTTCAAGATTATTTAAAAAATCATTAGGGAAAGCTTATTTTATCATGATGGACAAAATAAATTTTTGGCTGCCACTTTTGGCCGAATAAAAAATTGAAAATTGGTCCTTCCGTATGCGCCTTTGAAAATATGGTTCCGGTACACATGCGTCCATTTTTTTTAACACTAAATTCATATAGAATTTAAAATAAATCATTTTGTGTGTTTTATTTTAAATAAAAGTTCTATACCCCTAAAAAACACCCTATATAATATGCATACTGACATATGTAAATATATCTTTATATATAAAAATATCTTGTATGTTCGCGATAAACTCCGAAACTACTGAACCGATTCATATCAAATTTCGTAACATTTGTAATTTGGTCCAACTTAAGAGATAGGGTAGTTTTTATCTCAATTATTTATCTCAATATTTGTTATTGCAAATTAATCTTCGTACCACCTCGAAAACAAGTAAGTATATCTTGACTGCGTTGTATTTTATTTTATTTAAGAAGTATATGTTGGTTTGTACTTAATTTTAACATTTAGGTGGAACTTTTTATTTTCAATCCCATATGTAGAAAATTTTGATTGTATTAAAATAATGAGTAAAAAATTAATTCAATCTAAAGGGTTTTTTAATAATAGCGCTACAAAATTTTTTTTAAATAAAACAAAAACGGTTTTGGATATCAATGAAATTCTTTATTCCTGTAAAATGACGATCGATGCCATTATGTATGGAACTCGATTTCTTTCGCATGGCCACCACGGGCACGCTTGCAGAAGTCCAGACGCTGAACCCAATTTTCGACGGTTTTCAAGCATAAATCGGCCGATACTGCTGCAATTTCACGTTCGATATTCGTACGAAGTTCATCAATCGTCGCTGGCTTTTTGGCATAGACCATAGACTTGACGTAGCCCCACAGGAGGCGGCCGAGGCGGCCAATCGACTGGACCATTTCGTGAGATAACACGTTCTCCAAACTTGGTTTCCAATAAATTGATTGTGACATTCGCTGTGTGGCTTGAGGCGCCGTCCTGTTGGAACAACATGTCCTCCAAGTTCATATCATCCAATTGGGTCCAATTTTCGGTTATCATTGAACGGTAGCGATTCCCATTCACAGTAACGTGCCGGTCTTGATCATCGCGAAGAAATACTGCCCAATGACGCCGCCGGCCCATAAACCGCACCAAACCGTAATTTTTTCGGGATGCAATGATGACTCATGGAGTACGTGTGGATTGCTGTCTGACCAATAACGCATATTTTGTTTATTGACGAAGTCATTCAGCCAGAAATGAGCCTCATCGCTGAAGATGATTTTTCGATGAAAATCCGAATCATTTTCAAGTTGTTGCTCAGCCCAATTCACGAACATACGACGCTTCTGGTGGTCAAGCGGCTTCAGTTCTTGCGTCAATTTGATCTTGTAAGGATGTAGGCCAAGATTTTTTCGCAAAATTCGCCACAACGACGTTACAGAGATGCCCAACGCTTGAGAACGACGTGTGAGAGACACATTTGGGCTTTCTTCAACTGATACCTCAGCGGCAGCAATATTCTCGACACTACGGGCACTTCTTTGTCTTACTGGCACGGGAACATTTTGTGCTGTGCCTCTGGATTCTAATTTTTCCACTAGACGCTCAATTGTTGATCTGCTAGGACAATTATGACGACCATAAATTGGACGTAGCGTTCTTAACATTGAGGCCACTGACTCCGAATTTCGGTAGTAAATTTTAATAATTTTCTACTTGTTGTTGGCTCTTATATCTTTCCATCATAAAATGGCAACCTTACTGAAGAGAAATGTCAAAAGAGCGGCAAGAAATATGGCGTCGTTTGCTGTCCCTGTCGCTCTACTTTTGTAGGGTCCCTGTTGAAAAACCGTGAATAAAATTGTACTAAAATACATCAATTTGTATGGAACATTTATAGGTACCTTCACATTTTCACTCATAACTTTTTAACAGATCTACCGATTTTGCTCACTTTTAATACCAAACTGGTCTTGAGGATGTAAATTAGGTGAAAATAAACACCCCAGCTTGCTTACTGAGTCACAGCAACGCGTAGATGGGTCAGCTGGTATGATAATATATTACTTTTGATTATGCATATTTAAAATTTTTTACTCGGGTATATAAAAAAGTTATACGAAAAATGTAGTCTAATAAAATCAGCCATTATGTATAACAGTTTGTGACTGGGTGCTTAACTCACTACAACTCTGGAAGATCCTTCTAAATCCCCAAATATATTGCTGGATCTAATTTAGTCTGTCATTTTTCGGATCAAATAAAGTCAGCTAGATATTTCGCCAGATATTTTTTTGACTTGGGTTATTAAGTGTCATATTTAACATAACACTTTTACGTCATATTTTATTGGTATATTTAACTTCACACTTTTACGTCAAAACATATTTAACTTGCATATTTGTTTACACAGACTTTATAAATTTTACCTATTTACATTTATATACCTAGTACTTTCATAAGTTCTGGCACAGGGTTTTTTTCGTGATAAAAATAAAATTGGCGACGGTTTTTGATTTTTATATTTGTATTTTTATTTCTGGAGTATTAAAGAATATACGGAAAAATTATTATTTAAAAATAACCGCCATTTGCTTTTAAGCTCGACCCGGCCATCGTCTGTCGCAGTACCCATAACATTCATAGGAAAACTATTCACTGACCGAAAAAGTGCGCGGCTTAAATATTCCAAAGTTAGGTGGGGAGTAGTACAAAAAATGTACTCTTAAATTCTTTTTTAACACCACTTTTGAGTTGTTTTAGCCGGTGACATGATATAACCCCAAACTGATATTATCCCAATTTTCCCTACACTGAAAGTGGGGACTACATAGAGAAAACATTTTAATTGTGACAACCGAATAATTTGGTGACAGCAACTGAATTATTTGGTTGTGGTTATCAAACGTATTCCTGATACAATTGAAATATTTTGCTTTAATTGAAATTCTGTTGTATTAACCGAATTTCTGTTACCACACACAATTATATCGGAGGCTCCAACCAAAACATTTTGTTGGCAAAAATTCAGTTCTCACAATGAATCTCTTTTCTCTGCGTATGACTGCCACATTTTCGATCGTAATCCCGGATATAATGCCCAGAACTATAAACAGTATTTTCGAATTCTTTATTATGTCCATCGACTACTTTGCCAATGAATGGTTTAATGGGTGCTCGGCCTGGGCGAACTTATGGACGTTCTCCTGTGGGTTTTTTCCAATGCCGGCTTCGCTACTTAAATTTTTTGCTTAAGTCTTTTATCTCCTTCAAGTATATCCAACACCGGTAATATTTTCCATTGTTGGGATTATGACCGAAAGTTTTTTCGGACATTATCTCAAAAATTAATATTGGCATAATGTCTAGGCACCGTTTTTGGCTTATGGACTGGCACAAAGTCTGAAAAAAGAAAAAAAGGAGCTATACAATTTTCTATAAAAATTTGAATTGGTATACCATTGCTGAAGTTTTGACTTAATTTCGCAAAAATGGAGGTTGGTGACCCCGTTGTAAGCCACTACTGATGATGGATGGATGGTAACGTCTTTCTACCACAACCGATGCTTTCCAAGAGAACTAAGCATAGCCTCTATCTTTAGTTCAAAAAATGTTGCCCGTTTCCATGCTTCATTTTTTTTTTAGACCAACTGCGACAATATGACTTCAAAAACTGTTTACGCGTAAAGTGTCACTTGTCGAAATGTGCTTTCAATTGGAAATTTAGTAGTTTTCTGACAGCAGTGTTATAATTGTGTACCAAAACTTTTGCACGTACTAGGTATAAATAAGATATATTTTAGCAAAACATTTAAACTTCTTTTGCAAAAATAAAAGAGTCAATTCTGTATCTATACATAATGTTCGATTTTTGTTGTTGTTTTATGTGCTATTTTGTTTTATAAGTTCTGTTATAAATATCTACATAGCGATTATGCATTTAACTATTAGAATTTTACTATAAAAACCCGACCCGAATAGAGAAAGTACATCAGTTGTTTCTAGACTAAATAATAAGATGAAATTCTTAATTGTATTCGTTTTGGCTTTGGCCACCGCTTCAGCTGCTGAAATTGAATTACCCGTTTTGAAACTCAAAGGACGCATAACTAATGGCAACAACGCCTTTGTTGGTCAATTTCCCTACCAAGCTGGCTTATCCTTGAAAAGTAGCGATGGCTCCTCTTCATGGTGTGGTGCTTCCTTGATCAAAAACGAATGGATCTTGACTGCTGCTCACTGTACTGAGGGTATCGAATCCGTTACTGTCTACTTGGGTGCCACCGTTCGTACTTCCGCCGAAGTTACCCACACCGTTGACAGGCGTAACATCATCATCCACTCCGGCTATAACAGCAAAACCCTAATTAACGATATTTCTTTAATCAAGATTCCATATGTTTCTTACTCCGCCAATATCCAACCCGTTCAACTTCCTGCTATTTCCAAATCTTACTCTACTAACTCTGGTGAATACGTTATTGCTTCCGGCTGGGGCCGTACCTCCGACTATGCTACTGGTGTTACCGATTACTTGCAATGGGCCCGTATGCAAGTCATCCCCAACTCAGTCTGTGCTGCCACTTTCGGTAGCTCCACAATTAGACCCTCCAACATTTGTGTTTCTACTCCCGGTGGTGTTTCCATCTGCAACGGTGATTCTGGTGGTCCATTGGTTTTGGAATCCACTAATGTTCAAGTTGGTTTGAGTTCTTTCGTTGCCGCAAATGGTTGCGCTTTGGGTTTCCCCGCTGCCTTCACGCGTGTGACCAGCTATTTGGATTGGATCGAATCTCACACTGGTGTCTCTTATTAAAAAACTAAATAAATTAATATGAAAATTTTATATTAAAAATATAATATTATTTAATTATTCGCACTCTAATGCAGTAGGCTGCATCTATGCAGTGTTAACTTTTACAAATAAATACGGTGGCATCGATAGCGGTCCGGCATTAGATGAATCAGGAAAATGTCGGCATTACCAAAAAATAAAAAAATTGGCGACAATGCCAAATATTTGTTCGGTTGCATTTTAACGTTGAATTACATATGACTGTGGGTGTGTGTATGTTTTTTTAGTGTTGAAAAGCGTCTGTATAACAAAACACAGAGTTGTATATAATTAGTAGTATAAGTCGTTAAGAAAAAGTACCCAGTTTAAATGTTGCATTAATTGTTAAACTTGTTTAGTGCGCCATTAAACAAAGCATTTTTTCTTAGATTAGCATTCCTGTGTAACTTGTGTATTAGAAGCTAAAAGGAATCAAAGGCGATATTTCTGATATTACAAAAAAAAACATCTTTTGAGAGTTAACAAAATTGAAAAAAAACGGTGTTTAAAATTATCATTATCGGGCATGTGGACATGAATTTCACTTTTAGGGTGAAAGTGAAAATTTTATAATTTTTTCGCAATTTCTTTTACATTCTTCAAACATTAGAGGGAGTTTTAATTGTCCATTGGTCATTTAATGCAAAAAAAAAAGTTGAAATTAAAACAAATAAAACTTTGGCACACAGTGTTATAGTGACATAAATTTTATTTTCAGTGGAATTTGAGTTTGCACTGATTCCAGATCAATCTCGTATAAGTCAACAAAATTAAAAAAAAAATCAATAAGTTTCGGATAGATTTGCCTATTTACCACTTTGTAGAAACCTGTATAATGTGTAATCCTAGTGCACTAGAATCATACCTGGGCGATCTCAATTACATTTTACAATTCTTCACTTGTGTAATTTGTTCATATTAATAATTCTATCGCACCTTTATGCGATTAAACTTTTCCTTGAAAAATTACAAAATTTTTTACTTAATTACAGGGCAATTACAAGCATTATATGTAATTGAAGTAATTTCTTTTAATTGCATAATATTTAAGAATACAAAAGCATCAATTTCATCGAAATTGTAGCATAATTTACCCGAAACGCACCAGCGTAATGGGTTAAAATGGCATTGTCTTAATATTTATCTACGAGTATAAATGGATAAAGAATTCAAAAATCAGTTGAAAGTTAATATTTTGTCTGATGTTAGGTATATGTATGAGCAAATCGGGATATACGAACCATATGGGTACTAGGTCCAAAGATGGACCAATACTATTATTATACTGCATACTTATTTTTCGGATATTACTTATCAAACATGAGACAGATATATATAAATAAATGATTTGTCAGCATTGATGAACTCCATATAAAAAGTAATACTTATAGAACAAAATTTTTAACTGGTCCACAAAACAAAATTTTTAGTTTTTGCCTAAGATTTAAAATCGAATGGAAAAAATTTATGAAATTCCTAAATTGACAACCCGATTAAAAAAAGTTTATCTGGCGCAATATTTAATCATATCAAATTTGATATTCTTTGATATCTGCTGTAATATTTAGCTGATCTTATTTGATCCGAAAGATGGCAGATCAAGCTAGATCCAGTAATACATTTGGGGGTTTAGAAGAATCTAAATTAGTCGGGAAAATGGCAGATTAAATTAGATCCAGCATTCGTTATAATCCCATTAAAAAATAAAAAAAAAAATATTGAAAAAAATATTAAATTTCTAAAAAAAATGCCTTCACCACGATTTGAGCTCGGTCTGGCAGAGTTGAAGTTCATCTAATTGTGTATTGGGTGTACAAGTTAATAATGTCGATTTGGACAACAGATGGCATAACTATCACATATGGTTTGTGTCACTAATAACAAATATGGTATTTTGGAGGGTAAACACCCTGTCATTATAATTCAGTATTCGATAGACGCTAAAGTGTAGACACACATTATTTCAATCGCCATAATAATGTCGAATGATAACCTTCTTTTTTTCGGTCAACATGGTCCAACTGGAAAAACTTGAGAACGATGGTTTTCGCGATTCAAAAGTGGTTATGTCGACACAGAAGGCAAGGAAAGGCCTGGTCAGCCGAAAAAGTTTGAAGATGAGGAATTAGAAGCGTTACTTGACGAAGATTGTTGTCAAACGCAAGAAGAACTTGCATTATTATTGGGAATCACACAACAAGTCATTTCCCTACGTTGAAAAGCATTGGGATTTATTCAAAAGCAAGCAAATTGGGTCCCATATGAATTGAAGCCGAGAGACATTGAAAGGCGATTTTGCATGACGGAAATGCTGCTTGAACGCTACAAAAAGAAGTCATTTTTACATCTTATTGTGAAAAATGGATACATTACGATAACCCCAAGCACAAAAAGTCATATGTAAAGCCCGGCCAACCAGCCAAATCAACGCCGAAGCCGAATATCCATGGCGCCAAGGTAATGATCTGTATTTGGTGGGGTCACAAGACCGGTCAAAAACTATTTGGAAAACAGTGGATGGGAAGTTTTGGCTCACCCGCCTTATAGCCAAGAACTTGCCCCTTCTGACTACCATTTGGTTTGATCGATGCAGAACGCCCTTACTGGAATACGCTTCACTTCAGAACAGGGTATCAGAAATCGGCTTGATTCATTATTTTCCTCGAAACCGGGAAAAAGTAGTGGCTAACGATGGACAATACTTGGAATAATGTATCAATTCATTTTGTTATTATAATAAATGCATTTTCAAGCAAAAAAATCGACATTACTAACTTGTATTAAGAATATAATTCTTCTGTGGGGAATGTGTTTCGTGCACTTCTCTCAACTTATGGTCAACATAATCGTCCTACTGAGCGTACTATTCGCAACACCATCACCCATTTTTAGACCCAGCATTCATTATTGGATAATATTCGACCGAATAGACCACGTCCAGCATGCTGTGAAGAAAATATAGCGGCCGTAGCTGAGAGTGTACACGAAGACCGTGGAGAGTCTATTCGGCGCTATCGTGCCATGATAACCGACTATTTGATGCCTGAAATTGAAGCTCGTGATCTCGGCGACATTTGGTTTCAACAAGACGGCGCCACTTCCCACACATCGCATCAATCAATGGATTTATTGAGAGAACACTTCGGTGAGCACATAATTTCACGTTTTGGGCCGGTCGATTGGCCACCAAGATCGTGTGATATCATACCGTTAGACTTTTTTCTGTGGGGATATGTAAAGTCTAAAGTTTATACGGACAAACCCGCTTCGATTCAGGCCTTGCAGGAAAGCATCACGCTTCTCATTCGCCAGTTATCAGTCGAAATGCTCGAACGAATCATCGAAAATTGGACTCAACGGATGGACCATCTGCGACGTAGCAACGGCCAACATTTGATAGACATAATCTTCAAAAAATAAATGCCAAAGAATGTTCTTTCAAATGATAATAAACATTCCCCATTAAATTTTAATTTTCTGTGTTTTTTTAAAGTAGGGAACCTCGAAATGGATCACCCTATATATTGCAGATAATTACATAATAATCATATCTTATGGAATAAGCAAATATGTGAATAAATATAATTATTTTCAGGCATGTTCTGGATATAGGGGAAAGTGAAATTTTCATAAATTTTTTTTTTTAATTTTTTAAAACACAAAGTAATAGTGAAGATAAATTTCGATTTTATTAACATTAATAAGAAACCAAAAATAAATTAAAAAAAACACGAAGAAAATCCCTGGCTGGTATTCGAAACCATTGACATGGAACCACATATAACTATGTCTGTGGCCTTATGATTTTATCTAAATTTTCCTCGGTCAATTAAAATTTATATCGTTTAAATTTAATGATTGATAAAAAGCGAGTGGGAAAAATTTATTAAATTCGAAGAGATGAATTTCCTGCCATTGTTTAAAAAGGAATTGTTCGATTTCAAAGTAAATGGATTTCGATTTTTAGGGAATTAATTTAAAATAGAATTTAACCATTAAGCTCGTAAAATTGAAGCTCTCGGTGTAGGATATAAAATAAAGCAGTAAACAGAATTTAAAGATTTAAAAAAACAGTTTAGTTATTTTTATTTTTTAGACTAATGTCCCGTTCGCTAATAACTGGAACTTTAACTGACACATTTGTTGTTGTTTCCCATACAAAAATTTTAATTCGTCTGTTAGCTGGAGTTTTAACTGGACATTCAGTAATCGAGCCGTAGCCTCTTTATACACTAAGCTAACGATATAACAATAATAAAATATGTTTATCCACATAATGTTCACCAATACGCAGGCATATACAGGCATCCAATCAAATAACCGACTATTCATCCACAACAACATAACCCCAAACATTAAAAACTTCATAACGAAAAAAGCTGCTAAAATAACTGCTTTAAACTTTTGTTTTGTAGGAAAACCAAAAACATAACATGATGGTCAACTAAAACAACAACAACAACACAAACGGCAACATTAAATTAAAAAGGAAATAAACATTGTTGTAAAATAGAATTTATTGCTGCCTCAGCAACACTGAAAAATAATAAATTATATTTTTTTTTGTTGCTATGAAAATAAAAAAGAAACAACAATAGAATATTTAATTTCAAAAAATAAAACAGTAAATTTAAAATTTAAAACTTTTTTTGTTGAACAAACAAAGTTAAATAAAAGAATCACTAATTTTCTTTTGTGTTGCACTTAATTAACATTTCAAATTAAATGTATTGAAAGGAAACTTAATAGTATTACAAAACGTAGGACAAATTATTTCAATATAGTAACTCTGGTCTATTTAAAAATGTTAGTTTTTATAGCTGTTATTATGTATACTGACTGCCTGCCGCCTCTTACAAGGCGAGAATATGAACATAACAACAAAATTATGAAAAATTTATTAACTGCATTAAATGCAAACAACTCGCATAAATTCATAACAGCAAACGTCAAGAGTTAAATTTAATTAAGTCGGTTGTGCGTCAAGTTGTGGCTACACCAACACATCAGCTACACCATTTCCATCTCAATCAACAGCCCTAACTACTCTGTACGGACACAAACACTATGAAATAATTTGCACATTAAAACATTCGACATCATATTTTAAGCTGGCATTTTGTTTTTGAGATTTTTTTTCGTTTATTTTTACCTTTTGCACCGTAAAGTTTTGTTTTAAAACTGTGCACCAACATGTTCTAGGCGTCCACTAAAAACAATAAAAAGTGCATGTAATAAGTGTGTAAGGGAGTGAGTGTAAAACAATAGTTCCCAAACGTTTTTGTGATATGGCTCACTTTTTAAGATTTCAAAAACTTTTGCCTACACAGTGTTTTTGTTGCAAATTAAAAACGAAATTTAAAATTAAAAAAGGCTTAAGGTGAATACAATATTATGGAATTTGTTTTGTACATTTATTTTTCACCACCTGAACTGGTTTTGCTCATTTTCACTACAAAACTGCTCAGGACCTTGACAGATATTTGTGGTGAGATCTGGCGCTTTCCTATAAGCGACGTGATAGCTATGTTTATCATCAGGTGGACGTACATTGCTAAATCGTTGGGTTTGAAGGACTAGTAGATGCTACAAATCTAAACAAATTATTACAATAATAATTATTGTCGAAGCCATACATTGGGAACCGGCGGTTTAGATTGTTTGATCATTACTTCCTGTTTCCTTAGTTTTATATAACTACATTTGTTTTTGTTAACACATTTTTTTTTAACTTTTGTCTATGTGTGAATGTTTATTTTATGTGGTGAGTGTGTAAGTGTAAACTTTGCTCGTTTTACTCCTTCATTCAGGCGACTGACTGACTTGTGCTCGTTTATATCCTTGAAAGTGAAATATATTCATTTAAGGTCCCCTTTCTGCAGTTTGACATTTAAAGAAAACAGTTTTCTTACAATTTATATGCCTTAAAAATGATATTGTTATGGAGAAGTACAGGAATATGCAAATTTTCTTCATAAAAGATATTTTTTTTTGTTTAAATGCACATTTTCTTTGTTAAAATACACTTTTTTAATAGTTAATATTTTTTGTTTTACTTAATTAAAGGTACTTTTTATAAAAGATACTTTTTACAAAAGGTACTTTTTATAAACGGTACTTTTTATGAACGGTACTTTTTATAAAAGGTACTTTTTATAAAAGTTACTTTTTATAAAAGGTACTTTTTATTAAAGGTACTTTTTATAAAAGGTACTTTTTATAAAAGGTACTTTTTATAAAAGGTACTTTTTATAAAAGGTACTTTTTATAAAAGGTACTTTTTATAAAAGGTACTTTTTATAAAAGGTACTTTTTATAAAAGGTACTTTTTATAAAAGGTACTTTTTATAAAAGGTACTTCTTATAAAAGGTACTTTTTATAAAAGGTACTTTTTATAAAAGGTACTTTTTATAAAAGGTACTTTTTATAAAAGGTACGTTTTACAGAAGGTACTTTTCATAAAAGGCACTTTTTATAAAAGGTACTTTTATAAAAGGTACTTTTTATAAAAGGTACTTTTTATAAAAGGTACTTTTTATAAAAGGTACTTTTTATAAAAGGTACTTTTTATAAAAAGTACCTTTTATAAAAAGTACCTTTTATAAAAAGTACCTTTTATAAAAAGTACCTTTTATAAAAAGTAGCTTTTATAAAAAGTACCTTTTATAAAAAGTACCTTTTATAAAAGTACCTTTTATAAAAAGTACCTGTTATAAAAAGTACCTTTTATAAAAAGTACCTTTTATAAAAAGTACCTTTTATAAAAAGTACCTTTTATAAAAAGTACCTTTTATAAAAAGTACCTTTTATAATAAGTACCTTTTATAAAAAGTACCTTTTGCAAAATGTACCTTTTATAAAAGTACCTTTTATAAAAAGTGCCTTTTATAAATAGTACTTTTCATAAATAGTACTTTTTATAAATAGTACTTTTCATAAAAGGAACTTTTTATAAAAGGTGCTTTTTAGAAAAAGGTTTTTTTTTAGGTAAAAGGGATTTTTTAAATAAAAGCTAGATTGAAAAATAAAAAGAACTTTTCTATAATTTAAATAATACATAAATAATTTTTAAAATAAAAGTTGCTTTTTAAAGTAAAAGTTACTTTTTGAACTAAAAGTACTTCTTCCATGATTTGTTCGCTATATTGGTCATTCCTCCTTAGGGGGCTTTTATAACCATAAGACTATTAAAAGTAAAAGTTTATGTCTTGCACTTGTTTTACATTATCTTAAACATACACCCACATTTAATCATACCTACAAAAAAACAAATATTCACTCTCTCGTTGGACAAAATGCGACTGCCTATGTACAGTGATCTCTCGATTTACATGTTTGCTTTTTAAAAGATTTTCTAAATCTCATGTGCTTGAATGTATTGCCTGGACTATTTCCACTCCAATTCATTTGATAAATTCACTCTTTAGCTTTGGATGCGATTAGGATGTAACATCTTAGAGAGTTTAATAATAATTTTATACCAAGAAAAAATAAAGTAATCAAAGGTATAAAATAAAATGTTTTTTATAAAAAACTGCAAAAAAAATAACTTAACAGGGGTTATAACAGTCTGCTGTTAATATTAAGAATTTTTATGCTGTTCGCATCCAAGTATTATTATATACCTTGATTTACATGGAAAATGTAGCAGATTTTTCTTGAGGACTATTGTAATTTTAAGTACTGATTTTTTTTCCACGCTCAAATGTTAAAATGCATTTATTTGTTAACTTTTTAATTAATATTCTCAAGTTACATTTTTACATTTCGATATGCATGATGTTCTCATTAACGAATCTTACGTGTAATCAAAGGGATACATGTAGTTATGTATATGGTATTCTATGAATTTATTGTTATGTATATACAGATATAATAATATATATTGTATTAAATATATTATGCCCCTTTCTATACCCTTAAGTACTTTTGAGTTTTACTCAATACAGTTAACAGTTACATTTCCATATGTCATCATAAAATATTTTCTACTGATGTAAATTTTAAAATAAAAAACAAAACTTCTTGTAATATCTAGAGAGGATTATCATAAAGGCTGGTTTAGCCAGGCGTAAACGTATCTCAGTATAGCAAATTCAATGAGTTAAATAAGAATAGAAGATGTTGTGTTGTATTTTTTGTGTCATTTTATACTTTATTTTGTCCGACAGTTTATATCAGTTTGTCATTCCGTTTGTAACATTTCGAAATATAGATCTAAGACCCCATAAAGTATATAAATATCGTGATCCTTATGCGATTACAAGTCGATTTCGCGATGTCCGTCTGTCGGTCTGTTTGTCTGTAACACCCCCAAAGAAAGTAGTCGGGGCAGTCAAGTCAGGAGTCGAGGATCTCAATCGATATCTCTTGTTTTTGACTTAATGCGACCGAGAAAAAGTTTTTGCAAAATACCCATCGTATCGTTAGCTGTGTGTGAAACACACAGCCCAATCGATCGATGGCTACAGCATTGCCTGTTGCTTCTTCAAAAAATTATGACCCAATAATGACGCCAGCCCAAATTCCACACCATACAGTCATACAGTCCATCGTGCTTGAACGAAGGAAAAGTAATAAAAGTGAAATTAGAATTTTTGGTGGAGTTGTGAATAAAAAAACTTCACCACGTATTGCCTCATAAAATAGGAATGAAATTTTTTAAAAGCTATTCAACCAGTGGGAGCAAGTATGAGTTGTTATTATGCTGCTTTCTGTTGTGGCTTCTGATGGGCATGTGGAATTTCGAGATGGTTTGGCTTTACGAGGTATATCAATATCATTATCTTTACTCTGCAAATTAACCAAAACATTTGCTGCATCAACACGAAAATTCAGAGAATCTTATATATCTTTTTGTGGAATTCCATTTACTTCACACGCTTTTTTATACTCCATCCACGAAGCAGTAAGCGCCAAATTTGCATTTTGTAGTACGAATGTTGACTCTATAGTACAGTAGCATTTGATCTAGAAGGTCCACCCCACCAATGGTTTTATTGTACAAACGCACAACTTTGGGACGATTAACTCCTACGCAATGGCGTGCCCAGGATTTTGTTGCAAAATATATTTTTAAAATTTTGATTTTTAAAAGCTGGCAATTTAAAAACCTATTTTTTAAACCATTTTGAAGCATTTAAAACAAAATTTACTGCTTTAAATTCATAAACAATTTTTATTTAAAACTTATTTATTACATTGATTGAGATCTGCTGTATACGTTTAATATTAAGAACATTTTGATTGTTTTTGTGTTGTAAAGCTTCTCTCCACTTTTAGATCATTTTGATGAAAATCTATTATGCTACAAAATTCTTTTGACGAAACGTCAAAGACTCCGCTTGGTGCATTATATTATAAATTCTTTACCACATTACCGTGACAGGAAAATCTATTTGTCAGGCGAAATTTTTTTACTAAAATATAATTCTTAACATGTTTTAAAATTGCCAAGCTCTAAGATGCAATGTTATAGAAAACTATTTGCTCTAAAATTTATAAGATCGTCGGATGCTGCAAAAACGGCACACATTGAATTTCTTCAAATTGGTGTTATATTACATAATGAATAAAAGTCTCAGTCTAATAAAAGAAAATATGTCCTAAACTTAATTTTGGGGCCAATTTTAATTTGGTTGGGGTAATTTTTAGTATTAAATTTTGACCCCAAAAATGGTGCTTAATTACATTTTAAGATTGTGGTGATATTTCTTGGAACCATTTTGCACAAATCGTGAACTACACCGAATTTTTAAAAATAAAAAACAGCACAGATATCATTGGAACGTGGAATAGCCATATACAAATTTTTACTCAAATTCAAAAACCATTTCAAAAACGATTAGATTGTTTCAAAAACTTTTGGAATGACTCCAAATGTAATTTATAAAGCATCAATTGAAATTAAAAAGCATCAAATTAAATAAAATAAATATTAGTTGAATAATTTTTTTAATTGCGTTTGGTATTTTTTATTTTGAATTTCAATTGTAATTTTTGAGCAATTTTGTCTATTTTTTATAAAAAAAAAACTATTTTTATTTCTCTATATTTATAACTACTTGTTTTCATATATGGACTTCAACGGAACACGAAATATAGCAATTATATTGTATGCCCTGCTCTAAATTTATTAACAAACACATAATTTATTTGTTAGCTTTTGTTGTTTTTAATATTTTATCAAATTACAAATAGAAAAATTTCAAATATTTTTATTTACATTTAAAAGAGAACAGTAACGAATTTCCAAGACTTGGCAGCATTTTTATAAATTCTTAATTTTTAACAACTATTACTACTTTGGAAGTCTATATAAGTGTTGTTAATTAAATATTTTTAATTTTAAATACATATGTTTTGATATTTGGAGATTCCAGTTAAGACTTAATGTGGCATTTGAATCTCAGACTTTTAATTAAAAAAAGTATTACAAATGGAATCACGATTTTTTTTGTTTTAAAAGAAAATATATAAATTAAATAATTCCATTTAGGACCTGTACGAGGTAGCTAAATAAATTCTAAAGTAAATACAAATTCTCAAAAGATTTGAAAATTTCTTTGACAATATATTTAAACAATTTTTAAAATTTCATAGCTCACACCTACACAAAATACAACATTTAAAAACAATAAACTACATATATTTTTTTCTAACGCATTTATTATTTTGTTGTTTTTCTGATTTTAAAATTTAATACTGAGTAATAGCAGATAAGGATAGTCGACGTGTAAATCAACCTTTAATTACTCCTTTTTTAGAAAACGTTCGAAAAAAGATAAAAGGCGTTAAATTAAACAAAAAAGACAATTGATCGGTTTTAAAAATATGTGTTTTTTTTGTTGTTTTTACCCAAATAATATTACGAGTGGGGTAATAATTAATAATTAAATAGTTAGTGGAGGTAGAAAGAAGCGGCCAAATAAAATTTTGTTATAAGGTTCGGTAACTCAGAGAAAATTGATAAAATTTCCCTGATTTCAAAGCAAATTTTTCTCATTTCAGCAAAATCTGTTAAAAGTCAATTGGACTTGCAAAAAAATCAATTGGTATTGCAAAGAAAATCAATTGGAAACAAATAAAAAATATAAGCTATTGTATAGTAAAAAAATTTTATTTTGAAAATAATTGCGGGGGGGGCGGGGCCCGGTCCCCTGGGCCCCCACCGGTCACGCCACTGCTCCTACCTATTCTAACTTTTTTGTCCCATCTCTTCGCCATATCGGATGAAACAACTCCCACAAAGTTCGAAGCTAGACTTACTACTTTGTTGTCAAACCATCTGGAAATTGAATAATAAAAATTTATAAACTCGCTGAGAAATAAACATGAGTATGAATTTTAAAACCTACCCTGTAAATATCACTTTTCCGTTTTCACTATAGCTTTTTTAAGGAGAACCTCTGCCACGCTTACTCAAAACTTTTTGATCCGGTAAAGATGGGTTGCTGAATCGATTGCTTCAAACAGTTACTGCTGCGTAAATACCTCTATTCATTAGAATTTCAAATAATTGAAAACAAGGGAAGTAATTATGAAAATATAATTTATGACCCTGAGAATGCATAGGAATACGCTTTGCCAATTCTAGTACAACAGCTGATCCATCCACTGCCTATGGTCTTGACTTATATTTGGTTGAGTGGTGTTGTGGAGCCTTGGTAGACAATGAAATCGTATGGCATTCCACTTTTACCGCACAAAGACAATAAGTGAAGCCGACGACGCACCTGTTCAATTACGGGTTTTTGTACATTCTATACTGGCACTCTTTTGGTGGAGCTGAGATATCGATTACATGTAGATTGTTTCGTAACAAAAAAAAAAGAATTATTGACCGCCTTATTTTCATAAAACAAAACCATTGCCCAACGGTTGTCAAAGGACAAAATGTCTGGTTAATTCAATTTTTAATACAAAATTAATGACATTATTCTAAAATAAAATACGTGGGATGCAATGCTAGATTTATAAATAGTTTGACTGCATCATTGGCGACACCCGCAAATGTCTTGAAAAATTGATTTTATATGTAAAAAAAAGTCCTGAAACAGGTCGATTAGACATTGATGTGGGTAATCCTGGAATATGGCTGAAGTGACCCGTTGTGAAAATGCAACGCGTGGCCTTAATGGGTTTAAATAAAGAACCTGCTGCAGCGGCAATCTCCAGGGCATTCTTTTGCTCTTGCCTGAGGCGAATTTAAAACCCACCTAACCCCTTAAAATATTGTTCCCCAATAAACAGCTTAAAATCTGTTTTTGTTTTGCCTAAATTATTTGTCTTAACCACAAATAATTTCAAGTCAAAAGTTTTTCATACGTAAAAACCTAATTTATTTTGTTAGACATTAAGTGTAAAACAAATACTAAATAAAGTTTGTCAACTAAAATTTAAAGTTTTCTAAAACTTTGAACCACAATTTCAATAGTTTTGAAAAAAATAAATAAATATATATATATCCTGTATAATTTTGTGATGATTACTGTATAAAACTACAGTGAGCGAAATTAAAATAGTAGCACGTAGTTTTTTAGTGTTCCAACCTCAATGTCAATCCAGGCTTGTAAAATGGCCAACTTTAATTCTATAACTGTGTTATATTGCTTTCCGTTGGCATAAACACTTCTTGACAAAATTCCTCAAAGATTCTTTATGGTATACAAGTCCGGACTTCTAGCAGGCCAATCTAGAATTGGGATTGGGATAGAACTGCTGATTGCAAAGCGTTCATACGCAATCAACACAAGAATAAATATGTGTTTGCGTTCAAACGCTGAATATACTCCAACACACATATTTGTTGATGATTTTAAATCAATCAAACGACGTGCAAATTGTTGTGTCACTGATTTATAATCATCGGTCGTTGTTATAACATTGATTTTATTCTGTTCATTCGAGACAACAATTATTATTTTGATGTAGAATAAATCAGAAAAAACAACAAACAACGTGTATGAGTGTATTCATAATTAAAACAAAATAGTTTCTTATCTATAAAAAGGGAGGGGGGGTTTGTAGAAACACATTTCATAAATGGTATATGTTCATTAGGGTGGGTCTTAAAGACGTTTTTTTTTTAATTTTTATTAGTAATACCAAAAATATTGTTCTTTGTGAAAATTTTTATACCCTTCACCACAGGTGGAAGGGTCCTTATGAAGAGCGAAGTTGATTTAACGATGTCCGTCTGTCCATCTGTGTGTTGAAATGCGTTTTCCGAAGAACCCGGACATGATGAGGACTTGATTGTTTTTTATTTCTGTTACATGTGATCCATTTCTGTTTGCTGTTAAAAATCAGACAGATCGGTTAATAAATGGCTGAGATATTAGCAAAAAACCAGGACTACCTCTAATTTTTCCGGTAAAATCCCTTTGTTTATTGTATGTAGAATTTTACGCATAACAAACACATCCATGTGTTAAAATTCTTTTCTTTCATCTCCACCTTTTATACACAAACAACACACATACAAAGATTTGTCATTTAAATAAAAACTAAACAAATCTCTAATGAACGAAGACTTTTATATATGTAACTCTATTGACGATGATTTTGTGTGAGCTTCAATAGCTCAGTTGTCTAGACGCTATGTCACAAATACTTTTTTTTGTACATTTTTTTATTATTTTCTTAAGACTTTTTTTGTTTATTTTTGTTTTTTTTACATTTAATAATTAATTTATATAAAATTTTATATTAATAATTAAATAATCCATAAATAGGCTAAAAACATCAACATTTTTATAAAAACCCTCTTGTACAAACAAAATACAAACGTTTTTATACCCTTCACCACAGGTGGAAGGGTCGCGGATTCGAATCCCGGTCAATTCACTTTTTTACATTTTTTTTTATTTTCTTAAGATTTTTTTGTTTAGTTTATTTTTTGTTTTTTTTAACATTTAACAATTAATTTAAATAAAATTTTATATTAATAATTAAATAATCCATAAATAGGCTAAAAACATCAAAATTTTTATAAAAACCCTCTGATACAAACAAAATAAAACGGTTTTATTTCTATTTTTTGCCATTTTATTAAACCATTTTATTTCTCATATTTAAAAAAATTTTATACATAATTTCCCTTTGAGTGCAACTATTTTAGGTCATAACTTATAATAATTTATAAAAAAAATATATAAACTATTTTCCTTCAAATTTTTTAAATTAAGCTAAAGAAATTAAAAATATTTTTAATAAAAAAGCGAAATAAAATCCCAAATGCAAATTTGCCAGCTAAATCAAACGTTTTTGTAGAAATAAAACACATGTAGTTCTAGTGATTTCTTTTAACGATTTGTTGAAATTCTTTTCTTTCACCTCTTCACCTTTTATACACAAACAACAAACACTATTCTAGAGCTGTAATATGACCTATGGATAAGAGGTATCCAAAAAAAGATCGAAAATCTTTGCTATAACATATTTGGTGAAAAACTCGGAAATATCGGTTCAGATACAAAAAAGTTATGCCCAAAACATAATTTTTTTTAAATACCTATTTTCTGGAACCATAAATCTTCCCGAGTCCAAGTTTTATCACCAAACTAAATGGTTAATTTCCTCTTAAAGGCGTCCGTATATAAATCTGTCCATTCCATATATGTCCATATATAAACTTCAGTTTTTTCCCAACCATGGTGAAGGGTATATAAGATTCGGCATAGCCGAACTTAGCCGCTCTTACTTGTTTTTCTTTAAATTTAGGTCGATATCTCAGGCTCGCCCAATCCGGTTAAAGTTAAATATTGCCTAATTTTCCAATCAAAATAGATAATTAAAAATTAAATTTTTCCTGATTAGGCAAGCCTGAGATATCAATCTAATTTTTTTCCAAAAAAATATAAAAAACATAATCGACAGATAATTCAAACTGATCCGAATTACGCGTTCAGTAACATGATGCCGATTTTATTCTATAGTGAATTTTGTTGAATTATTTAATGTGAACAAGAATTTTTGTGTATGATTAAATCAAGAAAAAAGTTGATTTTGCAGTTCTCTGATGGATACTTGCATTACTCTGTTAAAATGTCATGTTTTTGTCCGTATTATCCTCCAAATAGTTTTCCAAAACATCTTCCAACATTTCGGAGTTCATTTTAGTGGAAATGAAACATAAACGGACTTTTCCATAATAACTGAAAATACCCAAAACCATGATGCTCCGCCGAAGTTTCTGCTCATTCTGAGTGCGTTCGGTTTTTGCAAATTATGCCAGTAATGACTGATCCCACCAGGGTCATCTAACTTAATTTTTTTTTTTTGTCGGAAAAAATTATATTTTGCCACGCCATGGTGTATCTTGCAAAGTCTAATCTGCGAGCCTTATGAATTGATGTTAATAGTGGTGCTTTTGCCGATTTCTTCCATTTAATGCTATAATTCTGACTGAAAACTTGTTGAACTCTACGTTTTCCAATTGGATGTGCCAGTTTTTGTACAATTTGAGAAGCATAAAAATTATTTTTAGTGTCTTTTTCCTTAATTTGATTGGTGATCTGTTCTTCCAATTCGTCTAGCTATTTCTCTATTTTAATAGCCTTCTTTCTGCAAAACCTAATTTTAGACTTTTCCTCAGATGTTTTATGTTTTCCTCTACGCATGATCTCTAAGAACATCTAATATTGAATAATACCAATGTTTTTTATTTTCAACAACATAAGTAATGAAAAATAATTTTTAGTTTATTTATACACCAAATTTAAAAACTAAAAACAAATTTCGACCTTGTATTATTTTATTTTTTTTTTTTTTGAGAAAAATTACCGTTATTTTTTAAAGAGCATATTTTGCAACAAATTTCATTGTTTGTTTTCAACCAATATAAAAACAAGTAAAAAAAGGCTAAATTCGGCTGTGCCGAATCTTTGAATACCCTCCACCAATATTCTAAAAAGATGTTCTCTACTGTTTTTGATACAAATAATATAAGAAAATTTTTAAAGTAAAATTATGTAGGTAAAAAAATTTTTTGAGGTGAAAAACTTTTTTAGATGTGAAAAGAACTGTTTTAGAAGAAAAAAAATTTTTGAGGTGAAAAAATTTTAGTGGTGAAAAAATGTTTGAGGTGAATACAAAATATTTACTGCTAAGCGACTGGTGAAAAAAATATGAGAAAATATGTTATGTACCAGTCGCTACTATGAAATTGTACTAAATTTGTATGGGCAACTTAGAGGCACCCCTACACCTTCACTAGTTTTTTTAACCATGGACTGCACAAAAAAAACATATTAAAGCATAGTTTTTGTCAAATACTCAATTTTGTTCCGGCTAATGGGAACTAGCTCTGCAGCTGAATATGCCTAATGGAGAGAATGCACTTTCTGATGCGCCACGTATTGATAAATAGTTGCAACGAATATTCTTTCTTCAAAAAATTGAAGTGTGTTTGTCTAATGGAGAGAATACAGCAAAGAAATTAATTTGTTAATGAAAGAACATGAGTTGTAACTATTTGTCAATAGATGGTCCATCAGAAGGTGCATATTTTGCTGCAGAGCTAGTCTCCATTAGCCATATTGTGCTACAATATGCAGTAGAGTATTATTGATTTTCTATTTTTTTCGTAACATAAATGAATATTTGCCAAAAACTATGAAAAATATATGTTTATACCTTAATTTTTTAAATCATTATTCATTTAGATGTTTAAGAGCACAATATTGCACTTTATTCATGTGTATTTTTTTATGAAAGAAAACATTAACATAAATATACATTTGCCAATCCCTCAACTCTCAAAAATACAAATGGAACAAAAAAAATACTAATTTATTACGTCAAACATTTGAAAATTTGACTTTAAAATTATGTAATAAGTCCACCAGTAACATCTTAATGCATTAGAATTTGACGTTTGTAGTTAATTTAATATTTTTGGTAAATAAATTAATTGAAAGCCTAATCCAAGGCTATATCGCCATGGGGTGCCACCTATTCAAAAGTAGCGGCACTAAAGCAATTATGCATTTTGCTCTTTCTTTATATATCAATTTTCTTGGACCTAGCCATGGGGCAGGGTATTGTTTTAGTTAATTCAGCGATACCTATTCAAAAGTAACGGCACTAAAGCAATTATGTATTTTGCTCTTTCTTTAGATATAAATGTCTTTGGTTACAAAAACAAAAAATACATTTTATGGAATGAAACGAAAAACCAACAAAGCTTAACAGAAAAACCCTATTAGGTTTACTATATCTCCTATAGTAGCCAAAGAATTAGAGATATTTTAAATGGAAAATCCTAAGAAAATGCATCGGGAAAAATTATGAAAATTTCATAAAACGATTTTTAAATAGTTACGTCTATGAAAATGCCGATGTTCTACACTTCTGTAGGTACGCCATGTCGTTGCAAGCCAGATTTGTTGATAAACTTGAGCTACACGATAATTTGCTTGTCAGCCAAATATACGAAAACGAGCAAAACACCATCAATGGACGTATTAACGACAATCCAGCTCCTCTGGACCTTATCTCATTCTATAATAGCCCAGCCTCCAGCAATCATAGGGGCTGAATATGATATACGTATATACTAAATTTTGGATGAACTGTTATATGAATATGTTTTGTCAATTTATGTAACAGAACTTTTGTTATTTAGTTTTACTACTGTTATTCTTTTAGTTAAAGTAATGTTATTTACAGAGATCTGCTCTGTTAGCGACTTTAACAATGTTGCTTTTTACGTTTACTTAGTTATTACAGTAACACACATATAGCTCTAAGAATGTTATTATTCTCATAGTATGTTATTATTCTCATAGTATGAAGACTTAATAACATTTTTACTTACTTAACAGAAAATTAAAATAGATACAGAAAAATTGTACAAATTTGTATGGAAAATTTAGAGGTACCTTCACATTTTCGCTCATAACTTTTGAACCGCTAAACCGATTTCGCTCATTTTAAATACAAAACTGCTCGGGAGGATGTTCAATAATCTGGATAAAAATTGGCACCCCCGCTTGCGTCTTCGCGTCGTGATCGCCATTTCAACAAACATACAGACAGACGGACATCGCTAAATCGACTTAAAATTGCATAAGGATCACGAATATATATACTTTATGGGGTCTTAAACCTATATTTCGACATATTACAAACGGAATGACAAAATGATATATACCCTCACCATATATGGTGGAGGGTATAAAAATCAAAAACATAAATTTATTGCAACAAAATAAAATAAAGCGAAAATTCTAAATGCGACTATTTAAATTTCGCTTACTGTAGCATTCATTGCATACTTTTAGGAATCGTACATACAACGTATATAATATTTAACCCTTCCTACATGATATTGCACTTAGAAAATCAAAACGAACCTCAACATTTCAGTTTTTTAAATTCAATTAGCAAACCAATAACTGTTGTTTTTGTTTTTTGCAATTATTTTCTTCCCTATTGCAAAACTATTGCTTTATCATCATCATCATCATCTAACAACAATAGACCATTAAATTTTCAATATATTTTTTTCCTCCTTTTCAATTTTCAACTTACTAATAGCACATTCTGAACACTCTCATTGCAATAACGGAAACATAATGCAGGCAAGCTTAACATTTCAATATCAATTTTAATTACTTTGAAATTGAATTTTTCCGCCACGGTAAACTTATTTAAGCGGCGTTAAGTTTTTTTTTTTGTTTCTATCCTCAATATGTGTGGTTTGTGTAAAGATATTTTGTAGGTACATATGTATTTGTTTGTGGTGGCCATAAACATTCAAACATATTGTTTTATTATTTTCAATTGGCCTGACTGACTGGCTGGCTGGATGTCTGGATGGTTGGTTCACACTTTAGCTGTTTAGTAGGTAGGTTGTATTTTCAACTTAAAAAAATAAAAAAAAATTAGTTTAGTTCATTCGTATTTGTAGTGTTTTCATTAAATTATCATTTAACCTCCAAATATTGCAATGTTTGCGTATGGTGGTGGTTTACTTTAGTTTATTTGTGTTTGAGTTTAAGGTTTAGGTTTTACTTTGTTACCCTCTTATATACCACACACACACTCTCTTATATTGAAATCTACTAGTGGTACACTATGGGCTAAATGGCTCAAATAATTTTAGATGATGGAGTGAAAAAAGGGTTTAAAATTAAATTACCAACCCTCATCGGTATGCATTACCATATACATATAATTATATTTTACATTTTTTTTAAAGTTACCATACATATATTGTGCCATATATAACCACATCTGTTTATATATTGCTCTTTAAACACATGGGCTTTGTGCTGGCCACTCGATAACTTTAATGTAATTCTACTACAGCCAAGACTTCATGACGCGGCACTTATGCTTCAGGTCGTTAAGTTGTTGAAATACGAGGGCGGACTTTTTGAATAAAACACAGTTTTTTTTTTGCAAAAAAAAAAAAATATTTTTTAACATGTTTTTAACTGATCATTTAAAATCGAAACCACACTGCCCTATGAAATGCCTATGGCATCAACAATCTCACGCACTTTTACTATTCGATCGGCCAACACCAATCGCGAATTTTTTCGACATATTCGGGTGTATTGACCTTAATTGGTCGTCCAGAATGTTCAGCGTCATTTGTACCTTTGCGACCACAACGAAAGTCAGTAAACCACTTTTTTACCATTGAAATCAATCGTGCAGAGTCCGCATAGTATTTATCAAGCTTTTTCTAGGTTTGATTGACGGTTTTTTTTCGCAAAAAATAATGTTTAATGAGCACTTGAAATTCACTTTTTTCCATTTTTTTAAAAAAAAATCTACGAGGTTGTATGTTTTGAACAGCTGTTAATAAACGCAAAGTAAATTATGAAACTTGCTCAAAATTTGACAGTAGTCTATTAACAGGTGGTACTTGATGGGAGTTGCATTTCATATTACTACGAGGGAAGTTTGAAAAGTCACGCACTTATTGATCCGCCCTCGTATCCATGCTAGTTACAAATCGTCAGCATAATCACTATCCAAATTATTTTCTATGATACGCCTATGCATTTCACCTGTTATTTTGCCGTAAATTTTTATTATCGAACCAACTCTAGATGTGGTAAAGCGTCCTGAGGGTCAATTCTTGTTCTGTGATAATGTGAAGTGAAAAAAAACTTTTCATTTTCGTTTTCATAAGCACTTTTCACTCGAACTTTTCACCAATACATAATTTGCGATTCTCGTTTGTATTGTGAAAAAAATGTTTCATTCCCACTGTACCTATGAAACTTTTGCAACTGTGTTATCCAAAATTTAAAACAAATGTCAAAACAGAGAAAAACGTAAACAAAATTGAAATAAGTTCGTAATTTTTTTTTAAATAAATATATTAAAATGTCTGGATTAATTGTATTATTGGATTTTACACAAAGAATTCGGGATGAGCAAAGGTAAGACAATGATGTTACAAGCGTTTAATTGCAGTAAATAATTTCATATTTTATAGGAATTTTTTGAGAGTGCTGAGACGCACACTCCGTGATGGACAAAATCCATTCGAGATGACTACCGACGAGCACTTCATTGATTTATATCGATTTCCCAAATCATTGTGCTTGGAATTAATTGATGAAATAATCCCTTTTTTGCCAAATTCGAGCCGCAAACACGCAATTCCAAGTCATTTAATTGTATTAAGTGCCCTGCGTTTTTTTGCCACTGGAAGCTTCCAAAGAAGTGTGGGACAAGACAGTTTATCTTTTTTATCACAAACATCTGTAAGCAGATGTGTGCAAGTGGTTGCTTCCGCGTTAAATAATATATCTCATAGACATATTAAGTTTCCCACGCGCGAAGATTTTCCGGCATTGAAAATAAAATTTATGCAAAAGTATAAATTTTCAGGGGTAATCGGGCTCATAGACGGAACACATATAAAAATATCAGCTCCAAAGAATGAAATAGAGCACGTATACTATTGTCGAAAGGGTGGACATTCCAAAAATGTGATGATTATATGCGATGCGGATTGCCTCATTCTAGCCGCAAATGCTCAATTTGGGGGTACTGCCCATGACTCGTACGTATGGCGTCGTTCACGAGCTTGCAGGACTCTGGAAGAGCTTTATGGTGCAGGCGAACGTAATTTTTGGCTTCTAGGCGATAGTGGCTATCCATTGCAGGTAAGCAGTGACTTCCTAATTTAAGAGTAATCCTAATATTTCGTATATTTTAAAATAGCCTTGGCTTATGACACCAATTAGTGCAGCATCTAGTACTCCTGAAGAGCGCTACAATGTATCTCACAAGTCAACTAGAGCTCTTGTCGAAAGATGCATTGGTATTTTAAAAAGCAGATTTCGGTGTCTGTCAAAGGAAAGAGCCCTTTTTTACAGCCCACCAAAAGCCGGTCTTATAATCAACGCTTGCTTGGTTCTACATAATTACTTAATTCGTAGAAGAGTACCATTTCAAGAAACTTATGTAGAGGACTCTGAGGAATCTGAAGTGTATGCTAGCTCTTCTTTGGATATTTTAAATGGGAATTTATTAAACATTGCAAGAAGACAACGTTCGCAAATTGTTCAAGATAACTTTACTAATAATATTCAAACATAAATTTGTACTGTATCACATTTCAGTTTATTAATTATATTAATATATCACGTTTTTTAACACTAACAATTAAATTCAAGAAACATTTACTTATACTAATAATACTGTACTTCACTTTTTTTAAAATAATAAATAAATCACATTTTTTTAAATACTACATAATAAAAAAAAATCTTATTCATACCATCTTAAATATTATAAAAAAAAAAGGAAAAATTAAAAACAAATATGTCTTCACTTAGAAGAATAAATTCTAATTAGGGTTTCTAGCTTTGCTACAATATTTTCTTTTGCCTGCGTACCGGCTTTTATTGCCTCAGTTTGCTTTTTTGTAGCTTCTACCTGCTCCCTTAGAACGGAAATTTGTTCTTTTTTTAAATGGTTTGCTATCTCCATTTCAGACAGTTTTTTTTCCTCCATTTTTAAAAATTTTTCCAATTGCGGTGTCTCTGGCTGCGTTTTTTTCCTTCTTCTTTTTGATCGGGTTGTTGCAGCAGCTGAGGAATCACCGCCCAAAATTCCACTGGAAGTGGTTGCAGCATATTCTGCTGTGTCTGCTGCAATATTAAAACTAATTTCACAGTCGGACAAAAGCTCCTCTTGTGCCTGTTCACAAACGTCATCAATATTTATATTATTTAAAATTGGGTTTTGTTCAAAACCCACTTCTGGCGTTTCATCACCGTCGACTGCTTCTTTTGTAAAAATTTTTAAAATTCGGTCTTCTAGTGGCGACAGTGGTTTTGTTTGCTTCATACCATTTATGCCGCTTCTTTGTTCCGCTTGCTTAAGTGCGCTATATTTGGTGCGCGTATGAAGTCTAATATTATTAAAAAAAACATTTCATAAATAATATAAATAAACTATAAATAAATATACCTTAAGTCACTCCAATACTTCTTCCATTTCGCACCATCCTTTTGGGTCCCACCAAGACTGTTGAGGCTCGCCGCTAATTCCTTCCACTTTTCATCTCTAAATTTGGCACCATCTGCAGTTACAAATCTGTAAATAAGGTATTAATAAAATTGTGATTATGGTAATAAAACTACTTACTTATCGTTTGCTATATCCACATGCTCTTCTAAATAATTTATTAAATATTCCTTTTGGTTTTCGCTGGCACGCTTTCCTCTTAGAACCTTCTCCATGTTTGTTTCATTTATAAATAGTTTGTGAAAAAAATTTTTTCATATGAAAATATTTTGACAGTTGGTTGCACTGTTACACAAAACAAGAATCGCCAGTGTTGTGCAATCGTGAAAAAATCTTGTTTCGTTCCACTTTTTTTTTCATATGAAAACGTATTGACATTTCTTTACATTTTATCACAAAACGCGAATCAAAAATACTATGAAAATGTGAAAAAACTTTTCATTTCACCGTTTCACAGAACGAGAATTGACCCTCTGATATCATCACCGACGACCCACCGTGCTTCAGTAGTTTTTTTTTTGCATATTTGGGATTTAATTGAGCATTTTGTGGAGATCTTACGCACGGTCTGCCATCATTACCAAGAATATTAAAATCACTTCAGGCAACCAGTTTCAAAAAATTTTGTTCACCACTTAATATTTTTCTTCGGCACATTCGGTTATCGTCTTCCTATGTGATTATGTAAATTATTTTAGACCAAACACCTTCTTTCAGTTCCTGTTGACATTTTTACATTGTATTCTGACTCCTTGGTAGAACTTATTTGCGTAGATGTTAAGAAATTGTAATTTTTACTCATTCAAGTAATTAAAAACCCGGGGTTTTTTCTTGAAAAATTATTGAATGTCTTATATTTTTCATAATGTTTAATTGCATTGACTACTAACAGGTCTATATATTTGATATATTTTAAATCAACAAAAACTCAAGAAACCGCTATGAATGTACTAAGAAAAAAATTTTAGTACAGTGACCTAATTAGGTGACCAGTATATATATAACACTGTCTATAATTATATGTGGCTTACGCTGGGCCACATTTCCTTATATATGACTTATATATGACTTACACAGAATCATATATACTTATATATGGCTTATACAGAACCATATATAATTATATATGCTATCTATCAAAAATATATTTCAATATGGTATGATATATAATTGTATATGATTCAATATATGGTCAAATATAAGAAAAATTTTTAATGGGGTATAAGATGGTACAATATTTGCAAACAAAATTCAGATATTGTTATATATAGGTTCATATCTAGAGTATTTTTGGTATGATACAAGATATAACTAGATGTGGTTCCATGTCAATGGTTACGAATCCCAGCCAGGGAGATAATTTTTTTAGTGTTTTTTTTTTTAATTTTTCTTATATTAATATTTTTTTACAAAACTTTAAAATTTTTATTAATTTCTTTACAACCCCTGGAAATTTTTGATATAATCTTTAATGAGTTCATAACAATCTAGGTATATATAAAATTATATATGATCCTACAAGTGATACAAATTTATATGTTGTCTTGTTTTATATATAACTATTTATCTACATTTTTTCTCAGTCCATAAGATATTATATGTAATTATATATAATATTATATATAGTTATATCTAATTATATAAGATCATATAAGTACAGAACCAACAAGAGGTTTCAACGTTCGATTCCTGGCCCGGGCAACGATTTGATATGTGCTTTTTGTCATATTTTTAAAAAAGATCTGATAGGATTTTATTAATCACGTAAAGAAGCCTCATTCGCCGTTTTTGTCGTCATTTTAGGTAAATCTCAAACCAGTTGAAGACCGCTGTGTGGTGTGTAGTTAGGTCGGAAAAGGTGATCGCCGCTACTACGGTGACTAACTGAATTTTTCTTACCGAAAGTTGACGATGTGAATGACATGTGATTCCAACAGGACGGGGCCGCTGATCATACTGAACGCGATACAATGAGTATTTTGATGGATGCCTTCCCAGCGCGTTTAGATGATTTGGCTTACTCAGCCAGATATCCCGATTTGACTGTCCCGGACTTCTTCCTATGGGAATATTTGACGACGGTGCTGTAGGCGAACAAACAATCTGTACATTTGATAAACCATTCCATACCTTATCTGCAAGCCGCCTTACCTTAGGCGTCGCCATCGCTACGCGTCGTCTCGATCAGCTTTAAAATTTGAAATTACCAACATTTTTGACAAAAATAAAATTATGTTGGTCCATTGTGCAGTATGAATTTGTGTCTGTATTCAAACAAAATATAAATTTTTACTGCCATGGGATATTGTTAGTCGTTCTGTTGTCGTTGTTATTTCCAGGTGTCTGATTAACGACATTTCTGTTTATATGTTGTCGACATAGTTTTTCTCGCCGTAGTTAGTTTTTAGAGTCTGGCCGATTATTTGGCAACAACAAATATTCGGCAAAAATATTGTAAAAAAAAAAATTATAAATATATAAATCAAAATTTTAATTGTGCGTATAAGTAATATGGAATTTACAAAAAAATATTAATCATACGCAGCCAATTATTGTTCGTTTAAAAAATTATAGAAAACTAAATTTAGAGCGACTTTTATAAATTAGTAAAAATTTCCCATTTTTAGTTGCAGTTCCTTACAAATGTTCAATACTTTTTTTTACCGAATATATGATGGTTTTAAAAACACGGTTTCTGTTGGACTCTATTAATTTTCCTTTCTCTTGGTAATATTGCCAACATGATGCTATAGTGTGTATAGATTTGCCAACATCTGTTTTGGTATGTTTATTTATTATTCGAAATTCTAATGGTTGGTGTTGTTTTTGCTGCTGCTGCTGTTGTTGTTGTTATGGCTAGAAGGCCTAATTTCTCTAGGTTGTTTTATTGGCGATAAATTATTGAATTGTGTGTTTTTCATTTGGTTGCAATAAAGTACAACAACAACAACTATCGACATTTTTGTCGTTGTATAAAATATTTTTGTTTACGACCTCTGTGAAACATGTGTTGAATAAACAATTTTGTTGGCATACGGGTCGGGTCGTCATAATCTTAAGTTTGCATATAAATATAAATTTTATGGCTTAGCAGCATTTGCCTAAAATTAGGTCACATTATTTTTTTTTATTTAAATTTTCATCACATCTTAAAATATGCAATAAAGTTGAAACTTGTGTGTGAGCCTAAAAGTTGACAACAGTTTGTTAATATTTACTATATTGGAAAGTAGACCCAAATAACTTTTTAAATTTATACTAAGAATAAAAGTAAAAGCATGATAATTTGTATTTAAACAAAAATAATAATAATAATAATAATGACACAGGAGAATTTTTTAAAAACAATATAAAAAGACACGGTTGAAATTGTTTATTTAAACCATTACAAGTTGTTTGTTAGGGATATAACGATCGGCGCTATGAAATAACTCCCAAGTGAAATAACCGCCAAATTTTAAAATTAACTCCCAAAACCAAATAAATTTGTATTAGTAAATAGGAAAAAATTTACTACTTTTTGTTTTTAATTGCCTGAACTAATTTTTAAAAAACAATTCTTTAAAATTACAAAGTGGTAAACTTAAAAACTGAATTTGGAAATGGCTTTCTAAAATTTTTTTAATTTTACTACTCGCGTAAAAAAAATTAACAGACATTAAGTTCAAGTTCTTTCTCGTTTTAAGTTGACACATTTTTTGAACTAAATGTGAGTAAATTTTGTTCTAATTTTTTTTTTAACTAAATTTCTTAATTATGAGATGTTTTTCTTTAAAATTGATAAATTTTTATTAAATATACTTGGTTATTTTCCCCAAAATCAAAAAATATTACTTAGGAAATATATGAACTATTTCTAATTATATAATCTATTGGGTATACAAGTTAATAATGTCGATTTGGACAACAGATGGCATAACTATCACATATGGTTTGTGTCAATAATAACAAATATCGTATTTTGAAGGGTAAACACCCTCTCATTATAATTCAGTATTCGATAGACGCTAAAGTGTTAACACACATTTTTTTCAATCGCTTTAATAATGTCAAATTTTGTGTCCAAAAATAAGTTTGGCGGGGAAGTCTGATAACCTTCTTTCATTTGAAGAAACCGGATGCTGAAAGTTATCGATTGTTGACAGAAGCTTACGGTCAACATGCACCAACTCAAAAAACTTGAGAACGATGGTTTTCGCAATTCAAAAGAGACAAGGAGAGGCCTGGTCAGCCGAAAAAGTTTGAAGATGAGGAATTGGAAGCATTACTCGACGAAGATTGTTGTCAAACGCAAGAAGAACTTGCATTATCATTGGGAGTCACACAACAAGCCATTTCTCTACGTTTAAAAGCATTGGGATTCATTCAAAACCAAGGAAATTTGGTCTCATATGAATTGAAGCCGAGAGACGTTGAAAGGCGATTTTGCATGTCGGAAATGCTGCTTGAACGCTTCAAAAAAAAGTAATTTTTGCATCGTATTATTTCTGGTGGTAAAAAAAAGCATACATTACGATAACCCTAAGCGCAAAAAGTCATATGTAAAGCCCGGCCAACCAGCCAAGTCAGTGTATTATGAGCTTTTGAAATCGGGTCGGTCAAACGATCATAGGGGACCTGTACCGAAGAGAACAATCAACGAAAAACGACCAGAATATTCGACCAGACACGAGGCCATAATATTTCATCATGACAACGCTCGGCCACATGTTGCAAGACCGGTCAAAAACTATTTGGAAAACAGTGGATGGGAAGTATTGGCTCACCGGCCTTATATACCAGGCCTTGTCCCTTCTGACTACCATTTGTTTTGATCGATGCAGAACGCTCTTACTGGAATACGCTTCACTTCAGAACAGGGTATCAGATATTGGCTTGATTCATTTTTTACCTCAAAACCGAAGCAGTTCTTTTGGCGCGGAATCCATATGCTACCAGAAAGTTGGGAAAAAGTTGTGGCTGACGATGGACAATACTTTGAATAATGTATCAATTCATTTTGTTATTTCCAAGAAAAAAATCGACATTATTAACTTGTATACCCAATATTTCGTTTTTACCCAAACATAGGAGTTTTTATTCTTTTTAAGAAAGTTTTTCTAAATTTTAATAAAATTTGACTTAAATTGATGAAAATGTTTAAACTTATTTATAGAAAATTTTGGAAAAGTATTAAGTTCATGTCTTTTTTTTAGTGTATTTTGCATTTAATGTCCTCCTATAAATAGGCTTCAATTTTTTTTGATTAATAATATTTTTAAACTAGTTTTAATAAATTTTCTTTCACCTTTAAATTAAATTCATAACACCTAATTTTTATTACCTTTTAAAAAATAAATCTTATTTATTTATTTATATTTTTCTCATTTCAGGTATGTGGGCTAATTTTATATTTTATACTGTCTAAATATGTTTCGGTAAATATAGCTTTTGATAAGTTAAAAAAAATATCAAAAATTATAAGCAATTTTACATTATCTATGCGGTATTCGTTGAAAATGTTGTTCATACGTACTGTAAACTTTTTTTTTTTATATTCCGACTTATTTGTACGTATTTTACCACATGTGGTGCTAAAAGCATAATTCAATTTTAAATTACAAAAAAAAAACTTTTTTTTTCTTTTTCTGCCATTAAATATTTTTATAAAAAATAATTTATGAATAACTGCAAAGCAAATTTAAATATACCAATAAATTTTGGTACGAGTTTATTTCTACGATAGTGAAAACTAGTAGCTTTTCCTATTATTTGACTTTGCTGGATAACCGGTTGTTAATTTTTAAATTATGGAAGTTGATTAATCAGTTATTCAGGTAAATTAATCAGAAAAATTTTCGGTAAACATCGCCTATTTTTGTAAAATAGCAAAGTTCATAAAGTGGTTTTTCTTAACAATTCAAAGTACGATATCCTGAGACTTTTTGAAGAATCAAGTCTTATGATTTTATGGTTTTTTGAAAGGAATTTAGGGACTCTTAAAAAGAAAAAGTTGTCAGAAGTGCCGCACGTAAAGAAAAAACATGGTTGGCGCAATCATATTCAAAGACCGTCAGTTTGCAGAACCTGAGAATTAGAAAAATTTCTAAATATCTTTTTTTTGTATAAAAAACCTTTTCGGACAAAATAACTCCTGGGTTCTGTACATTTTTTCTTATTTTACAAGAAATGAATTTAACATATTTAAAAAAAAAATGTTTTTATTGAAAAGAATTTAACTGGTACAATATTTATATATAATTTGTTTGACATCGAATTGATTGGTGTAAATTATAATGTTACATGTATGTATAGGGCATTTTCGAAAATAAAACCCCTCTAGAAAATGTCAATATGTTCTAGTATTTTTACCTCAGCGTGCGATTTCAAACAAAATTCAATTCCCAATATATTGTACAGTTTTTGAAAAATTCACGAACAAGGTTTTACAGAGCTGTCTCTGCTCAATTGCACTTATACCAGATCCCTTATATACTTATGTTAGATGCACAACCCGTACTGTTAAAGTTTGTTCGAGTATTTTATTAATAGGTTTTCTTATGGGTTTTTTCTCTTTGGAGATAGTTCGCAAATATATCGAGAGAACCGTAAGAAGCAAATTCTTTCTTTTAAAATATATACTCTTTGCTTTCACTATCTGGGCTTTAGAGTTGAAAAGGTTTTCTTTTAAAGAATCTATGAGAATCTTTAGACTTTTGACAAAAGTTCTTAAAACAAAAATTTCCAATATTTTTGTAGGCAATAAATCTTCTGAATACACATATTTGTGTGAGGTCCTCACCTTGTAAATTGTAATGATTTTTTCTGTGTTTGTGCAATTAATGCGAATAAGCAAATTCTTAAGTATTTTTGATAAAACAATTTGTGCTACTTAAGTCTGTTAACTTTTTTAAAATTTTTTGACAAATCAACTTAAGTTACAAAAAATTCCATGTTAGTCTTTTTTGTTTTTTTTTTATAAGTTGTTTTTTTTTTTTTAATTTTCACGAAACAATTTAAAAAACTAAGCACTTTTCCGTTATTATTGTACACTCAGAAAAAAAAAGTTAGTAGAAAAATTTGTAAACGGTTTTCAATTCCACTTTACTATTTTTGTACTGATTTTTAATAAAAAAATTATTATTTAGCAAATCTTTTTGCTATTTACATTTTACAAATTACAGAATTTTTACAGAATATCTACAAATTTCCGTTGCTTATTTCAGAAATCATTTTACAAATTTTTGAAAACCGATTTGCTAAAATTAGCAAAAAAAAAATAATAATTTTAAAAAAGTCGATATTGAAGGAAATGTTATTTCTAATAATTTAAACTTATACATACAAACTTAAATTGCTCTAAAATGTTACATAGGTTCAAAAAAGGGATCGGAAGTGAAGATACCGACTCATGTCTAAAAAGAGGACATCCACTTAAAATAGCACTAAAAAGGGTTTTTTAGTTCTAAAAATCAGCCCTAAAAACAATTAAATTTAACCAAATTAAAACAAAATGATAAATTCGTTTATGTTTAACAATTTTTAAGATTTTTAAGCCTTTGATTTTTTTTTTTCATTTTGTATAAAACATCTTTTAAAAAATATAATCAACATTTTTGATGCTCGATAAAAAAAATAAATCTAAAACTTCGTACTAATATTAATAGTATTTAGTAATTTTTTTTTTGCTGATTTTAGCAAACAGATTTTAAATTCCACTTTACAAAAAGTCTACTAAAATTTAGTAGCGGCTACTAATTTTTCTACTAATTTCATTGTACTACACGTCAGCAGACATGTGTTGCTTAGATTAGCAAAAAATACCGCTGGGCTCAAATTAGCAGAATTTCCCGTAATAACAGCAAAATTTTCAGTTGCCATTACAGACTTTTTTTGGTGAGTGTATAACATAAGTAACGTCATAGTGCTTGTTAAGAAATTACCTAGCTTCGAGCTCGATTGCTAAGAAGCAAAATATGTATATGTTTTATATAAATCAAAAAGAATAATTTGCTTCTAGTTGATGCTATTAACGTGAACCAAGTACATATTTACAAAAAGTTCTCAAATTCGAAGCTTGATAAAACTTCAGAATCTTAGAATTTTTTAAATTTACAACTATATTTTATATTCCACAGAAAGACTTGTTAAATAACTTCTTTTCCTTTATAATCTGTAGTTCAGATAGTTTTAAGACCGATGATTTTTATTGGAAATTATTTCAAAAGCAAGCGGTTATGGTGCTGCAAACAGGTATTCCTAAAACCACTTCTGGCACTAGTTCTAGTTTAATATAAAATAATTACTACAGGACTAAAATGTTTGTTATATTTTTAAACAAATGCAAATTGTCCATCGTATTTCTAAAAGCCTATGCAAGTTAGGAAATTTTTTGAAAAATCGGGACTAATAATTATTCGAGCTTAAAAGTTTTTGTTTCGACTTTGACTGGTTCAGAGACGATTAATTGAGGAATCGATTAATAGAATTGAAAACACCAGTGCAAATTTATTATTCTCCAAAGGATTATTAAAAAAATATAACATAGGGTTAAACTTTTAGATATCAAATATTTTAAGGCTATAAATTTTTTAATAATGCTTTAAACAAACTTACGCAGCTCAACAAAATGATTATTTAAAAATGTTTTTAACGTACAAGCATGTGATACAATAATAATTATGCACTCCTTTCCTAGTATATATTATTTGGTTTAATTTATAGAGCAAACCCTAACCAGACTTAACAAGCTGGGAAAACGCTTATTTATTTTATAAAAATGGGTCAAATCAGACTTTAATAGTCCAAATCTGTTCACATTTCATTTAAATTTATTTGTTTAAAAGGAAACTCGGCTTTTAATTTTTTGAAAAAGCTTCTTGGTCAAACTATCATAAGCGAATAAATTTATTGAAATAAAAATGTTTAATTTATAGCTTCTGAATTTAAAAAAGAGACTCTAGAGTTATTAAATTGAGTGCTCACACTTTACATTAACTGAACATGAAAAACAGCAGGACTAATCTAGGAGAGCGAACAAAATTGAATCAAATATTATTTAAATATCTAAGAAACAAAGCATAAGCTAATCCGTTACAAATAAATTCGTTAACTGATATGTAAAATAAATTAAATGCACTCAACACTACAACAAAATTAAATCGAAAATAATGTAATTAAACCAAAATTATATAACAATAAAAATAATGGTAAATAAATAAGCGGCTGCTACAAAGTGAAAATAAATAATATTACATTTTAAACCCGGTCAGCTTACATTTCATTTAAATGTAATGGTTTTTGCTATTTATTTTTTTAAATGTTTAAATAACTGACACCACAGGTAAAAAACCAAATGATTAATTAGTTAAAAATAAATGCTAAAATTTTATCTACTAATTCCTTAAAACATAACTGATATTCATTTATAGGAAATTGTTTCCGATTTTTTATACCCTCCACCATATATGGTGAGGGTATATATCAGTTTGTCATTCCGTTTGTAATATGTCGAAATATAGGTTTAAGACCCCATAAAGTATATATATTCGTGATCCTTTGCAATTTTAAATCGATTTAGCAATGTCCGTCTGTCTGTCTGTTGAAATGGCGATCACGACGCGAAGACGCAAGCGGGGGTGCCTATTTTTACCCAGATTATTGAACATCCTCCCGAGCAGTTTGGTATTTAAAATGAGCAAAATCGGTTAAGCGGTTTAAAAGTTATGAGTGAAAATGTGAAGGTACCTCTAAATTTTCCATACAAATTTGTACAATTTTTCTGTATCTATTTTTTTTCTGTTAAGTAAGTAAAAATGTTATTAAGTCTTCTTCTTGTTCGACTACATTTATTGTCTTTCATACTATGAGAATAATAACATTCTTAGAGCTATATGTGTGTTACTCTGATAACTAAGTTAAAGTAAAAATCAACAATGTTAAAGTCGCTAACAGAGCAGACCGCTGTAAATAACATTGCTAAAACTAAATAAATAACATTACTAAAACTCAATAACAAAAGTTCGTTACATAAATTGACAAAACATATACATATTACAGTTCATGCAAAATTTAGTATATACGTATATCATCTTCAGTCCCTATGGTGGAGGGTATTCAAAGATTCGGCACAGCCAAATTTAGCCCTTTTTTACTTGTTTTTGTTTGTTTTTTAATCTACAAAATGTATACTCACACAGTCTATAGATACATTTTGTATGAATGACCATATGTGTGTGTGTTTATGAAGTTCTTATTATTTGAAATGAAATAAATTTATATATAAACAAGTAAGAGCGGCTAAATTCGGCTATGCCGAATCTTATATACCCTTCACCATGGTATTCTGAAGGAGATGAATACATCGTTGGAATCTACTACCTCATAGCTCTCCACAAACAAGCGGTATCCCTATTTATTTTTTCTTAAATGTCCAAAAATTTTAATCCAAAATAATATGTCATGTAAAATCTCAAATTTATATTTTTCCATATGTTTCAGCGCTTTTCTTGTCAAATTTGGCATTTTCTAGGCAAAAAAAAGTTGGCGACACTACTATTTATTTTTTATTTATATCATTCACAATAGTTGTGAAACGTATTTAACCTACGTATTTATCTTCACACTCTTATTAAACAAAGGGATTTTACTGGAAAAATTAGAGGTAGTCCTGGTTTTTTGCTAATATCTCAGCCATTTATTAACCGATCTGTCTGATTTTTAATAGCAAACAGAAATGGATCACATGTAACAGAAATAAAAAAGAATCAAGTCCTCATCATGTCTGGGTTCTTCGGAAAACCCATTTCAACACACAGACGGACAGACGGACAGACGGACAGACGGACATCGTTAAATCAACTTCGCTCTTCATATGGACCCAGAATATATATACTTTATAGGGTCTAAGATCAATATTGTAGAAATTACAAACGGAATGACAAACTTATATATACCCTTCCACCTATGGTGAAGGGTATAATAAACAATTTAAATAAAAAACAAATTAATTTTTTTTTCTTAACAGCAAATAAAATGTTAATTTGTAATAACTGTAAGGTAAACAAATAAACCACAAATTTCCTTTTTGTGGGTATATTTTTAAATTTCAAACAAATGAAATGACAGTAAATCATTTTAAACAAATGTGGAATAGAATTAGTTTAAGTGACTTAGCTAGATATCGGTATGAAAAAAAAATTTTAATTTTTTAAAATTTAAAAAAAAAATTTAAATTTTTTTAAATTAAAAATTTGTATTTCTAAAACTTCGTTTTATGCCAAAATAAAACTTAAGTCATTAAAGCCAATTGTATTTGGGTCTTTAGTTAATACTTCATTTAGACTAAGCAAAAACTACCCTACTATTTTGGGTCTTGCTAGTTTTTTATAAACAAGCAAAAACTATGTTAGTTTTATATAAAAACCAGCAAGTTTTTGCTCAGTTTAAATGTGGCATTAATAGGCTCCTGCTGGAAAAAAACTGACATCAGCAGAATCTTAAATCTAAAAAATTTTAATTATATCCCAATTAAATGTAAATAATATTCACATATACCTAAAGACAGTCTGGCGTGTTAGTGGGTTAATTTTACTTAAATTCTTAAAAGAAAAAAATAAAACAATATTCCTTTAAGCATATTACTTAAGAAACACATTTTTAAACAAAAGTAATATCATCACAAAGTGTATATAAAATGTAATATAGTGTGAGCTATACTACATGGAAATGTATATAATAAAAACGCCCAACATTTGAGTTATTTTTAGTGTCTCAAATACTCTTGTATTTCAAGTATGTAGTTGGTAATAATGCTACAATAACAATAAAAACAAAATAAATATACAAGTGTATGTGCTTGTTTTACACTTACTCAAGTATTGTTTTCTACTTGAAACAACAATTTTTTTTATATGTGTGTGTTATTTAATCCTTTAACGATTACTTATACATATGAGACTTTCCATACGAACTGTCATCCACTACACAGGACAAAAGTATATCAAATCATTGTCAAGCTTGTAGTAATTATTTTTTTATGTTACAATTTTTTTTTAATTTACCTTAAAGTGGCTAAAGTAGGCTTGGTCAAATATTGGCAAATTTTATAATTTTTGTTTTTAATTTAATAATGATAAAAATATGTATATTTGTGGGCAAATATATCGCATGCAGGCATGCAATTAAAATCGCAAAAGGAAAGTATTGAATTTTCAAAGCTGAATATTTTACAATCTATATTTTAAAAATTATTTTTTGTTGTCTGAATTATAAGTTCAAAATATAATAATTTGAAATCAATTTTATTTTCACGAATTTCTTCTAGATTAAAAAGCTGTTCGTTTTCGTCGTCGATTTTCCTTACATATATAATGGTATATATTTGCATTTCATCTGATCCAAACATAAGTACATATTTTCACAGCCCATGTAAAAATCAAAATATATCTGAACATGTATTATCATACATGGGCATACATGATCATATACGTTCACGCATGGCAGACTTTATGAGCATATATACTCTCATATATGACCAAATATCATATTTGCTCATATATTATTCATGTGTGCCCATTAGACCGTACCTCAAAAAAAAGTTCACCGTACACCCTCAAATATGAAGTATTTTAACAAGGAAATTTCGAAAATGTTTTTTTTTTTTTTTGGCCGAACGTAGGGGTCGCCATTTTATATTTTTCTTTATATCTTCGCCATTTACCGTCGGATCTTAAAGTGTTGTATATCAATGTTTTTTGTCTCGCGGAGACCGATGTTTTCCTCGAAGGAGCCATTGACCTCAAGTAACCCCTTCTAGTATTAACCCACCAGATCTCAGTTGCTACAACCTTAATGTACTACCCTAATATTTTAAAATGAAAGCTCGCAAAAAAGCAATAAACTTTTGCTAGGAAAGTATTCCAATAATTCCAGCGGAACTATTATTTTATTTTTTTTAATTTTTTTTGTTGCCGAATGTAGGGCATTTTTAATTTTTTTGTCATATCTTCTGTATTTACAGTCGGATCTTAAAGGGCTATATATCAATGTTTTGTCGCAATGATACCAATTTGTTACATCAAAAATCATTGACCCCAAGCACCCTTTTATACTACTTAAGGGGTAACACCTACGTAAAAAGCCTATATATAAAAACTTCCTTTTTTTATTTTCTTTATTTACAGCGATGTGTTAACAAAGATTGGTTTCCACAAGATTTATGAAGGAGTACAAAAAAATATTTGTTTTACACAAAGTTTTACAAAATGATAGTATATTTACAATAGAGGTCTACGGCACGCAGCATTACTTAATCAATTTTTGGTGGATTTCTCTGAAATTTATAATGCATATGGAAAACTAAATTATCCGTGGATGCGCGTAAGAGTTTTAGATAGGTGAAATACTTTTTGACTTTGAGCTGTTTCTTTACGAGTATAAAAAAGTAGATATTTTGACTTTAACACTTCGCTGTTTTGTCAAAAATTAATATACCCAAAAACTCATACGCTTTTCTTTAGATAATTTAGTTTTCTATATAAAATGTATGTTTCAGAGCGATCCACCTAAAATTGGTTAAATTATAGGCATACGAACCATTGCAAAGGTCTCTGTAAATGGCGTTCCATTCTTACAATGACTCCATTTTTGTAGCCAGTATTGGTAGGAGTTCCATCGCAACTAATAGCTATTAAGAAGTCCATATTGAAGTTCTCTTGACTCAAATAATACAGCCAACTTGAATCACGTCAAAATATGATCGATTAAAATTTGTGTTATTTTATAAGTGATCCACGGCACTCAGCATATTTTAGCCAATTTTAGGTGGATCGCTCTGAAACATACACTTTATATGTAAAACTAAATTATCTAAAGAAAAACGTATGAGTTTTTGGATATATTAATTTTTGACAAAACAGCGAAAGTCAAAATATCTATTTTTTATACTCGTAAAAAAACAGCTCTAAGTCAAAAAGTATTTGACCTATCAAAAACTTCTACGCGCATCCATAGAAAATTTAGTTTTCCATATGCATTATAAATTTCAGAGAAATCCACCAAAAATTGATTAAGTAATGCTGCGTGCCGTGGAGCTCTATTGTAAATATACTATCATTTTGTAAAACTTTGTGTAAAAGAAATTTTTTTTGTACTCCTTCATAAATCTTATGAAACCCAATCTTTGTTAACACATCTCCGTAAATAAAGAAAATAAAAAAAGAAGTTTTTATATATAGGCTTTTTACGTAGGTGTTACCCCTTAAGTAGTATAAAAGGGTGCTTGAGGTTAATGATTTTTGATGTAACAAATTGGTATCATTGCGACAAAAACATTGATATATAACTCTTTAAGATCCGACTGTAAATACAGAAGATAAGACAAAAAAATTAAAAATGCCCTACATTCGGCAACAAAAAAAATTAAAAAAAAATAAAATAATAGTTCCGCTGGAATTATTGGAATACTTTCCTAGCAAAAGTTTATTGCTTTTTTGCGAGCTTTTATTTTAAAATATTAAGGTGGTAGCAACTGAGATCTGGTGGGTTAATACTAGAACCGGTTACTTGAGGTCAATGGCTCCTTCGAGGAAAACATCGGTCTCCGCGAGACAAAAAACATTGATATACAACACTTTAAGATCCGACAGTAAATGGCGAAGATATAAAGAAAAATATAAAATGGCGACCCCTACGTTCGGCCAAAAAAAAAACTTTTTCGAAATTTTCTCGTTAAAATACTTTATATTTGAGGGTGTACGGTGAACTTTTTTTTTTTTGCCTATAAGGTGGTACGGTCTAGTGCCCATATATGATCATACATGTCTATATACGACCATATACCCTCAACTTCCAGATCCGAAGATATAAAGTCATGTATGGACGTATATGACAATGTATGGTCATATTCAAGCTCATGTATGTACATATACATATATTTAAATTTTTACATGGGAGATGAATATATTATATTAGAAACACGGCAAATATATATTGTTAAAGTCTTTTTTCCAAACCTACCAGCAATCTATATTTTCAGCAGCGTGTGTAACTAACTATCCCATATACAATAATAATGTTATGTGGAAAGATGTTTGTACAAAAAAAATAAAAAAAAACTGGGGGAAGGATTTGAATGTTGATAAACAGTTTGGCTTGTTCACTTTTTATATTAAAAGCACTTGACTTAGTATCAAAGAATCACTTAAATCTTAAAAGTAAAATGTAGGGGAAAGTAGTGTACCATGCAATGAGTGCACCTTGAAACTTTAGAATTTTTGCATTTTTCTAGCATTTTTAGAAAGTTGTTTATTTAACATTGCACCATAAATTTTGGCCTATAAAGTACTTGATAAATTACACTCATAAAAGTATAATAAATAAATACATATTAAGTAATTTTAATAACTTTTTAGAAATTTGTGAATGATTTGGCTCCAAATCATATGCTCCGTTGGGTGTTCCGTGTGTTGCTCTGTAGGGTGCTCTGTTGGGCACTACGTAGGGTGCTACGTAGGGTGCTCCGTGAGGTGCTCCGTAGGGTACTCCGCATGGTGCCTTGTGGGATGCTATGGTCCTCCTTAGGGTGATCCGTAGGGTGCTCTGTTGGGTAATCCGTAGGGTCTCTGTTGGGTGCTCCGTAGGGTGATCCGTAGGGTGCTCCGTGCGATGCTCCGTAGGGTACTCTGCATGGTCCCCCGTAGGGTGCCGTGGGGTGGGTGCTTCGTAGGGGAAAGTAGTGTACCATACCACGAGTACACCTTGAAACATTAGAATTTTTTGCATTTTCCTAGAATTTCTAGAAAGTTGTTTATTTAGCATTGCGCCATAGGTTTGGCCTATAAATCACTTGATAAATTACACTCAGAAAAATATTTATCAAGTACATATTAAGTAATTAAGTAAATTTTAAGAAATTTAGGTATTATTTGGCACTTAATAATATTTTACACCAGCTCTCCTAGATTTATCACCTTGGATCAATCGACCCTTCATTTGCCGTAGGAAATGTTTTTGCGGAGTTTTAGACGCTTAAAATTTTTGGGATTGTGGCAACCATAGTCATACTATAATAAAGTAAACGTATCATATTATTATAATAAAAATAACCATGATTTTACCATAATATGGTCCCTAGAGTTACATTATGATTTGAAACTATGAAAAACTCCTTAAGATTTCAAAATATTTCTTTAAGAAATGTTTTTCCTAAAGAAAAAATTTGATATTAAGGAAATTTACAACAAAACTTCTAAGAACATTTTTAAGATTTTTTTTAAATAGTCTCAGATGAAAAGTCTTTAGAATCTAAGAATTTTTTATTCAAAGAAGTTTTTTAAGAAAAAGTTCATATATATTAATCTTAATCTGTGCTTATTACATTCAATCATGTTATAAAGTACAAAGTGGAAATCATCAAATAATAAAATATTTACTATAATAATGATTGTAGCGACCATATTGATGACTAGAACCTATTTATAAACCAATAACTAGTTTGTAACAACCATACCCGAATGCAGCAAGCATAATATAGTTAAACAGTGATCATGCTGCAACCATGCTTTTTCTCTGTGTGTTACTAGGTATGCTTGAAAAGGAGGAATCGAAAGTGAAGACATCTTTACAATCGACTCTTGTACAATAAAAAGGACATACACTTAGGCCTTAAAGTCGGTTTATTGGGCACTCTCATGTAGGTTCAAGTTTTACTGAGCATTGTACCTTATCTTTACCTCATGCACACGATAATTTTCTCGGCCTTGCAATCAGCTGACTTCATTCAAGACAAGATTTCTTAGGAGAACCCCTACCGACTAAGTATTAAAGGAAACAAGTCTCAAACCAGGCAGTTGCTATAACTCTAATTTCAGTAGTTTTTTTATATAAAGACACAATTACTGTATTCGTAAACATTTTTAGAATGTTTTATTAAATTTTCTACTAGACCACTGAAATTTAAACGACAATATAAAATATTTATATTTAGATTTATTTTAAGTGCCATTTTTAGACACAAAAGTAAATCCTTTTTTATATACAGTAGAATTTTACAAATTAGAACCACTGTTTCTTGGGAGGTTCTAATTTCGGAAAAGTTTTAATTTTTGTACATTTTTTCACAGAAAATTATGAAACAATAATAAAAATAGTTACGCAAGCTTTATTTAAACACACAATAATATTTAGTTATAAACATTTAATTGATATTAGTATAAAAAATGTGTTTTTTATGTTTATGTTTATTTTTTTTTTTAACTTTCGCCCAAATGAACAACTTTCACTTTGACCTTCAGTCATCAACCCAAATTTGTACAAACATCAAATTTCACATGCATATGGACGAATTGGTGATTCCCCGTTTGTGGTTAATAGACCACAAGTTCTAATTTAAGATCGTTTAATATATATGATTCGGGTTTTCCCCTATTATTTTGTAGTAAAAACAAAAAAAAAACTTCCAGAAATTAGAACCACAGGTTCTAATTGCAGACGTCCAATACATTAAAATGTTCGGTTCTAATTTCTGGACGGTTTAAATTTGTGAGAGTTCTAATTTGTGAGATTCTACGGTATTTTTTTATTTTTTTTTATTATGTCAACAATATTGATTACAAATATTATATTATATTTTATATATAATAAATGTTGGAAAATTTATGAATTTATCTATAAAGCTTAAAAATATGAAAAATTTTCTATTCATTTCCCATTTAATTTTTGTGATGTTATTGCCTTGCACCTACTAATTTTTATGACTTTTTGATTTGTTGTTGTTATTATTATTATAAATCCTTGTATAACCATCAGGGCAGAGACTTGCATACAAATGCATGTTTGAAGTCAATAGCACAAAAATGATTTTATCCAAATACTTTTAGGAATCAATGAATTTGCAACGAAATGACATCGATTTGTTATTGCATATTATTTCATTTTTTGTTGCATATTTTGCCTACATATACTTAATTTGTTTGTGAGCATATTTTATAATTTTTATTGCATATTTTTAAAAAATAAAATAAAGTTTTAATTATTAATAAACAAAATAAGAAATATGTTATCCTTAACACAGCACTAAACTAAAAAAAACATCTGGTTGTCATTTGCTTAGTAGACATGTATGTGACCTTCTCCGGGGAAAGGGACCTAGTGTGTCAAAAAAACGGATTTGGACTTTAGAGTGGATTCTGGTACCTAAAAGGGTGTAGAAAAAGATGAAATGAGTTAGATTTCTGATAAAAATTTATTTACCCCATAAAAACTTGGGAAAAATCGATAAAAATGAAAAAAACATTAAAATTTTACTTTTATTGTATTTTTGGTTTTAAATTGTTTTTTTTTTTGTCAGTCTTCGAAGTTTTTTGGAATTTGGACTTTTTCAGTTAGTCCTGAAGTATTAGCACCGACACTTTCAGATAACGTCATATCGATCTCATCATCGCATAAACCGAGTCTAGTCTTTTTAAATCATCATCAAAACTGTCAGAAATATCCATTTTTATAAAAATTACTTCAAATTAACATCAGCTTAGTAACAAAATTACAAAAGAACCAAAATTGCGAAACAACTTTTGAGATATTGATAACTCTTGTTATACAGTTGTCACAAGACTGAAGAGTCGCTTTATTCTTTTCCTTTCTTATACACTTAAAAAAGTTTGTAAGTTAAAATAACTGAAAATATCATTTAAAAGAAATGATATTTCATTTAAAAACCGGTCTACTTAATTTTCATTTAAATTAAATGTCATTTGTTATTTATTTTTAAATGTTGATTAATCAACTGACACATCCGTAAGAAACAACTGTTATAATCAGTTAAAATGAATGTCAAAATTTTACCTACCAATCCTTAAAAAATAAATGTTTTTTTCCTTTATTTGAAATTATTTCCGTTTTTGTATTTTTTGTTTTTTTTAATATACTCGTACAATACAAAATGTATGTATGCATATGAAGCTATAAATATGAATGTATTTGTTTATGTATGTGTGTTTATGAAGTTCTTGTAATTTGTATTGAAAAATTTTGTATATATACAACCAAATTAAATAAAAAAACAAATTGAAATTTTTTGAATATTTTTTTTTGAAACAGACAGCAAACAAAATTTAAGTTTGTAATAACTGTTACGGACACAAATAAACCACAAGTTTCCGTTTTGTGGGTAAATTAATATTAAATTTCAAACAAATGAAAAAAATAAATGAAACTGAAAAAAATGGTTAATGATAGTAAATTATTTCGAATAAATGTATAAAAAAGTTAAATTAGATATTTCTTTGAAAAATAAATGTATGTTCCTTTATTTTTAAATGGAACGGAAAACTTTTTTATTAAACTACAAACAGTTAACCACATAATATTCTGAGTGTAGTTATTTTTACAATGTTCTTCGTATTAGTATACGCACATCAACATTTTGCTGAAAGCGAACAGATAGCTGAGAGCGAACAGAGCAGCATCAATAGCAAAGGTATTGTCACACTAAAAGAAAACAAAAAAATACGTCACCACATAGGCATGACGTCACCAAAGTCGGCACCCAATCATAACTAACCATACCAAATCGCATGTCCCAACTGAAGGTGTGTTCACAGTGATACTGCGTTATAAAACATTAAATGCGTTTTTCTCAAACTTCATTTTCACACACTAGGTCCCTTTTCTCGGAGAAGGTCACATATATTTTGGCTTTACACCTGATTTGTGTATTGCGAAAAATGATCTAATGCAAATTTGTTTTTGTGTCTTGTGTATTTTTGACGAAAGTAAATTGTAAATTTCTATAGCTTAACACTATTTTCGTACTAAATAAATAGGCCCTCAAATTTTAAACTTAAATGCTTTCGGGAAATAAATATGATTTTCAAAAATCTTAAATTCTAAGTTCAATTTTTTGTTTAATTTTTAGTGCATATTTTTGGATTTTTTTTATTTTCTTTTGAGTCGCAACCCTGACGCAATGACAAAAACATCCAACAGCAGCACACTGACAACATTGAAATAGAAGACGACGATAAATTGCTAAAAGTAACAAATGTGACAGCAAACACGAGACGAATTAAATAGAAAAAAAGTATTTTTTACAAATATATTTTTTTGTGTCCACAAGGTGTTTTATGTTTTTGCTTGCCTTTTGTTTATTGTGTTTTTTATGTACTATATATATATATATATATATTTTTTTTTTTGTTTTTATTTCTAAAATGAACAAAAGAATTGTTTATTAAGCCACACAAAAAAAAAATAAAATATACCAAATCGGGGGATTATAATCAATATGGGCTATCTACGAATACGTGTGTAATTGTTTAGGTAAGCCAAACAACATATTAATTTAAGTTTTGATTTTATCTTGTAAAATATTTCTAGAAAAAAATGCCTACTAATTCCTACATATGAATTTATTGTAAAACTTTCTTATGTTTCGCGTGTTTTTATATTAAAATTTGTAAATAGTATTATTGCGATACTATTGATTTTAAAAAGTTTGTAATTTGTTTTTTTTTTGCAAAACAAATTACATTTTTGACATGTTATAGGCATGATTTATTTATTTTAGTTTTTTTTCTTGCTTGTAAGACATAAAGCGCTTTATCGCATTCCTCCTTTATTTTGTAGTTTTTTAAGCGCTGTTTAGAAATACTTGTAATTCGGGGAAATGCCAAAATTCAGCGGTTTAGTTGATCCTAGCTATTTGGGTTGGCAAGAATTTCGGTTGTCACAATGCACTTGTTTTCTCTGTGCACTCTCTACACCAGAATTGACGCACGCTAAATTATTATTCACTGCTACAATACCTTTTCAAATTGAAGATAATTTATATTACACCTTCACTGCCCATTTTACAAATTTTTTGTAGAATTAACAAATTGAATTTTGTTATTTTAAATAAAAATTTGTCAAATAAAAATAAAAATTTGTCGTCAGTCATTTTCTTGTACAGAAAAATGTTTGGTAGATACCAAAATTAGTAAAATAAAAAAAGGCGTTCAAATTTTTTTTTTAGTCCAAAATTAACCTCAAAGATTACAGCTGTATAACTATAGCGTTTGCAATAAAAAAAAAAAACTCATTGCCTTCAAAACCGTAGATGGCACTTATTGAATATAAGCCCTCGATAGAATATAAATTTTTTTCATTCATAAATTACGTGATAAAAAAAGTTACAATTTTTGTTTTGTTCCTTCGAAATATTTATCAACGTTATAATAGTTGAAATCACTCAGTGTTATATTATAAATCAAAGTTATTTCTGTTTTTTTTTTCATTTTTGTGTAACATTTCATTTGTTTGACAGATTAAAAGAATTTAAGTTTACCATTTTAATATTAAAGTTAGTTTGTTAAAAATCTATGAGTTTCTCGACTCTGTACAATAAATCGAAAGATTTTCCTCTTAACATTTACTGTTATGAATAATTGTTTAAATGTTAACATAAGTAAAAAGTTTTAATATCATTTAATTTAATAAGCATTTACAAAAAGTATATAATTTTCTATAGAGTATTTTTCCCGCTCTACCAGAGTTTCAACATGGTACAGAGTTCAGCGGCAACATTTTTAAATGAGAGGGCAACATTTTCAAAGTTGCTAAAGTGTTGAAAAACATTCAATTTGGTGTATGCAGTGCTGCCACATAAACAGTGTATTTTTTTATCCCAGTTTTTGGGATTCTTAACTGTTAACCAGTTTTTTCATGAAAACAATTTCTTTTTTCAATTATTGCATTTTTTATAGGTTTTTAGTTATATGTTGCAACAATTTATAGCATATTTATTCTCTTTATTATATATTTTTAACCCTTCGTCAGGCACATATTTTGAGCTCTTAGTTCTGGCACATGTTGTCTGGCCAGACCCCTATACATTTACATGCATTTGTATGAAAATAAGGGCTGTTTGCCGTTAAGTTTTTTACTAAGATAGAAAAATATTTGTTATATTTTGTGTTTCTATTTCTTTTTACTATGTTTTTAGCTACCTGAGGAAGAAAAAATAGACCTGAAAAATTCTTTAGAATGAAAAGGGCAACAATTTTTTTGTTCTATATATATTTCTCTTTATTATGTTTATGACAAAATAGAAAATTATTATGAAGAATACATTGATTTTTTTATTCAGAATTTTGCGGAAGGCAACAAAAACATAAATAGTCTACTTTTGAATGTTGCTGACAAACAGGATTGTTGCATTTGCAGCAAAAAAAGCGTGTCTTACAGCGTATTTTGTCACCTTGCTGCAGGCAAATTCTGCAATCTTTTTTGGCAGCTAGTGTGTCTGGACCACTGCGTGAAGCCACATTACGGTTTGCTATATTGAGAGGTCTCCCAAAGTACGCTTCAAATGCTATACGAGTTGTTGGTTGAGCCACAATGTGCGGATTATTGATGCGATTTTCAACGTTGGCCAGTACCAATTGCTTTGCAAGTTTATATAAAAATATGCGTCTTCTTTCTTTTCTTGTATTTTCATCATTTAGCTTACATATAATGTAACTTGCCAATGCCAACACATCAATCATGTTGCAGAAAAACGCGTATGTTGACCGTTTTGTTGTGTAATGAGTTAGCATTTGATCCATCGTATCGACTCCGGCTTTAGTTGAATTATAAAATAAAATTGCTTCCGGTTTCATGGCTACGCCTTCAACATATTTCGTGTAATGCACGGTTGAAATTAAATTGACTGCCTTATTTTTTTTGGGCACGTAGCTGCAAAGTGCAACAAGATTTTCATGAAAACCAAACACACTTGAAAGAATCGGTCGTCTGGTGCTCTTCATAACTTCCTTAGGAAGACATCTTTTGTTTGCTCGAATGGTGCCAACAAATGCCAGTCCCATAGCAGCCAGTCGTTTAGCGCCGTTCAATGAGGTGAAAAAATTATCAGAAATAATTGTTCTGCCGCTGTTTGCGTAGCAATTTGCGAAATACATTAGAACGTTTTCACCTTGATTTATCTCCCTGTTGTCTCCTTCCTTTCCAGTGTATAGTTTTCCTTTCAATGGAAATTTAGTCTTATCATCGCATGCCCACCAAACTTTGATCCCATACCTTGCAGGTTTTGATGGGATATATTGGGTGAACTTTGTGCGCCCACGATACGGAATCAACTGCTCATCGATGGTGATATTTTCATAAGGTTCATAATTATTTTGCAGATTTTCATTGAGAAAATTCCAAAGGTCCCGGATAGGAGCTGCTTTATCTGTTAGCTGTCGGAATGCCCGCGTACGACTATTATCGAAACGAATATATCTGGACAGAGTAATGAATCGTTTGTGCGACATAGCCGCACGGAATATGGGCAGCGAATCAGAACGCAACAATATACTGGAGTCTTGCATATTATTATGGCTGAGACCAGAAGCCAACAAAATCCCAATGAATGCATCTAGCTCAGAGCTTGTCAAATCAATCCATTTTCTTTGGGTAGACTGGATGTTCTTCATTCCATTTTCTAATTGATTCTCGCCCATGCCGATTTGTTTCACTAATGATGACGAACGTAATATTGGTTGAGAAAAACAGCTTGAATACCTCAACTGGGTTGGTGAGCCTTGTTTTTGTTCCAGATCGAAAACGCATGATATTATGCTGGCGCAAACGAGATGCAGGGGGTTCAGTTTCGTTCCATTTAGTTTACTTTACCATAAAAACAGCCTGAGTCGACTTCATTTGCTGCTTCAGCATCATTTCCACTTTCTTCTTCTTCATCTACGTCTTTATCACTATCATAAAGTTCGTTAGGTCCAATTTCCAAATCATTTTCTATATCTGATGCATCATCTTCTGGCACATAATCAGCAGTGTCGTCACCATCGTTTTCAAAAACATCATAATTTTCATCAGCTTCTGTCTGACTTTGAAAATCACGCACTAATGCCTCTGACAATTGGGGTTGCAAATTCGCGCTACGCAAGCGTGTATTATAAATAAATTCCAGTTCATCAGCCATAATACTAACAACGCAACAAATCTACCTGCGTAAAATTATTCACAAATTCAAAATTCCGCACAAAAACTAGATTACTTCTTCACTGTTCAACGTTCAATGAATAACTAACTCACAAACAAAATCAGAAGAAAGAAAGAAGCATAAAAGAATAAAGTAAATACAAATTTCCAACTCGTGCCATGTGCTTTGCCTATGCGTTCATGCAAAATGCATAGGGGTCTGGCCAGACACCATGTACCAAAAGTAAGGTGAAGATTTTTTATTTGGCTTTTTTGTCCTGTTCCAAGGACTTTGTTTCAATTATTAATTTATACATCGAAAGCCAACAATATTTTGGGAGATTACCTGAAATTACAGCCATGTACCTAAAATAGAAGTATGCTAAATTGAAGCATGAGAATTAAATATGTCTGGCCAGAACCATGTGCCACTTCGAGGGTTAATATAGAAATGGGAAATAATGGATATGAATAGACATAGTTGGTCAATGTGTGTGTACACACTTTAATACTTTTCATGTTACAATGTTATGTTTGAATTCGTAACTATTTTTTGTGTTGCAAATTTTTGTTGTATTTTTTTACTTTATTAGACATGTCTAATTTTAGTAAAAATAAAGAGTATATTGAACAAATATTATATTTTTATATGAAAAAACTGAAATAATACATGAATAAAAAAAAAAACATTTTTTTTTATGAAATAATCTGAAAAATCTAGCATCCCAAAAAACGGCAAAAAAAATAGTTAAAATTGGTTATATGGCAGCACCGCTAAACACTACTAAAAGTTGCCGATTAAAAATCACCTTTGTTGCCGCCAAACTATGTTCGTGTTCTAAGAGAGTACTAAAAAGTTCGTGAGAGAGAAACATACTCTATAGAAAATTATATACTTTTTGGCATTTATCATTTAATTTAGTAACCGTTTAATTTGTCCATTCAATCTTAGGAATAAAAGAGTGCGGAGGCCACGTGTTTGAATTTTTTGATATTTTCCATTAACAAATTATAAAATTATAACAAAAATATTAAAACTAACTAAAAAGCATTTATATGAGCTTCTTTTATTTTGCAGAATTTTTTCGTTAAATATTTGTAAATCACTTTAACTCTTTAATGCGCGAGGATTCTAAAAGCGGATAACAAATTTTTTATTAAAACAATTGTATTATATCGATAGAAAACATAATTAATATTAAACTGTTTTTTTGCCTTCAAACTTTTTTCCACAACGAACGATTTTTAAGTTTGTAAGTTTCAAAAAATTAATTTTTTTAAATTTAAACTAAATATTTATAATATCGTCAAAGACTGCACTACACAACTATTAAATACAAACTGACGAATATCAACCAAACAGAAATGGCGGTCAAAAAACATCGACCTGAAACATAAAAAACACTCTGTATATTTACAATGCTCTGTCATATATTATTGATAATCTAAATAATATATGTATCTTTTAACTCAGCAGATAAATTTGTTAATTTTTGTCTTAAAATAAATTTTATTAATTTAAAAGCAATTGTTGTTAATTTTAAGATTTGTTAAATTTGACAACAATTGCGTTTAAATTAACAAGTTTGATTTTAAACCAAAAAAAAAAAACGAATAAATTTTGTTAAAATAACAAATTTTTCTGTTCATACAACAGTCATATTATTTAGAGTATTAATAGTATATGCCAGATTAAAAACCAAAAATCAGAAAAACTTGTTTTATTTGAAATTATCAGAGCAGTGACTTTCATGCCAATACAGGTTTGCAGTCAATAACCCAAAAACGAGTTCGACAGATTTTGCAGCACAATTTTGTAATAAATGCGTTTTTGCATATTTACCTTTTAAGTGCACGTGTTGTTGCGTATTTACTGATTTTCAGTGCATATTTTTGCATATTTTCTTTGAATTAAAATTATGTTTTAATTAAAAATAAACTAAAGGAAGAATTTGTAAACCGTGACATCGGAGACATATTAAAAGAAAAGTCATACTCTTGTCATATACTTAGAGCCAATTTACAGGGTGACATTGTTGCATGCAATTATTGCTTGCGAACGGGGTAGAGATGCAAGTGGGAAAACAAAACAAGCACGGTTTAATTTTTCGTTCATGTTTTTGTTATTTCTCTTTCAGAGTCATATGTATTCTTCTTTTGTTGCCTCATTTACATTCAGTTTTCGTGCAATTAAAATCACCGTATAAATAGACATAACTTTGAAAGCAACTTTGAAAAGGAAAATAAGAAAACTGCATGCAATCAATTGCATCATATAAATTGACACTTACACAATTATATTGAATTTCATTTTTTAACAAACGTTCTCGGGTAATAAATATGATTTATAACAAACGATAAATATTAAGAAAAACCAAATAAAAGTGGTTTTTAGTGCAAACAAAAGAAAATTTGTTTTTAGTGCATATTTTTTTGCATAGTTTGCATTTTTACTGCATAATTTATGCGCATATTTTCGATTTTTTAGTGCATAAATGTTCGCTGATCTGGTAATAATACTGAGATGTAAAATTTGTTGAATCTATAGGGTCTGGAGAGCCTTTTCATATCAGCAAAGGTCATAAAGTGATAATCCGTAGGTTTACTTTTCATCGCTTAGTTTTCGAGAGTGAACTATTTCAAAAAATGGAACTTTTTCCAGAAAAACTTCCGAGTGTTAACATTCCATTTTTTTATAGAAAAGCTGGGGGAAGTCGAAATTTTCTTTCATTTTATACTGTATCTTAGTTTTCAAGATATGGAGTGTTTTTTAAAAATTGCGAACGAAAAATACCGCCAACTTTAAATTTACGAAAATACAAATAAGTTATACATACCCAACAAAATAAAATGGATGTTATTCTTTATGAATCTCTTTTTCAGAACATCCAAAGAAGTTATTAGTGCAAATACTTCGATTTGTAAGAAGTCATTTTAAACAACTTCCAAAATGATGATATTAACCCCTACTTATAAAGTCATAAGAATGAAATTTTTGTAACAATTTCATTGAAAAGCATATACATTTTTTAATTTTAATATTTATTATTATTTATTTATTTATTTATAACAATTAATAATTATACAAAAAAAAAAAAAAACATTAATGGTTAATTCCTTATTGAAAGCATATTTTGCATACCAGTGATAACCAATGATAATACAATTATTAGGTATTCTGATGCATGAGTGGAAAATGTTCATATACTTTGTAGTATTTAAGCTTTGATGAAAATTTATTTCATAAGAATGCAGAAAAAATAAGTTTAAAGAAACGAAATTTATGCATTGATATACAAATACTTTTTATTAAAACAAATAAATAATTCTGCATTAGTGAAAAAGCTTTTTTGAAACATTTTTCAAAAATTTTAAAGAATTTTTAACCAAATTTTAAAATATTTTTGGATAATTTAAAAACTGGTTGTACAATTTGGAAAGATTTTTAGACAATTTTAAAATATTTTTAAACAATTTTAAATAATTTATGCACAATTTTAAAACATTTTTGGGCAATTTGAAATAATTTTTACACAATTTTAAAATTATTTTGATAAAGGCTGAAAAAATGCAAATTACACGCCAGCTAGTTTCAATTAAAGGTTAAAAAAACTGTTTTTCTTGATATTTCAAAATTTTTAAAAAAATTGCAAAACTGCATAAATTCTAACCCTCATAAAATTTGAAACTAAAATGTAAAAAATGATTTAATGAATATATTAAGAAATGTCATCAGAAGTATTTTTTCAATTTGAATAAATGTTTTAGATTCAAAAAATATGCGATATACTATAACATATGCTTTAAAAGTAATGAAGAGTGATTTTTTAAGATATTATCGGGTTTATCTCCAGATCACTGCATTTTAAATATGAACACATGAATTTGTTTGGAAGTGCCTTAGAATAACACCAAAAAATCATAAAATAATGTCAACTGAAGTTTAGGAAGCAATGAAAGAAGTTATAGTCACAGAATGACTACCATTTTTTTTTTTGCTGGGTATATTGAAAATTCTTGTAGTTCTAACATAAAAATAATTTTACTAATAAAACTTGCGTGTAAAGATCTAAACATAAAATAATAAAAATTTTACTCCGCCACAGAAGCATTTAAGATTATTTTTTATTTTGGTTTGTATACGAAAAAAGCTGTGGTTGTCAAATGGAAATCTAGCTTAGTAATAATCTAGACGATCAAGATTTCTGTGCTAAATTTCCATTGAAATCACTGTATTTAAAGTCATATGTAAACGAAGTTGAGGCACAAAATTTCAGCGGGATCGCTCAAGGACTTTCCTAGTTGGAGGGTGTTGAATATTGACATTTTCGTCAAACAGCCCTGTTTTTGGATACATATAACTAATTACCTATTGCAGTTAGAAAATTTTATACAAAATGTTTTCGATAAGTTTTTCTTCAATCTTTTAAAAAAAAAATATAAAACAAAATTTCAAAATTTTTTGACTTTTTTATAGTCAAAAATGTTTTGGAAATTTTTTTTTATGCAAAATGGATCTTTTTTATTTTTTTAAGAAAGCTTAGGTCTTTTCCTTTAAGAAACGTTTAGTAACTCGAAACAACGGTTTTTTTTTTTGATTTTTAATATATTCGCCATTTCGGTTGTTCAAATAAAAAAAGCTATATATGACCCTCCCCCCACCCCTCGCAATAAAAAAAATAGAAAATGTTTTTCTCCTGGATTTAAAAAATGCATTTTGTTTCCGTTGCGCATATAACATAGCATGATCTCCTACACTTAGATTTTTTTAACATCAATCACTTGTATTATTCTCACATGACATCAATTTAAAAAGCAACTTTGTGTTCCCATTAAAGTTCATTAATAATACTTTTTTTGCTTTGTTTGCAATAATTGCCCCGAAAGTAAATGCATACTAAAAAAGTGCAAACTAAAAACCCCTAAACATTTTACTAAATCATGACAAACTTTTATACACTGGCATTGTATCATGCATGCATGTATTCATTCATTCACTCACTCACTCATTCGTTCTTTTAGCCGTCAAGAGCACATGTCAGTAAAACTTTTTTTAAGCCACACTAAGTCAGCCAAATTGCTTGCAATCATCTTGTATTTTTTCATTTAATCACATGAGAATTACTGCCACACACACACACACACACACACATTTTATCTGAATATAATACTGCAACTACTATGTACTATCCCAAAAGTATTCTTCTAACCAACCATCAACATTCTCATTTAATTGTGCTACACAAAAAACGATGAGAATGTTTTCTTCAAAAATAAAAACTTTTTAAGTTAAATACAACAGAATTTTTTTTATATTCCCTTGGATTCAAAAACTTTATTATGCAAGTGTTTGTACAAGAGATGGGCGCGTGACACGAAATGTTTGTGTATAAAATGTGTTTGAGTTAAAATTGGTTTCACTCACATGAATTGTGCATGAACGTTAAAAATCGTAAAAAAATGTTTTATTATCCCAACATAATTTTGCGTCAACCGAATCGCTCGATTGCTACAACTCCAACACGGTTTTTGCAACTCTATTTTTGGCTGTGCCACATTACTTTAGTTGGGAAAGCAGAAATAAGGTTGTGTCCTTGGACCTGATTTTTTTTTTTTTGCTTTAAACACTCATATGAGTCAAGCCTGAACTGAATCAAAGAGTTCGTATATAAGTCGTGCGTGATTAATATATTTTGATCATGGGCCTGAGTCGGCGTCAGTAAACAATTACTCCCGCGCCCATCTCTAATTTGTACATGCTGCACGCAACATTTTTGTGGTTAACTTTAAAGCAAAATTTAAAGAAGTATTATTTTGGTTATAATGTTTTAAGAGATTCGAATCTGAATGAGGATGTTTTAAAAACTAACAACTTTCAATCTTCAATACTGGTTTCCGCATATAGTATATAAAACCGAAACTGGTTAACCGGTTTTTTAATTTTAAGAAATCCGGCCGGTTTCAGTTTTGCTGCCGGTTAACCGGTTTTTATTTAATTATTATTATTTATTTTTTCATTAATTTTTTTTATTTATTTATTTATTATTTATTAATTTATTTATTCTAGTTACAAATTATATCGTAATACCCTAACCAAGCACTAGCAATAAAGGCTATCGGTTCGTTTTAGCGTAAACACCCCAGAACCTCTGGTGGAAATCGAGCCCACGACCCCCGCACTGATAAGCCAGCTGGCACGCTACTAACTAGCCTACCGGGGCGCTCTTTAGACTTTTAGTTATAGAAAACTTTAAGAGCCAATTTATACGATGCAATTGATTGCATGCAATTTTTTTCAAATCCTTTTTAAAGTTGCTTTCAAAGTTATGTATATTTATACGGTAAGCTTTGTTGCACTTAAACCGAATGTGAATGATGCTACAAACGAAGAATACATTTTTATATTACTATTATTATTATTATAATAATAATTTATATATAAAATCCCTGCTTTTTTTTTTTGTTACCCCGCTGTCTTCTCTACTTCGTTCGCAACCAAACTAGAATTGCACGCAATAATTGCATGCAAAAAGTCATCATGTAATTTGGCTCCAAGTGACGCCCTAGAACAACAACGTTCCGTATTTTTCCATACAAACTGACAATTAAAACGCTTCGAGCGTGGCAGTTCTGAAATATAATCTATTTTATTTCCAAAACGTGTTTTCTTATTCTCTCCACTTATTAATTGCATGCAGTTTTGCTTTACATTTTTCTTTAAAATTATCTGCCAATTCCTGTTTTTTGGTGAAAAAAATCTGCATTTTCAAAAAAGATAAAAAAAAAATATTTTTTATTAACTTTTATACAAAATATTTTTTCTTTTAAATCATAATATATAACAAGAAATATAAAAAAACTAGAAGTAAAAACATAAGATATATGTAGTATTTAAACAAGGAAAAGTCCATAGAATCTAAAAATATTTCTATCAGAAAAATTAATAAAAATCTAGTATTTTGTATAAGAAACCTTTTCGTACATAACAACTCTTGGGTCCCACAAAGTTTTTTTTAGTTTAGAATAAATATTTAATCATAATTATTTACTTTGTATTAATCGAACAAAACTGAAAAACTGCATTAATTTGAAAACAAACTGTTTTTGGGGTAAAAATCTGCAAGACTGTCTTGCACTTCAAAAAACAGATAAATCTGGATATTTGGCAACACTGATTGCATGATTGCACTTTATCTTTTTTTTTGTTTGTTTCTAGGATTAGGCATGTTTGTTTCTAGGATTAGGCATTTTAGTTATTTTTAAAGAGCACTCTTTACAGTTTAGCTCCTATCTATGACCTAGTTCGCTCTTCGTGTTCAAAAGATCTTCTAGTTCAATATACCTTCTAGTTCAATAGATATTCTAGTTTAATAGCTCTTCCAGTTCAATAGCTCTTCTAGTTTAAAAGCTCTTCTAGTTCAAAAGCCCTTTTAGTTTAATTGTTATTTTAATTAAATTTAATTGCTAAACAAGAACTGCAACATGTAAACACAATTTTATGCACACAAAAAAATGTCTAGCTGTCTTAAAAATTAATTTTAAATAATTTAACGTTTTTAAAGCTTTCTTAAAAGCATTTTTTATTTTTGCATTTTGGTCACTGTCTTCAGTAAAAATTAATGTCTTCATTTTTACTGAAATTATGATTTTTATAAATATAAATATTTTTTATAAATATTGAGAAATTTTTAGAATTTTTTTTGAGATGGCAATATTAAAAAACAGCTTATTTTGAGAATGAAAATAAAGCACGCAAAAACGAAAAAAACGAAATACATTAAAGATCTAAATACCTAAAAGAGCTGAAGACCTAAAAGAGCTGAAGATTACGAACAAGATCACTAGTTCATAGCAAAGAGTAGTTCAATTGAACTAGTTCGTTCACGAGCGACGCAACTCTTATTAGTTTTCCAACTAATTTTATCAAAGTCGGTTGTGTTTTATTGTTTTGGTGAAGAAGTTTTGTTAATTGTTATTAGTGGTTGCGTTCAAAGTAATATTATTGTTTATATTAAGTTTTGTTTACTACGTGTTTACTAGCTGTGTTTATGCAGCAGGCTTTTAACGTTGTCTTGTGTCATTACCATACAAATTTGGCATAAGTAACGTTAAGCGTTAACACTAGACGTTGGTTTATTTCAAATTTATATTGAAATGACTTAAGCCAACTTTTATAGCATAACACAGCTACTATGTATTTATACAGAGAGTAGCGTGTAAACTAAATTAAGTTATTAGACAATCAGTGGTGGTGTATTTGAAAGAATTATAAGATAAGTGCAAACTTTACAAACCATATTCATAAATATATCTAAATCATTGTTCATTCGGATAATAATTTATAGATCCCAATCGAAAAGGAATGTATTTTTCAAAGAACGGAAATATAATTTTTTATCATTGTGCTCCCGTGCTTTTTATAAGCACAACATATTCTCAAATACTTACAAAGATTTCGAAAAATACCAGTAATGTCAACTTTTTAAAAGAAAAAAGTTCAACTAAATTTTCTGCTGTTAAAGATGTAACAAAGCACCAGTCGTTATTATTTTTTTTTTGTTTTGAAATTTTCAGAAATTTAGGAATATTTCTCATGTTTTATTTTATAATTAAAAATATAAGTTGACTTATAGGGTCTAACTATAAAATAATATTTTAAATTTTAAGTCGACTTTATTTTTAAACAGACGATTTTTCAGTTTTATTTAGTTTTTTAATATTTTAATTGGTTAAAAATAAATCATCCAGTCAGAATGCTTATAAAATAAACAAAGTCAAAGCCAGCTACCACCCAAAATTTAAAAATAAATTACAATCACCAGTAGTGCAGTTCCGTAACTTTTTAAAAATAAAATTCGGTAGTTACATTTTCAAAATTTAACAATTACTAACAAAATTCGTTAAAAAGTTATCCTCAAACTTTTTTCCACCAATACTTGTAGTTAAAAATATTGTTAACTTATCTACATGAAATTTTTTAAAGTTCAAATTAACGATTATAAAGCAAATAAATTAACAACTTTTGTTGGTATTTCTTGTCAACAATTAAATTAAAAAAAGCAGAATAGCTTTTTCGGTAACTCAACCGCCAATTATTGTTATTTAATGAAATCGAACTTTTTGCGTTTAATCAAAAATTTACTTCAAAGAAAAAAAAAACGCCTATACTTTTTATTAAAAAAAAAACAAAATACGTGTTTTAATTTGACTTTAATATTTTTTTTGATTTTATTTAATAAATATTGTTTGTTTTGCGTATTTCTTCTATATAAATCAAATTTTGTATTTATTTTCACAATTAATTTTTAATAAATTTGTATTAAAAAAGTTTCAATTTGTAAAATAAAAAATGTTAAGATGCTCCACAGTCTAAAAAAGCACAACGTCAATCATCGATTTACTAAACATGCCATCAATATTTTTACACAATTTGGAAAGTTACTCGCTTTAACTATTTTCTCGCCAAATCTATCGATTTTTAAAGTGCGTTAAAAGAAGAGTTACACATTATTTAGCTACACTCAGAATATTATGTAGTTTACTGTTTGTAGTTTAATAAAAAAGTTTTCCGTTCCATTTAAAAAAAAAGGAAGATACATTTATTTTTCAAAGAAATATCTAAATTAACTTTTTTATACATTTATTCGAAATAATTTACTATCATTTACCATTTTTTTCAGTTTCATTTATTTTTTTCATTTGTTTGAAATTTAATAAAAATTTACCCACAAAACGGAAACTTGTGGTTTATTTGTGTCCGTAACAGTTATTACAAATTTAAATTTTGGTTGCTGTCTGTTTCAAAAAAAAATATTTAAAAAATTTCAATTTGTTTTTTTATTTAAATTGGTTGTATATATACAAAAATTTTCAATACAAATTACAAGAACTTCATAAACACACATACATACACAAATACATTCACACAAAAAGTGTTTATAGCTTCATATGCATACATACATTTTGTATTGTACGAGTGTATTAAAAAAAAAACAAAAACGTAAAAAATTTAAAATAAATGAAAAAAAAAAACATTTATTTTTTAAGGATTGGTAGGTAAAATTTTGACATTTATTTTAACTGATTATATCATTTGTTTCTTACGGATGTGTCAGTTGATTAATCAACATTTAAAAATAAATAACAAATGACATTTAATTTAAATGAAAATTAAGTAGACCGGTTTTTAAATGAAATATCAAACTTTTTTAAGTGTATCAGCGAAAGAAACAGATTTTGTTTGACGTTTTCTTAGCAATTTTTATTAATATATATCTTCGTCTTTATTTTACCCGGGGGTTACACGTTTAATTTGAATTCAATTTCTCTCAATTTTCAATACGCTCACAGTTTTTTACTAACACAATCACACTTTTTGAAATTGAAAACTGGATGGTATTCTATTTCTCATTTTTTCCTTGATAAATGCGTTTTGGAAACGAAATTGTATTTAAATTGCGTGCAGCCTACGTCACAGCTTCAAATTTAAGTAATTTTTACATACAGTATGTGTAAAAAATTGAAATCCAAAATATTGTACGTGTGGCCGCAGTGTTAGAATTTATTGCTTAATTTTTAACTCCCCATCTTATTTTTAACTCATAATTTTAAAAACTTCAAGGAAGAAGGTTCTTCTATTTGTACTAAAAACCAACCGATTTTTATAAATCATATATATTATTCGAGAGAGTTTGTTTAAAAATGAAATCCAATATAACTGTCTAAGTATATGACGGCAGGATGCTTCTTCTTTTAGTGTGTACTATATCAAGGTTTACAAATTCTTCATTTTATAAGAAAATATGGATTAAAAGAAAATATATAATAAAATGAAAAATATGCATTAAAAAAATATGCACTTAAAAGCCAAATATGCAAAAATAGGTATTTAAAACAATGTATGCATAAATGTGCAGCAACAAATCGATACCATATTTTTTTCAAATTCTTTGATTCGAATATTTAGTCGAAATCGTTTTGGGCTAGTGACTTAAAAATTATAAAAATTTCAGTTACCTGAAAATGGCCCTGCTAAATTAGCAAAAAATAAAAAATGCTGTAAAAATATCTAATTTCACCAAAATGTTTACAGTTTCTATCTATTAGTGTCATTTAGTTCTAAAACACAAATAATTTTTTTAATCACTATGTTTTTAGTGCCGTTTTTCTTAGAAATGCGCTATAAATTAATTCTAAATCTAATGATTTTTTTATACTTCTTTAGAAATAAAGAAACTGTAGTTTTAAATTTTTGGTAAGAAAAACGAACATTATTGCGGTTTAAACTGGTTGCCTTCGTTTTTCTAGTTCAAACTAAAATAAAATTTCTGTCTTTACAGTGTTTCTTTGTAAACAAAAACTTTAACGAATCGTAACTTTGATTAAGGCTGAAATAACGCTGAAATCATAATTATACCCACAATCTAACTAATTTTAACCCTCCTAGAAATCTCCCTAAATTCCTAAAACACCCTTAATGTAGGGGAAAACCTCTACATGGCAACACTGTTTTTTTTCCACTTGCTTAGTTTTAATTTGATAATTCCTTTTGTTTACCTATTTATGTCATCTTCTTATTTATTAATTTTGCATGATTGTACTTGATCGTATTTTTTGGGTGTTTAGTTTACCCACGATTTCTTTTAAAGTTGGCTGTGTTTTAGTGAAAGAGTTTTTGTTTAATTGTTTCTAAAATTTGCATGATTAGTTAATGTTTAATAAAAACGACAATTACATATTCTTACTATTATAAAAATAATATATTTTTTTTGTGTTAAAAATGTGAAAACATAATTGCTAACTTATATTTTGTTATTGTTAAAAGTGGTTGCGTTGTTCTAGTGAATTATTTAAACTTTAAATTTAAAAATTGGAAATATATTTTAAAGTAATATTATTGTTGTTGCTATTAGTTTTGTGTTAACTATGTATTATTTCTACATACAGTGGCGCGTAATCCAAATGAAATTGGTAGACAAACAGTGGTGGTGTATTTAAAATATTTTAAATTAATGTAAATTTCAATGAGGGCAATGTTAAAATGTCAGAGTTTTATAGAATTCATTCAAAAATAATTATATTCAAAGATTATTTAAAGATTATTATTAGGTGTAAATGAAATTTATATTTAAGACAAAAATTAATTCCTATATTATACTGTTTTAACTTGCATATCAAAAAATATAATTATGAACTATTCTCTTTTTTATTTTAGGTAAGAATATTGAATATATTGAATGGAATAAAACAACACAAAATTTGTAAGTACGAAATTTTATTATACCTACATTAAAAAAATTAAATCGAGTTTTAATCAAACAATTTAAAAATTAATTGAAATTAGACCAAATGAATTTCGGCTGAAATGCACTTTGTCGGGCGTTGCTCAAAAAAATAAAAAATATATATGACCGACCCCCTCTGAAATAAAAAAAAAGAAAATTGTTTTCTCTTCCAGTTTTGGGGCCAGGGCCTGTAGGGCCCCCCAGGGCCCAAAAACTGGTACGCGTAGTAACATATAAGTGTGGGTACTCAAATGGAAGAAAATTTCCTCAGGCTCCCTCTAGGTCCATTAAAGACCCCCCTTTGATTTCCCAAAAAGTTAACTTTATTTAAAAAAATATAATATATATTCCCTTCTGGAATAAAAAAAGAAAACTTTTTTATCTTCCATTTTTCGGGAAGGAGCCTGTGAGGCCTTTCAGGACCAAAAAACTGGTACGCGTAGTAACATATAAGTGTACATGGTTGTGGCTGCCTCTAGATCCATTTAAGACCCCTTTGTGACAATTTTTACAAAAAAAAATTTACCTGCGGCGCTTTTACATCAGAAAATACTATTTTTTCATGATATGTGGTGTGCGGCTTCCTCTAAAAAATTAAAAATTTTGCCTGCGGCGCTTTTAGATCAAAATGCATTTTGTTTCATGATCCATGATATGTGGGTTCGTCTCGATCCATTTAACACCCCTTTAAAGCCATTTCGAAATTAAAAATATTTTAGAAAATCGCGCGATTTTTTCAAAATTTTTTTTTTCCTGCGGCGCCTTTTGAGCCATTTAAAACCTCCTGGGCCCCATATAAAAAAAAATTAAAGAAGAGACCTCCCAAAAATATTGAAAAATTTTACGAAAAAACTCCGCGAAATCGTCCCCGTTTTTAAAATTACGCGATTTTGTAAAACATTTATATTTTTTGGGGGTGGGGGCCTGTGGGCAGAAGTTAGAAAAAATATTTTTTGAGACCTTGAGGAAATTTCCTTTAATTTGAGTACCCACACTTATATGTTACTACGCGTATCAGTTTTTGGGCCCCTGTCCCAAAAATGGAAGATGGAAAAAAATTTTCTTTTTTTAATCCAGAGGGCGTCATATTTCTTTTTTTTTTTGAGCATCGCTAAAAATTTTATGTTGATCTGAATAAATGTTATGTGATAAGTTCTTTTTTTTTGCGAGATCATGAAATTTTTTTTCAAAATAAATGGAAGAAAAATTATATATTTTGTAATGGCGAATACACAAAAAAAGTTATTAGAAAACAGCTTTCATGCTGATGAAGACATCAATAATCTTTGTGTTTTAATTATAAATATCTCTTGGTTAACTTACAACTTTAAAGGAAAAAGCTGATATAGCTAACGCCACGTTGATTTATTTAGTTAAGATAAAATTTACTTATGAATTTACTTTTGGGTTTTTATAATCCCCACCTACTATATATGTCAAATCAGATATCAGCTGATATTTAAAAGACATGTCAAACTGAGTTGTTTGCCTTCTAACCCGTCCAGATTAACCGCAACAATATTTTGTTGCCAATATTGATTGTGTGGATTAGAACATATTTGAAACCATTGTGCATCGATCGCATACAGTTATTAGTGTAGTTTTCTTTTTGCATTCCATTCAGCTGGTGTTTTCCCCATTATTACAAAAAAAAATATAAATTTTCTATTTATTTGGAGAAGAAAAATGTTCGTGATCTTGAACCGAAAAAAGTACATCTCACATGACATTTTTCTATTTACATACAATATAAATCCCGGCAAAACGAAATATACCCCAAAAAAATAAATAACAAACGAACAAAAGAGTTTTACCAGTTTGGTTTACCATTTTTTTTAGTCTGCTACTAAACAATCATTCAAAGTATTACATTTTGCGACCTCAAAAGTACAAAAACTTTTCGAAAAACGAAAATCGTGCTTTTTTTGTTACCCCGCTCCTATTCTTTGTCGGATGTTAAAACACGATTTGTTATCACACATCAATTTTGTGTACAAAGAGTATATATTTTTAATCTGCTAACGATTTTTAAGTACCACCCACCGTTTTAGAGGGCGTATTATTTTTCTTGGAAATTTCAGTTGCGTCAAATGAATTTCGACAGTTTCATTATCCGTGCAGCTAAATACGGCAGTTATCAAAAGTTAAATTCAAAAACGCTAATGTTAAATTCGATATTTAAACTAAATTTAAATTCAAATATGTATTTAATTCTATAAATTTTTTTCCTCCTAAATTGTTTAAAAATTAAATTTGCTCTACCATTAAAATAACTAAATATTTTATTTTTTGGTTAGAAATACTAATTTTATTTAGTTGCCTTCGTTTTGTAGTTCATATTAAAATAAAATTTTTCTCATAACCAAAATTTAAGTAAAAAAATTAACAAATTTAACAAAATCAATTTAACAATTTTTATCATGTTAAAATAAGCCATAAAATCATATTTATAACCCCAACCAGAAATTCCCTGTAAATTAATAAAACCACCATAAATGTAGCGGGAAAACCACTAACATGGCAATACTGTTTTCTTTACACTTTCTTAGCTTTAATTTGTTTATTCCCAAGGCGAATTCGCCTTGAATATTCCTTTTGTTTAACTATTTATGTCATCTTCTTATGACTTGAAAAAAAATATTAATGAAAAAATATTATATTGCTTAGTTTTCTCACGAATTCTCTCGAAATCGGCTGTGTTTTATTTAAATAGTTTTCTTAATTGTTTCCAAAATTTGCATTATAAGTTATTGTTAAAAAAAAAATATTACAAGTTCTGATTATTATAAAAAAAACTAAATATTTTGTTTTTATTTTGTGTGTTAAAAAACATGTTTGCAAAGTTCTTTTTGGTTATTCTTATTAGAGTCAATTTAGACGATGACTTTGTTGCATGCAATTATTGCGTGCAATTTTTGTTTGTTGGCGAACAGGGTAGAGAAGCAAGCGGAGTAACAAAAAAAGGCACGGTTTTCGTTTTTCGTGTATGTTTTTGTTATTTCCCTTTCGCTATCATATGCATTCTTCTTTTGTTGCTTCATACACATTCAGTTATCGTGCAATTAAAGTCACTGTATAAATAGTCATAACTTTGAAAGCAACTTTTAAAAGGGAATTAAGAAAATTGCACGCAATCAATTGCATCGTATAAATTGGCTCTTAGAGTTTGCTATGTGCTAGTGAAATTCTTAAAGTAATATTACTGTTGTTGTTGTTATTGTTATTGGTTTGGTTTTGTATACAATGTATATCTAGAATTAGTACACTCACAATATATTTCCCGTTACCGATTGTAGTTTATTTAAAAAGTAATACGTCGATTATTAAACAATGATTGAAAATAAACAGAAAAAAAAATGGGCTGAATATAATTAAAAATCAGTAGTCCCCTTTTTGACTGTATTTTCGGTTAATTTAATATGTATTATAACTTGTTTTTAACGAAATAATATTGTGAGTGTAGGCAACCAATGGCGGTGAAATAATTTTAAGATAAGGTGAGTTTGTAAATTTCAATGAGGATACTCGTAATGGGCAATGTAAGCCTGACGAATCATATTAATAAATGTGTATATAGAGTTATCAAGTATAAAATAGATTATAAAACTTTTTAAAAAATAAAAATTTTATATTGCTGTTACATAGTTTTTTTTTTTTGTTAAATACAAAAAATTACTATTATCGTTTTTCGCATGTAAGTTCAATTCACACTGCTCGAATCTTTGCAATGCAGAGTGTATTTTGTTTATTTATTTTTTGCACTTATATCTACATATGTACATTTGTATAATGCATTATGCACACATCCAAATGTATTATGTACTTGACCGTAAAATTTCTCAGCAAATTTAGAGTTATATTCGACAAAGTCGATTCTACACTGATATCTTACAGTGTTGATATCTCAAAAGTATGCAAAATTTATTAAATTTTGTTTTGATAAAATCTAACTTTAAATTGAATTTCATTTTGTATAGAAAATCTGTTTGAAATCCCAAATTTTTGATTAGATTTCCGTCAAAATTTATCGAAAATTTATTTCGAGCATAATATAAATTCGCTATTAGTCAAAAATATTTACCTAAGTAAGACTAAAGCGGACATATTTTCCTAAGATTATGAAAATAAAAAACACAAAAAGCAATATGAAAATATTTTTTTTAATTTATTAAAAAAAATACGACAAATTGAAGTTTGAACTTTTATTTTATTATTAAAAAACATACTTTTATTGACCCATTTTTGATAAATTGAAGATTTTGTATATTGTTGTGACTTTTCTTAGGTTTATTTTTTCAAAATTTTACTTAACGATATGTTAAGTATAGATAAATCCATAGCTAAGACTAAAAGCTTTCATTTTAGGTATTGAATGACTTTTTTAATGTTAAAATTATTACTTTTCCCTCTTTTTGAAGTTTATGGTTACAATAGTTGTATATTTTATATTAAGCATTACGAATAAAAATTATTGAAACCAGTTTAAAAAGTAAAACTTTGAAAAAAAAAATAAATAAAAATCTAGCCAAAGCCGGTAAGCTGAACTTGCTCCCAATAAGAATGTTTAAAAGCGTTTTCGGTATTTTTTTTCCTAAATTCGCAGAAACGGAAAACCGAGTTTTTGGTTTCGGTTATCCGGATTTTTTTTTTTTTATTATTTAAATACATGTTTATCTAATATTTGCACAAATTTCCAACTTTTTTTTACTAACCTTGCCAAACGAAACAATACTATATTTGCTTAGTTAAAGTAACAAAAAAATTGTGATTGAAGTCTAAAGTAATGGTTATAAAGTCTGTTAAGCCTGTTAAAGTTGTTAAAATTATCGCTTTTTCGACCTTTAAGAGAAATAATTTCATTAAAAATATTTTAAATTTTAAAAAAATTGAAAATGCTCAACAAAATTATAACATTAAATTGGTGACATATCGCAAAAAGTATTACTTGTAGTTTGGTAAAAATTTGCTACTGGATAATCACAAAATTTAGGACTGTCAGATTGGAGTATGTAATCAAAATGGAAAACGAAAAGAAGCAGCTTTTCAATCTAGAATATTTTGTTTCGTGAAAATAAAATTGACTTGAAACTATTATATTGATTTGTATTATTCAGAAATTTTAGTTTAGGCAATTAAAAATTAATTTTTCAAAATATAGATCGTAAAATATTGATTTTCTATTTTCATCACATACAGTCAAGGAAAAAAGTCTACATACACCCTAAAATTTTTAAGTTTTAGGGAATTAGTAGCGATAAAAATAATATAAGAAAGAAATTTTTAGGGAAAAATATAATAATTAGCGGGAAAAAAGTCTACATACAGCGTGGCAGCTCCTAACATCAAATTAAAAACAAAGAAAAATCAATTACCGTTAACTTTGTCAATTTATTAAATTTACAAGCTTTACAGTCGTTTACGTTGAAAAGTGATAACTAAAGAAGATAATTAAATTTTTATCCTTGGAAATCGAAAATCGAAAAGAGATTCATATTTCAGTAGAAATAGGTAGTAAATCTCCGAAAGGAAAATAAATCTTATTAAGATCGATAAATTAAGTCGTGCTACTGTGCAGACGATCATTAGAAATTGTGATGGTACCAATAGTACCAAAAATAAGCCACGATCTGGTAGACCCGAAAAGCTTTCGAGACTCGATGTTAGCAGTACTATTAAAGTAGTCAACCAGGATCTGAAAATAAGTGTCCCAAAATTGGCGGAGCACATCGAAAAATGTTCCAATATAATTGTTTATCCACGAATAATAATAAACGTTTTGCATGAAAATGGTTTTAAAATCAGATTAGCACGCAAAAAAAACACTAATTTCAGCGCCTTAAGTTTGCTTAAGCACATCTGGACAAGGACCCAAGCATACTGCACACATAGTTCGAGACTGGCTTCTTTACTATGCCCCAAGACAGCTGAATTCACCACCACAGTCACCTGACTTAAACCCAATAGAGCACATATGGGACGTTTTGGAAAAATTGCTACGAAAATTTGACACCCGATATTACAGAGAATTTGGTGACATCAATGCAACGTCGTCTTCAAGCAGTAATTGATGCCCAAGGTGGGCCGACCAAATATTAAAAGTTAAAATCTTTTCTTTTTATGTGCAAAATTTTCGAATAATATTAATTTTTTGTGGCTGTATGTACACTTTTTTCCTATGAATTTTTCATGTTTTTGTTTTTATTGTTTTTATTATGAAAATGAATTACTTTTTTATTTTATAAATAAACTTATTTATTTATGCCTTAAATATTTGTATAAATTTTTTTTTATTTTCTTCGCAAACTCTGTAAAACCCATAAATAAAAGTGCGTATGTAGATTTTTTTCCTTGACTGTACCTGATTATCAATCCTTATTGTATTATATTCTCTATGGAGGGAGCGGCAATTTTTCCCGCTAGAGGTAAATTTAAACCTCACGTTGTGTCGGGAAAATCGCAAACAAAATTTCGATGCGACAAATACTGAAACGGCGTTGCAGGGTACCTAAAACATTTTTTACACAAATGTGATAAAAATATGACATTTCTGTTATATACAATTTACATGAATCCGGCAAAAATACTACAAACCTTTCAAGATTTTTTTATATTCTTGTGTTAAAAGTTTATATATATCCATCAATTTCCGCGTTAATTTTAATAAAATTTAATATGGAGCCATATATATTTCGATAGGGAGCCATATATAATTCTACATGGCGCCATATATAATATATTTTTTTTTTTTTAACTTGGTATTCAAATTTTTAAAGCCGTTCAAACATTTTTTCAATGCCGTTTTAATGTATTGACTAATATAAAAAATCGATTAAGCCGGTTGTTGTTGCATATTTTGTTATAAATGCATGTTTGGATTTTAAGTGCATATTTTCTTTAAATTTAAATTACAGTAGACTGGCACTTAAAAAAAATTAAGTAACCCTATAAATTTGTTGTCCCGAAACCCATATGTAGCCCGTCGAACCAAGTTTTTAAATTTTAATAAAAAATACTTTCTTTGTAATAACTCATTCATAATAAAGAGGGGTAGAAAATGTGTTCCAATGTCTAAGCCCCCAAATTTCTCCTAATATTTTATTTCTCCCCCCCCTCCCCCCCTTCAAAATATGCTTATTCTTGGAATGAAACTTCAAAAACTTATTTTTTTCTTTTATTTTTTATTAACGCTTAACACAATATGATTACATTTTTAAAACTAGGACAAGGAAGTTCATATATTATAATTGTATAAAAATATACATTCAAAATGTTAAAAATATGCATTTATAGCATATCTTTTGTAACATTTTCAATACTATAAAAAGTGGTTTAAAAAAATTAAATTATCATATTTACAAATATGAATTTTTAACAACATCAACAACAACTTCAAATGCATCAAAAAAAATACATTAAAATACATATAATTAAAATATGTACTTATAGCAAAATATGCAAACAAATATGCATTTACAAATCTATTCAATTTTCTCGCAAATTTGTTCATTCGCAAAGATATATTTACATGAACAACATAAACTTCCGAGCCCTAGTCATAACAAACTTTTTTCTTTATAGTTTTTGTTATTTATATTTACACACTCCATATAAAGAAAACCCCTTTTTATACCAGCTCTTGACAATTCAAAATAAAAATATCAACCATATTTTCCATATTCTGTTGCCAAACAAAAAAAAAAATAAAATAAAAAGAGAAGTCATTTTGTTACAAATCCACAAAGAAATGGCAAAAATATATAAATTCTAAAAAAAGCTGAATATACTGCGAAAATACTTAAATATAACATTTTTATAAAGCAATTCATAAACCCATATACACGTTCACATACATATGCACACTAGGGTGTCCAAAAAAACATCAAAGTTTGAACCCACAATCTCCACAATGTTGCCCCTATTCTTTAATGTCAAAAAACTCTGTGGCAAGTTTCAGGAAAATTCGTTTATATTTAGAGGTAGCACAAAAAGTTAACTTTGAACAATTAGTAAAAATTAAGAATTTTAAAAATCCTGCCTCACACAGAAGAAGACATGCCGTGGACATATAATCACCAAAAAAAAAAAAAAAGAATTTTGTGCAGATGCAAATATAAGCAAATTTTTTGTATTAAATTTTCGCGAAATACGCAACTCTGAATTTATTTTGATTTCATATTCGTAATATACACCCAAAAATATATTAGATATGATGAGATGACCGAAATAGTTATATTTAATTATTCTCAACTTTTTAAGTTTTTTAAAATTATAGAACACGTACAACTTTGAAACTTCTATGGCGATATGCTAACATACATACCTCTAAATAAAATTTATTTGAGTTTATTTTTTGGCAGATAATTTTTTCCATAATAGCATATTTGTAGAGTTGTAGAGCTTGTGAATTCAAACTTTTTTTTATTTTGCACGACCTTATTGTACACGCTAAGAATGAATATGGTTAGCGCAATCATATTCGAAGAGCATCATATATTTTTGAGCATATTATTGTGCCATAATATAACAATAATTCGTAATTATCTAATTGTGATCCTAGTGATCAAAATATGATCAAGATTATATGATTATAAGGATAGTTTCGAAACGCTAATTATCCCAGTAAAACTTTGGTAATGGGTGCGATATTCTCATGCGCTACCTTGTAATGATAGCTCGTTACCTTTTTCATTATTTGCAAGCATAAAGTATTAAGGTACTCATTATTGATTACGTAATATATGATTTATAAATGTAAAGTAATAATTGAAATATTTTTGAAAATCTATTTTTAGATACATTACTTTGTGTTTCTTTGTAAGCAAAAGGGTAATGTATGTTTGTATTGATAACACTAGCGAAAAAACGAAGCGCAACAATTCATTTAAGTTTAAAGCAATGAAATACTATATGCGTCGATAGCTCAGTGGGTAGAGTTCTTGGCTGGTAACCAGATTTTACTGGTTCGATTCCCATCTTGACCACATTATTTTTAATTACAAAAATTTTAAATAAAATATTTGTAATAATTTTTTTTTAACAAAAATTCCTCTTTTTTAAAAATCTATTTTTAGACACATTACTTTTTCCGTTCTCGTAACCATATAAGTAACCCCTTACATTATCACCTGTAAAGTAATGGGTATATACATTTTTGAGGCTCATCGCCTGTAAAATTCATCAATGAAGTAAGGTGTAAAGTAATCCATCGGCCCCTATGGCTATACATTACTATAACCATTATTTGGTAATGTGTGGTTTTGCTGGGATGTTTAACTATTTTTTTTTTGCTGCTTAAATGTTGTATATCGAATAGAGTTATAAATACTTACCCGTTTAATAAAATAATATATTTAATATATTTACCATATATTTTAAAGTACTTTACACTCATTGTGTATTTTCCTACTTTCGAAGAACTTCCGCTTTGTGAGGACACTGCTCTTAATAAGCTTTTTGCTATATATTTTTATCTTTGAATTAAATTGAATTATACTCAACTTATGTATTTAAAATACAAATTCAATTTCATCATCAAAAAGGCAAACAAAATACTATAGGATATTCTGAAACGTAATACTATAGGATATTCTGAAACGTAATAATTAATTAATGGTTCTACTTAAGAGTACTACAAAAAGGGACACCCTGAGTGACACACAGCATTTATGGCTAAGGAATACTAGGGGTCCTTTGTCTTCTTAAATTAACTAATTTAAGGAAATTGTTGCAAAAATACAAAATATCACAGTTACATTTCTTCTTATTATTGGAAAATGGAAAAGCTCATAAGTTGATTTTATGGCATTTTTGGCTTAAACTTTAATTGAAATATAAAAATTTTAACTTTTTCCTTTATTAAGTAAAAAAAAAAAGGTTAAGCGCCTTCGATAAATATAAAGTTTAATAGGCGTAACGTCAATTATAGGAAAGGCATTATGCCGGCCTAATTTGTAAATTGTGCTTGCGAGATTTTGTATTGTAGTCAGCAAACACAATTATTATATAAAAGCGCAAATTTGAAATTTTTTAACTTTTGCTTACAAAAGTTAAAAATATATTTTAAGCTACTTTAAGTTTAATATTTTAATATTCTATTTACATTTTTCTGAACTAAGTTGCATGAAATTTTTCTCAAGAAATAGATCATCAGTGCTAAAACCAAATAAATTTCTATTATTATATAGGAAAAAATTTATTACTTTTTGTTTTTCATTGCTTGAACTAATTTTTAGAAAACAATTCTTAAAAACTTAAAAACTGAAATTGGAAATGAAGAAAGCCAATCTACTTAAATTTACTACTAGCGAAAAAAATGAACAAACATTAAGAAGTTTCTCATTTTAAGTTAGACACATTTTTTGAACTGAATGGGGGTAACTTATGTTCTAAATTTGTTTCCCCATCTTTCTGGTAGCATACGGTATTCGCGCCAAAAGAATTGCTACGGTTTTAAAGTAAAGAATGAATTAATCCAATTTCTGTTAGCCTGTTCTAAAGTGAAGCTTATTCCAGTAAAGGCGTTTATCGATCGAAACAAATGTTAGTCAGAAGGGACAAGGTCTGGGCTATAAGGCGGGTGAGCCAAAACTTCCCATCCACTGTTTTCCAAATAGGTTTACATATGACTTTTTGCGTTTGGGGTTATCGTAATGTATCCATTGTTCATCACCAGTAACAATGTAGGGTTTAAGAAGCATTGCGAAATCGCCTTTCAATTGATATGGGACCCAATTTTCTTGCTTTTAAATGAATCCCAATGCTTTTAAACGTAGGGAAATTGCTTGTTGTGTGATTCACAATGATAAAGCAAGTTCTTCTTGAGTTTGACAACAATCTTCATCGAGTAATGCTTTCAATTCCTCATCTTCAAACTTTTTCGGCTGACCAGTCCTCTCCTTGTCTTCTGTGTCGAAATCACCACAAGTTTTTCGAGTTGGTGCATATTGACCGTAAGCTTCTACCAACAATCACTAACTTTCAGCAGCCGTTCTCTTCAAATGAAAGAAGATTGTCAGACTTCCCCGTAAAACATCTTTTTTAGGCACAAAATTCGAAATTTTAATAGCGATTGAAAATAATTTGTGTTTACACTTTGGCGTCTATCGAACACTGAATTATAATGACAGATGTTTACACTCCAAAATACCATTTTTTATTATTAGTGACATAAACCATATGTGATACTTATGCCATCTGTTGTCCAAATCGACGTTATTAACTTGTATACCCAATACTTGTTTGTTTTCCTAGCTTAACTTATAATTAATTAAATAAGTTCTTCATTTACTTTAATATATTCTTTAAAACACGTCCGCGAAAATGATCGCTGTGTACTGTTGGCTTTGGTCTTGTCACCAAAACTCATATGAAAAATTTTAATGCACAAACACAGAAAAATAAAAATCATACACAAACAGCAGGAACAATAAATGAAGTTTTTCATTTTTTTAAGAACTAACAAAATATATGAAAATTAAAAAATCTCTTTAAAGTTTATGGGTGCGTTTTATGATTAATAAGGGTATTCACTTAACGCAGCTAACTTCCTTGTTTACAAATGTGTTGAAAAAAAAAGTGCCAGAGTTGTTTATTCAACTGGAATTACAATTCGCTCTGAGTGCCCTTAATACAATTTAACAAAATAAGGAAGATATAATACAACACGTAGTAGTCATTGTATTGCAACCAAACCTTTTTACAAAATTTAACTACACACATTATTACAATGATGGTTTCTGGTTTTTGTTGTTGTTGTTGTTACTGCTGTTGTTATAAATATTACAATTTCACAGTTTAACACAGTGGGACATATTTATGACTGGATATAAAAAATAAAGATGAAGAACGCTAAAAGGATTAACAGCCCAAAAGAGATATACAAACATTCAAGCATCCATCCATCCATCCAACCATCCAACCAACCAACGAACCAAACATATTGTGTAACCGATTTACGAGAATGACAATGATGATGAAGATAAAGAAATTTTGTCACAGCACGCAAATCTTTTATGACATTTCTAGGTGGAGTTAATATAGTTCGTATTTGACTATGACTATGCGTATTTTATGGCCAAAATTATTTAACATTTTCCATTTGGCATGCGGTTTATGTTGTGTTATATAATGACGCGTTGTGTGTGGGTCTCAATCAATTATTAAATCAATGCAACCAAAACAAACAGTTCAAATGACTTATTATACAAGTCATTATGTTTGTAATGTCATAAAGTTAATAAGAATACATAATTCTTAGGATTATGCGATGAGGTTTCATTAGAGAACAGTCAGAAGATTGAAACAAAATTTTAAAGCATATAAATATTTTAGATTTTTTTTAGAGAGAATTGCTGTTTAAAATGTTTGAAATTTTTTGTATGGAAAATTTTTGATTGTGAAAGAATATATTACAAGGGTAGTACTTCATGTTTACTTTCTAATGCCCGAGGCTGCCTTTAGGTTCTGTTAGCTTTTCTGGCTGTACTATTTGATTGATTTGATTTTCAAACTTCCATTTAAACAACAAATTTTAAAAAACTCAGACCTGGGTTCGAAACCTACTAAGGCCAATAAGACAAAACTAATTTTAAAAATAAGAAACAAAATGTTTTTCATTGCTAAATTATTAATTCAAAATTTTTATTTTTTTGTTATTTCGCTAATTGAATTTTTAAATGAAATAAATTTTTTTTAACAAATAAAAATGATAATTATTTTTGTATTTTAATGATGTTTTAAAATTTTTTTAAAATTAATCACTTTGCAAAAAATAAAAAGGAGATACAATTTTGGTATATTGAAAAAAAATTTCTTTAAAATTATATTTCTATAAATCAACTTTTGAATTACCGCACCAAATAAAAAAATGAACTAGAATTTCGAAAAAATAACTTATTTAGAGAAAAAATTTAAAAATTTTCCTTGAACTTAAGAAACAAATTTTACTTAAAATTTGGTAAAAATTTCTAAACTATAGAAAAATTTTACTATTGAGAACTAAATTTTTATTAGAAAACAGTAAAATTTCCTCCTAATTAGTTCATATAACATTTTAAATTTTTGAAAATGTTTCCTTGGTTTTAAGAAAAATTTTATTTTATTTAAGTTCATTAGATTATTTATTTTTACTAAAAACTAGGACTTAAGTCCCTGACAATAACAAAATATTTTCTAACATCAAATTAAATAGAGCTTCTTTTAACTCTTTCCGGGGCACTATAAGATATTAGTGAAAATTAAACAAAATTTTTATTTACATTCACCCATTATTGATTTTTATTGAAAAAAAAATGTATTAAAAAAATTTGTATTCTTGTAGGATTCTGAGCAAGGCCATAGTATTACATATATACCACCGCGCATAAAATTAAAAAGTAGGTCCCTGTTTCAACTCAGAAAATGATGTTATCTGACCTATAGAATTTTGCTTACTTTTGGCCCTTCCCGACGTTCATCTTTGTACTTAAATAAATCCTATATATATTTTTTTCGCACTTGAAATATTTTTTTTATAAAATATAAGCTTTAAATTACATGTTAAAATGGTATTTGTACCATACCAATGCGCACAGAATTTATAAAAAAAATATTTAGAATAGTGGTATGATTGTTATACCATCGGCCCGGAAAGAGTTAAGTAATAATTATCCTTAAATTTGAAAAAAAATTCCAATGAATATGTTAAAAGTACTTTACACTCATTGTGTAAGTATTTAGCCACATTTGAAGAACTTTCGCTTTGGGAGGACACTGCTTTTAACAAGCTTTTTGCTATACATTTTTATCTTGAAATCAAAGTGAATTATATTAAACTCATGTATTTAAAATATACACTAGATTTCATTAGCAAAAAAATGTACTGCAGGATATCCTGAAACGTAATATATTGTAGTTAATTAATGGTTCTCCTCGAGAGAAATACAAAAAGGGACGCCCTAAGTGACACACGGCATCTATGGCTAAGAAACACTGGGGGTCCTTTGTCTTCTTAAATTAACTAATTTAAGGAAATTGTTGCAAGAATACAAAATACCAAAATACCGAGGGTGAGCCAGGAAGTCCGTGACTTTTTGAAGGAAACACAGTTTTTTTTTTGCAAAAAAAAAAAACTGTTCTTCAACATAATCTCCTTTTAGCTCTTAGACCAACGTTTCTCCAATTTTTGTATCCCTTCCAAAAAATAGGATTTTTCGAGGTCCATAAATAGGCATTTCTTTGATCAATAATTTTATCGTTTGAGATAAATCTCTTTCCACCGAGCCATTTATTTAGGTTTAGAAAAAGGAAATAGTCACTGGGGGCTAAATTCGGAGAATATGGCGGATGAGGGGACAATTCGTAGTCAACTTCATGGATTTTTGCCTTGCAAACTATGCTGTCACACGATTCCGTTGGTGGTCGATTGTGAGCAAACGCGGCAGCCATCTTGCGGAAAGCTTTCTCATACCCAAGTGATCGTTCAAAATTGAAAACACTGAGCCATGTGAGATGCTTATTTCTTCCACAATCTATCGCACATTCAATCTCCGATCGGCCAACACCAGAACGTTCGGCAATTTCCGTGCTTGTAAGGCTACAACGAAAGTCAGTAAACTACTTTTTTACCATTGAAATAGATGGTGCAGAGTCCCCATAGTATTTATCAAGCTTTTTCTTGGTTTGATTGACGATATTTTTTCGCAAAAAATAATGTTTAATGAGCACTCGAAATTCACTTTTTTCCATTTTTAAAAAAAGTCACGAGGCTGTTAAACGCAAAGTAAATGACGGAGCTTGCTCAAAATTTGACAGAAGTCTATTAAAAGGTGGTACTTGATGGGAGCCGTGTTGCATTCCACATAACCGATTTCTCTATTAATCGCCTCTATTTCGGTTAATGTCGAAACAAAAAATTTTACTACTCGCGGAGAAAATGAGCACACATTAGTTCAAGTACTTTCTCATTTTAAGTTAGACACATTTTTTTAACTCAATGGGAGTAAATTATGTTCTATATTTTTTTTAACTAAACTTAGTTTTTATTAAATTTAATAGCCTGTTCCTCGATCTCGAACGAAAAACTAGTCGAACGATAGCAAGTCACTCGAATTCGAATCAATTTGGGTTTCTCTATTTCGAAAGCCTTCGATCGACTTGACTTACGTGTCAATTTTTGTTTCTTACGCATTTACAAATCACAGAGATGCCAGATCATATATTAGATCATAGAAATAGAGTTCGTGAAACCCAAATCAGTTTTCTTTCGACTAGAAAGCGAACGAACGTGTTCTTTCGAAATAGAGGAACAGGCTATAAGTATGCAAATTTCTTAAAACTGAGATGTTTTTCTTAAAAATTGGTAAATTTTCATTTAATATACTTGTTTTTTTTTTTTTAAATCAAGAAATATTACGTAGGAAAGTTATGAACTATTTAAATAAACTACACTCTAATTAATTTCTGTTGAAATTTACCCAACTTATAGTAGGAAACTGTACTCCTGCTATAAGTTGGGTAAATTTACTTTGTGTGCTTAAATGAAAAAATGTACACATTATGCGTAAGTTGATGAACACAAAATAGGTAAAATAACATTAAAAGTGCGTAAAAATTCAATGAAATTTGAAAGAATAAATTCACCGAATTTGTGCGTAAAGAAACACGATTTTCCTGTAAAAGTACACATCAAATGCGGAAAACTCCTACAAAAATGCGCACATTTTCTACCATGATGTTGAAAATTAAAAAGCAAAAAAATTTTTGTCTTGTAAAAAAAACAATAAACTTATTATTTAGTATATGACAAAAAAAAAACATAATTTTATTATTTGTTGACTCACAGCAAGAATAAAACAATAAATTTATTGTTTAGTATATCCATAAAATTGATAAATTTAAAAAAACTAATAAATAGGTTTTCTAGTTTTGAAAATTTCATAGATTTTTTTTCCAATTTCAAAATGTCGGCTTTTTTTAACTACTATAAGTTAGTATATTTACAATCTTTTTGTCATAAAATTTTTATTTAAAAAAATAAAACTAATTTTAGGCATAATGTGTTTAATTGTAAACACATAGTGTCTAAAAATACCGCGTGTGTGTATTAATGTATATGAAAGTATGCACAAAAAACTTTTACGCATTTCGTGTTTATATTTACCAAATTTTCGTAATATTACATAAAACTATACCCATTTTATAGTAGTAAATTTACAAGCATTTTTTAGACTGTATTTCGTTTTTACCCAAACATAGTAATTTTTATTCATTTTAAAAAAATTTTTCTAAGCTTTAATAAGATTTTACTTTAATTGAGGCAAATTTTTAAAATATTTTCAAGAAATTTGTGGATTAATTTTTAATTCATGTCTTCTATTTTTTTTTTGAGTTCTGGTAAGACGTCACCCCATACTTTAAAACCCAAATTTATATGTAAAAATGTTTAATTAAAGAAAAGTCCTGCTGGCTCTTATAGATTTTTTTCAATTTTATTCTCTATAATTTATTAATAAAATTTTTATGTTTTTTTACATTTAAGCAATTTATAAAGAACATGTTCTAAAATCCAACTAAATTTCATTCAAAAAGTTACATTTTCCATTGTTTAAACTATAAATTTAAGAAGCCCTCTTTAGTCTATTTAAATAAACTCCATTACGTTAAAAATCACAACAAATATGTTTTCAAGAATAATGTTTAAAATTCCCACAGCACTAAAAGCATTGTACACAAAATTAAAACAAAAACTTTAATTTTAATCATGAAAACAAAAGTCTCTATGAATAACAAAAAAAAAATGTTTTAATTACATTTGAGAATCTGTGGCTTCATGCAATTTGTATTTAAATTAATCTTTAAAATATTTTCAATTCTAGCAAATATATTTCAGTTTTAAAACAGTTTTTGTAGACAAGGATTATAAACATTTTGGGGGCAAAGTTATTTTTCTTTTATATTTTTTCTGAAATAATATTGACTTTATATACACATATGTACCTACTTGCATTAAAAAAAGAGAATGAAAACATAAATACACTCAAAATAGTATGTGAGTAATATTATAAGAATTTGAAAAGGAGCACGAGTTAGGTTTTTTTAAGTACACATATAGATCGATATTGTGTGAGCATGAAGTGATAGTTTCAGGTTTCCATAATGGTAACAAAACATTTTTGTTTAAAACTACTTTGGTTGTGACGACCAATAAATTCGGTAAGCACAACTTTAACCAAGGACCAATAAACCAGTATGAACAAACTACCAAGTTTTTAGCCACCCATGATGCCAAATGGTGCGACTACAAAAAATTTCTTAGCCGAGGCCACGAAATTCTTAGCCGATTTACAGAAACACTTAGCCTCTAGCATTTAGTTGTTCTAACAGAATTTTTTTTTTTGAAAACCAATATTTAGTTGTACCAACCGGTTTTAGTCGTAGTGACCGAATTTTAGTAGTATGTAGTATATGTGTATGTGCTCGTAGTGTTCGTTTCCTAATTTTTTTTTTTAAATAATACAATTTTTTTTTGTTTTTATAAGATTTAAATGTAAAACCCAAAAAATATTATGTTTACTGATGATGAAAGGATATCTACTGTATTCTTTACACCAAATTAATCCTGACAATTTTTTGTCGTTATATTGGGCGTATTTTCACTCACTGCTATAATCGTTATTCGTCACGTTGTTATTGGGGCCCGGCACTTAGACTTGAATTAAGGAGTGGTTAATGACTAAATTTTCAAACTACAATTTTAGAAATGATTGACAAATCATGAAGTAGTTCAAGAATAACTAATGAGATCAGAACAAAATATACACCATTTAAAATTATTATAAAATACATTTGCAGTTAGGTCGAAGATGACCTTTTTAGAAAAAGATGTCCGTCCGCGCAACTTTATTTTAAATGACAATGTCTTTCGTACAACTTTTCCAAGTTATCAACTTTATAACGCCTTTCTCTAAAGTTACAAAACAACTGCCCTTTCTTAATTATGTCGCATTATCGTCCTCTTCTTATTGTCCGTATGTGTTGTATATTTTGGTACGTCAGTGTTGTCAAAAGTATGTTAGTCCATAAATTAGGCCTTAATCCTACATAAATATAATGAAGCTGTTCAAAATGCAAATTCATGACATATTTCCTCTTATCTATGAAATATTTGTTAAATACAAAAAATCTTAAATATTACCAATAATTTTTTTCTTTTAAAACAATCAAGATTTATGAAATTCTTCTTTGTATGAAGAAGTTCCTTCAGCATTTTTAAAAAAAGAGTCATCAGTATTTATGAAAACGTTCCTTTATATTTATGAAGAGTTTTCATAAAAAATAATTTAGAAGTTTCATCAATATGATGAGTTTTATTTCTATTTGTTTTTTAATTATTTAAATAATTAAAAATGCAAACTATATGAGAATTACAAACTTCATTGTTTTGCAACCGAAATAAATGATTTCTAAAAGTTTTTTTTTTTTTAACAAATGCAACATTTGTCGAAAAAATGTTTTGAAACACTCATATATATAAAAACCTTATACAGGGTGTCCGCCGGGAAGGTATACTACTTTGTTTGTTTATAATTTTTGATTAGATGAAATACAATGGATCTTATATTGATAAATGTTTTATTTAATGTCGACAATGTATGTTGGAATACAATATCAGATAAATGTCCGCCTCTGTTAGCCTCACAAATGCGAGCCCTTTTCACGTGGTATTTCAATAATTTCATCACGAATATTTTGTTTGAGTTGCTCAATCGTTTCTGGTTTATTTGCATAAACCTTGCTTTTCGGATATCCTCACAAAAAGAAGTCCGGAGCAGTCAAATGAGGCGACCGTGGAGGCCAATCAACATCACCATTTGTTGAAATAACTTGTTGTGGAAAGAGGTCTCGCAGTTATCCCATTGTAATCCTGGCTGTATGCGATGTGGCACCGTCTTGTTAATACCACATGGTTAATCAAGCCCAAAGCATGCAGTTGTGGCGTTAAAAAGTTTTCAATCATATCACCATATCGCTTCCCATTCACAGTTACCGTTACGCCGTTTTCATTTTCAAAGAAGTAAGGTCCAATGACCCCCCTGACCAAATTGCACACCCAACTGCCAGTTTTAATGGATGCAAAGGTGACTGATGCATAATTTGAGGGTTTTCCATTCCCCTGAACCGATTATTCTGTTTATTCACATATCCATTAAAAAAAAAAAAAATGTGCCTCGTCACTCATTATGATTTTTTCATGAAAATCGGGGTTGTCATCGGCGAGCTGTTTTAACGATTAAAACACCTCGGTTTATCAAATATTTTTCCATACTAAATAATTTGCCACGTGTCTACTTCACGACTACCAAATATGAACTTATGTTTACCAAAATGGCGGCAAAACAAAGTATACCTTCCCTTCCTTTCATTATTATAATGAGTTTTTGTTCCCTGATAAATGGATAGTCAAAACTTCAAGCTTTGATTTAAGGTACAATTTGATCTCTTGGCTTTTTGAAATATCCCAGCAAACTCGCTTAACTACTTTTGTTCGCGATGCCCCAAAAGTAATGAGTGGTCATTATTTTCTCACTTACAAAAAAACACAAAACAATTTGTGGTCATTACCCTCTCGCTAACAAACAGCCAAAAAATAATGAGGGCCTATTTTTTTTCGGCATCGCGAACAAACCTAATTAAGTGAGTAAATATGATGGTAAGTGGTAAATACCAGTAAAGCATACATGGGACTAATGCATTGATTGGACTAATTAATTGACAATGATTATTGGCATTACATTGATTGATAATGTTTTAGGGATCTGATTTCATTGATCAATGACAATGTTTTTGAATTTCATTATCATTAATAATGCACCAATTAAAAGAAACCATTATCATTATTTACCGTCATTTTATGTGTTAATATTTACATACATATGTTAATATTTATCTATGCGGGTTAACATTTCTATATTTGATATGTTGTTTCATTTTTCTATATAAAGCTACTTTTATTTTAAACATTTCTCATTAAAGGGCGGTTTGCTAAGGCAGTGACTTTTTTAATAACAAATATTTTACTTGGTCAAAAAAGTGTTTTATTTCTCGTCATAATTTCATTTTATCTCGATGCATTTAGTCCTTCGTTTTTCTCATATTTGTATGCCTTTTAAATAATAGGTTTTCCCAAGGTCCTCATTCGATCTCTTACCGTCAAGCCATTTCTTAAGGTTTGGAAACAGGAAATATTCGCAGGGAACTAAATCTGTGGAATATGCTGGTTGGAATAGCAGTTCGTAGAGAGCAGGTCGACTGTGATCATCGCGCGGATAGCTTTTTTCATATCCAAATACATATTTACATTAAATGTAATGTACCCGCTCAGTTGAGATGCCCAACAGCCTCATCCTCCTAACGGAGATTATTTATCTGATTTTCCAATATCATCAGAATGTTCAGCATCACTTGTGCTGGTACGACCACAACAGAATTCAGTAAACCACTTCTTAACCATTGAAGTTAATGCTGCATACTATTTACCAAGTCTTTCTTCCTTTTCCACTAATTTTTGCAATTATCTTAAAATTACGTTATAATTTTGTGATTTTCAACGATCCTTTTGGTTATAATGTCCATATTTTTAGGATTACGGTCAAAATAAATCATCGGTTTGAATTTAAAAATCATTTGCATATTCGCCAATACAATTTTTTTTAAACATTTTATATTAATCGTAAAGGACAAAATTATGTGAGTGTAGGCAACAATCATGCATGAAACTATAAAAAAAATATTCTACTCATGAATGTTGTTTAAGACCACACACACACACAAGCAAAAATTACGTACGTTGTGTGTACATCACTGTTGGTAAATGTGGTACAATAGTGCCGTTTATGGCACAATTGGGAGTTAAATGGCACTATGGCACTTTTAATCAAATTTTGAAACTTTTTAGTGATCTCTAAAGTTTATAAAAATCAAAAAGAGAGTAACAAAAAAAAATTGACAAAAAGTTGTTAATGCCACTTTTTGTCACAAACTCTTAAATACCATCACTCGTGTACATTTGTTTGTATAACAACACACGTTTGCACTCTCATACACAAAGGCACGTGTTGCAAAACAATTTTTATTGACTTTCCTACAAATAGGGCAACTTTCAAATGTCACTGAAGTCGGTACTAAAGCACAGTATGTTGTTCGGAGTTCATGTGAAAAAAAAACGGTTATACTGCATAAAAATGTATTATTTTCATAAATTTTATGTGAAAATTGTGTACAATTTGTTTTTAAGCAAATACAAGACTTATTTTTTTAAGTGAAAAAAGAACATTTTGTGTTTCACGTAAAAACAATTTACTTAAAAATTACAATCACACACGAAGGTTTTTTTTTCTACTGACGCTCACGCACGATCACGGGAGTAATTTAATTTTTCGCTCACGAAATACAAATTGAAAAAATATTTTGAAGAATTAAGCAAATTAATTTATTTTATCACTTTATTACTTTATATATAAAGAAAAAACAACAGTCTTGCTACATTACATGTAAAAAATCGAAAAAATAAAAAATTAAAAAAAAAAACAAATAAAAGGAATAATCACGACAAAAAATTCAACTCACGCACGCAATTTTTTTTTTACCGATCACGCACTATAACGTGAGTAATTTAAATTTTTAGCTCACGCATGAATCACGGAAATTCGTGTCACGTGCCCACCTCTAATAAAAAATAATAATAATCTAATTAAAGTAAAAACGTTCAATTCTCTTCTTCTGACTTTTTAATATCCTCCCCCCATAACGTTTTTGTTTTATATCCAAAAATAAAACATTTTGAAGATGGAGCTTCTTTGTAAAAAAATTATGCGCTGAGATAAAATATTGATGTAAAAAGCATTAAGTCAACCCTCTACTGCATGCATTATGATTCAGCTAAAAAATAATTTTTTTTTTGTTTAATTTAGTTTTTTAAATGTAATAATTAAGATATGAAAACAAAATTTTTTGAGTAAAGTTGGTCAATTTTCTGGAAAAAAAATTTGCCATATATGCACTCTTATTTTTATCACCCTAAACATTTTTTGCCATATATTGCGTTTCATCCAACAAATATAATTTAAATTTTTTATTAATTTTTATATTAAGGTATATTTTATTTGAGCAATTAAAAGTAACTAAAAATAGTATACGGAACATTAAATAAAAAAAAATATAAAAAGAACACTTTCTGTTGGATTCTTCTACAACCATTTCAAGTAATTCATCGGGGGAAAAAATCAGTAGGGGTTTCCAATTTAGACATCACCTCTGGCAATTCCTTGGTTCCCAAAAAAGGTAAATCGTCTTCCTTGTATGTATCCAATTTAGTTTCCTTCCAACTTATTTTCTGCTCCCTCTTCTGAACTTTTTTCTTTTTCGTAAATAAACTGACCAGCGGATCTTCATCCCCAGAATTAAATTCGCTACTTTCATCCATTTCAGATATCACCAGACTGATTTTCCACTGATTCATTGCCTGAATCAGGTTTTTTTGTATCACTTTCATACTCATCTCAAGGAATCCAACAAAATCGTTTTGTAGTCATCGCTGTTGTCAAAACAAAATTCCTTAATTTGCATCCGTAAATGCATGAGAAGCCAAATATGGCATACCAAAGTTGGAGGAATTTTTCTGTGAATGCATTAGAAGCCATATATGGCTGTTCTAAGAATTGCACGATTTCATAATTTCTACATGCACATTTCAAAAATATTCGTATAAACACTATTTACAAATCTATATATTCCATAAAAAAAATTATAAAAGCTTACCAACTTACATGTTACTTTAAAAAATAGAACTTTTATTTTGTGTATTTTCAATCTACGAAGTGACAACCCGCACTGATAAACAAGATAATAGCCTTCTTATGCTATTCGAAAACTATTATTATTCGTAAATGTTAATTTTCGTTGAGAATTTGAAAATGAAAAGCCATATATGGCTTCTCATGCAGTAGAGGGTTAAAAAATGTTTGAGGTGAAAAAAATTTGAGATAAATTTTAAATAGTATTCACCTCTAGACGTCTGGGGAGAAAATATGATACATGATATACATAAAAAACTTTTTAAAATAGCGTGTATTTATGTTATTAAGTTTGTTCTCAAATATTACATTTTGGTATTAATTTTCCCTAACTTTTCCAAAACAATTTTTTGATTTTATATGAAGACTAGATTCTAACCAAATTAAAAAGAAAGGCAAATAAAAGCTTATGCAAAAAAAATTTTATCCAAGTATTTTTATATTTGCGATTTAAAGTTTATATAAGTAAATCACGGAAAGGTCAGTTCATGTGTTGTATAATCCCATATAACATTCACAACCCTAACTTCAATCAAACATTTTGGGATTTGTGTAGTTGCTATCTGTAGTTTGATTACAAAAAGGTATAATGGGTCGTTTGGTATAATATAAGATGGGTCTAGGTCTGATATGTTTGGAACACCCTGAAAACGGCCAGTTACATAACAGGTCAATTGAAAAGTCCCCGGCCTACCATAATAAAACACATTTTTGTTTTTGGCAAAATTCGTGTTTTTTTATTTAACATAGTTTCCTTCAAGGGTGATACACTGATTATAGCGACCCTCCAATTTTTCGATACCATTTTTGTAGTACGATTTGTCCTTTGCTTCAAAATAGGCCTTTGTTTCGGCGATCACCTCTTTATTCGACGGAAATTTCTTCCCAGCGAGTATTCTTTTGAGATCTGAGAACAGGAAACAATCGCTGGAATCCAGATCTGGATAATACGGTGGATGCGGAACCAATTTGAAGCCCAATTCATAAATTTTCGCTATCCTTTTCACTGACTTGTTTTTGGTCAAAAGTAACCTCTCGCGGTACCCACTCACTTTGCATCTTTGCGAGTGCCTGTTATTTCATTCAATTTCAATTTACGGTCATTCGAAATCATTTTGTGGATTTTTTTGATGTTTTCGTCATTAACAACCTCTTGTGTGCGTCCACTGCGTTCACCACGTCTAAACTTAGCATAGCAATCCTTGAGGGTTGATTTTCCTGGGGCAGTGTCCGGAAACTCGTCATCAAGCCAAGTTTTTGCTTCAACTGTATTTTTTCCCTTCAAAAAACAATAATTTATCAACACGCGAAATTCCTTTTTATCCATTTTTTTCACAATAACAAATGTTGCTTCACTCAAAATGCTATAATTCACAAACTAATGATCCGATAGCTGTCAAATTTATACACATGTCTTTTGAAGGTTAGGGCTTACTAAAAATCATAACGATTTAAGTCAAGTAGCGCCATCTATGTGTCAGGCCGGGGACTTCTCAACTGGCCTGTTATGTCTACCGAATTTATAATAATTAATTCATTTTCGGGAAAAAATCATTGTCCAAAAGATTCTATATAAAGGCTTAATGTATTTTAATTCTTTTCAATAAAAACAGTAAGTAATTTTTTTTTTCAAAAAATATTTTTATTAATTCTTTTCTTGTAAAATAACGAATTTTTTGTGATAGATAGAAACATTTTTATATTCTAGGGACTTTTCCTTAAAGTAAAATTCTCAGATTCTTCAAACTGTTTCATATATTCTTAAAAAAAACTTGGATTCTAAGGCCTTTCTTTGAATAAAAAAATCTTAGATTCTGAGAACTTTTCATCATAAAATATACTTACAGCCATACTAATAGACATTTTGTTAATTTTTATAACACTTTTAAATCAAATGATCGTGCAAAACAACAACAAATTTTCTTTATAAGACTGTTAATTGCTGTTAGCTTTTAAGTAAGAACTTTTTCTAGTACATAGAAATATTCTTAGTTTCTAAGGATTTTTTCTACAAGAAAAATTCTGAGACTCTAAGCACTATCTAAAAAAAGAATTTAAAAATATCCTTAGAATCTTAAGAATTTTTCTATTAGAAAAAGTCCAGACTAGGTGTTTTATTTATTAAAAAAGTCCTTAGCACTTAAAATTTTGTTTCTGAAGTATTTATCTTTAAAAATGTCCATAGAATCAAAATAGATTTCTTGAAAAAGTTGTCACTATTTAAAAAAAAATAAAAATGTCTTTAGAATCTAAGAATTTTCTATTAGAAAAAGTCCAGACTAAGTGTTTTTTATGAAAAAAGTCCTTATAATTAAAATTTTTTTTAGTATTTATTTTTAAAAAAGTCCATAAAATCAAAATGGTTTTCTTAAAAAAGTTCTTAATAATAAAAAATTTTTTCTTTAAAGAAAATTTTCAAATTTAAAAAAAAATCTTCTTAGTTTCGAATTATAATATAACCATATTATGGTAAAATTATGGTTACTTTATTATCATAATATTATAACTATATTATAGTTTGACTATGGTTGGCACAATCATAATCCCAAAAATATATGGTACTCTTCAAATATAATTGCCCCAACCATGTTTTTTTTCTGCTTGAGGTAAATATTTGTTTACCAATTTAAACTTGCCCTAGTTATATGCATGTTTATGTATGTGTGTGTGTGTTTATTAACAATATAATAATGTACAATGGTTGTGGTATTTGTCTAAAAAGCATCCATGTTTAGATTATTTACTCACCTCCAGCTGTTCTTAATATTAATTTTTGGAATAAAAAAGAAATGTCTCCTTATTCAAAAATGGAATAGAAAAAATTCAAAACATGGCAAAAAGTTACTTGAAATGCTGATAGATAAATCTTTAGTTTTAATATTTCCATTTTAATGTTTAGCCATTTTAACCTGATTACATATATTTTTACTTCGTATTTTAGTTTGGGAAACTATGAACAATTTTTTTTGTTCTGAAAATCAACAAACAGTATAATACTTGTATTGTAACATATGTATGCGTTATTTTTATTTTTGGGTTTTATATTCATCTCACACATACTAACTCTTTATGGCCAAATATTCTGTTATAAGAACCACAACAAATGAAAGAAAAATGAAATGCATTTCACGTACTGACGCTACTCACTGACACTAATTCAACCCATTGTTGTTTCTATTGGTCCTGTGATGCACATTTTAAAGCTATAAATACTTTTTATAAAAACTACAATAACAAAAAAATCACTAACATTTAACAGTTACTAAAAAAATTAAGTGTTTAGTATTTATCTTATTCACATCATATTTTGGAGAAATGTTTAGCGATTATAATACAAGACGCCGAGCGGAAGGACGGTTCAAGGTAGAAAGTTTTAAGAACAATTATGGTAAAAATTCTCTAAAAGTTAAACTGTCAACAATCGTCAATAAATTGCAAAAAAAAAAAAAATACTTAAAAATCATTATTTAAATTCGTAATGAATGCATACTTATAGCCTTTTTCATCAATTTGCAAATATGTTAACATCTTCCCATAAGAATTATACAGGCCAAAAATTCTACATCTTTCTACATCTACAAAAGATGATCCTTTCTCATTTTGTTCCATCTTACATCTTTCGTTATTTTAAGTGTCATCACTAAAAATATTACAAAAAAATCGATTTCCCTGTGCCATCACTAGCAAATGGACATTGCAGAAAATAAACAAAAAAAAATTATTCAACAAAGGAAAATGAGCGGCACATGTAAGAATTTCATTCTTATGTCTACCAAAAATTCTTCTTCATCATCATCTTCTTCCAGAATGACCTTTAATATTTCAATGTACTGCAAAAAAATTCGGGTTTGTTCTTGCAAAGCAACAACTACTCCAGTGATTAATGCTTTCTCTAAATCCATTTTTTATTTTTAACAAAAAATATGCTGAATAAATGGCAGATGAAAGATGAAAGATCTTGCCAATGTAAACACTTGTTTCACATTTTCAACATCTTCCACGCGTTTCACAGAGATGTTGTTTAGTGTAAAAAGCCTATTAGGTAGAGTTTTTGGGATGTGTTGGGTTTAGTTAAACCGAAAACGATTTTCGTCAGCCATTTCCAAGTTTATGAACATAAATTTGTCGAAAGAACTTTCATTGAGAAGTTTGGTCTTCATTGAAATAAAACAACGCAAACCAAATGTCAAAAGCTGTTTTCCAGTTACAATCTGCCATAAACTGAGTTTAAGATAATCTACATTCCAAAAACTCGGCCTTATATGTAGTTATATTTATAACTACATTTAAGGCTATGCGGGGCTAGAATTACAAAACATAACATTGTAAATTTTTATAAAATCTCATTTTCAAAAAAAAAAAGGTTAGATTTTTAAATCACCGAAATTTCTTTATTTCGAAACGTTCTCATACTTAAAAAATATTTAAAATTTTGTGTATTTGAGTTCCATAAATAATTTTGTAAGTAACTGTATCTTAGTATGCCTCGAGAATGAGGCATGTGAATGAGGCAACAAAAGAAGACTACATATGAGTGCGCAAGAAAAATAAAAAAAAAAACATGCACTAAAAACGTAAACTGTGCTTTTTTAGTTACCGCGCTTGCTTCTCTACCCCGTTCGCCAACAAATAAAAAATTGCACCCAATAATTGCATGCGACAATGTCACCGTCTAAATTGGCTCTTAGAATTATTTATTAAAATATAAAAAAAACACATTAAAAACTCAAAATTTTAAATGTTTTCTTTTCATTTTTACTTAAATGTTGAAATATTGTTATTTTAAAAAATGCCAATAATTTTTAACATTTTCTTTCGAAATCTTTAAGACAAACAAAAATTACTTCTAGAATTATTAATGAAAAAAAACTAAACGCAGATTCGGGCATTTTCTTAGAATCTTATGCATCTCTCGGACATAGTATTCGAATATTTTATTGATGAATTTTTCCACGCCAATGTTCAAGATAACTCAAATAACAATTTAAATGATTTCTTTGTGCATTTGGCGTTTTGAAAAAAATTTTGAATACAACTTTGAATAAAAACAAAAAAAAAATATGTGAATCACAAATAATTATAATTACCCAGATTTTTTTTATCTTATAAACATTTTTGAATAACGTTAACCCGGAAGACATTACCTGATCAAAAAAAATATTTTTCAACATAATCTCATTTTAGCTCAATACACTTAGTCCAACGTTTCTCAAATTTTTGTATCCCTTCCAAAAAATAGGGTTTTTCGAAGTCCATAAAATAGGCATTTGTTTGATCAATAATTTAAGCGTTGGAGCTAAATCGAGCCATTTCTTTAGATTTGGAAATATTCACTGGGGGCTAAATCCGGAGAATAAGGCAAATGAGGGGGCAATTCGTAGTTTACTTCATGGATTTTTGGCATGGAAACTAAGTTGTCACACGATTCCTTTGTTGGTCGATTGTGAGCAAACGCGGCAGCCATCTTGCGAAAAGCTTTCTCTAAGTGATCTATCGCACATTTTTAATTGTTTTGGGTGTAGAGACCTCAACTGGGTGTCCAGAACCTGCGGCATCTTCCGCGGCCACAACGAAAGTCAGTAAACCACTTATTTTACCATTGAAATCGATGTATCTTTTGAACAGCTATTAAACGCAAAGTAATTGACGGAATTTGACAGTAGTACTTGATGCGAGCAGTGTTGCATTTCATATAACTACGAGGGAAGTTCGAAAAGTCAAGGACTTATTGATCCGCGCTCGTATTAACGATTTTAATTTTTTTCTTATTTGAAATATTTTTCAAACTCTTTCGAGTAGTGACACAACTATATAATCAAAATTATTAAATTTCGGCCCACTGTCTTGTATATATGCATTGTCTTTGTATGAAATATGGAAGTACTTTAAGACGGCCATTAAATGCAAAGTAACGTCTACATTGGTTTTTCTTACAATACATTTGGATTCTATTTTTATTTTATCTTTAATTTTTTCACATGCTTTTTGCAGACAATATTTATTCTCTTTAACAACTTGCAACAAAAGGGTAAAATTTTAACTTAACTTTTATTTAACAATTACATGTAATGTACACATAATGTACTTTCGTATTTTTGCTGCTGGGTTTTTGTCGTTCATTACTTGCTGCTTGTGCATTAATACATTTTTTTAAAAGAATTTTTAAGTAACTCTTAATTTGTTGTCTTTTCTTAAATCGTCTTTGTATACATTTACTTTTCCAACGTAATGAGAATTAATTTGGATAATACATTAAGTAAAAATTTGAAAAAAGGATTGAAGACTTAAAAAATGCAAGTTGAAGTTTTCTTCGTTGTTGTTTTTATTTTTTCGTTACATAAAACTGAATACTTATTAACATTCCAAACACAAAAACGAAAAAAGTATTCTCCTTTTTCTTTACAAAAAAAAAGTAGTAAAATTGTGACTACATACAGGGGGACCTTTAACTCCCAGTGTTGCATTATTAACCCTTTAAGGACCAATGATTGATATATGTCCCCTTTTTAGTTTTTAGAACCGATTTTTATTAATGTAGTTTGCATCAACAAAATATGTTTGAGGCTTAAAGATGATGCCAACTCTAAGACTTGCAAGCTGTGTTTCTACCCACTGAACCACAGACACTTACATTAAGTTGTTGTTTAATTTTGAATTATGGTTGAACCACACTTTATAAATATGTTTATCAATAATAAGTAAAAATATAGTACATTTCAAAATTTTGCTATAATAACAACTTCGGTTGTAAACGGTTTTCAATCCCACTTTACTATTTTTGTACTGATTTTTTGTATAAAAAAATTATTATTTAGTAAATTTGTTTGCTATTTACATTTTACAAATAACAGAATTTTTAGGCAATATTTACAAATTTTTGTTGCTAATTGTAGAAATCATTTTACAAAATTTTTTAAACCCGATTTGCTAAAATTTCCAAAAAAAAAAATTTTTTTTCTATTTTTTAAAAAGTTGATAGTGAATGAAATTTTACTTCTAATAAACTTTAATTGCAAACAAACTTAAATTAAGTTAATTTGTACATTTTTAATAATTTTTTCTTTTATAAATTAAAATTTTTCTAAAATTTATAATTCTTAAAGTTTAGTTCACTAATATTTATTTAAATTAACTTTGTGCAAAATTTTACTAATGTTAAGTAGTGGTTATTAACTTCTCTGCTATTTCCTTTTCACAAATTGTAGTTTACAGGAATTTACTAAAATTTAATAACGCTTACCAAGTTTTTATACTAATTTTGTTGTAATAATATTTAAAATTTTTTTTTCCTGATTTTAGCAAACCGTTTTTAAATTACACTTTACAAAGTTCACTAAAATTTAGAAGCGGCTACTAATTGTTTCTACTAATTTCATTGTACTACACATCAGCAAACATGTGTTGCTGAGATTAGGAAAAAATACCGCTGGGCTCAAATTAGAAAAATTTCCCCTAATAACAGCAAAATTTTCAATTGCCATTGGCCCAATCATGCATCGGGCCCCATTTCGCAATATGAACCGCTTCTCGAAATATGATCTAAATTATATGACCACATATTTTGTACTAGTTTTTTTTAATAATTTTTTTTTTCAATATAAATCGGAATAAACACTTTTACATCGTTTTGAATTGTATTTTTACTCAAACATTTTCAATCTGGCATCACTTGATTTATTCGAAGAAAGCTTTTTCTTTAGCTTTTTATTTATTTGCCTTTTCAAAAAAAAAACAAACTTTCGTTTTAAACTTTCAAGTGAATTTTCACAAATATATTATTCGAAATTTAAAGAATTCTTAATCAAGATTGCGCACACTCATAATAAAAAGCATATGTGCATTGCTTTTAAATGTTAAAACGAAATGTTTACGACATAAATGAATTAACAAAAGAAAAAAAAAACGAACTTAAAATTAGGAGAAATTGTTTTGTTTCATTGTCACATAGTAATATCAAGCACATGGTGCTCCCTTATATATTTTTTGTGTAAATAACTGTGGCATACATGTGTAGATAAAAACCTACCTCAAGTTGTTTTTTTTTTGCTTTTGTTAATTGAAGAAGACCTCAAAATATATAATTGTTTTTGTATGAATTTCTATTTTAATTTGTTTGCTTAGCACAAATGACATATTTTTTGTCAATTATTTATTGTTCATTAATTTAATAGTTGTTGAATTTTTATTGTTTGTTAATTTAAATAATTTTATGGTTGTTGAATATTCTATTGTGTTTGTTGTTTTGTTTGTCATCAAATTCAATTCCATTTTGTTTCTCCCAGTCTGGTTTCATTTTCAATTTATTTTCTCTCCCCCAAAATAACTGTAAGTGACCATAAAACATTCAAACCAAATTTTTTTTTTTATATTTATTATTTTAGTTTTATTTTTGTCGCAACTATGAACGGGCGGTTGAGTTTTTATGTTTTTATATGTTTTTAATTTTTAATGGTGGGATTTTAATTTGAAAAGAATTATAAATTATATTAAAAAAAAATCATTAAAAGAAATAGAAAAAACAAAAAAAAAAAATAAGTTATTTAAATGTGCTTTAAATTTTTTAATATTAAAAATAAAAGTGAAATTGTGATTTCTTAATCAAGATTTATCAAGGAAAAGAAAAAGTCTGTTGGTTTTAATGTGTCTTTTGATTCCTCCATTCATTGTGTTTGTTATTATATTCCCTAGTGTTCCGTTTTTTCCTTGTTTTGTGTACATCAGTGTTTATTAACAACAGCCTCTCCTCTTCATTGACATCCTTTCTAAAGCTTTTAAACTGTTGCTAATATTTATTTACTTTTTATTTTCATCCTGTCCTGGATGAGTTTTTTTTCTTTTTTTATATATAAAATAATATTAAAGTGTAATCATTTTATACACACATACACACGCCAATAAGCATCATATGTCGTTTTAACAAACACACATACCCAACCAGCCCACATATTTATATAATCTTTATTAAAATACCTTTATTTACTCGTATTACATTGCACATTGAAACCCGGAAGGTTTCTAAATAAAAAATTTTCCATTTTGATCAAATTTGGATATGAGATAGATATAAAAATTTATGAGCAAAAAAAACCTGGCCGTTGTTTACGTTTATACCCCGGCAACTTATGTGTATTAAGAAATTTGTACCCAAAATTAAAATTTTAATCTGCTACAAAAACTATTTATATTCTATTAGTTCCAAGAAACTCAGATTTGAGGTATTTTTTATCTTGTAAGGTGTTTGGCAACTCGTTCCAAAAAGGTGAGAATTTTAAAACATTTTTACAATTGTTAAAATTCCGAAGTTCTGTAAAAAAGAAAAAATTTCAAACTTTAAAATTGGAAATTTGAACATGCAAGACGACATAATAAATACTTCTTATCTGAGTATATCGGAACTAAATATAAAACAAAAAATTCTGAAGTCGAGGCAGAAATTTTAAAATTTAGGCTTAAATTTCTTAATTATTTGATTTGTCGGTAGAAATTGTAATAACTTGGCTGTTTTTTTCCGATTTTTTTTGCCGTATTAGTAATCTTATTTATTTCTAATCCAGATTTTTAAATAATTTTTCTTCAAATTCGTTTAAGAATTTCAAAATCTTGAGAACATTAACAAAAACTCATATTTTCTGCTAAAAAAAAAATTGTTTTTAAACTTCAGGTCCGATGAGGCACGTCTTTCCGATATCCATCTTATTAATTCTTTGGGAGAGGGGGGCTCGGTTAATAACTAACAAATTTTTTCTTCATACAACGCTAGCGCTCCATAGGGCCAAGTATAATGAGATATCATTATTTTTCAGACTAGTAGTAATGATAGCAATTTACACAACAGACTTTATTTGAACTCTTATTAAGTTTACACTTCCACAGAATACACAATTCTATTATTCGTCAATGCTTTTTTAGCGTTTTATTTCCTCCCGAACAGTCATAGTTTTCCCCTTCCCATAATCAGCTAGTAGTTCCAGATGCACAACCTTCATCTTAGACCTTGGGCTCTGATATTTCTGTATTCTATAGACCATATCATTTAACCTTTTAATCACCCTGTAGGGTCCTTCCCAATGCGTTTGTAGTTTGGGAGATAATCCTGTGGAATTTAGTTTGTTGACAAATTGAATTTTTTTTATAATTTCTTCTGAATAATAAAGATTGATTAGTTTTTCAAACAGACAAAAACTCAATAACAATAACAACAATAATAATCAATACAACAAGTGAATATAGAAAATATAAATAAAATAAAAGTAAAGTGGTTGATTCACCACAATACCCCCCTTTCTGGATTTAAACATTAGTTTGAAAACCAACTCTTTTAAAATTCGAAACCTGTAGATTTCAGTCGGTCAATACAAATATTGTTCTCTATGTCATTAACCAGAATCTTGAAGAATTTTTTATTTTTGTCGAATACCACATATGGGCCAGCATAAGGGCATTGAAGAGGGGCTTTAACTCCTCCTATATCTATATCTTTAAATATAAAAGTTTAATCATTACTATGAAGTTTTTTTATAAAGTCAGGATATGATGTTGTGTTGCAGCACTGTATATTAACTCAGCACTACAGAAACCGATATCTTATTTTAAAGTAGATCTTAATCCAAGAAGAATAGTTGGTATAGATTCGGTCCAGTTTTCATTTTTGTGACATCTGATGGAAGATTTAAGAGTTCTATGGAACCTTTCAACTAAACCATTTGAACTTCGATTAGAAGCAGTAGTTCTAATGTGTTCTGATCCAAGAAACCTGGATAGTTCGTTAAATAAATCCGACTCAAACTGGCGTCCTTGATCGGTAGTTATCCTTAAAGGAACTCCAAACCTACATATCCATTGCTCGTAAAATGCTTTGGCTATTATTTCCGCTTTTATGTTCTTCAAGAAAATCACTTCGGGCCATCTGCTGAATCTGTCTCTCGATCGTACCTCGCCTTAATCTTATCGCTGACCATTTTAATTCGATTGCGGACGAACTCACGATGTTCGTTGAGACCTTCTTGTTCCAGCAGCGGCGTAGTTCTGGTTTTTCTTTTATCCAAAATATTTATCTGTTTTTTTTTTGGAAATATTGTTTAAAAACCTATTTTAGACTAAATATTTTTTCAATTCTCGTAAGGATGTATACAATCGCATATTTTGCATATATTGTATGCGTTACCATAATTGTGTGCTGCAAGATGGAGCTGTCGACTGGCAATCTGGAGTTCGAGGCTCAATTCCTGGCACATGCAAATTTTTTTTTTTTTAAATTTAAGATTCGGTGAATATTTTGCTTAAAATATATTTTTCCCCCTAAACACTTTTTATTGTAATCTATGTGACATAAGTCGAACAATTTTTTTTATGATGATTTGTTCTAAAACTCTGAAAATTTATCCACAAAGGTGCTCGACTTGGAGTTATCCGATGTGACTCAGTTCTAGACCAAGTGATACAATATTTTGCCCGCATATCTGTGAAAATCAAATGTAAAATTTACAATGCCAATTTAACAAAAAATAACTTTTATCGCATTCGTTGTCACCAATACAAAATAATTGAATTTACTCGAGAAAGTGTTCGTTGAATGTTTGTTTTTTTTTTTTTGACAATTCTAAAGTCACCTTGATCCAGCAAAAGTACTTTGCACGCTTTGGATAATAATGCTCCATCTGTAATAAATGTTTATTACAGGTTTGCAAAATTAAAACGTGATAAAATTTTCATCCGCGATGGAATTCGTAAAGGTCGTCTATAAACAACTGCTGTGTTTTTTTTTTTTTTTTTTTGTATAACGGGTAGTGTGTAGACTTTCGGGAAGTCATAAGCGATATAAAAAACAATAAGCCAAATAGTCGAATAAATCTTTAGAACAATGTTAGTGCTCATAAGACTACTTTAACAATTGATTATTTAAACTAATAAAATATGATCCATTCTCTATCCAGACCTCGCACCCAACGATTTTTATCTTTTCATTTTTACCAAAAATAGATTGCGCGAAATTCGATTTAAAACGCGAGAAGAACCAATCAATCAGTTTAATATATAAGTTTCTGAGATACCAAGTTCAGTGTCAAGTAAAAAAGGCTTAAATTCGACTGTGTCAAATCTTTGAATACCCTACACCAATATCCTAAAAAAATGTCCTCTACTCGGTTTGATACAAATAATCTAAAAAACTTTTGAAAATTATGAAAAAAAAATTTTTTGTGGTGAAAAAAAAAAAATTATTGGTGAAAAAATGTTTCGAGGTGAAAAATATTTGAGGTAAATACAAAATATTATTCACCTCTAAGCGACTGGTGAAAAACTATGAGAAAGTATATTATGTACCAGTCGCTACTATGAAATTGGACTAAAATACACCAATTTGAATGGAATATTTAGAGGTACCTTCACATGTTCACTCATAACTTTTTAACCGATGGACCGAATTAGCTTATTTTCAATAGCAAACTGCTCGGGAGGATATACAATAATCTGGGTAAAAATTAAGACCCCCGCGTGCGTCTTCGCGCCGTGATCGCCATTTCAACAGAGAGACCGACATCGCTAAATCGGCTTCAAATAAGGATCACAAATATATACACTTTATGGGATCTTAGACCAATATTTAGACATGTTACAAACGAAATGACAAACAGATATATACCCTCACCATATGTGGTGGAGGGTACAAAAATGCTTCGAAAACTGGTTTTTAATACTGCAAAAGTATATAGATCATAACAGTATATATTTTAAAAAATATAATCTTTAAATGGTTTTATTTTTGTGGTTGACAACTTGAGCCTGAAATTAATTTGCCTATTATGTAAATATATTGCATCTGCCCCAGTGTGCGCAGTTTTACGTGTACTAAACACAAAGTCTACCTTTTATAAGTCGACTTTTTGTGTTTAATTACCTTTGGCCTTGAATTGTCAGGATATTTCAACATTTTATTTTCTCTTCTTCATTACATTTATTCATTCTTACAACTTGTGAGTGTAAAAATACTTATGTTGTTGTATTCGTCGGTTTGTAAACGCTGCGTTGTTTGTTGTGTGAAAACAGTGTTGATTTTGTTTGTATCTTTAGAATAATTCTTAATGATAATTGTTGTTCATATGTATGTAGTGAATGTTTGTGAATATTAGGGGGCCATTTATTGTGGCAGTACAGACAGTGCTTTTAATTCCCAGCAAAACCACACATTACCAAATAATGGGTAAAGTAATGTATAGCCATAGGGGCCGATGGATTACTTTACACCTTACTTCATTGATGAATTTTACAGGCGATGAGCCTCAAAATAATGTATATACCCAATACTTCAGAGGTGATAATGTAAGGGGTTACTTATATGGTTACGAGAATGGAAAAAGCAATGTGTCTAAAAATAGTTTTTTAAAAAGGAGGAATTTTTATTAAAAAAAATTATTACAAATATTTTATTTAAAATATATGTAATTAAAAATAATGTTGTCATGATGAGAATCGAACCAGGAAACTCTTGTTGCCAGCCAAGAACTCTGCCCACTGAGCTATCGACACATATAGTATTTGATTGCTTTAAACTTAAATGAATTGTTGCGCTTCGTTTTTTACAAAAAAAAAAAACACAAAGTAATGTATCTAAAAATAGATTTTCAAAAATATTTCAATTATTACTTTACATTTATAAATCGTATTCTACGTAATCAATAATGAGTAACTTATTAGTTTATGCTTGCAATAAATGGAAAAGGTAACGAGCTATGATTACAAGGTAACGCATCAGAATATCGCACCCATTACCAAAGTTTTGCTGGGTTACACACATTTGATGACAAATCCTTGTTATAATTGATGGAATACTAGTTTTAAAATTGGAGCGGTATTAGAGTGTACTAAAAGAACCGGTTGCTTTTGGAATAATTTAAAATGAAAATCATCGACTATTATAAAATCAGTATAACAGCATAGCACTACTATGATCAAACTTTCTAAACGATTATGTCAATTTTAAATGAAAATTATCGGTAATAAAAGCGATGTTGGCACAGTAGTGCGATTCCCTAACTTTCTTAACGATTTTATCGATTTCCTTAACTACCGATAATTATTGGGTAAGTTACTGGAAAAGCTATTGTGTATTTTTCAAATATTTATACAATTTTATTTGATTTAGAATTTTATAAAGTACCGACAATAATTATTAACTTGAACTTTAAAAAAATTTCTTTAAATAAGTAAATAAGAACAACTTTTAACAAATTTTTTGTTAATTATCAAATTTTGACAATGTAAAAAGTAACGGAATCGCACTACAAGTTCTGAAACAAAAGAATTTACTTTACATAAAATTTTACTAGGGAAATAAAATCCCCCCTAATGTGATTAGAACTGAAATTATACACACGTTGTTTTTTTTTCCATTTAAGCTATTTTTAATTCATCTCTTTACAATCTCCCCTGTCAGCCTTTCCTAACCCCATTTAGTTTATCTCTTAATATTTTTCCTGTCTTCTCGCATTCGTTGCCACCAAGTATATAAACAATTAACAACATTTCTCATTTATTTTTTACGACATATTTTTGTTGTAGTGACATTTTCATTTTTGTATGATATATGAATGAATGAATGTTTTAATTAGTGTTTAACTTTTGAAATAGATCAAGGATTATGAAAATCTTCTTTCATTTGCTTAAATATTTCTTCGGAAAATTTAATGAATAAATTACGGTAGAAATAAATGATGCTGTTTCTTACTTTTATGCTCTCCTACACACAAAAAATAAATTGATTGGAATTCTATCGCAATTACCAAACTTGTATCGTTAATTAAAATATTTTAATTGTACGTTCTTCATCAGAATTAATTATAAACAGAAAATATATCAAATTATCCAAAACAATGTCAAATCATCCAGAATATTGATTTTTTTAATAAATTTTGAAAAAAATATTATCTTCAATATCCACAACCAACAATTTATCGCAGATTTTGTCATTTGAACAGAATATTCGCAGCAAAAATCTAATATTAGTTCTGTTCCTATTACAACTATATTAGTAATTAGTTTTTCCAATTTTGGAAATTATAATAAAATATTTCGATTAGCATCCGAAATTGTTTTTATAACAAAATTTTTAAATTACATTTTTGATTTTTATTCATATACATAAAGAATAACTTAATGCAACAGTATCTGTGGTGCAGTGGGTAGAGACACAGCCTGCTATTCTTAAGGTTTTGAGTTCAAACCTTTAGGAATTTTATTTTTTTTTTTTTAATTATTATTTTTATTAATTAAAATTAAAAGAAAATTTATTTTCTGTTGTGTCTGCCAAGTTATTTTTAAACAAAAATATTAAAATTTCAAACCGGAAAAATATTCAAGTTTGAAATTTGACTAGACAAAAATTTAAAGCAGTTTAGCTAAGAGGAAAAGCAATGGCCTGACAAACAAAAGGTCGCCCAGTTCGCGGCATAAAAAAATTTTCATTTTGAAAATACCTTTTGGGGAACGAGATTTTATAATAGAATATCTATTTATAGAATATTTATTTATAGAATATTATAATCTATAAATAGAAAAGCAATCAACTATTACAATCAAAATTTGGAATTTGTAAATAAAATTCGGTGTTTTGTAACAGTATTAAAAATTTATAAATGTGTTGGTAGATGGAACTACAAAAATTCAGTTGGCAAAAAATTCGTTTGCAACTACAAATCTGTTTTCTGTGTGTAGTTAATAGTTATTAAAAAGTTTTTATAATTTTCTTTGTGCCGGATTATAAGATTGTGTTTTTTTTATACATTTTTGTTTATAGAATAAATAAAGGAAGTGTAGCATGGTTCTGGGGTTATTTTCCCACAAAAAAAGTTTAAAATTTATGGTAAGAAATAAATTTGTTTACAAACTAAATTGGCCACTAGATTAATTAAAATTTAACCGCAATTTATAGAGCTTATGTTTTTTATTTTTTAATTTTTTATTTTAGTACTTTCTTCATCTACTGTTTGCAACAACAATTTTTAATAAAATATTGCTGGAAAATAAGCATAAACCGAAAAAACATTCAAGATAAACTAAATAAAAAGGTTACACTATTAAAATATTTGTGTAATGTTAAAACAAATTTGCTTAAAAGTTATTATTTTTTTTTTGTAAAAACGTGTGTTTTTGTCAAAAAAGAAAACTTTAAAATGAAACGAACCTTGAAATTTTATTTCGAGCATTAAACTCTGAATGCTAAAATACGTAAATTCTTGGCTTGACGTTGATTACTTGTTTTGGTATTTACTGCATCAAATCGCATACAAAGATAAAAAACAAAACAAAATAAACAATATCATGGAAACTAAAAACAAACTTTGAAATAATATTTATTCTAAACACAACACAACCCAATAAACAAAAACGTAAGGTTGATTCCATTAATGTAATTTATTGAGATTGTAGAAATTATATCCCTTAGAAAATCGCGTATTCGGGTTCGGAGTTTGGCCAAAAAATGATGTTCGGCTTTCGGCCAAACTCTCTTTAATTTCGAGTAGAAATACACTCACCAAAAAATGTCTGTAATGGCAACTGAAAATTTTGCTAATTTAAGCCCAGCGGTATTTTTTGCTAATCTTAGCAACACATGTCTGCACAATGAAATTAGTAGAAAAAATTTGCTGCCGCTTCTAAATTTTAGTAAACTTTTTATAAAGTGGAATTTAAAATCTGTTTGCTAAAATCAGCAAAAAAAAATTACTAAATATTTTTAATATTAGTAAAAAACTTTCAAATTTTTTTTTTTTTTATCAAGCATCAACATTTTTTATTTTATTTATTTTTTTCCCAAAATTAAAAAAAAATCAAAGGCTTAAATATTTTAAAAACAAACGAATTTATCATTTTGTTTTAATTTGGTAATTTCTGTTTTGAAAGATATTTAAGTCAATTTTTTTTTTTTTTTGCTTTTAAGGTCAAATTTGTTTTTAGGGCTGATTTTTAAACTAAAAAACTTTTTAGTGCTATTTTAAGTGAATGTAATATTTTTAGACATGAGTCGGTATATTCACTTCCGATCCCTTTTTTAATATATCTAACATTTTAAGGCAATTTAAGTTTGTAGGTGTAAGTTTTAATTAGAACTAACATTTCCTTCAATGTCCACTTTTTAAAAATTAGTATTTTTTTTTTTTTTGCTAATTTTAGCAAATCGGTTTTCAAAAATTTGTAAAATGATTTCTGAAATTAGCAACAAAAATTTTTAAATATTCTGTAATTTGTAAAATGTAAATAGCAAAAAGATTTTCTAAATAATAATTTTTTTTACTAAAAATCAGTATAAAAATAGTAAAGTGGAATTGAAAACCGTTTACATACATATTTTTCTACTAGCTTCTTTTTCTGAGTGTACATAAATTCTTATAAAATATATTTGAATTTATACATTTTTTTTTTAATTCTTCTAATGTTTAAACATTTTTTATTTTGCTTTAAACAAATGTCGTCTTTAAAAGCAATCGAAATTTATGTTTTATTAAAATTAAATGCCAAAGTCCAATGTTTGGCTTTGGCTTAAGTTTCGGACGCGAATTGAAAATTTGGCAGAAGTTAGGCTTCTTCTAAAAGTGAGTTCGGTCGGAAAATACCTTTAATATGTTGTTTTATTTGTAATTTTGTCATAGAGAGAACAAAAGTAATACCCAGAAAACAGATTCGTGCTGACAACCGAATTTGTTGCCAATCGAATGGTTCAGTTGCAGCAACCGACTACCGAATTGTTATTGAGGTAACCGAATTACTATTATCACAGTCAAATTACTCATGTTTCAATTGGATTCAATGTTATTACAACCGAATCTCTATAAACAAACATTTGGTTACACAGAGAAAAGAGATTCGTTATGACAACCGTATTTCTTGCCAACTGTATGCTTCGGTTGCAGCCACCGATATATTTGTTTGTGAGAAGTTGGGGATAGTAAAAATAAAACTGTTATTTTAATTTAAAAAAAAATTTTAAGTTTTCAAAATTTTTTTAATGCGAACAAAAATCTAATGAGTTCTTCTAAATAAGGCAGTTATAATGCTGGGTATCTCAGAAACGAATGTTTTGAACTGATTCATTATTTCTTCTGGCGTTTTAAATTACATTCCGCTCAATTAATTTTTGATAAAAGGCAACAGATAAAAATCTTTATATTCCATGTCTGAACTGTATGGAGGATGGATTATAATTTTTTTGGTTTAAATAATCAATCAAGTTAAAGCAGCCTTATGAACAATATTTCATTAATACTGGTTCGAACGGTATTGATGTTTGGTGAACGATAATAGCGATGGGAATGAAATACCATTACCGATACCAATGCCGAAACAAACAAAAAATTTATAAAAATTCTGTTATTCATTTTGGTTACCAGCCTTAAGGAAATTTTTTTTAAACTCATGCAATATAATTTTATTTGTATGACCACTATTTTGTCTACTTTTACTATTTGTAGCCACAAAATATTTTGTTTTATAATATAAATTGTTTGTTGGGCAATCATACTAATAGAAATGTGTGTAAAAAGTCCAAAAAAAAATGTAAACGTGGGTATACATTTATATTTATTGCAATAAAAACAAGTAAAAACTACAGCAAACTAGACAAAACTACACAAAAACAAATCCTAAAAAAAGTCTATTTTTTTAATGCGATGTATACAGCTGTCCTCAAAAGTCGGTAGATTTGACTAACAATTTTTACAAAATCTGATATGCTGATTGCTTAAAATCACTTTGAGTGATCAAATTTATAATATATTGGGTTAAATCTGAGTACAATCAACTCAAAACAAGTAAAAGCTTTCAATTCGGAAATCATTTGCAAATAGTACCAACTGGGTCAGTGCAGTAGCTTAATACTAGAATTGAATAAGTGACTTAAGTTCGGCATCGGTATGAACCAAAAATTTAAAAACTTTTAAAACTAAAAATTTGTACATATGTTCAAAATTTCGTGTCATACTCTACAGTACCACAAAGTACCAAATTCATCATCACTATCATCCACAGTGTTTTTGTTACAAATATCGTACAAAAAAAATAAATTAACAAATATAGTGGAGGTGAATAAAGATTATTTTGAGGAAGAGGATTTTTCATCTTCTAAAGACCTCAAAGAATCACTTTAAATAAGAGTGAATTTTAAAGGTTTTTATTCTAATAGCCAAAAATATTATGTAGTTTACTGTAGTTTAATACAAAAAGTTTTCAGTTCAATTAAAAATAAAGAAAAATTTTTATTTAAAAAAAAATATTTAATTTAACTTTTTTATACATTTGTTCAAAATGATTTACTGTAATATACCCATATTTTCATTTTAATTTACCCACAAAACTAAAATTTCGTCATTATTTATTTGTTTCCGATACAGTAAATACAGCAACTGCTTTAAAATAAAAAATATTAAAAAAATTCTAATTTTTTTATGCCCTTCACCATATATGCCCTATCAGTTTGTCATTCCATTTGTAACATGTCGAAATATAGGTCCTTATGCGATTTCAAGTCGATTTAGCGATGTCTGTCTGTTGAAATGGCGACCACGGCGCGAAGACTCAAGCGGGGGTACTCATTTTTGCCTAGATTAATGAACATCCTCCCGAGCAGTCGGTAAAATGAGCAAAACCGGTCGAGCGGTTAAAAGTTATTAGTGAAAATGTGAAATTTTCCACACAAATTGGGAATTTTAATACAACTTCACAGTAGCGACCGACAAGTAAAATATTTCCTTTTGTTTTTTCACCAGTCGCTTAGAATTGAATAATATTTTATATTCACCTCAAATATTTTGCACCACTTAAATTTTTTTTATCACAAAAAAAAATTTTTTTTTCCTTAAAAAAATTTTTTTCACCTCAAAGTTTTTTTACCACAAAATTTGTTTTCAGACCCAAAAAATTTCTACCTCAAAAAAATTTTTCACCTCCATAATTTTACTTACAAAGTTTTTTACATTATTTGTATCAAAAACAGTAGATAACATTTTTTTAGGATATTGGTGGAGGGTATTCAAAGATTCGGCACAGCCGAATTACAAGAACTTCTTAAACACACACATATATACATTTTGCAGATTAGAAAAAAAACAACCAAAAATCCGAAACAAAGCATTATTTTTTATTTTTACGGAATTGGTAGGTAAAGTTTTAATATTCATCATGAAAATCATGATGATTTAAACAGCATTGAAAAATAAATAACAAAAACCATTTGATTTAAATTGAAATATCTTTTAAAGGGTATTTTCTGTTGGTAACACTTACAAACTATTTTAAGTGTATAATTAAAAAAAAAAAGAAACAAATTTGATTTATAAGACTTACAAGAATCAGCAAAATCTATACGCATATGGTTAAAAAAAAATGTTTTATAAAGTAGTTTTTTTTTAAAGAGAAGCAAAACTCATTAAATTTTTCCTCATAATTAATGTGTTGGCTTCTAGATTAACCTAGATTAATATCAATTTTGAAATTTATCAAAGATAAGACCAGAGTATGGCTTCACATTTAGTGGCTTCAAGAACTATAAAGAGTCATCTAACAATACAGTCAACTCGCGAAAACATGAACACCCGAAAGTGTGAACTACACTGAAACGTGAACATTTTTATTTTTATGCAGTCTATTCTTAAACCTGAATAAAGTCTGAAAGCTCTAAAACGTGAACAAATTTTTGGGGGATTTTTTTTTTTGTTATTCTCTTTTGTTTTATTTTAGAGAATTCTCGAATTATAGTTTACATTTTTTTGTTTATGATAAACACCTTATTTTCGGTGAGTAAATGAATAAATCGGCTGATGAATCCGGTTTCTATTAGAAACAATAACCGGGAAAAACGAAGAAGAAGAAAGCAGAAGCTCTTTTCTGAGGTTTGATAGTGCTAGTATATTTTTAAAATTGAACAATCGAAAACGTTTACGTTTTCGCGAGTTGACTGTATATATTCAATCAGTTTTTGAATCCATTTTATTCGAAACAACCGACTCCTGAGGACACCTGTGTAATCATAATTATGTACAGAGTCTGAAAAAAATTCATATTTAAAAGCATGCTTCTAGGCAATTCTTTGTTTTTACATGAAAATGAGATTTATTTAGTGTTGAAATTTATGTAAATATTTTTGAATTTTCATATATGTATATTTCTTTTTTCATCTTGTAATTCACATAATGATACTAGCTAGGGTTCCTTACCTACCCTACCTACCCTACCTACCTACCCTTGGATCATTATGACTGCTGACTGGTTGTTGATGTTGGTTAATAGTTACTGCTACTGGTTGATGAGAATGTTGTGCAGTCGTAGTTGTTGTTGTTGTTAATGATGATATCCTTGTATGAATTATTTTTATTTTTTGTTTGTTTACTTACATGAACAAGATGATGGTTTTGATGAATTCTTTTATATACTTATGTACATATGTAGCATGTTTTTCTTTCTTTTTTTTGTAATGAAAATGTAAGATAGTAATTTTTATTTACGCACTCCTACACTCTTATCGTGCTATGAAGTGGATTTCTTTAAAATGTTGTTTTTATTTCTAAGAAAATTTTAATTTTTCAATGTTTTTTTAATTTTTTTTTAATATATTCTTTGCCATTTATATATTCTTCTGTCATTTTCTTTTTGTGTAATATATAAGATTTCAACTATTTTGTTCATACCAAAACTTTTTATTTAGTTTCTTTTCTTTTACTTTTCTTTTATTCATCATAATTACATATATTTTTCCATGCTGTATGGAAGTAGTTGAAAGTAGTACTACATTACCCTTTGATATTTATACCTCTCACATGCTACTTGGGTACTAGTTACTACACTGTGATATATGGCATTATTTGTAAGGTCTCTTGTTTGTTAATTTTAGAAAAAAATTCATTTAACGGTATGACGTACAAATAAATGATTTTTAAAACCGATAGAGAAGAAAACCTTTATAAAAATATTAGGGTTAGGTTAGGTTGAAAAAAGAGGAATCGACTCATGTCCAAAAATTGGACATACTTAAGCCCGAAATTTGCCTTTCTGTGTGCTCTCAATGTCGCGATGGTTTCCGTTCCTATCTTATCCTGGAAATCCTTCCTGGTGACAAAATTCCTCGTGTCTTCTCTAGTCCCATCCTAATAAGGTCACCCAAAGTTAGATAACTGTCACTAAATATAATATAATATCCTTGCAAATGTTGAACAGCTACAAAGATACACTCAACAAAAAAAGTCTGTAATGGCAACTGAAAATTTTGCTGTTATTACGGGAAATTCTGCTAATTTGAACCCAGCGGTATTTTTTGCTAATCTTAGCAACACATGTCTGCTGACGTGTAGTACAATGAAATTAGTAGAAGAATTAGTAGCCGCTACTAAATTTTAGTAGACTTTTTGTAAAGTGGAATTTAAAATCTGTTTGCTAAAATCAGCAAAAAAAAAATTACTAAATATTATTAATATTAGTAAAAAGCTTTGAATTTATTTTTCTTATCGAGCATCAAAAATTTTGATCATATTTTTTAAAAAACGAATTAATCATTTTGTTTTAATTTGTTAATTTCTGTTTTGAAAAATATTTTGGTCAATTTTTTTTTTATACTTTTAAGGTTAAATTTTAATTGTTTTTAGGGTGGATTTTTAGAACTAAAAAACCTTTTCAATGCTATTTTAAGTGGATGTCATCTTTTTAGACATGAGTCGGTATCTTCACTTCCGATCTTTTTAATACTATATAACATTTTAAGGAAATTTAAGTTTGTAGATGTAAGTGTTAATTAGAAATAACATTTCCTTCAATATCCACTTTTTTAAAATTAGTAATATTGTTTGCTATTTTTAGCAAATCGGTTTTCAAAAATTTGTAAAATGATTTCTGAAATTAGCAACAAAAATTTGTAAATATTCTGTAAAAATTCTGTAATTTGTAAAATGTATAAAAATCTGTACAAAAATAGTAGAGTGGGATTGAAAACCGTTTACAAATTTTTCTACTAACTTTTTTTTCTGAGTGTAGTGTTGTAAGGTCTCGTCATCCTACTCTTAACCCCTACAAGTTACCGAGCCCGCACGGCCCATTCAAAATAGTTATGTCTTTAGCTTAAGTGCTCTTTAGCGAGTTTTTGAAGTCCCTAATTTTTTTCTCTTTCCGAATCTTCCCATCGAATTCTAGAGGTCACCCCTACTGTTTTTAGTTGTTCTATGAGATATAACAGTCCATTCATGTAGTTCAACCCTTAAATTCGTCAGCCATTTCGTTCTGTTCGATTTAACAATCCTAGGGAACCCATAAAATTTCAACACTGCACCTGGTGGGGAAGCTATTGATTTCCTCCTTGCACCCGAGGACAGTGGCCGATCCTACAGAGTTCGCAAAGATTGCTTGGATAGCCGGTTTACTTCCCAAAAAAGATCCTTATAATTTTATATCCTCAGCGATCTCTTCAATATTAATGCATTTAATGCATTCCGTGATCCGGGAGAAGGAAGCATTTTTCAACACCAAGTCCTTGCATACATTTTCCAACCATACGTATAGAAGTGAATGCCTGGATTGTCCCTCAAAAAGGATCCTTCTCACTTGGATTTTCTGCGGGGTATTCGTGAATTGCTATTTGTAGTTTTTGTTTGTTCTCGCAGAGATAATGATGTAAGAAAACCTTCCGTCAGAAACTCTCAAGCTTTTATTGTTCCTGCCAAATTTTGTTAATGGTTTGATGTTTTTTTTTTTTGACATCACCTGTAATTATATCACAATACAATCCCCGCTGAGATAATTTGCTCCAAGTAATTTTACAAATCTAGTCTTTTAAGTGTTTGTCCAAAATGAATTTAATTATGCAGACATATTTTTTGTACACCAAATTGAATAAATCTTATAAAATAACGAAAAATTTAATTTTTTTAGTGTTCATAACAGGGATGGAAAAATTGATAAAATTGTACTTTTTTGATTTGATTTTAGAAAGTACCGTGATACTACCGAGAAACATTTGATACTCTCACAGATTTTTCCAAAATAAAAATTTGATATTCACTTATTTCCACATTTCCCATGTATGTATATATATTCAATGTTTATGTAGTTTGGCAACTCCTTGTTTTTTTTTTTTTTTGTTTTCGTAATTTCTTATTCGTATTGACTTATTGCATTTCCATACAAAACATTTTATGGTAGTTGTAATCAGTAGTTGTATCATTGCGGTGAATATTTCTCTGTACATTGAATAATGTTATTCACCAAATTTGCGAGAAAAAAAAGTTATTAAAAAGGGGGTATATGTGAAAATATTTAAAAATAATGTTCCCATTTTTCGAAAGAAATTGTATAAACAATTTATAACTAAAGTTTAATTACATTAACCTGATCTCTTATGGAATGTGTTTTTTTTTGTATCTTATAAATAAATAAATTTTTAGTTTTATGTAAAAACAAATTAAACATTTAGTTAGTTTTACTTTTTTTTTACCAAAAAAAAATCCCATTTCCATCCCTGGGTAATAAACTTCTTTATGCTTTATCTAGTTTATCTGTAATCGAAATTTATCTATCTCATATATTTACAGAATTATCTACATGATATTAATGAATTTTTGCATGAACTCAATGAAGTTTCGCTAGAACACATCTATTGAAACTTTTTAGTAAAATAATGTAGTTAAATAATAAATGAAAAATATTTAATATTTATTATGTTTCATTAAAAACTTCCCAGCAAAAATGAAGCTGCCAAAGAAGCAATAAAAGCATCACTACTATGGCAAAGGCATCACTACTTTTCTAATGGTTTCATCGATGAATTTAACATTAGCGTGTCATAGGATGGAAGTATTCAAATAGAGCTACAAGCATTACTCATACTTTACTCTAAGGAAGCAATGTTTAGCAATGATTATATATTCTGATGCATGAGTGGAAAATGTTCATATACTTTGTGGTATTTAAGCTTTGATGAAAATTTAATTCATAAGAATGCAGAAAAATAAGTTTCAAGAAGCAAAATTTATGCATTGATTTACAAATACTTTTTATTAAAACAAATAAATAATTCTGTGAAGAAACATTTTTGTAACATTTTTCAAAAATTTTAATGCATTTTTAGACAAATTTTTAAATATTTTTGATAATTTAAAAACTGGCTGTAAATTTTTGAAACACTTTTAGACAATTTTAAATAATTTTTGCACAATTTTAAAACCTTTTTGGCAATTTTAAATAATTTTTACACAATTTTAAAATTATTTTGATAAATTCTGAATTAAAACTAGAAATGGTGTTATGCAAAAATGCACAGATTGCGTCATCATAAATATTTAAGGCTGAACAAATGCAAATGACAGGCCAGCTAGTTTCAATTAAGGGTTAAAAAAATTTGTTTTTCTTGATATTTCAAAACTTTTATAAAAATTGCAAAACTGCATAAATTCTAACCCTCATGAAATTTTAAACTAAAATATAAAAAATGATCCAAAAAATATACGAAATACTATAACTTATGCTTTAGAAGTAATGAAGAGTGATATTTTAAGATATGCACCGGGTTTATATCCAGATCACTGCATTTTAAATATGAACACATGAATTCTTTTGGAAGTGCCTTAGAATAACACCAAAAAATCATAAAAGAATGTCAACTGTAGTTTAGGAAGCAATGAAAGAAGTTATAGTCACAGAATGACTACCATTTTATTTTTGCTGGGTTGTATCATAGAAATTATGAAGATTTTCATTAAAGTAAAAAAAAAATATATATATATATATATTTTATTTACTTTGTGAAGAAAACTTCATTAGTTTACTGAAAAATTGAATTTTAATAAAATTTTTTACAAATTAAAAGGCATCCAATAGAGTTATTTCCGTGTTTAAATTTAACAAAAGTCGGTTTTGACCATTTTATAATTTTCTTACAAATATTTGTTTCCTTCTTGTTCTTTCTTGTTTACATGACAACAAATCTCTAATGGATTACAAAAACAAAAAAAAAAAAAACTATATATAAATCGTACAAAAGTGTATGTGTAGCTGTTTAGATTTGTTTGTGTGTTGAAAGTTTTGTGTTTTTGTTTATTCTGAATGCTTGCAGTATTTTTATCATCATCATCATCTACTCTACAAAACCCAGTTTATAAGAGTTTTTTTTTTTTTTATACATATTCATAAAATATGATATGGGGACTATAAGTAATGGTATATTAGTTGATTCCTCTTCTTATCCAGTCCTTTTTTTTTGTGTACAAAATTATTGTTCTTATATTGGTATCCTTTAATATTCTTTAACATAAATTTTGTTTACCATCATAAATTCTGTAGAAAATACTAAAGAATTCTGCTAAAGAATATTTCTGGTGATTTTTTTATTTTATTCATGCTAAGCATTCTTAAAAAACAAAAAAAGAGTTTTCATTTTCATATTTAATTTGTTATTCACTTTCTTTCTTAGCAACATTAAAAGGATTTTAAAGACCAGAGTTGGTCAAGAGATTGTCATATATTAGTTTTTAAACCGTTTGCCCCATTTGGCAGGAGCCCTTGGGAGAAAAAAATACTCAGTGGGGAATTGGAACCTGTCCCGCGTTAGGTGAAAACAGGACCGGTTTCTAAAATACCTATCAAGGAATACCAGTCCTGTGGTAAGTGAAAACAGGACCGGTTCGGAACAGGCGAATGGTTTAATTATTCATGATATTTTTAAAACGTTGAGGCATTTAGCTTTAGAACATAGAATTAGCTTTGTGTAGTAAAAATTATTTTTGAAGAGACACGCGGTCTAACGATATTTTTTTCATTTGATTTTTACTCTTTTCAGAAATTCTGATATGGATATTGCAATATTTACAAATTTCTATGCCATGTTTTTGTTGCGTGAGTTTAGTGACATGTTCTTTCCTGCAGAGGGGGTTTATTCAACTTTGTTTTTTTTTCTCAAACACACAAAGCTTATAAACTTATTTTATCTCTATTTATACACTGTAAGAAAAAAAGTATAAAAAGTTAGTAAAAATAAGTTCAAAACGATCCGTCAGAATATTTTTCTGAAATCACAAGAATAAGATTATTAAAATCTGCTAAATTTACAAAATCTAAGCTGCATTTCAGTTAAAAAATATCAAGATTTTTTGTTTGTGGACATACGGGACTTGATATAATAAATTTCTAAACTAAAGAGAATTTCCAAAAATTTTTATATTAAACTTTGAAAAATCAAATAAGGACGGTATCTCAAAGCGAAACCGCAGTTCTTTATGAGCTTTGTATGTTTTGTATAGGAGTATAAATAAGAGACACGTATTTCTTAGAGGCCCATTCTTACGTTGAAATTAATTGTAAAGAATTACTCCAATTTCACACATTTACTTTTAAGGAAAGAAGCCCAACTTAAACACTCCGATTTTGATATCCAAAATATGTGATAGAAAAATAATAATATCGACCTAACTTCCCAGCAAAACCACACATTACCAAATAATCGTTAAAGTAATGTATAGCCATAGGGGCCGATGGATTACTTTACACCTTACTTCATCGATGAATTTAACGGGCAATGAGCCTCAAAGTAATGTATATACCTATTACTATAGAGATGATAATGTAAGGGGTTACTTATATGCTTACGAGAATGGAAAAAGTAATGTGTCTAAAAATAGATTTTTAAAAAAGACGAATTTTTATTAAAAAAAAATATTACAAATATTTTATTTAAATTATTTGTAATTAAAAATAATGTGGTCAAGATGGGAATCGAACCAGGGAAATCTGGTTGCCAGCCAACAACTCTACCCACTGAGCTAACGACGCATATAGTATTTGATTGCTTTAAACCTAAATGAATTGTTGCGCTTCGTTTTTTTGATAGTGTTGCCAAAACAAACATACATTACCCTTTTGCTTACAAAAAAACGCAAAGTAATGTATCTAAAAATAGATTTTCAAAAATATTTCAATTATTACCATACATATATAAATCATATATTACGTAATCAATAATGAGTAACTTATTACTTTATGCTTGCAAATAATGAAAAAGGTAACGAGCTATCATAACAAGGTAAAGCATGAGAATATCGCACCCATTCCAAAGTTTTGCTGGGTTGGAGTTCAAAGTACGTTTTATGATATTTAAACTATAGGTTTCTGTTATTTTTTGTGGAACTTTTGCTTTTTGAATTTGCTTTTGTAAATAAAGGGTGGTTAAATTTTAAGGACCGATGTTGATTTTGAATAAAACACAAATTATTTAGGAAATTATTGTCATTTATTTTTATTATGATAATATGGTATGGTTCAATTATGTATGGAACAAAATATCGGCCAAATGGCCGCCGCGACCTCGGCGGCACACCTCCATCCGATGGTCCAAATTTTCGATGACGCTGAGGCATAATTGAGGTTCTATGCCGTTAATGTGCGGAATTATCTCATCCTTTTGCTCTTGAATTGTTGCTGGCTTATCGACGTACGCCTTTTCTTTCAAATAACCCCAAAGAAAGAAATCCAACGGTGTCAAATCACATGATCTTGGCGGCCAATTGACATCGCCACCACGTGGGATAACACGGCCATTGAATTTGCCGCGCAAAAGAGCCATTGTTTCGTTAGCTGTGTGGCAAGTGACACCGTCCTGTTGAAACCACATATCGTCCAGGATCATATCCTCAATTCCTGGCCACAATAAGTTCATTATCATCTCGCGATAGCGAACACCATTCACGGTAAATACTTGGCCGACCTCATGACACACTATCGCGAACAACAGCAATGTTTTCCGCAGAACGAACTGGGCGAGCCTGCACAGGTGTTTTCACAGACCCGGTTTGATGAAATTTGCCCACATTTCTCCCGATTGTGGACACATTTGGTCGATTATGCTGACCAAAAAAAATCACGAAGTGCACGATATGCATTTTGATTTAAACGCCCATTTTTATAATAAGCCTGAATAACTTTTACGCGTTGCTCGATTGCATATCTTTCCATGGTTCAAATTGAGTTAGTCTGAAATTGAGAAATGTCAAATGAAATGCAGAAAAAGACTTGAAGTGGTTCACATTCAACATCGGCCCTTAAAATTTAACCACCCTTTAGAATTTCGAATATATCCGACATGCGGCTGAATAAAAAAATCCTAATTTATGCTCTATATTTCACCTCCTAGATCTGAATAAAGGCTGAAGAAGTGAAACAAGTTGTTTTTGAATTTATTTTCTATCACATATTTGCTAGTTGTTTTTATTATGAACACTCTTCGTTAAAAATAATCTAAAATGCATATTAACTTAATCGAAAATACAATCAAAAAGAGGACTACTGATTTTTCATTACATTCAGCCCATTTTGTTGTTTATTTTTAATCATTATTTAATAATCGCCATTAGTAGTAAAAGCAATCGAAAGTAGTTTAAAATAACCATCAATTTTTAACTGACAAAAAGTAGAAAAAAAACTAGTTTTGTGGTTTGTTTTTCAAATTGAATTTTTTTATTTGTATGTAATTTTACAAAACACAACAGAAACAGATATATATATTTTAATTTCCTATATGTCTATCTATATTTGAATAATTTGTTGTAATTTTATTGAAATAATTTTGTGTATAAACAAACTATTTTGGAAAAAAACAATAAGGAATTATATGAATTTATATTTTTAAAAACAGAAAACATAAAATTTTACATTAACAGAAAATCTCAACTCCTTCTGAATGTCTGTGAATTTTTATAGTTTTTTATATGTTTTTTTTGAATGACTAATTCAAATAGTTAAAAAATATATTTCTATGAATTTTAATTGATTCTTCGTTTAAAAAGAAACTCCACGTATTACTTTTTAAATAAACTACAGTCGGTAACGAAAAATATATTGTGAGTGTTGGATAATTAAATTTTAATAGTTAAAAACTACTGCACTATTAGTTAATTTTACATAAAAATGCAATAATCTAATGCAGAAATTACTTAAAGATGAACTCTGTGATTTTTTAAAAGAAAATATGAACACAGATACAGACTAATAATCTATACAGACTAATAATCTATACAATGCTACGCTAACTCTTTAAATAAGTTTAAAATCTCTAACTATAAAGTTGGACCATTAAAAAGGCGTGTATGTTTATAAGTTTTGTTCCCTCTACAAAATTTCAGTAAGATCTGAGGGTTCTTTGCCCTAACTTTGTTTCCTTGCAAGCGAAATTTTGGTATAATTATTTTCAAATATTTTCCTTTCTTTCTTGCATTAGGAAATTGTTCATTTACGCATTTTTTAATTAGAAAATACTAATTTAGATACTGGAGGTATCAACATAAAGACAGTTGACAGAATTTCAATAAAATTTTTAAAACAACAAAATTTTAATGGAGCATTTTTTTTAGTGAAAAAATTAAAAGCAATACAGAAGTTTATATGATAATTAAACAAATTTAGAAAATTTTTGTGACTCTGGCTGTGATTGTGTTGGATGTTACAAAAGTCACAGTGGCTGTATTTCCCTTGCACTTATAATAAACAATGCATACAAAAACAAAACAAAAACTTTCGTAAGATAAATTAATTTTCGTTTATTTTACAGAAGTTTTTTGTTATTTTGACATTTTTTTTGTATTTTTTGCAGTGTAGAAATGATAAAAGCATTTTTGTACATTTTTAAATTTTTCCAGCTGATACAAAAAAAAATAATAGAAACTATTTTAAAACTGTACACAACAAAAATTTGTGGTGGGCTTGTCGTAAATTGGTAAAGCCAAAAAATTTAAGTTGAACCCCAAAACTAATAAAAAAAAAGAATATGAAAAGTTAAATGGATCATGAATATCAACCCAGCAAAAAAAAAAAAATAACTCTCCACTTCAAATTGAAATGCTTTTTCAATAACCTAAAATTTCTCATCTTTAAAAAAGCTGGTTTAAAAAAAAAGCTGGTTATAAAGTTTTGATATAGCACAGGAAAACGATGAATTGGGGCTACAGACTACTACTTTGTGGGACATTCCTAATAAAATAAAATGGTTTATGAACTTAACACAAACAACTTGACAACTCCAATTGTAACTGTTGAAACATTTTAAAGTTGCTGGTTTTTGAGTTGTACACTATTTTATCACACATGAGCCACAAAGTAGATTTATTATTGCCCCAATTCAACCTTTTTATGTATCGTAAAAAAGGCGGCTAGAATGTATTGTATTGTATTTAAAACCTATTAATTTTGAAGTATTTACTTTACCTTTTTTTTTTTTTGCTGGGAAATATATTTAATAAAATTTTCTTACCCCAAGAAAATATATATATGAAAGACTTAAGGAATTATTAAAAATATATGTATAAGAAAACTTTCTACAACCAGCATCATTGTTTCTTGTGCTTTTTATAAAATTTATTATACAAAAATATGTATATTCAAAGTCTTAAGCCTTTATGCTGTAATTAATATGTTTAATTCTTGGTAAATTACAATACGAATTCTTTAAACCAGATAATAATATACAAAATGATATTTTTCTTTTAAAGAAAAAGTTTATATTAAAATTTCTTTATCTTTAATACGATAAATATAACATAAACGTGAAGAATGAATTCTTTTTGAACTTTTTTTTTCAACATCTTTACAAAAACTTTAATTTCCTTTTTTATGATCCCATCACATTTTTCTTGGTATGTATGAGGGTGTATGTGTGCGTGTGTGTATCGTTGCCTTAACACATCTACATTTTAATAATAGAATGTTAAATTTAGTAACATACTTTTGTGAGACGAAAAGGAATTTCAATTTAATAATATATTTGTTGCTTTAGTTTTTCTTTCTTACTCTTATTGCTAGTTTTCACACATTTATATGCTGTTGCAATAGGACGACAGTTTAGAGAATGGTAAATAAAAATCTTTGAATTTTTAACTTTTCAATATTTATTTGGCTAATTATAATTCTGCCTTAAAGGTTCAAATATCAGAGGCCTAAGCTTTTAAAAATACTACTAAATTTTGGAAATACAAGTTTTTAATTATAAGGAATTTTGAAATTTCCTTTCATACTGATACCACGCTCAGGTCACAATTCTATTAGTTGGGCCTTAAGACTTTTGGCAAAAAATTTTCAAAATTTCTATAAATCAAAACAAATTAAATGTTGTCCCATAGTGGCTCTGTGACAGAGGTAATAATGAATAATAAAAAAAAACTTCATGTTTTTTCAACATGATCTCAATCACTTACATATACATATTATTAGTGTATGCGTAACTCAAGCGTATCATGACAGGTTTGTTCATTCTGTCTTCTTCCGTCACAATGAAATATGAAAGTGTAAAATACTGTTAACACTTCACTTTAGTTATTCATGTGTGTGTGTGTTGTTTGCTGCTTACTTACCTGAAGGAAATGTTGAAAAATGTATTTTTAACAAAATGAATGTAGGGTCAAATGTCTTCAAGTCACCACTTTTGTCGACTATTTTGGGTGACTTTATGGTGACATAGTCAAGAAAGCGTCAACACAGCGTCTACTACACTTTTACATTCCTTTCTTTGCAGCTACAAAACTGTGCTTCTTTGTTTCATTTTGTTAAAAATACATGCCATAGCTGCTTGCAAAATTAATGTTTTTAATAATTTCAAAGATAAATATGCATATAATTTAAACAAAATATATAATGAGCAAAAGTAATTACAAAAGACTTGTGAAAAATTATTAATTTTGTATAAAAATAACTAGAAAGAGGCAACAATTTTTAGTTAAAGTTATAACTCTAGACATTTTGTGGAGCGTGATGAAAATTTTACGGAGCTATGGAAAATTTTGTACTGTTGAAGATTTGTCTACTCCCAAATTAAATTTGCGCGAATAACTTATTTACCTTAATGAAATTTATAAAAAGTTTTCAGAAATAAATGCACCTGTTTAAACTTATTTTCTTTCCTAGTGTGAAAATCCAGTAAAAAGTTCCAAAAGTTTAGACTAGAATTACTAAAATGTACTAGTGAATCTCTGGTTCCTATGTCTACACCTAGTCAATACCTGTGTCTACAGCAGAGAGCTTTGACTTGTATATAAATAGTCAGTAGTACTGGTAACAAAGTCAATAGTGAATCAGTACAGTTTCACTATCGAAACTCTATTTCCAATGTCAACACCTAGTCAATAGTTGTGTAGATTCGCAATGACAAGCACATGTTAAATGTCTACAGCAGAAAGCGTTGGCTGGGGCATAATTAGTCAGTAGTTCTAGTGACAAAGTCAATAATGAATCAGTACAGTTTCACTATCGACATTTCCTTCAGGGTTCCTACAGGGTTTTTTCAGCTTGTTTTCATATGGATGTGTAAATATATAAGTGATAAAATCTTACCCACACATACAATTAAAATAAGAGAACGAAAAAGACGCACACGCATACACATTCAACACTAATGCATTTTTTATTGTTGCATATGACAGCAAGTTGTTGAAAAAGTAGCTTTTAACGTGTACGTTTTTCATACATTCTTGTACATTTTATATAATTGCAATTTAAAGAATTTATTTTTTTTAAATAATTTTATATTTGTTTTAAGCATAACATTTGTCTTAAATGTATTTCACTTGAACTTTGATTTAATGGCTATTAATTATTAGCTAGTAACTAGTATTTTTTTTGTTTTAAATATTTAAGTGTCCATTGCAAATACAAGATTTTTTCTGTTTTAAACGGAAGTAATTTGCCAAATGTGTTTCACCTTTTTCTTCCGCATGACTAAACGATATTTTAAACGAAAACTCGATTTTGCTCATGCCTAAGTACACAAGTCAATTAAATATATATTAACAAAAAAAATAAAAAAGATCTTGAGATTTAAGTGGTTAGGCATAAGAGAATTGCAAAAATGTATTTTAATAACATGATTGTAAACACATAAATATCCTTTGATTCTGTAAATTTTGTACAATAAAAATGTTCAAATCTGCTACCTGCATTCAGATTAGTGTTTCTAAAACGGTTAAACTATTAACCGATTTCTTCGATTAATCGCCACTATTTCAGTAAACATTGAAGTTTTAAACTCAAGTAATTTATTTCATTCGAATAATCAGTTAAAATTGGTCGATTAACTGGTGAAATTTTAAATATAGATAATTTTTCCTTATTTTTTGTCTTAAAACTTCCCAATTTTGTAACTTTGGCCAAAAAAAAAACTTAAAAAGGAAATCTCAGTAAAAAATGAACACTAACTAAAATACAATGAAATTCTTAAAAAATCGAGATTCTTAAGGATTACATAACTTTTTGAAGCAACAAAAATAAATGCTTAAGGATATACGACATATAAGTTTGAATTCCTTTAAAAATTATAGTTAATATAAATTGTATTTGTACACCCACAATATATTTTCCGTTACCGACTGTAGTTTATTTAAAAAGCATTACGTGGAGGTGGTTTAAAATGAAGAATCAATTGAAATTCATAGAAATATATTTTTTAACTATTTGAATTATTCATTAAAAAAACTATAAAAATTTACAGACATTCAGTAGGAATTGATATTTTCTGTTAAATATAAAATTTTATGTTTTCTGTTTCTAAAATTATAAATTCATATAATTCTTTTTTTGTTTTTTTTTTGTGCCAAAAAAGGTTGTCTATATAAAAAATTATTTTAATAAAAGTTACATGGAATTATTCAAATATACACACATAGAAAATAAAAATATATACATCTGTGTGTGGTGTGTTTTTTAAATAACATTTTCAATTCGAAAAAATAAACACAAAAAATCTTTTTTTTCTACATTTTGTTACTACCCAGCAAAACTTTGATAGTGGGTGCGATATTCTCATGCGTTACCTTTTTCATAATTTTTAAGCATAAAGTAATAAGTTACTGATTATTGATTACGTAATATATGATTTATAAATGTAAAGTAATAATTGAAATATTTTTGGAAATCTATTTTTAGATACATTACTTTGTGTTTTTTTTGTAAGCAAAATGGTAATGTATGTTTGTGTTGACAACAAAGCGCAACAATTCATTTAAGTTTAAAGCAATCAAATACTAAATGCGTCGATAGCTCAATGGGTAGCGTTCTTGGCTGGCAACCAGAGATGGTTCGATTCCCATCATGACCAATTTTTGTAATAACTTTTTTTTAAATTCCTCTTTTTAAAAATCTATTTTTAGAGACATTACTTTTTCCATCCTCGTAACCATTTAAGTAACCCCTTACATTACCACCTCTGAAGTAATTGGTATATGCATTACTTTGAGGCTCATCGCCAGTAAAATTCATCAGTGAAGTAAGGTGTAAAATAATCCATAGGGGCTACACATTATTTTACACATTATTTGGTAATGTGTGGTTTTACTGGGTACTTTTGCCGATTATTAAATAATGATTAAAAATAAACAACAAAATGGGTTGAATATAATGAAAAATCAGTAATCCTCTTTTTGATTGTATTTTCAAATAATTTAATGTGTATTTTAGATTACTTTTAACGAAATAATATTGTGTGTGTAAAAGTTAATTTTTTGCTATATGTACAGAAATTTAAAAGTACTAAAATTGCATCCTTAGGCTCATCAATGGGGGTGATGAACGATAAATTTTTTAGTTATTAAACCGGTATTAACCTCCATTGAGATTATTAATGCTTTGTAAACGGTGATAAACTATAATTTATCTTTGGGGAATATGTCCAAGCAAATTTGCCTTTTTTATGAGATTTATGATTATCTATTGACATTGCAGGTTTTTCTTCCGAAAATGCTGCTTTCATTTTGCTTAGAAGGATGGATTTGGAACGGACATATTTGCATGAAATTTTTTCTTTTTTCAAGGGGCACAAAAATTATACTTGAAGTTAAAGCACTTTTTAGCATAACTTCGATATTTTAAGTGAAAATCAGAAAATCTTGTGTTAAACTCATTTTATTATTTATTATCCATTATTTTTTACTTTATTGAACCTTTTTTATGTAAGCGTCTGAATGTGTGCTTGAATGTGTAATGTATGCTCATTAAACTTTAACTCGCACACTGGCATAATTTCTGTTTCGTATTTTTTAGAGGTTGCAATTTAAACAAGCAGTCGTTAGAAAATAAAAAAACATTTTAATGAGATGGTATATGTTTGTTAAAAACGTTCATTTATAATATTAATGCGTATGTGTGTGTGTGTATAAAAAGTAATTTTTTCACAAAAAAGCTGTGACCTGTTAAAAAGAAAAACATATACTTGAGAATTTATTTTAAATAACAAAAAAAAAACAAAATTTTATCTGCATAAGAAACTTTTTAATTTGCAAATTGTGAAAATTATAAAAAATAAATTAATAAAACAAAAACTCAACTCTATGAAATAAAAAAAATAATAAAATAAAATTGTGATAAAAATAGAATTAAATAAAAAGACCTTAAACAAATAATTTTAATCAAACTCAAGTGCAAACATTCCAATTTAGAAATTTAAATAAGAATTTAATTAAAACATCCTCAACTCAACATAGCATTTCAAACACATTCCGACTAGAAATTGAAACGAAAATGTGTCCAAAAAATACCAAAGCTCCCATATTTTTAATTGGTGGTGCTTGTTTCGTTATCGTGTTGGTGGCCATATGCGGCATAACACTCATCAATAACATCAATTTGTCAAATATTATACGTTTAAATGAAAAAGTTGCCAGCGATAGCATGTCACCCAATAATCATGGCGATGATGATGATGATGGTGATAATGACAGTGGCGGTGGAATTCATAACTATAATATGAAAAATAATCATCATGATGAACAACATATAACAAATTATGCACAAAATCATCCGAAAAATATTTATAGATTTGATAAAGAGACCGGTATGATGTCTAATATAATGTCAGAACAAAATCAACAACACAACTCGAATACAAATCCGTCTGTTATGACACCATCACCACCACCACCACCTCCGTCTATGGCTCCTTTAAAATCAACTGAACAAATACCTTCCTCTTCGTCCTCATTGTCTGTGAACGATTCATCTCTAAATGGTTTTTGGCAAAATGGCAAAATTATAGCAAATGAACGAAGTATTGATACTTTACAGATACAAGAAATCAATGTTATATCATCAGCCTCTTTGGAAAAGTTAAAGAATACCAATACAACACAAAGTCAAACTTTTCCATTTACTTCCCCAACATCCACCACTAGCAGCTTCTCCACAACATCTACAACTGTGTGGGATAATGATGCTGATTTAAAGTCGTCAACTATAACACCATTTACATTAACAACACCTGCAATTCTTGTTATAAGTGACAAAAATTATTCCATGATTGATTACGAAAAGCGTCAACATGTTGTTGAGGTGAGTTTTGTTTTCATTTGTGTTATTTCTTGTTATTTTTTTCAATATAAAAAAAACTACAACCAATTTTATGGTTTGTTTTATTAGTTGTTCTTTTTGGTTTTAAACAAAGTTTTATGATGGTGATATAAAAAAAAATAACAATTACATTAAATGCATTTTTTATGTTTATTTTCTGCAAAATTTGATATAAGAAAAATTGTATAAGTTTTGCAACAAAAGTTTTTTATTAGAAACTTTATAATTACATGTTTATGGAAAATTTTGTTTAGTAATATAAATGTAATAATCCTACCCCCTGTTTTTATAAAGCGAACGGAATAAATCTGCTAGAGGAGTTGTGTGTATTTTGTGTTGTGTAATAAAAACAAAATTCATACAATTTCTCTGAAGGTATTATTCCCTTCGCCTTATTAAAACAGATGCTTAATCTAATAAGCAAATTCTTATACCCCATTCATACTGAGACCCAAAATACGTATTTTCGTCATTTTCAAGTTTTCGATTTAAAATTTGTATGGAATTTGAAATTTGAAAGTTGAAAACTAGAAAAAAACGAAAATACGTATTTTGGGGATCAGTATGTTGTTTTACGAAGGAGGTTATTTTAAGCTAAATATTCTGAATTTGATGAACCTTGAGTATGTTGTAGAACAATTTTTTTAATGAACTCATCATGTGCACTCATCCACATTAGGGTGGATGGAATATTGTACCACCCCACTTAAAAAAGTTTGTAAGTTAAAATAACTGAAAATATTATTTAAAAGAAATGCTATTTCATTTAAAAACCGGTCTACTTAATTTTCATTTAAATTAAATGCCATTTGTTATTTATTTTTAAATGTTGATTAATCAACTGACACATCCGTAAGAAGCAAATGATATAATCAGTTAAAATAAATGTCAAAATTTTACCTACCAATTTCTTAAAAAATAAATGATTTTATCATTTATTTGAAATTATTTCCGTTTTTGTATTTTTTATTTTTTTTTTAATACACTCGTACAATACAAAATGTATGTATGCATATGAAGCTATAAACACTTTTTGTATGAATGTGTTTGTATATGTTTGTGTGTTTATGAAGTTCTTGTAATTTGTATTGAAAATTTTGTATATATACAACCAATTTAAATAAAAAAACAAATTGAAATTTAAGAAAATTTAAATTTGTAATAACTGTTACGGACACAAATAAACGACAAGTTTCCGTTTTGTGGGTAAATTTTTATTAAATTTCAAACAAATGAAAAAAAATTAATGAAACTGAAAAAAATGGTAAATGATAGTAAATTATTTCGAATAAATGTATAAAAAAGTTAATGTAGATATTTCTTTAAAAAATAAATGTATTTTCCTTTATTTTTAAATGGAACGGAAAACTTTTTTTTATTAAACTACAAACAGTTAACTACATAATATTCTGAGTGCTGATATAAAAAAGTTATGGTGAAAATTTAAGCCAAATCGAATAACTCAAAACCTTGCACCTTTGATGTCATGATTTTGGAATTTTTTATTCTCGTTTTAACTGTCAACAAATGAACTGCAAAATCCGTAAAAATAAATAATATTTTATTTATTTCACTTTTTTCAATGTCATAAAAAATATTTACAAAGTCGATAAAAATAAAGGACTTTTCATTTATTTTGTTTATTTTAACTCAGACAACTATAAAAAAATAAAAATAATTTTTTTAACAAATCATTTTAAATAAAAATTTATATGTAATTTATTCATTTATATAAATGAAAAAAGGGTTGAAAAAATATATATATTTTTATTTTAACAATTTAATCAATTTAAACACTAATGTATAGATAACTTTTTAAATAAACTACAGTCAGTTACTGTACAAATATTTTGAGTGCAATAATTTTAGAACATTCTTAGTAATGATTAATTTGTTAAGGTAATGTGTAATTTATTCAAAGTGCAAGTACTTACAATTTTTGTTTTCATATTCCATTTTCAATATCAAGTTTTGCTCCGTAATAACTCCGTAAAAATAAATAAAATGCATTTTCAAAGAAAAAAAATGAATATTGTTTTAACGAAAAAATCATGAAAAAGAATTAATATTATAATTTAAAATAAAAATAATCAGAACAATAAAAACTAACATTAAAATCTAAAACTAATTAGTTTTTAATTTTTTTTTAGAAAATCACTTATTTTTTTGAAAAGTTTTCCATCTAAAAAACAATTCGGTTTTTATTTTCCTAAAATTCAGAAATATTCTTATAAATTTTTCATAAAGAGAAACCCTTAGGTTTTCAGTCTGTTTGCTTTTGAAAAACTGAGATATTTTTTCAGTTTCTGTATCAGTTTTAACATTTGTATCGTAATGGAAATTTTATTTATATACACTTTCAGTCGAATGTATAATTATTTTGTGTAGATTTATAACAGTCTTATAAAACAAATTATCATGTAAAACAACAGCAAATATCCAATATTAGGTAAATATAATGTAATGTTTTTGTTTTATGCATAAAAGGTTTTATCTTTAAGATTTATTCTAAATAACGAACACTACCAAGAATTTAAGAATTTTTCTATTTGAAAAAAAAAAAATGATCAGAATTTCAAAATTTTTCATTAAGAAAAGTCCTTTTAATCTAATGATTTTTTATACAGCCGAAAATTCTTTGACTAGAAGGAGAAGTGTTAATATCTGAATATGTTTCTATGTAATTAAAGTTCACACATTGAGTTTTATTTTTTCAATAGAAAAAGTCCTCAAAATCGGATGGTTTTTTCTACAGGTAGAGATCTTCTAAATCTAAGGATATTTGTATAGGAAAAAGTATCCAGAATATAAGTTTTTTCTACAGGAACAAGTTTTTAGTATCTGAAATCAAAAGGTTTTCTTTAAGAAGAAGTCCTCAGTATTTGAAAATTTAACTACAGGATAAATTTAGTAGCATTTAAGAATTTTTCTATTGCAAAAAGCCTTATTAGAAACTTTATAATAAAATATTTATGAAAAATTTAGTTTAGGAATAGAAATGTAAAAATCTTATTTTGATGATTTTTTTTTCTCGAATTCTGTGACGGTTTTCGTAAACAGCTGAGTTATAAGAAGATAGTGTTTTTTTAGGCAAAAGCGTCCAGAATTTAAGGATTTCTCAAAGGATTTATAAAAATGTTAAGATTTTATGAGCTCAATAGCAAATAGATCCACCAGAATCTAAAAAGCTTGCTATATAAAACTCTTGAGATTGTAAAATATATTATAAAAATCCTTGTTAACTTATAGAAAATTGTAATAAATTCTGAGAACTTTTTTATGTAGAAGAAATCCTTTCATTATGGGAATTTGCATATAGAAAAGCCCTCAGAAGACTTTTTTCCTAAAACAAAACTGACAGATTTTGAGCACTTTTTTTTATATAAAATCCCACAGACTGAGTAAATATGTATTTTTCTAAGTACTTTTTCTACAGGAAACGCTTCAGCTAATGAGGTCTTTTGCCTGAATTAAAACCCTAGGATTTTGCGAAGTTTTAGAATAACCTATGTCAATAAGGGTTTTTTCCTAGAACAGCACAAACACTCTGATGGCTTTTTTCTACAGAAAACCCTCAGAATCTGAGGACTTTTTCCTATCGAAAAACCCCTTAGATTCTGTGGACTTTTTCCTATCGAAAAACCCCTTAGATTTTGTGGACTTTTTTCTTTATAAAAGCTTGAGAACATATTCATACAAAAATCTCCAATTTCTGAGAACTTTCGCCTGTGGATATATCCTCAGATTCTGAACATATTTTACTATAGGATATCCAGTTTTATATATTGCAATTTGTATTTATCTGCAGTTTAGACACTAACCTGGTTTAAATTTTAAAAAGGGACTTCGTATTTATGTGGTGTTACTGAACAATTTAAAAAAGTATCAATAATTCACAGATATTCGGAGATATTGTCAATTAAGAATGTGCCAATGCCAATATTCCTTGTAATGCCTGGTGTTGGATGTCTCTAATATCTAAGTAGCAATAAATGTGGGATTCGCTAAATTTTAAAATAAATAAAACGGCTCTAACATAGCTTTAACTAAAGTGACTCCAACTTTACAAAATGTGCATTCAATTTCCCCTTGTTCTTTCGTCTGACTATTTTTAGCACCTTATTTTCCTCCTTTTGTTTAACCCTTTTCCAGTTCGATTGCAAATTCTGTAAAATATGTCCAAACATAAAAAATTATTAGTTATTAAAAAAAAAAGTTAATGCAAATTCATATAACACATAATGTAGAAAAAAATTTATATAATTTTTTAGTTACTAGTCAATAAACATTTTTGCTAAATTAAAGCTAAAATCAAGTGTTATTCAAGCCATGTTTTCCAATTTCAAGCCTTGATTTATACTTTAGTTACACTTTAATTCAATAGCATATTCCAGCAAAACGGACACTGGAATTCAAGTCGAACATTGAGAATATACTTAAATTCAAGCCATGAATCATAGTTGAATTCAAGTTCAAACAAGTCCTCACTTCAAGTTTAAACAAAGCCACAAAAACAAGGTAATAATTGGTTTTACAATTTATTAACTCTTTTTAACATACGAGTACATACATATTTATAATTTTACTTTTGTATATTTAATCTTGATTTTTTGACTCTATATTTTTTTACTCATCTTTTTTTATTTAGAAGCGTATAAATTTGTAGAATCTTTTTGAAACAAGAAAAAACGTAATTTAAGGACAGAGTTTAGCTTCTAATAAATGTGACTTACCTTTTGGTTAAAATCCATGGAAGAAATTCAGATTTTACAAAAATCTTCACAGGAAATTTATAAATTTTAACAAATATTTTACTTTTATTTTAAAATATTGCCAATAAACGAAAAACATGAATCAAATTATTAACTTTTAACTTTATATATTTAAAGCACTTGAATTTTTAACTTTTAAATGTTTATTGGGTAATTTAGATGTGTAAATTTTCTAAATTTGTGCATATAATACTTAAACATGTTTGTCAACGTAAATAATGCTATATTTTGTATGTAATTTATGTAGTTTATTAAATACGAGGGTCGTATGAAAACAACCCGACCTTGAATAGAATAAAACGATTTTTTTTAACGAAATTCAATTTATTTTTCAACATAATCTCCTTTTAGCTCAATACACTTAAGCAAACGTTTTTCTCATGTTTTGATCCCTTCCGAATAATAGGTTTTCTCCAACCCTTCAAAATAAGCATTTGTTGCTGCAATTACTTCATTTGAGCTAAATTTTTTTCCCGCCGAGCCATTTTTTAAGATTAGGAAAGAGGAAAAAGTTACAGGGGGCCAAATCTGGAGAATACGGTGGATGAGGAAGCATTTGGTAGCCTAATTCATTGAATTTAGACATGGCTACGACACATGTGTGTACACGAGCATTGTCTTGATGAAAAAGAACTTTTTTTTTTAACAAATGTGGACGTTTTTCCTTCAATGCCTTGTCAAAATCATCCAATATTTTGCAGTAGTATTCACCATTAATTGTTTTTCCTTTTTGAAGGTAATCAATATGTATAACCCCATGCGCATCCCAAAATACTGTGGCCATAACCTTGTTTGCTGATAATATCGCCTTTGATTTCTTTGGAGCTGGTTCACCACGACGAGTATCATTTGAAATGGAAACACGTGTTTATTTATGGTGTGTTGTGAGTAATCGCGGCACCCATCTTGCGGAAAGTTTTCTCACATCCAAATGATTTTGCAAAATGTTATTAACCCGTTCAATTGAAATGCCCACACTCTCACCAATCTCACGCACTTTCAATCTTCGATCAGTCATTACCATATCACGGATTTTTTCAATCATTTCTGGTGTAGTGACCTCATTTGGACGACCTGAACGTTCGTCATCAAAAGTGCTCGTACGGCCGCGTTTAAATTCAGCTACCCAATATTTTATAGTTGTTAATAACGGTCCAGAGTCTCCATAAACTTCGTTAAATTCCGATTTAATTTCGTCGTTTGTTTTCTTTTTCAAAAACAAATATTTTATCACTGCTCGATATTCAATTTTTTCCATGTTGACAAAAAGCACAAAAGTAACTCAATTCTAACACGTGTAAAATTTGTTGTTAATGGCATATCGTTGCGAAATTTTGAAAGGTGTTATTTGAAGAGTTGTATTTTTTGACAAAATATTTTTTTTAGTTGTAGCAGCGCCATCTTTATTAAAAATCGGGTAGTTTTCATACGACCCTCGTATTTTATGAATCAATTTATGCATTTTGCATAAGTTTAGTTTAAAAATTACGCATTGTATTCAAATCAGTTTGGCCATAAATCAAACAAATAATGATATTGTGATATTTTATTGAGAATCACTTGGAAGAGTTTCTATAATTACATTTTTATTTTCTACAATATCCACATTTTTATTAACCACATATTTTCTTCTTCTCTTTGCAGGTAAATATTTATATTTGTTTAAACTTTATTAAATAGTTTAAAATACTAAAATAAAAATAGTTATTTTTATTGGTAAGTCCATTTTGCATTAAATTTCTTTCAAATATTTTATTCTCGTAAGAATTTTTGTCAATTGATTATTTAGTTGAATAAAATTTTATCAAGCATATAAAATCTTTATCAATTGTTCAATTCACAGCAGGTATTGTATTGTTGTATCTGTTGTATCGTGTATCACTTTACAATATTGCAAAACTGTTGTTGGTAATTTACACTAAAAAACGTGATACAACTTTACAAATTCATTTGCTGTGTTTATTAAATATTGTATTGTCTATCATAATATATCAGTCTCAAGTGAATGCTAATTTTTTCACTTTGAACTATATTTTCTCTTCTTGTTTCTCTAAATTTATAAAACAAAATGTTATCGTATTCTTCTTTACTATTTGACATTTTACCAAGGACCCTATAAACCAGGGTGAACAAACTACCAAATTTTTTGCCACCCACGATGCCATGATGCCAAATGGTGCGACTAAAAAAAAAATCTTAGTCGAGACCACGAAATTCTTAGCTGATTTACAGAAAACTTAGCCTCTAAGAATGTTTGAATTGGTTCAACCCCTGCTAGAGGCTAAGTGTTTCTGTAAATCGGCTAAGAATTTCGGGGTCTCGACTAAGAATTTTTTTGTAGTCGCACCATTTGGTGGCTAAAAATTTGGTTGTTTGTTCATCCTGGTTTATTGGGTGCTTGGTTTTACACCATGAAAATACAACTGACTCTTCACAGCAAAATATTTGTATGTTGTATTTCAATACAACATACAAAATAAAATACCGGTTGTGAGTTGCCAAATATTCAACCGAATTATTATCGCAACCAAATGTCTTCCTGACTCAGATTGAAATGTATGGTTTCAACAGAAATTCTGTTGTATACTAACTTCTGGTGTCCCTCAAGCCCCTCTCAAAACTACCCAACAAGATAGATATTTGAAAAGGGATAACCATTCCAATTAATCGACCCTGCCTTAAGTTAAGGCATTATTCCAAAAATTTTCGTAAATTGTTTATTCGGGTCGATTAATCAGAAAAAATGTCTATTTATCAATGGTACTTTCACTATCTGGTTTAGGCTTTAATCTGGGCTAAAAATCTGACAATGTTTCTATTTTCAAAATATGCATGTTTGGTTTCTGCTTAAACGACAAAGAAAACTTTTTAAGATTTTTGTAGTACAAACCACCATATATGCTCATATAATAAACCATATATGACGATATATGAACACTCACCTTGGAGCCCAATACAATTTTAAGCAAATTTCGTCGACGAGTTCATATGGCACCAATAGGAAAATTTAAGTTATATAGTTAAGAAGTTATGGGCGACTTTGTATGAACACTTTTTTGATATATTGACTTTTTTGCCAATTTTCATAACGTCATATTTCGAAAACCAAAAGGGTTTGCGGTCGAAAGGTTAATGATTTGATAAACCCTACCCATTTACAATATTTGTGGCGAATTTCATTAAAATCGGATATGACAAATCCGAATGCTGTGCGGTTTGAGCTGGAATTGCCCTAGTGTAACTTTCAGCTGGAATACCTCAGCCATTTTTCATCGCATCTTAACTAGTGTTTCCAATTCGGTTAATCGATTAATCGTCTACATTTCGGTTAATGTTGAAACGAATAATTTAACTTAAATAACTATTCGACCCGAATAATCGATTAAAATAGGTCGATTAACCGGTTAAATTTTGTATATGAATTTTTCTATTTTTTTAACTAAAATTTAATCAGATTATTTTTAAATCGACTGAATTAAATATGATAGACAATTTTTATTTTTGTTTCAATTTCATTAAAAAATAAATTTTAAATAATATAAAACTATATTTTCATGTACAAAAATTCAATTAGAGCTTTCAACATCCGTATACATGTATTTCGAGCTGACAAAAGATCTTATCAGAATGCAAAATTTTAGAAAAGTTGGAGCCTAACAAGCACTATGACGTTACTTATGTTATAAAATTGCTTTAAATTCGAAAACTGTATTTTCTAAAATTCTATGAAAACATTTATAAAAACTAGAAAGTAACATGGAATTTTATTTTTATTTGGATTTATCAACAAATTTTGATGAAGTAGGAATTTCAGTAGAATTCAGTTGTAAATTAAAAAAAAATTTTAGAATTAGCTTATTCTTATCGGTGAGGACTTGTCAGGAATATGCGTGATTCTTATATCTTTTCTAATAGATAAACTCTTTAACTCTTAGGTTTAAACCAAGGTAGTAAAAGAGTCAGGGAACAACAGTGGCAGTTCTATTAAACTTTGTGAATTTCACAAAAATTATTCATACCATATTTTAAAGAATGAATTTTTTTGAAGGCAGCTCTTGTTTATTTAAGCATTTTTATTTTTTTTTATTCTGGACAGTGTCATATAAAGAAAATAAAAACCAACTTTTTCGACAAAATGTCCCACTTCGGTAAAACATTATCTACACTTCATTTTAAGAGTTTATTTTCACTGAACACGTCTGACATTTTCTTTTAAAAGAGTCGTCAGATTCCTCTGAAACAAACCCAAGATTAGAAGGCATGAATGACCCTTTAAAAATCTCAGGATGCTTTGATTTGTCCTAAATAAACACTTTAGAAACTAACGCAATAGATTTAACTTGATATTTCAGCAAAAATCAGCTCTTTGTGTTCTTATTGATAAAAGAAATACATTTATTTTGCATTAAACGATTAACAGATTAATCGCCAATTTTTTCGACTAATCGACCTGAATAACTGATTAATAAATTTTCTTAATTTTTCGAATAATGACCCAAGCGATTAACCGGCAGGGTCCAATAATTGGAAACACTAATCTATGGTATTCATGAGCCCTATGCTAAATAAAATACTTTCTAGAAGAACATTTATGCGAAATATTTACGAAATTATCCAAAAAAAAAAAAAATCGAATGTTTCAAAATACATTCGTTTCATGCTTCAATACATTCCCCTAATTTGTTTTGTTAAAAATAAAATTTTTGTGCGCTCACACTTGTATCAGAAAATTTTAAAAATGTCATAAATTTAATTAAGTTTCGTGGCAAAATTAAAAATATTGAGTGACAAAAAAAAAAAAATAAAGAATTATATATGTATGTACTACCCCCCTCCGAAAATTAAAGTAAGTTGTATGTTAACGTACAAAATAGATGTTGTTTCCCCCATGTTATTTTTGTCTAATTTGATACACGCCTAATGCCGACGTACCGATTTTGGTCATACGCTATTATGAATTTTTAATACAATATTAAACAAAAAAAAAAAAAACAAAATAAATAAGTGACTTAACACTTGTCAAAATATATAAAAAAAAACTACAGTGGAAACCCTTTAAGCGGTGTAATGGAAAAATCGAATTATTCATAACCTTTTTTGTATACTTTCTATATGTCAAAAGTGGTTTATAACTAAATTTCGTTAAAATATTTTGTAGGATCTAGACAAAAAAAAATTTTACAAAATGTTGTGTGTATTATCAAATATCTTGTATAGAACATTTTTCTAAATACAAATATTTTTTTTTAAAAAGGCACCCACAATGAAATTGGTAAATAAAAAAAAAATTGTTATTTTTTTAAAAGAATTTTTATATAAAAAAAAAAATTACAAACATTTTAAACAAAAAATCGTTAGAAATCAAATTTGAATTATAGGAAATATTTTTAATTATTAATTCAAATTTTGTGCTACTTTTTTATGTACATTGCCAACTATGATAGTTATTACTGTTAACATATTTAAACTTTCATGATACATTCTTGGGATTTTTTCATTAGCATTGAAATTCATTAGCATAAGTAATGCTAATAAAAACGTACTAATGCCCCCAAAACTAGTTATAATTTATAAAAAAAAGTATTTGTTTACAGAAATAAGGCGGATGTTTAAATTGCTTTACATAGGCCGTTTATTAAATGAATCCCTCGGGATCTTTTCCGGACCTGTCCTATTTTTATTATCGCAGTATATTAACACTCTGGAAGATCAAATATTTCTCCCGTTTTTAGATATCTCGATTATATTTCAAACCCGGTATCTCGAAAACTAAGCGAGACAAGGTAAAACGAACAAAATTTTGGCCTAGAAGTCTATTAATATAATTTTTTTTTTTATTTGTTTTTTATTGATTAAATGTTTATTGCAATGGAATTTAAAAAATCATTAATCAATGAAATCAAACAATAAAATTATTTTAAAAAATGTTATTAAATATAATTTCATGTAATACTAATTAAATCATGAATTAATTGGTTTATTCAATTAATTAGTCCCATGTATGTATAGTATAAAAGAAAACAATACTCACAATAAATATTTAAACTTGTACCATTTTTGACAATAACTGAAAAAAAACAAACTATATTTTGTTGGTGACCATCTATGGAAATGATACATATTTCATACTTTAAAAGTGGGTTGTCTAGTTTTTAAAATACAAAAAAATGACTTGATGATATGGATTTTTTGTGTGTTAACAGATGTGTTCTATTGTTTTTTTTTAATCTTTAAAACAAATTATATCGCACTGGTTCCTCTAAAGAGCATCAAGTTAAAATTTAAAAATTTTCAATAGAGGCAAAAAACTGTTTTTTTTTTCTAATATTATAAAACTTAAAAACAATTATATCATTGTAAGGAAATATGAACAAGAAATATACAACGGTAGTTAGTTTTGCACTTTTTTAAGTAATTATCGAAAGGTTTTTTTGAGTGGTTACTCTTTATCTGAAATTTGTTAATTTATTTAATGTCAACCGTTATGATACTCGTATAAACACAGGCACAACATAAAATATTTCCCTTTAGTTGAAACAAAACTGATCTGAATTGAGCTTCCGTTTGAGGACAACTCCAAATATTTATCTTTAGTTGATACTTAAGCAGCTACTCTTGTATTACAAAAAGGCGAACTGTATTTTTTTTTGGTGAAAGGGTAGAGAAAATGATTTAAGATTTTTACACTGAAAACGACATATTCTTGTAAAAAGTGAAAATTGAAAAAATTTTGGGTTTACTCGCTTTAGATAAACAAGTGCGATATGTAGTTTTACACTCAGAAAAAAAGTTAGTAAAAAAATTTGTAAACAATTTTCAATCCCATTTTACTATTTTTGTACTGATTTTTAATAAAAACAATTTTATTTAGCAAATCTTTTTGCTTTTTACATTTAACAAATTACAGAATTTTTTACAGAATATTTACAAATTTTTGTTGCTAATTTCAGAAATCATTTTACAAATTTTTGAAAACCGATTTGCTTAAATTAGCAGAATAACTTACTTATTTTAAAAAAGTGGATATTGAAGGAAATGTTATATCTAATAATTAAAACTTACACATACACTCACAACATTATTTTGTTAAAAACAACTTAAAATACATATTAAATTAATCGAAAATACAGTCAAAAAGAGGACTACTGAATTTTCATTATATTCAACCCATTTTGTTGTTTATTTTCAATCATTGTTTAATAACCAACAAAAGTTGCAAAAACAATAGAAAGTCGTTTAAAATAACCATCAATAGAAAAAACTACTTTTGTGGTTTATTTTTCAAATTGAAAGTTTTTTTATTTGTATGTAATTACAAAACACAACAAAACACAGACAGATGTATATATTTTTATTGGCTTTGTGCGTATGTATATATGAATAATTTATTGTAATTTTTATTGAAATAATTTTGTATAAAAACAAACTATTTTGAATTATATGAATTTATATTTTTAGAAACAGAAAACATAAAATTTTACATTTAATAGAAAATATCAACTTCTACTGAATGTCTGTAAATTTTTATAGTTTGTGTTTTGAATGACTGATTCAAATAGTTAAAAAATATATTTCTATGAATTTCAATTGATTCTTCATTTTAAAACAAACTTTACGTATTACTTTTTAAATAAACTACAGGCGGTAAAGGAAAATATATTGTGAGTTTACAAACTTAAATTGCCTTTAAACGTTACATGTGAAATGTTACGGAAGTGAATATATCGACTCATGTCTAAAAATAAATAAATAAAGTTTTTTTAGTTCTAAAAATCAGCCCTAAAAAAATTAAAATTTGACACTAAAAGCAGGGACTGAAACCGAACCCAAACGGGTTCAGGTTCGCTGTTTATAAAAATTTTGAATCCGAAAACCCTGAACCTAAAAATAAAACCAGGTTCGGGTTCAAAAATATAAAAAAATATTCTTGCTGTTGATAGAAAATTATAAAAAAATATTACATTTCTTGCATTCCAGTTTGCAGTGCTCGACACCATATCAAGTCCTTTTAAGCAAATATTTGATCACTGCAGAGCTATTTGCAAAAAATTGCGAACACCTAAAATGTCTTCTTTGGCTCAAAAGCTAAACTTAGAAAAACCGTAGTTGACTGTCAAACTAGATGGAATTCCAGTTATGACATGGTTCAAGCCTTATTGAAATGCAGAAGTTTTTGTTCGGAATTACTGAATGCTATGAATGATAATATTTGGAATATTTGTGAAGAATTCGTAGAAGTTTTTGAACCTGTTAATACAACAATGAGATAATGAAACTACAACAAGAACAGATAACTATTTTTATAAAATCTGGCTTAGAGCTAACAAATGATGACAAAACAAAAACATTTTCACAAGAATTATATTTAAATATTATAAAAAGATAAAACCTTTTTATTGCAGCATTATATCTAGATACCAGATTAAAGTTAATGCTAAGTTCCGAAGATATTGAAATTGCTAAAAAAAAAACATATTTTAGAAACAATTAAAATTTTCAAATGGAAAGAGAAGAAGATAATTTTAGGAGAGAATCAATATCTTGTTTTTTAGAAAATAATGAAGATATGCTCGAACAAGTTCTACAAAAGAAGGAACGATTTTCTAAATCAAATTCTTCAAATGAGAGAGAGGGACTCTTGAAATTAATTGCGTTGTCACAAAGAACAAATTTAAAAGAAGAAAACTTAAAAAATATATTATTAAATTAAACGAAAATTTCTTTGAAAAATAGATAAATTTCCTATTGATAAAACATTTGTACTTTTTTTAAATGTTGAACCCGAACAATGAACCGAACTGAACCCGAACCTTAATTATACCTTTCACCAAAGGTGAAAGGGTATATATAAGTTTGTAATTCCGTTTGTAATTTCTAGAACATTGATCTTAGACCCTATAAAGTATATATACTCCATTTCTATATATACTCCAAATCAGCCAGATCGGTTGATAAATGGCTGAGATATTAGCAAAAAACCACCACTACCTCTAATTTTTTCCGTATGTTGAATTTTGCGCATAACAAACACATCCATTTGTTGAAATTCTTTTCTTTCACCTCTTCACTTTTTATACACAAACAACAAATCAATACAAAGATTTTGTCATTTAAATAAAAACCAAACAAATCTCTATGGAACGAAACCTGATTATTTACTTCGCGGGTTCAATACCACCCCCGTCTATTCAACTTTTTTTTGTACAATTTTTTTTTTATATTTTCTTAAGACTTTTTTTTTTTTGTTTATTTTTTGTTTTTTTTTTTTAACTTTAAATAATTCATTTAAATAAAGTTTTAAATTAATAACTAAATAATCCATAAATAGACTAAAAACGTCAAAATGTTTATAAAAACCCTCTGATATAATCAAAATACAAACGGTTTTTTTTTCTATTTTTTGCTCCGATTTAAAAGAATTTATAAAAAGATTTTTAAACCATTTTATTTCTCATATATTAAGAAAATTTTATACATAACTCTCTTTTAGTGCAACTATTTTAGATCATAATTTATAAAAAAAAATTTATAAACTATTTTGCTTCAAATTTTTAAAATTAAGCTAAAGAAATTAAAAATATTTTTTTAAAAAAAATCGAAATAAAATCTCAAATGCAAATTTGCCAACTAAATCAAACGTTTTTGTAGAAATAAAACACATGCAGTTCTAGTGATTTCTTTTAACGATTTGTAAAAAAAATATTTTTTTGGTCGAAAATAGTTTTTTTTTACAACTAAAAAGATTTTTGAAAAAAAATAATATGACAACACTGATTATATTTGTGGTTGTTGTTCTTTTTTTTATCTTATTTGTTGAACTTCTTTTCTTTCACCTCTTTACCTTTTATACACAAACAACAAACACATACACAGATTTACCTAAAAACCAAACTGAACAAATGTGGGCGGGATCTGTGAATTGGGCGTGGCACAAAATAGATTACTTTATATCTTAAGAACGGTAAGACCGAAATTAAATAATCCATAAATGGGCTAAAAACATAAAAATTTTTATAAAAACTAAAATTTTAGAGCTGTTATATGACCTATGGATACGTCTTATATAGCAAAAGATCAAAGATCTTTAGTACAACATATTTGCTAAAAAACTCGGAAATATCGGTTCAGATAAAAAAAGTTATGCCCAAAACATACATTTTTTTTAAATACCTATTTTCTGGAACCATAAAATCTTCCCGAGTTCAAGTTTAATCACCAAACTAAATGGTTAATTTCCTCTTAAAGGGTGGTGAAGGGTATATAAGATTCGGCATAGCCGAATTTAGCCGCTCTTACTTGTTTTTTATTTCGATTAACCCGAACCTGAACCCATTTTTTCAGTGTTTCAGTCCCTGCTTAAAAGTAAAAAAAAAATATACTAAAAATATTTTTCAAAACAGAAATTAGCAAATGAAAAGAATTCGTTTATGTTTTTACAATTTTTAAGCCTTTAATTTTTTTTTTTTTTTTTAATTTTGTCTAAAATATTTTTTGAAAAAAAAAAATAAATAAAATACAAAAAAATTGATGCTCGATAAAAAAAAAGATAAATTTGAAATTTTGTACTATATTAATAATATTTAGTAATTTTTTTTTGCTGATTTTAGCAAACAGATTTTAAATTTCACTTTACAAAAAGTTGACTAAAATTTAGTAGCGGCTACTAACTTTTTCTGCTATTTCATTGTGCACATCAGCAGACATGTGTTGCTAAGATTAGCAAAAAATACCGCTGTGCTCAAATCAGCAAAATTTCCCGTAATAACAGCAAAATTTTCAGTTGCCATTACAGACTTTTTTAGCTAAGTATAGGGGATATATTATTTTTGTAATACCATTTGTTACAATTTATTGCTTTACACGCCTATTCCTACTTGTAAATTTAATACACATGAAATAGTTTGTGTGTTAAAATAACAGAAAATGTCATTTACAAGAAATTATATTTCATGTAAAAACCGGTCTACTTAATTTTCATTTAAATTAAATGCCTTTTGTTATTTATTTTTAAATGAACAACTGACACATCCGTAAGATACAAATGATATAATCAGTTAAAATAAATGTCAAAATTTTACCTACCAATTTCTTAAAAAATAAATGATTTTATCATTTATTTGAAATTGTTTCTGTTTTTGTATTTTTATTTACAAAATGTATGTTTGCATTGCTATAGACACTTTTTATGGTAATGTGTTTGTATGTGTATTTATGAAGTTCTTTTAATTTGAATTGAAATAATTTTGTATACACTTAAAAAAGTTTGTAAGTTAAAATAACTGAAAATATCATTTAAAAGAAATGATATTTCATTTAAAAACCGGTCTACTTAATTTTCATTTAAATTAAATGTCATTTGTTATTTATTTTTAAATATTGATTAATCAACTGACACATCCGTAAGAAACAACTGATATAATCAGTTAAAATAAATGTCAAAATTTTACCCACCAATCCTTAAAAAATAAATGTTTTTTTTCATTTATTTGAAATTATTTCCGTTTTTGTATTTTTTGTTTTTTTTTTTAATATACTCGTACAATACAAAATGTATGTATGCATATGAATCTATAAACACTTTTTGTGTGAATGTATTTGTATATGTATGTGTGTTTATGAAGTTCTTGTAAATTGTATTGAAAAATTTTGTATATATACAACCAATTTAAATAAAAAAACAAATTGAAATTTTTTGAATATTTTTTTTGAAACAGACAGCAAACAAAATTTAAATTTGTAATAACTGTTACGGACACAAATAAACCACAATTTTCCGTTTTGTGGGTAAATTTTTATTAAATTTCAAACAAATGAAAAAAATAAATGAAACTGAAAAAAATCGGAATATTATGTAGTATTCTGAGTGTATATACAACCAATTTAAATTAAAAACAAATTGAAATTTTTTGAATTTGTAATAACTGTTACGGACACAAATAAACCACAAGTTTCCGTTTTGTGGGTAAATTTTCATTAAATTTCAAACAAATGAAAAAATAAATGAAACTGAAAAAAACGGTAAATGATAGTAAATCATTTCGAATAAATGTATAAAAAAGTTATTTATTTATTTATTTATTTATTAATCATATAATTACAAATTATATGTTAATACCCTAACCGAGCACTAACAACAAAGGCCTTCGGCTCGTTGTAGCGAAAACAGACCAGAGCCTCTGGTGGGAATTGAACCCACGACCCCCGCATTGATAAGCTAGTACGCTACCAACTAGCCTACCGGGGCGCTCATAAAAAAGTTAATATAGATATTTCTTTGAAAAATAAATATATAATCCTTTATTTTTAAATGGAGCGGAAAACCTAAACTATAAACAGTAAACTACATAATATTCTGATAGTACTTGTGAATTAATCATTTTTCTTTAATTATCTTAACATAATTCCATAAATTTTTTTCTTATAAAAAATTTTACCGATTTTTAAAAAACCAATAAAAAATTGTTCTCATTATGTCTTGTAAAGTATGTATGGCATGTTCAAAATTCACAATAATCTAGGGAAACCTATAAGCAAGTTTTCCTTGTCAGACGCTCCTTTTATTTAACATATTTCCAACAATTTATTTAACATTTACCATTGAAACGAAAGACTAATTCATCATCAAGTTAAATAACTATGAACTTTTAAGGCCTTCAAGTATGCAACGATTTATTTTATTTACTCCTGAGTATTTATTGTTTAAGTATTGATTGCCATATTTTTCTTCTTCTTTTTCAATACAATACAACCTTTGAAAACTTTTTGAATATCAATTATAGATATTTTTATACTTTGAGTTTTTTTCTTGTGTTCTATGCAAGTAGTCATGGAGTCCACACCACAAAATTAAAAGACAGACAATCTATATATATATTGGTTAGTAGGCTAAAAATAAAAGCAATACACCTTTATATTCTTTTGATTTTTCTTTTATTAACTTTGTACAAGGTTATATATTTTTGTTTCGAGATTCTTATAGTTCTCATAATTCTTATGAGAAATACACATATTTGTTGTAACTACGTATGGATGTAGTGTTGTAAAGTGTTTTTATTTTCATCGTTAAACGCCTTTTTATTTCTCATTTGTCTTCTTTTTTTTATACAGTTCCCACTTTAGTTCAAATAAGACAAGACATTTGTTTTCTAAACTTTAAAACTAAAGCTATTGCTAACTAAAGTTTGTGAAATGTTCAAGGTCAATTTTGTAAACAATTTTTTTTTCTTGTTTTCGTTTGAAAAATGTGTTTTTTTTTATAACAGTGCAGTTACATTGCTAGTTTTCAATGAAATGTAAATATTTTTGAATTTAAAACTTAATACTGCAATTGATAGAAATTCAAGAATTTCTATTTAAGAGTGGGTGCGAACTGGCTTAATACAATATAAACTAAATTCAGGCTGCCAAAAGTTTTAAACCCTTTTGTCAATTTGTATTTAGTTTGCCACCTTACACAGGGCCTTAAGATACAAATAAAAATTGTTCGTGTTAAAAAAAAACTAATACAAAAATTAATGCCGCACACCCCGACCGACTATATGATACCCTAAACATAGTATAATTTGTGTCAAATTTCGAAAAGCAGTCCAAATTCCGGGAATGTTCCTGTTCCTCTACAGAGCAGAAAATATAAAGATAAATTTATAAAAAAAGGTCATTGAAGCTAGATAGTCAGCAAGCCAGCCAGAAATCCACCTAGCCACCCATCTAGCCAGCTAACTAACCAAACATCCAGCCAGCTCGCTAGCTTAGTTGGCTTGCTAGCTGGCTGGGTGGCTCATCCAGAGAAAATATTGGTTGCAATTCGATCAAAACCATTAACATTTATATGTAAGGATTTTATTTTATTTGGAATAACCTATAATCCATTATTATACCAAACATATGGCATTGAGAATTAAAAAAGAGGTAAAAGGAAGCAAAAAAGAATACTATTAGTACTTCCAATTTCCGAGTTCAAATCCCGGTAAAGGCAAACTATTAAAAAAAAATACATATATATTATTATAAAATGTTTAAATAACAAATATTTCAAATAAAGTTAAACTGTGGTGCAGTGTGTGAATTATGAATCTGGGTGCCAATATTCAATACCGGAAAAATCTAAGAATCAAATTTTTCTTAAAATAAAATTGTGTGTAACGTAATCATTTTTATGTGGAATATAAATATTAAATTAGACAACTGAATATTGGCTTTCACAATTAAAAATATAGTTTAATATAAAGATAGTTGTCGTAACCGCCAGAATTCGATTGGCCAACAAATTCGGTGGCCACAACTGATACTGGGTGCTGACTCGCTAGCTGGCTCTCTTGTGAAGATATGTGTAATTAAATGTTAATCGCAATTTAATTTCTAGAATTTATTAGTTTTATTTTTTTTTTGCAGTTATATAAAAAAACAAAAGCTTTAAAAAGTTTCTGATTTGAATTTGTTTACAGACAAATCGAATATAGCGTTGCGGTATTTATTAAAAATATATACTTTCGGTTGGACTTTAATATTTAACAATATTATGTACACAAGGACTTTAAATTAAATAAAGAATAATCACTTTTGCGGGACATGAAACATGACATTTCTGGACGTTTCAACGTCAGCGTTAAAATAAGAAACAAAACAGAAAACAAAAACTACTTTAAAAAATTAAAATAACGTGAGAATTTAAGGCAACAAAAATTAAAAGTAATTTTAAGTTTATTTTGCGTTGGATTTTTTTTTTCTTCTTCTTTTTGCATTTTTAAGAAAGAATTCATTTGTAATTTAAGAACTGATGAAAGTACAAGTAAAATGAAAATATAAACAGAGACAAAATAAGTTTCAATAGAAATTATCATAAACATTTTAGATGTATGATGATAATAGAACTAAACAAAAAAAATATTCTATTTTAACAGTTTTTTATGTTTATTATTTTTCCTGTTACATGACCCCCAGAGTGCTATTATTAGTAGTATTGTTGACTGACTTTTCTAGACATCGTAAAATAATATTATTGGGGATCATGTTTAGTGTTGTTTTTTGTATCTATTTTTATTTTTTTTTTGTGTTTTTGTTGTTGTAATTTTGTTTAAAAGATGTAAATGTTGTTGCAGCTGTAATTACTTAAGGGACAATATTGTAATAAATGACTAGATGGTAATATAATATTGAAAACAACATCAAGAAATATATTTTCATTAAATCTTGAGCATAAAATTAATCAGAAATTTATTAATTGTGTTTGTTTTATAAAACCAGTTAAGTCTTAAAAAAAAATCTTAATAAATCTATTTTAAAAGTGCACGTCGCATGAGTGGTATTCAAATATTACTCATACGCTATGTCGACATTAAAAACTATTAATTTACTTTTTAAACCCTTATTTTGACTGTAAATCAGTGCTGTTCATTTGATGGGACAATTGTCCCCTGCTCAACTCACATGTATTCTTACGCTCTTGCTTTTAGTCGTCACTGAAACAGCGACGAGTGAACATGTGTAGCGGATGTATGCTGATTTTTTTTCAATGCACTGAAAAAAATTAATAGCAATGTACGAAAAATATTTTGTGATACTACAAGATCTATAAAAATCTTTAATAGACTTAATAAAAAAACCCATTTTTTTAAATAAAAGTTGAAATGTTTTGAAAAATTCGAGTCCAATCGTTCATTCACTTATTCCGATCAAATGTATTTGTTTTTCCATCCGAAAATTGCATTTTTTTTACAGAATAACATAAGAAATCCAACATATTAAAGATATTTTAATATTGATTAAAAAAATCTTCAACTTTTTGTTTTTATACAATAAAAAAAAGACACCCTAATGTATATATGTATTTTTTTTTTTCCTTTCAAAAATTTAATTTTTGTTTAATTTTTATTTCTTTAAAACAGTTTTACACAAAAATTAACAGTTTCATATTTTTAATAAAAGAATAAATTCATTCAGTTACTAGCACTGCTATTAACCCATTGAACATTTCTTACAGTGCAATTCTCATTTTCTCACAAACACAACTACATTTTTATTTTTGAACAACACTGCTGTAAATTAATGACCACCCCCCACTACGTATGAGTAATATTTGAATATAGTTTAACACTCATACGCAGTGTTGGTCTACTTAATAACAAATACATAGTTGAAAATTCTTATAAACACTCATACGCCTTAGTGGACGTTTAAAAAAAAAATGTTGGAAATTGTAAACAATTGAACATATTTTCAAGTTTTTATCATCTATTGTCTTTTTATTTTTTCAATAGAGTCTTGTTACAAAAAGACAAAAAAAAAAAAACTTTTCTACAATTGTTTCCAATTTCTATGGTGGCAAACTAAAAAACTTATTTAAACTTTCAAGTCAATCAATTTAGTTTTTTGTGCTAATTCATAATTTGTTTGCCTTGAAGTTTGTTTTTTTTTTGTCTATTTCTTCGTTTTGAGTACATTGCATCTGCTATTCCATAGTTAGTTATACAATAAAAACCTATAGAAAATATATTTCGTCTTGGTTACACCACGCGCCAAAGTTTTATAACAACTTTTCTTTTTATTTTTGGTTTTTCTTAAATAGTTTTTTGTTTTTTTTTTCGTCACAAAACTTCTCAAAGCCTCAAGTAATTTTGTGTAGTTATGGTAACAGCAACAATAATAAGTAGAACATTTTTGGTTGGTTTTTTATTTATTTTTCTATTTTTTTTTTTTTTTTTGTTTTTTTAAAGATAAATTGTTAAGAAAGTGTTCCTTGTAATTTTCGGTAAATATTTAGGTTATAGTAGTACCAAATATGTTTTTGTTTAAATTTTCTTAAATTTAAAGTGGGTTGCTGGTTGATTGTTTTTTTTATCAAGGTTGGCTATCGATATTAATATCGGCTACGGTTTTTGTACTGGTATAATTTTGATTATGGTTACTAATAATGTTTTTGAAAAATAACGATTCAGGTACCTATTATTTTATTATATGAAAGTAATGAACAAAGTTATAAGCAATTAACAATCGGACACTTAAAGTGATCGGTCCTTGCTGAGAAGGATGAATGAACGTGCGTGCAATTTTCTAGGAGGAGATCAATTGCACTTTCTGGCGTACTAGAGGATTTATGCGAAAGAACCTGTCAGTTAACAAACGTAAAAAACCTGTCACAGACCGAAGAAAAGAAACGTGTCACAGAACTAATGCAAAAGACCCTTTAACAGAACAATACCTAAAGAAACTGTCAGAAAAAAATTATGAGAATAAAAATGATAACCTCTGAATTACAAGAGTTAGCTTGCGCCGAAAGGAATTATCCCGGGAAACATCACATGACCGGTTCATTGTACCGGTTTTTTTACACTCACCAAAAAAAGTCTGTAATGGCAACTGAAAATTTTGCTGTTATTACGGGAAATTCTGCTAATTTGAGCCCAGCGGTATTTTTTGCTAATTTTAGCAACACATGTCTGCTGACATGTAGTACAATAAAATGAGTAGAAAAATTAGAAGCCCGTACTAAATTTTAGTAGACTTTTTGTAAAGTGGAATTTAAAATCTGTTTGCTAAAATCAGCAAAAAAAATACTAAATATTATTAATATTAGTACAAAGTTTTAAATTTTTAACGAATTTATTATTTTGTTTTAATTTGGTAATTTCTGTTTTGAAAAATATTTAATTCAATTTTTTTTTTACTTTTAAGGTTAAATTTTAATTGTTTTTAGGGCTGATTTTTATAACTAAAAAAACTTTTTAGTGCTATTTTACGTGGATGTCCTCTTTTTAGACATGAGTCGGTATCTTCACTTCCGATCCCTTTTTTAAACCTATGTAACATTTTAGGGCAATTTAAGTTTGTATGTATAAGTTTTAATTATTAGAAATAACATTTCCTTCAATATCCATTTTTTTTGCTAATTTTAGCAAATCGGTTTTCAAAAATTTGTAAAATGATTTCTGAAATTAGCAACAAAAATTTGTAAATATTCTGTAAAAACTCTGTAATTTGTAAAATGTAAATAGCCAAATGATTTGCTAAATAATAATGTTTTTACTAAAAATCAGTATAAAAATAATAAAGTGGGATTGAAAACCGTTTACAAATTTTTCTACTAACTTTTTTTTTCTGAGTGTATATTAAAACGCCCGGTCACTTTTACACGGGCTTCCCAGCAAAAACATGGTTTCAACTACTTACCAGCCTATTTACTCGCTTAATTACTTTTGTTACAAAAAAACACAAAGTAATGGGTGATCATTACTCTCTCTTTTACGAATATCCAAAAAATAAATATATAAAATATAAATACAAATATCCAAGACATCGCGAGTAAATAGGATGGTAAGTAGTTGATACCATGTTTTTGCTGGGCTTGTCCTAGGAGGGGGTCAATTTTCCTCTATGACATGTCACAGAGGGCAACGCAAAAAAAAACATGTAATGACTTTTAAACCGGTCACGTGGTAGGTACTTTAGGAACCGGTCCTATTTTCACCAAAATTTAATCTTAAAATAAACTTAAAAATTAATAAATGTTTATAAAACAGGGAAATTTATATGAAAGAGGAACAATGTAAAGAAATAATGCTTGTGAGATGTTTTTCGTTCGCTTCGAGATGAAATTCATTTTAAATGAGTAGAATAATTCTAATTTCTGTAATCATAGAGAATACACCGAAAAAGTTTTTAGACCCTAGCTTGACGGTAAGCTACGACATTCATCAACATTCTTTGCGTCCATTAGTGTTACAAGCAAATATATTTTATTAAACTTACAACTTTAAAGGAAAAAGATTTTTAAGAACTAATACATGTTGATTATTGAGTTATATTGAATTAACTTACCAACCCTAGCTGTGTTAAGTAAACTCCATTATTATCTTGTATCCAAATCAGTTATCAGCTGATATTTAATCACATGTGTTTGCTTTCTCTTTCCCTTTTCCAAATGCAAGAATAAACGTCGAACTTTCTGGTTTACATGTGTTTCCTCTCTAACATTTTTTGATCAACTCCAAATATTTATTGTTGGCTGTCTTAAATGATCCTAGTAAAGCTTATAGTTGGTCTGTAGATCAGATTTTCTTGTTCAGGTCAAGATCATGAACATTTTCTTAGAAAATTAAAAAAATAAAAACAATAAATTCAAAATATTATTGTAACTTTTTGGATCCATTGAAGGTGGATATTCAAGAAAAACGACCTGATTTACAACACTAAAAATTTATTTTTCATCAACAAATGAAGTACGAATTACTTCAACACCCACATTATTCTCCTGATTCAGCTATCTGCAGTGTTTCCAATTCGGTTAACCGATTAACCGATTACTTGATTAATCGCCCCTAGTTCGGTTAACGACGAAACAAACAATTTAAAAACCAAATAATTATAAGATCCGAATAATCGACTTAATTAGGTTGATTAACCGGTAAAATTTTTAATATGAACTTTTCTGTTATTATTCTTAAAACTTCGTAATTTTCTTAACTTTGACAAGGAAATTGTACACCCACAACATTATTTCGCTAAAAACAACTTAAAACACATATTAAATTAATCGTACATACAACCAAAAAGAGTACTACTGATTTTCTATTATATTCAACCCGTTTTGTTGTTTATTTTTAATCATTGTTTAACAATCGACAAAAGTAAAAACAATAGAAAGTCGTTTAAAATCACCATCAAATTTTTACTGACAAAAAGTTAGAAAAAACTACTTTTTGGTTTGTTTTTCAAATTGAAAGTTTTTTTATTTGTATGTAATTTATATTTTTATTGGCTTTGTGTGTATGTATATTTGAATAATTTCTTGTAATTTTTATTGAAATAATTTTGTATTTGGTAAAAAAAAACAAAAAGGAATTATATGAATTTCAATTTTTTGAAGCAGAAAACATAAAATTTTACATTTAACTGATAATATCAACTCCTACTGCATGTCTGTAAATTTTTATAGTTTGTGTTTTGAATGATTGATTCAAATAGTTAAAAAATATATTTCTATGAATTTCAATTGATTCTTCATTTAAAAACAAACTTTACGTATTACTTTTTAAATAAACTACAGTAACGGAAAATATATTGTCAGCAACGGAAAATATATTGTGAGTGTAGAAAAAAAACATCAACTAAAATACAATCAAATTCTTTTCAAATCGACTGAATCAAAGCAAATGTTATATAGGCTTTAGGAAATATGATAAGACAATTTTTATTTTTGTTTTAAAAAACAACTTTATCGACAGAATGTCCCACTTCGGTAAAACACTATTTACACTGCGTTTTAAGGGTTTACTTCGATTGAACACGTCTAACATTTTCTCAGATTCCTCGTCAGATTCCTCTGAAAAAAGATTATATGGCATGATTCTCAGAATCTCAGGATGCTTTGAAACTAACGCAATAGACTTAACTTGATTTTTCAACAAATAGCAGCTCTTTGTGTTCTTATTCAATAAATAAATACATTTATTTTTAATTTCCTCATTTTTCGAATAATAACACGGTGTTACAAAAAAGAATGAAGTCGAAATCCCTGGGACATCATATTATTTTTCTGGTAGGTATTGTCGAGTAGAACAAGAATCTGTATTTGAAATTTTCCAGGCACGTCAGAATTTTGAGATACGGGTAAAAAACCGGTTTTTCGGACCTCTATGCACTTAATAACGGGTAACTCAGTTGGTTCTCAACCGATTTTAATTTTATAAACGGATTTGGATAGAAGAGACTTATACCTTTAAAATCATATGTATGGTTATATGGTTTGATCCAAAAATATGTGTGTATTTCTGCACCAAAGTCATTTTTTTATCACTTTTTTCGACATTTTTTAACTTTGGCGATATTTTTACGCACTTTTTTATATGGGAACCGTACAGCTTTATAATTTATATTAGTAGCATATTTAGTTAGGAGTAAAATGCAATTTACGGTTTTAAAATCCGTTAAAAAATGACTAAGTTATTAAATATTGTATCAAACCAAAATTCTTGCAAAATACAAATTTCTTAATATGATGCTCCTACGCATTATTTTATACAGAAATTTTACTGAGTAAAATTCAACTTTGTTTTAAAAACTCCGTTAGAAATAAAGAGAGTTATTAATTTTGTTTTTAAACCTAAATTTTTGCATAATTGCTTGCACATTATTTTTCTAGTTGCTCTTTGTCTAGTGATGTTTTGCTAGAAGTTAGCAGGTAAAATTTTGTAAATGCAATGTGGAGCAAATTGGGACAACAGAGTTTGCCAAACTTTTTTTGCTTGGAGTCAGATTGTTATTTGTACAAAACTTTACATTCCGAAAACTGAAAATTTTAAACCTATAGTTAAAACCTAATAGTTAAAACCTTTAAATCGGCGATAATTTTCCATTTATGAGCGGTATAGTTGATATTTCTAAGTATTTTTGTCATCACTTCGTAGGTTTCTTTAGTGTTTGTAGCATACGCGATTGGAACAGGTGGTAACTTATTCTGGTTATGTAATAAAACTGCTTTCAAGCCTAGAGATAACAAATCAGATTTTATAAAACAGAAATAAAAATTTTTTTTGGATTAAACATACTTTTACATGAACCATCAATGAAGAGTCGCCATTCGTATGCCTTATAGTTTTGATTTAGTGCCGAAAATAATTTGGGTACATCTCCGCAATAAACAAGATTACAATCATTTTCATTCGTCTTAAAACTTTCTTCAATTGACACTGTATGGTCACTCCTTCTACAAGTTGTTACACGAAAATCTTGATCCACCAAATTCCACTGTTTTAATCGTGACCCGAGAATTTCACATTGTCGTTTTGACAAATGTAAATCACGAATAAGATCGCTGAAATCTGCATTGGAAATTAGATGCTGTTCCATTGAAGAATACTTAGGTGGAAGGTACTCTTCATCTTTCAAATCTTTTTCAATTTCAATAGCAGCTTTGCTAGTTGTGGGAACTTCATCACTTACATATATCGGTTTTGTTACAGTTAAAACATTTGCCTATTTGACACTTTTGCGCGTTTTAAAAGAGTAACCTTTTGTATTGGTTTGACAAAAATAGCAATCATCTGGTTTATGGTAGAGCTGATGATGCCAAATCATAGGTGTCGAAAGGTGTAAAGTAACTGACGGCTTTTTTAATGTTCTACAGCAATAATCACAAATAAATTCAGGTTCATACCAGCGACTAAATTTATAAGAGCGATTGAAGAGTTTGTTATATATTTCCACCACTCCACCATTGTTTCTAAAATCACGTCTATGATCGATATCTACCAGTAAACCACAAATATAACAAAATTTATTACATCTGTCGCACATTTTCTATTTTTAATAAAATTTATTTATCGGGATAAATTCAAATTTAATTTTAATTGCACTTCACTATTATCAAATGGCTAACTTTTTTATTTATTTAAGTAAACAAAAGTGATAAACAAAGCAAATTAAAAAAACAATACTTTTACATGATTTAAGCTAATTGTTGTTGTAATTCTAATTTGAGTTTAATATAACAGTGATTTACAATTTATAGTCCTCAGAGTATATCAATCACATTTATTATAGTTAGTATATATCAAAAAATATACAGTGCAAATAAAATACCACTTATGTTTAAATTCATTATTTTATATTAACTAAGAAAACCCCTCCAAAATCTTTTTTAAGAAACATTTTCAGTTTTCGGAATGTAAAGTTCTGTACAAATAACAATCTGACTCCAAGCAAAAAAAGTTTGGCAAACTCTGTTGTCCCAATTTGCTCCACATTGCATTTACAAAATTTTACCTGCTAACTTCTAGTGACAGAGAGCAAAAAAAAAAACTAGAAAAATAATGTGCAAGCAATTATGCAAAAATTTAGGTTTAAAAACAAAATTAATAACTCTCTTAATTTCTAACGGATTTTTTAAAACAAAGTTGAATTTTACTCAGTAAAATTTCTGTATAAAATAATGCGTAGGAGCATCATATTAAGAAATTTGTATTTTGCAAGAATTTTGGTTTGATACAATATTTAATAACTTAGTCATTTTTTAACGGATTTTAAAACCGTAAATTGCATTTTACTCCTAACTAAATATGCTACTAATATAAATTATAAAGCTGTACGGTTCCCATATAAAAAAGTGCGTAAAAATATCGCCAAAGTTAAAAAATGTCGAAAAAAGTGATAAAAAAATGATTTTGGTGCAGAAATACACACATATTTTTGGATCAAACCATATAACCATACATATCATTTTAAAGGTATAAGTCTCTTCTATCCAAATCCGTTTATAAAATTAAAATCGGTTGAGAACCAACTGAGTTACCCGTTATTAAGTGCATAGAGGTCCGAAAAACCGGTTTTTTACCCGTATCTCAAAATTCTGACGTGCCTGGAAAATTTCAAATACAGATTTTTGTTCTACTCGACAATACCTATCAGAAAATTAATATAATATCCCAGGGATTTTTTTTTGTAACACCGTGTAACCTAACCGATTAACCGGCAGGCTTGAATAATTGTAAACACTAGCTAACTGTGACTTTTACCTGTTCCAAAGTCTAAAAAAAAAACTTTTCGAACGACCCTCTTATTTATTGTACATACAGATTATGCTTTAATAAAACTAATGGTTTTTTTTTACTAACATGGTACATTAGTTAAAAAAGGACTTTAGTTTAATGTACAATATAATTTAATACCACCAATACCAAGATCTCAGCAAATGCACTTAAATTAATGATATTGGTAGCAATGCAATCACCCATACATAGAAAAAGTTAAGTAGTATTTGGTAGTTGAGTGTGTGTGTGTGTTTTTACTATAAGTTAGATTTGCTGTTGGTCCTTTTGTGAGTATTATGGTAAATTACCAAACATTAGTGTTGAGAGAGAGAGAGAGAGATAGTCTTTTGTATAAAACATACATATATACCAGGGGTGGGCACGTATTTAACACCAAGGACACATTTAGGTTTTTTCATAAATGATAAAGGGCCCAGCAAAACTTTGGTAATAGGTGCGATATTCTCATGCGTTACCTTGTAATGAAAGCTTGTTACCTTTTTCATTATTTGCAAGCATAAAGTAATAAGTTACTCATTATTGATTACGTAATATATGATTTATAAATGTTAAGTAATAATTGAAATATTTTTGAAAATCTATTTTTAGATACATTACTTCGTGTTTTTTTTTTGTAAGCAAAAGGGTAATGTATGCTTGTTTTGATAACACTAGCGAAAAAACGAAGCGCAACAATTTATTTAAGTTTAAAGCAATCAAATACTAGATGCGTCGATAGCTCAGTGGGTAGATTAAAATAAAATATTTGTAATAATTTTATAAAAAAAAAATCCACTTTTTTAAAAATCTATTTTTAGACACATAACTTTTTCCATTCTCGTAACTATATAAGTAACCCCTTACATTATGACCTCTAAAGTAATGGGTATATACATTACTTTGAGGCTCATCGCCTATAAAATTCATCAATGAAGTAAGGTGTAAAGTAATTCATCGGCCCCTATGGCCAACATTACTTTACCCATTATTTGGTAATGTGTGGTTTTGCTGCGGACCGCATCATATTTACAAAAGTCAAAATATATATCGTCATCGAAGCTACAGTGAAAGCTGGCTTGCATTTGTTTAATTTTTTAATAAACTTAGTGAACATTTTTTGCATCCGGTTACTTCAATTGAATATTAATGTTCACAAAAAAAAAATTGGTTAATACAACTGACTTTTACGAATTAATTTGTTGCAGCATCTAAAATATAAATTTATGTGTATGTAGGAGCAGCAACAAATTTTATTTCTCTGTCATAAATATAAATTTTAAATAAAACTATAATTTATGAAATTTTAAATAAAACTATTTTCTCGTCAAATCGAGCGATTTTGAAACACTTGGTTAGAGATTTTTTATAACATTTTAATGGGTATGTATTCGGGATTTTGAAGGATTTCGGACAAATTTTGCTAACAAAAATGTTTGTTGAGCCGATTTGAATCGACTTTGAGTGCAAAATTAAAAAAAAAAAAGTCTGAGGTGAGCAAAGAATTTATCTCCAATTTCTCCAAGGAAGAAAAACTAAACAACTATCGTTTTTTGACCGAAATGTTTGGTTGGGTTACATAATGTCCCATTTAAATTTAACCTCCACTTGACTATTATTTCGGAAACAACAACAACAAATCTGTCAGTTTAAGTTCCAATTAGTGGCTAGTGGGTCATTGAGAAAATGGGGCTTAGAAATTAAGAATAGTAAATTGTTTATCTCGTGATAAAATTTCACTAGTACTTTAATGACCTCATATCGTAATTTGAATTCTGAAAATTCAAAGCTTTTTTTTATTTAATAAGAACAACACCTGTCACTATTTCATTAAAAAAATTATAGTTTTGTATATAATTAATTTGCCTGAACATAAATTGTACTAAATTTTTAGTAAAATTAATTATCGTGAAAAACAACTTTTATATGGAGTATAAAAGTTTTTCCAAGTCAAACCCGCACAAATTATGCGTTAGCGGAAAATCTAGCTAAATTTTGTTATTCAGTCTTCTTGTTTTGAAGCATTTTTAATACAACATTCGTTTGGCAATACATATTGTTGAATTTTTATCCTGAAATTGAAGAATTTTTCGGAAAATTTTTAATTTGTAATTTTTCAATAAAAATTTTAATTTAGTTATTTTCTTTTAATTTTATATTTAATCATATTTTTGGGTAAGATTTGGCAACAGTGAAGCATGTCCAAATTAATTTAAAGGAGCAACAAAAATCCACTCAATTTTACATCATGTGAAAGTTTTTGTTTGTTAAATTGTTGATTTACACGATTATCGATGTGGACTAAGTTAAAGATTTGTGCAGTATTTAAAGCCGTTTGATTCAAAAGACAAATAACTTGAGTGCTATTGTAATATTTAGTTGATCTAATGGGTCTGCTTGTTTGCATTTCCAGTAAAAAACTAGTAAAGTTAGAAAGAACAAAATTAAAAACAACTGCATTAAAAAGTTTCTAACTTCACATCAAAACGAATTTAAGAGCAAAAAAAAATTGGTGAAAATATTAAAAACTAGAGTATGTCAACAAACAAAGAAGAAGAATATTGTTAAGAATAAATCTTAAATCTAAAAATTTTATAAAAATATATTTGGAAAAATTTTACGAAAAAAAAATTTCTTTGAAAAATCTTGTAAAAATGTAAAATTCAAATTTCTTTGAAGATCGCACTAAAGTCGACAAAGTGCCACACTTGCCCACCGTTGATTTATAAACTTCTTTATACGTTTAGAAAAAATAAACTTTAAACTCCATAGAGATTAAAATGTACAGAAAACAACTAACCATTCGTACATATTCTTACGACAGCAGAACCATAAATGAATAAAGGAACCAATTATACAGTGTTCCGCAAAACTAAGAACACAGCTGTTTCCTTTTTTTTCGTTTTAACATTTTATATTTGTTTCAGCAAAAATGATAAGAAAAACCCCATATTTATTTTTAATATAAATTTTGTCTTTTAATTTTAATTAAAAACATTATAGTTTATAAACAATAGCGGTACATCAGAAATCATAGAGAAGCCAGTCAGTTGTATTGTGTAGCATCGAAAAACATAAACTCCTTAAGTAACAACTTCAATATATCTTTAAAAAAAAGCAAAATTAAACCACGCAAGCAGCTAACTCCTGAGGAGAGACAAATTATAATCGATTTGTATGAAAAAGAACACAAATCGATAAAATAGTAATCTGTAGTAGTTTCATCGTAAGAAAAGTTATTCAACGCAAAATATCCTAACCCAGAACCGAATCGAAAATAAGCCAGTAAATTGTCGGCCACCAAAGTAGACCGACAAAGACAAATCATTACATATATAAAGCGTACCGATGAGAAAAATCAGTTGATTACCGATGAACTGGAAAATAACAAAACACAAGGTTTCACCCGATAAAACTGTTTGAAGATGCTTTACTACTTAGGGTCTAATGTTATGTGCCACAAGGAAAAAATCAATTACAAACAAAGTAAACAGACTGTGTGGGGAACAATTTAATCTAGACCAAATTGAACTGTACGAAGGTAAATCTTCTAGGAATCATACTAACATTTTATTTTGGGTATAATTTTGAAAACACTTTCCTATATATAAATTTTTAATCAGGATAGCTTTGCTCTTTATATGTTGTCAGAACTTGAAAAAATTTTTTATTAAAAACGAAAATTTTCTTGGTATGAACAGTCGAACTTTTTAATCAAGTGTTTTGTTTTAGCAAGAATATTTTTTGTTAATTCGTTTGAATTTTTCTGCAAGCAATAACGAAAACCCAATTGTTTTCTTTATTGGAAAAATTATTAACCGTATTGTATTTTGCAAAAATTTATGTGTGTGATTTTTCTATTGGTATGTATTTTGTTTGTAGGAATTATTTTTCTTACCCTAGAGTCGGCATGGTAGGGAGGGAAGAGACCAGGGTAGCTATAACACCTAAAGCTACCCCTGCCAATCATCGACATCCATTCTCTATACCTCTTAAAAAATAAAATAAAATAAACAAAAGCATCACTACTATGGCAAAGGCATCACTTCTCTTCTAATGGTTTCATCGATGAATTTAACAATTTTGCGTGTCATAGGATGGAAGTATTCAAATATAGCTACTTCCATTGCTCTTACTTTACTCTAAGGAAGCAATGATGGAAAATGTTTATGTATATACTTTGTAATATTTAAGATTTAATGAAAATTTAATTCATAAGAGTGCAAAAAAATAAGTTTATAAAAGCGAACTTTATGCACTGATATACAAATACTCTTAATTATATCAAATACATATTTCTGCATTAATCAAAAAGTTTTTTTGGGCGACCTTGAAATATTTTTAAAAAATTTTTGGACAAATTTAAAATATTTTTGGATATTTTAAAAACTGGTTGGACAATCTGACACATTTTTAGACAATTTTTAAATATTTTTAAACAATTTTAAAAATTTTTTGGATAATTTTAAAACCTTTACACACATTTTTTTAACAATTTTAATATTATTTTGAAAAATAAAATACAAAGTGATTTAATAACAAAAATTATAAAAGGTCTTCAAAACTATTTTCACATTGAAATTTTTAACTTAAATAAACAGAAGACAATATTCTGAATAAATGCTTTAGATTCAGAAAATATACGATATACTATCACTTATGCTTTAGAAGCAATGAATAGTGATTTTCTAAGATATGCATCGGCTTTATATTCAAATCACTACATTTGAAATATGAGCATATGAATTCTATTGGGAGTTCCTTTGAATAACACCAAAAAATCATAAAAGAATTTTAACTGAAGTTTAGGAAGCAATGAAAAAAGTTAAAGCCACAGAATGACAACCATTTTTTTTTTTTTTTTGCTGGGTAGTTTGGCAGCAAACGGTGAGTTTTGGTGGGCAACTTCTAGTAGTGTTTAGCAGTGCTGCCATACAACCAATTTTAACCGATTTTGTTGCCGTTTTTATGGGATGCTTAAGATTTTTAAGATTTTTTTCATAAAAAAACTGTTTTAATTTAATCATGTATTTTTTCTGGATTTTTCATATAAAAATATAATATTTGTTCAGTATACTCTTTATTTTTACTAAAATTGGACATATTTAATATATGTAAATACAAAAATACAACCAATCTTTGCAATTGTGTTAAAAAATAGTTACGAATTCAAAGATATCATTGTGACGTGAAAAGTATTAAGGTGTGTACACACTAGAGTATTCAAAAACCGAAAACCGGTCATCTGGTTTCTTTTTTTTTTTTAAACTGATCGGTTTCGAATATTTTGTAAATTCGAAGAAAACCGAAAACCGGTCTTTTTTGTTCGGTTAACCGGTTTTTTTCACTTCATCACCAACTGGGTTACTTGGTCTCTTTTATTTTTTCCAAACACTTTTATAATCTTTTTTTGGTTATGAGGATTTAGATCTAAGTCTGATAGATTGCGATGAAGACCTAACTTTGGATATTTGAAATTCAAATAGTTTAATTTCTGATCTAAATAACACAATAAGCAGTATTCAAAACCCTAAAAAAGAGACTGTACAAAATAATTCATCATTATATGATAATTTTATATATCTTGATAAATACGACAAAAGAACTGAAAAGTTGGAAAATTTATATCATTGTCTTTTGACTATTTGTCCAACATCTACTATTAGTGAAAAAGTATTTTCCACTTCTAGCTTTATCAAAAGCAAACAAAAAAATTTAAAATTTAAATTGAATATTATTTCTAAAATATTATTTTAGAAGTGAAAAATAGATTTTTTTTTACATATTTTAAATGTAATATTAAAAAAAATCATTTAATGAAAAACGTTTTAAAAGTTCAAATTACAAACGTACCTAATTTTACCCAATTTACAAATTTAATGATCTATATTCGCTTGATATGAATATAGTTTTATAATATTAATTTTTAAGATATTATATTAAATTAAAACCAATAAATAAAATGTTAAAATGAAATACAATAAAAAAATATTATAAAATATTTTTTTCAAAGAATGTATTTTTTTATTTTTATTACTTTATATATCAAATTTATTTTTTTTTTGTTTGTAATTAAAACAATTAACAAATTATATAAGCTTTTTATTCAAATTAAAAAAAAAAACCGGTAAAACCGGTTGACCGGTTTTTTCTGCGAAAACCGAAACCGAAACCGTTTTTTTTTTAAATTCGATTTTTCGAAGAAAACCAAACCAGTTTTTTGAATACTCTAATACACACATTGACCAACTCTGTATATTCATATCCATTATTTCCCATTTCTATGGTAAAATTATATAATAAAGAGAACAAATATTCTATTGTTGCAACATAAAATTAAAAAAAAATATATATATAAAAAATGCATGAATTTGGAAAAAAGTTGTTTTCATGAAAAAACTGGAAAACAGTTAAGAATTCCAAAAACTGGGATAAACAATTAAACTGCTTATATGGCAACACTGCATTGAACAAATTTAATGTGTTTCAACATATTAGCAGCTTTGAAAATGTTGCTCACTTAAATAATCATGATGCCGCTGAACTCTGTATCATGTTGAATTTCTCAGAGATTAGTTCTGACACTCTTTACCTTTGTATGCTCTTTGATTAAGCTGGCGACTACTATTTTCAACAATACAACTTCCCGAAGCACACAGTCCACAATGTAAAAAGTGTTGCAACACCTCCACAAAGTCCTGACCTCAACCCCATTGGGGACATATGGAAAGTGTTGAAATGAATGGATCAAAATGAGTACTGAAACAGAAATCTTATTACAAACTAAGGGCTTATCAACTAAATATTAATGAGATGAAAATTTCGTTATAAAGGGTGTCCCAAGAAGAACGCAATTTTTAAATCTGGCAACATTCGAAGTGTCATCGTTTGACATTTGAGCAATTGTTATTGTTTGCTAGTAGAAGGTACGAGGTTAGTAAAAATGGAGTGCTACACGAATGAACAACGCATTCTCATTGTGAAATTGTTTTACCAAAATGGTTAAAGTTTTGCGGCTACAGTTCGCAAATTGCGATCAATTTGGGGTCACAATAATGCTCCAAAAGAGTCAACTGTAAAGAGATTAATGGATAAATTTGCCGAAACTGGGTCTGTAAGTGATGTAAAGACAACAACGCGCCATCGACCAGGTCGATCGACCGAAAATGTCGCAGCTGTACGTGATGATGTTGCTCAAACTTTATCCACCTCAATTCGACACCGAGCTCAGCAAATTGGTGTCTCCAAATCCACTTTGCAGCGAATTTTGACGAAAGATTTGCATCTTCATGCATACAAAGTTTAATTGACTCAGGAACTGAAGCCAGCTGACCATAGACAGGGAAGGGAGTTCGTTAATTGGGTATTGGAGAGACAACATGAAAATGCTGATTTTGCCGATAAAATCATCTTCAGTGACGAGGCCCATTTTCATCTTGATGGCTTCGTCAATAGGCAGAATTGTCGCATTTGGGGTGAGGAAAATCCTCGAGTGATTCACGAGAAGCAAATGCATCCTCAACGTGTCACTGTGTGGTGTGGTTTTTGGGCTGGAGGAATCATTGGACCTTTTTTTTTATGAAAATGAGGCAGGTCAAGCGCAAACAGTCAATGGTGTTCGGTATCGTAAAATGATAACCAGTTTTTTCTTGCCTAGAATTGAAGAAATAAATGTGGAGGGCATGTGGTTCCAACAAGACGGCGCCACATGTCATACAGCCAGAGAAACAATTCAATTGCTGCATCAGTCATTTCCCGGTCGTGTTATTTCGCGTTTTGGAGATCAGAATTGGCTGCCTAGATCGTGCGATTTAACACCATTAGATTTTTTTCTTTGGGGTTTTTTGAAGTCGATGGTTTACGCAAATAAGCCGACGACGACTCAAGCCTTAAAAGAGGAAATTGGACGCTGCATTAATGAAATACCTCAGCATTCATGCAAAACGGTCATTGAAAATTTCATTAAAAGATCGCGTGCATGCCAGCAAAGCCGCGGCGGCCATCTGCACAATATATTGTTCCATACATAACCTCATTCTGTCTACTTTACGATATAATAAAGTTTCACGATTTTTTTTTTTTAATATCTGTGTTTTATTTAAAATTTAAAAATTGCGTTCTTCTTGGGACACCCTTTATTTGTTATTTTAAAAGAAAACGTTTATTCATGTTGTGCAAATTTCAAATGTTACACTAATATTTTCTGTATTGTTCTGTGCCAATGAATTTTCTTATATTTTAATTAGACTAAATTCCCTGCGGCAAAAAAAGGGGTCAGTTGAGAATTGGGACCTGTGCCGTAATAGGTGAAAATTGGACCAATTCCGAAAATACATATCACGAGATAGGTGAAAAGAGGACCGGTTCCTAAAGTGCCTACTACATGACCAGTGCGTTTTTGAGATTTTTTTTTTAAATAAAAAAAATTTAAGAAAACCTAAAAACATGTTCTTACTTTTGCTGGCCACTGTATAAGCAAAATTTTTGATTATACAAAAGGACTATACCTATATAATATACGATAGTAGAACATAAACTTTATTCATACAAATGTTGTGTATGCGGAAAATGTAGAAAATGCAACGTCATTATAATGCTTATAAAATTGTTATTAAGTTTGAAATATGCCATATATTTCTTTTTTGTACATCCCTAAAAAATATGCAATGTTTTGCTGCTTTGCTGTTTCGAAATTAATAAAAAAAAGGACATTAGCGTATCAACAAAAAAACAAAAAAAAAAAAAACCAACAAAAAATGCTTTATATGCCTTAAATAATGAGCCTGTGAAAATTATGGCTTTTTTTGTTGGTTATTTTCATGATTTATTTAAATAAAATGAAAATTAGCATAACGAAAGAAAGAAGAATATTAAAGCAAACATATTTTCACAGCAAATGCACAACAAATGTTATGTAAATATTTTTATAACATGACAACATCCGTGTTTTTAGTTTAATGTTTATTTTATGAATTTTTAATACATTGTAATAAATACAAATGTCAACTTTATAGTCGACGACGGGGGAATGCAATCGTTTGCATTATCGTGAATGTTTTATTTAAGATGTCATGTATCAATTGAATTATTTTAATAATGTAGAAAAAAATATAATGTTAATAAGTTTAAAACTTTACACAGTCTTTCAAAAAGAAATGTATTAACCTAGCTAAAAATCGTTAATTTGCTTTGTTTTGTAAAAAGCACACTATAAACTAGATATTGTAAATTGTTAAAAAAAAAGTTCATATTTATTTAAATAAATATGGTAATTTTTTGTCTTTGCCTTCCATTTTTTCACATTGTCTATATTTTGAATCCAGAGTTTCTGAAGGGTAACAACTCTGTTAAAAAATCCGTCTGTTCATGTAAACATTTTTTTAAGAGAAGCAACACTCCTATTAATTAAGGTGTTGTTTTTTTTTTTGACAAGAGGATACCACTCACCAAAAAAAGTCTGTAATGGCAACTGAAAATTTTGCTGTTATTACAGGAAATTTTGGTAATTTCAGCCCAGCGGTATCTTTGCTTATCTTGGCAACACATGTCTGCTGACTTGTAGTACAATGAAATTAGCAGAAAAAGTTAGTAGACGCTACTAAATTTTAGTAAACTTTTTGTAAAGTGGTATTTAAAATCGGTTTGCTAAAATCAGCAAATTACTAAATATTATAAATACAAGTAGAATCAAATTAGTTTAAAAAATAGTGAAATCTATTAAATTTTAGTAAATTGCTGTAAAATCAATGAATTGTAAAATGTAGCAAAATTTTAATTTATGAAAAATAGTATTAAAATGCACAAATTATTTTAATTATTTTTAGATACACTTCCAAGCAAAACCACACATTACCAAATAATGGGTAAAGTAATGTATAGCCATAGGGGCCGATGGATTACTTTACTCCTTACTTCATTGATGAATTTTACAGGTGATGAGCCTCAAAGTAATGTATATACCCATTACTTTAGAGGTGATATGGTTACGAGAATGGAAAAAGTAATGTGTAAAAATATATTTTTAAAAAAGAGAAATTTTTATTAAATAAAAAATTTCGAATATTTTATTCAAAATATTTGTAATTAAAAATATTGTGGTCAAGATGGGAATCGAACCAAGGAAATCTGGGTGCCAGCCAAGAACTCTACCCACTGAACTATCGACGCATATAGTATTTGATTGCTTTAAACTTAAATGAATTGTTGCGCTTCGTTATTTCGCTAGTGTTGTCAAAACAAACATACATTACCCTTTTGCTTACAAAAAAACACAAAGTAATGTATCTAAAAATAGATTTTCAAAAATATTTCAATTATTACTTTACATTTATAAATCATGTATCCCTTTTTTCAGCCTATGTAGCATTTTAAGGCAATTTAAGTTTGTAAATATAAATTTAAATTATTAGAAATAAAATTTCCTTCAATATTCACTTATTTAAAATTAGTAAATTTTTTTTGCTAATTTTAGCACATCGGTTTTCCAAAATTTGTTAAATAATTTCTTAAGTTAGCAACAAAATATTGTAAATATTCTGTAATTTGTAAATAGCAAAAAAGTTTACTAAATAATATTTTGTTTTACTAAAAATCAGTACAAAAAATAGTAGTGGCATTGAAAATTATTTACAAAATTTTCTAATAACTTTTTTTCTGAGTGTAGTTGAGATATGAAAGCTAAAAAAAGATTGCAAACTACAACTGCGCGCTATGATAAATCTTAGAAGAGTTGTTGCCCGCCATCTGATGAAGAGTTGGCGAAATTGATAATTTTTTAGTTCATAGCCCTGTATTTTTTTTACTTCATTGGGGTTAAATGCTATGAAAATTCCGAAGGAGGACGTTGCGATTAGTATGAGTGATAACTCATACATATTATTTTTCTTGGCAAAAGGATAAACCCTATTTAAACTGGTTGAAATCAGTCCATATTCAGATATATATCAGATTAAAATACAAATGTCTTTGGGGTATTTAAATAAATTAATTTTTTCAGAAATTTCATTTAAATTTCGCGATATTAACTGCACCATTAATTTTCCCGTCCAATTAATAAGGATCACGTCCCTTCTCGGAATTAAGACCTCTTTCCGTAATGTGATCAAAATCGACTCAGAATCGCTCAAAAATGTCGAATTAATAAATTACTTCAAATCTGAAATATCCCGATAATTGTTTCGCTTCCCGGAATATGGCACAAATCGACTCCGAATCATCCAAATATTACAAAGATATTATTAAAAAAACAGATCTGGTTGATATTTGAGTTTTAAATGTTATATAGTTAGAATAATAAGTAATGCCTTCAAATTTAAACAAAATCGCACTACATTTAACCCGCTTTCTTGAAATTTAATAAAATGAACTTGTCATTCAATTTCAAACAGATCTTTTTCTATATTGTAACATGTTTCCCACAAATAGAACGAGAATCAGATCAGGCTTGACGGACTATAATTTTTATAGATGTACTTAACATTTAAAAGATTTCGTTAATGCACCATTAAAGATATAAACTTTCCAATGATTTTAAGATTTTGTAAATCCGATCAGTAGTAACTTGATATCTGATATGTTATTTGAAAAAAGAGCGATATCACTTATTTCTCATTAAAATCCAAACATACTAAAAAGATGGGTGGGAATTCAAAATTGAACAACAAACAGTAGACTAGTTGGTAGCGTGTTAGTTGGGTCGTGGGTTCGATTCCCACCAGAGGCTCCGGTCTGTTTTCGCTACAACGAGCCGATGGCCTTTGTTGCTAGTGCTCGGTTAGGGTATTAATATACAATTTGTAATTATATGATTTATATAAATATAAATAAATAAATATTTGGCGTTAAGAATCGACAATTTTACATTTTTTAACAAAAGTCTAATTATCGAGTGGCAACCCTGGCGATTGTGGTTAACGCAATTTGAAACAAATAAACATAACAATGATATGTCGTTTAAATAAAAAGATATAATTTAAAAAATATTGTTACGTGAATATGTTTGGCATTCCTTACAATATTACCTTTATAATGCTGTTATTTTATTAAGGTAATTATCTTTTTACTATTAATGCATTTTTACATAAAAGACATGGAATTATATTAGAAATTCGTGCACTAAAACTTTTTATTTAGTTAATGCAAGTTTTTCGTGTAATTTTATTTAAAATATTATCTTACTAATAGTTTCATACACTCATAAGAGGAGTTCTATTAAAATACTAGTACTTTCACTTTGTAAAGAAAATATTAATTACACTCACAATATTATTTCGTTAAAAATAATCTAAAATACACATTAAATTAATCGAAAGTACAATCAAAAGGAAGATTACTGATTTGTCATTATATTCAGCGTATTTTGTTGTTTATTTTCAATCATTGTTTAATAATCGACAAAAGTAGTAAAAGCAAACGAAAGTCGTTTAAAATAACCATCAATATTTAACTGACAAAACGTAAAAAAAAACGATTTTTGTGGTTCGTTTTTCAAATTGAATTTTTTTTATTTGTATGTAATTTTACTAAACACAACACACACAAATATAAATATTTTTATGTTCTATGTGTGTATCTATATTTGAATAATTTCTTGTAATTTTTATTGAAATAATTTTAAATATAAAACAATTATTTTGGTAAAAAAAACAAAAAAGAATTATATGGATTTCTATTTTTAGGAAACAGAAAATATAAAATTTATCATTTAACAGATAATATAAAATTTATCATTTAAAAGAAAATATCAACTCCTACTGAATGTCTGTAAATTTTAATAGTTTGTTTTTTGAATGAATTTTAATTTATTCTTCATTGATTTCTTATTTGAAAGCAAATTCTACGTAATGCTTTTTAAATAAACTACAGTCGGTAACGGAAAATATATTGCGGGTGTAGTGTATTGAAAATGTTTATTATTTTTGTTTGATAAAATTATTTCCGTGCATAAGTAGTAAGCGCCCCCTAAAATCATATAATATTTAATAGAGTTTTCTTATTATTAAAAATACGAACACAGAGAGAAAAAATCATAGTTAAAGCAATAATTATATCATATTTGAATAAAAATTTCATATTCTTCAAACATTTTTAAACTAACTATGAATTTTATTGAAGTAAATATGATTCTATATAAAATAAAATTTTTCGTTTATAAATTAATATGTCAACATTTTTAATTTTAATATGTTTCTACTTATTATTAACATGCGCAAAAAGACATATGCTCGTAATTTCAAGCAATATATGTTATACGTACCAGTGCTCTTGGTTTTTGTGTTCGTCTACACCAATGGCTCGCAAGTGGGGGTTCGCGACCCTCTGGCGGTCCGTAGCTGCTTCCAAAGGGATCCTAGAAGTGTTCTTTTAATAAAAAATGGTAGTAATAAATAATCTTCCAATGTCAGTTGCCACAATTGTCCAAAAATATTAAATATATCGCGACTTTAAAAAATTTTGAAGGAAATAAGAACTCTTTGTAGATTAAAAAGAAACTCTAATAAAAACTTGAGGTATTCCAATTCTTAAGACTTTTCAGACTCCGGCAAATTTTTTGTTAAATTGAATTCACATTATTTTTTTTTTATTTCTGCTATAGAAAAACTTCATAGATTCCAAAAAATAAAAAAAATTATCAAAATTTGTTTAAGATTGAATTCTTCCTACCCAGGTGAAAATATATATATATCGTCATATATGACGTCATGTATGAGCATATATGGTTTCATGTATGAACATATATGTCATGTATGTGAGCATATATGGGCATGAGCATATATAGGCAAATACATTCAAAGAAAAAGTTCATATATGGTTATATTACCATACATATATGGCAATATATGATAATATATTGCATATATTGATTCGTATATGTCATATATGTTCATATATGAATTCCATATATTGTCACAAATGTTTTTTTTTTATCAGGTATGGTAAAGATTTTTTTTTTTTCAATTAAAACTCTTCTTCTACCAAATTAAGATCCAGTTCGAATTCTTAAGCGAAAATTGGTGTGGACATAAAACTTTCAGTAAGTTTTATTCTTTTTTTACCCCACTTTGACCAGATTTCAAAATGTTTGTTATTGAAGAAATGTTAATTTTCAAAAAAGAACCCATTTTGGCAAGACAGGCCAGTCTCCGAAATTCCAAGGTCAAGAGCGCCAAACGGCAAAAAAATTAATGTTTAAATGTCAAAGAAAAAAGATCCATTGTTTTTGAGGATGGGTACAATATAAATAGAGCCAAAAAATTGGCGAGCTTAAACGGCTCGAAAAACGTTATAATCGCTAAATGAAACTGTTGTTTTGTTAATTGCTATTAATTTTTTAATACCATTTATAAGTTTTCTTTATTAATTCAGTTTTTGAATAATACATTTAATTTACCTTAAAATAGTTTTAAACTAAATGAATTCATCAGCAAAATGTAAATAGAAGTATAATATTTACATGTGTTTAAAAAAACAATATTTTTTTTAAAAATAAAAATTAAAAAATTATATACTGAAAAGTACTCGTATGTGACCATATATGAATATATATTAGCATATACGGCCATATACTCTCAAATTACGAATCCGAGCATATATGGAATAATATATGAACTCATATATTACCATATATGAATATTTTCACCTGGGTATTTTAAAAAATCACAGATACTAAGATGCTTTTTTATAGAAAATCCCCCAAAATCCTGGAGTTTTTAAATTTTTTAGGGTAATTAAATTGAAAGATTCTTCTAAATTTTTTTTTTTTTTGGTAAATCTCTTAAATTCTGTAAATTCTACAAAAATAAAAACGATTTTTCACCTTTCGTATTTTTCACTACTAATATCTGAAAATCTTCGGATTTAAAAGTTTTTATTGAAATAAAAAAATTTGGGGTCCGTCAGCCAGTAAAAATGTATCAAGGGTAAACTTCCCAGCAAAAACATGGTTACCAGCCTTTTTACTCGCATAATTACTTTTGTTCGCAGTGTTCAAAAAGTAACGGGTACTCATTATTTTTTGGCTGTTCGTAAGCGAGAGGGTAATGACCACCCATTACTTTGTGTTTTTTGCAAGTGAGAAGGTAATGACCACTCATTACTTTTGGGACATCGCGAACAAAAGTAATTAAGCGAGTAAATAGGCTGGTAAGTGGTTGAAACTCTGTTTTTGCTGGGTTTAGTAAGCTTTCGTGGGAATCGCTGGTCTACACGATAGGTATCTAAGCACTGGTAGAAAGGTATATATTACGGTCATAAGTCTGTGTTCGCATTTTAGTGATATGTAGAAATATATTTCAAAGCTGTTTTTATTTCTATTTAATTTAATATTGTTTCTGCTTGATTTTAAAATAGTTTTCTATGTGTATTTTTGCCATTTTTAAATAACTAATACCATCTTCTGTTTTTTCATATTTCTAGGTATGTTCAATTGGATATGGTAACTAAAATTATAAGGTATTTTCTATATTTAAATAAAAACGTACTTTATTTTATAATATATTGTTCTTGCGAAACTTTCTAATATCAAAAAAGTCAAAAAAAAGTTCCACCTTTTTTTATACTAACAAAAAGTTTTGTCTACTTAAATCTTTTTTTATTTTTTTTTTACTTTGTTGAGACTTTTATGTTGCCAAAAACATTATTGTGTATTATAATATTTTCTTTTGTAAAATGTTGACAACGATGACAAAAATAATAATAACAAAAAAGAGAAGAAGAAAATTGTTTTATACACTATTTAACAAAGTGATGATGATATTGTTGTTTGTCAGTAAAGATACATAATAATATTTGGAATGGAAAATGATAGAAGGAAACTTTATTAGAAAAGACATTAATAATACTTGTCTGCATAGCAAAAGATCTGATGCGTTTGGTTGTTTTTTTCTTAACAAAAAAGAAACTACTAAAAAAGGGAATCTTAAAGATATTAAACAGACTAAAAACTTTTTCCCCATGCAATGTTAGATTTTGTAAAGGATTTAGAGATTTATTTAGTAAAAAACTAAAGTCTAAAAATGTTTAATATTGCATTTACTTTATACCCGAGATTAAGTTTAAACTGCATTTTGATAAAAGTCGGCTTATATAACTGCATTTAACTGCAAATATATATAGTTTAATGGACAACTTATTGGAAAACACAGTTTAGATTTTAAATTCAGTTACAGTGATACAACACTGTGTTATGCAAAAAAAAAAATGGGGAAACTTATCAGATTGTAAAAGAAAATGAAACAAATAATACATTTAATTTATTTAATAAAACTGATGACATGAAAACCCAATAAAATGGCGATTTCAACTGAAAGTACAGCATCCAGTTTTATATTTTTGTTACGGGTGAAGAAAATCTTTGCCAACAACGTTGGAATAGTGCCGGAATAGACCTACCATAAAAAAAGTGAAAACCCGCAGGTAGGAGGGCGGGTCCATAAGTTCGCAACTTTTTGAATTTATCGCCTCTTTACTGAAAGGCCAACACTGCTACTGTCAACAGGCATCTGTCAGTTGACAGCCATTGATAGCAGCCTCTGGCTTGATTTGAGAATTGAGGAGAAGATGGAAAATGACAGTTTCGATGGAAAAAATCCATTAATTACTTCCTCATTCGCCCTATTCTCCGGATTTAGCCCCGGGTGACTATTTATTATTTCCAAACCTAAAGAAATGACTCAGCGGAAAGAGATTTGACTCCAACGATGAAATCATCTCACAAACAATACCGTTTTGATGACCTCCACAAATCTTATTATTTTTAAAGGCATGCAAAAGTTGAAGAAACTGTTATATATCATATGCGACGCGACGTGACGAAAGGGACCTTTGCTTGCCAGAGGTCAAATTTGTGTGTTTTGATACCATTGGATAAAGGACAAAATTCTAAAGAGAAAGCAGTCCTGTACTGAAAAATTTACTCTGGCAAGATATGGTCCCTTTCGTCACGTCTCGTCACTAAAAATTGTTTTGAGATCGCATTTGAGCTCTTCTTTGGTACACTTTGTTTTTACAGTTACTATTTTTTTTTTTGCTAACATCATTTATTGCTTTTGCCAAACAAATAAGAAAAAATCCCCATTCCGTTAAATTACCACATACAACAAAATATTTATATTAAAAGAACTTGTCGAAAAAAAGTGTTTACATCATTTGCGATTGTCAATTTAGACTTAAAAATGCCTGGATATAACAGTAATCATATTCCTTATCTATCTTAATATTCTTCGTCATGCTGATAGAAGAAGAATTAGGACCCTAGACGATGCTTCTTAAAATTTGACCCAAATTATACTTGCTATTGGATTTCATATAGTCGGCTTGCCCGAATTTAATATTTTTACTACTTTAAATATGAACAAGTTTGTTTTGACACAAATCATATTTACTACAATAATATTCGTACTTGTATTAAAAATGTTAGTTCAAATAAAATGTAATAAGTGATTTAACTATGATTTTTTCCTCTGTGTAGCAAATGTAATTTGATACTTACTTGGGAATCTCTGTTATTTTGCGAAGGACTATTGAAAAATATATTTCTATGTTGTAGTAAATAGTATGTGTGTACATCATACATGGGACTTATTAATTTGATAGAGTAATTCATTGAGGATTTCATTAGCATTGCAATGATATTAATTGTAATGACATTATTTCCATTACCATTTCTTTAAATAATGCTAAGGATTTTAATTATATGATTTCATTGATTAATGGTATTTTTTTAAATTCAATTGCAATTAATAATTATTCAATTAAAAACCAATAATAAAAAAAACATATATAATTTTGCTAAAGGAAAACTTTGTCCGTTTTGCCCTGTATTGCTTAGTTTTCGAGATGCTGGCCAATTTACAAAATGGAAATACCTCGAAAAATAATCGAGATAGCGAAATTTTTTCTCTCCTAGTCTCCTAGGAGACTAGGACAAATTCTAATGCCAGAAAATGAAATTTTATTGGCATTAGCATATTCCAGCTAATGGTAATGGAATTTCAATGCCAATGAAAAAATCCCAAGTATGATCTATATATACTTGAAAGCTCTTAATGTTAATGTAATGATTTAATTTAATATTTCTGCTTTGAAAGATTTCCTAGTTGAAATTTTATATGCCAGAATATTAAACAATAAGTTATGAAAAGCATTTGTTAAACATTCCTAAAAGTATGCTTTTAATTTGAAAAATATTAACTCCCTTACATAGGCAACATTAATATTTAACTATGAACAATGTATAAGAAATACTTTTCTCTAGAAGTCAATTTATAAAATTAATATTCAGTTTACAGTAAAATATTATTTAAATTAAAACTAGAAAATTCATGATGATTATTTTAAACTTTAAATATTTTGCAAACTTTTTTCTACATTTTGAAAATATGCTTAAATATTTAAAACATTTTTTATTAAATTTATATAAAAAGAACTTTATTTTATTGACTTTTTTTATTTATTTTTATTTTGTATAAAGCTAAAACCTATTTAAACTTTGTGATTGATTGTTAGTAGGTATTGCAAAAATCTATTGTACAAAATAACAAAAATATACAAACTAAAATGCGAAATACTCAATGTCAATCGCTACAAATAACTAGATTTATATATTTGCAATAAAAATATCTATTAACCCATTCTAAAAACAAGCAGTCAGTTTTGACTACAAAATATTTCATATTATTTTCAGTTCTGTTGGCTTTGTAGTTTAACAATTAACTCTCTTTTAAAGAGAAAAAGATATTTTTGCTATGAATTAAGGTAATAACATATGTTTGGTATGATAAATATATATGTATCGTATGTGGGTTTTATTTCGCAGTTTGCTTTACACAGTTAAAGTCAGTATTTGGTTTAAAATCAGGGCTCTAAATTTCGAAATACTTGACCTACTCGAGCTCTGACCTTACGATTAATTCGATTGACTTGTTAAGTTTCAATTAATGTATAAATACAACAAAGTCCTGCGGTGTAGTTTACTCTAATTTGAATGAAATTTCGATATGTTTTCGCGAAGACAAAATTTATGAATACCTATATATTTTAGAGGCCCAATTTCTTGTTAAGTGTTTACATATTTCCTTCCCAAACAACTATAGTTAATTGAATAACAAATGAAAGGTATTTGAAAGATCTATCTATGGGAATACAAAACATGTTCAAAAGGGCGTCCCGATTTTTCGTGATCCCGGGATTATTTGGGATTTTTTTCTCGTCATAGTTTAAGTTAGTTAACCCTTAGTGACAACACCACTTCAGAAACCGATATATTCAAATTCGTAATTGATATAACAGCGCAATAAATAGTAATAGCTAAAAGTAAAGTTACAGCCACAAATTAAAAAAAAATAAACTCTTATTCCAGGGTTGCCACAAATTAATAAAGAAAATAAAGTTCAATGTATGAATTTTTTGATAAAGATTAAGAAATTGCAAAATAAAAATTAAAAAAAAAAAATACTTAAAATTGTTTACGTTGCTCAAGCATAAAGTGACACATTTTTGGTCTATCAGTGTTAATATAACATGATTTAAAAACATACCTGTATTTGGACAACCAAGTAGGCTTATAGCCTACTCAAACCATGAAGTGTGGGTTTTAGTGGTTTAGAATGCGGCTGACGATGACCTGATCGCTCAGAAACTCCCTCTAGCGCTGATTCTCACAATTTTGTTCATCTCTTAATAATGATTTAGAACCTTAAATTTACAAAACAAAAGAAATCTTGATTATTCACGGAGATTACAATTTAAAGAACAAATTTAAAATATGTGCAGAATTTTAGACAAAGTCTTGACTTTAGTTGTAAATATAACCGCTAGAGAGCGTGGTAGGCTAATAAAAAATCCAGAAAAATCTTATTTGGAAACAAGTATTTGGCTATACCAATTTTTGATTAAAAATTCGCACGATTTCTAAATTCAGAAAAATATGAGTTAATTAAGGCCCTGTGGAAAAACTGCTAAAACCAGCAGAATCTGTATGTTTTTTTTTAGTAAGATCAAAACAGCAAAATGTAATTTTTAAAAATATTAGTTATGTGTGACATTCTATACTGAATATCCAGCTAAAAAAAAATATGTCGTATAAATGCCAATAATTTTAGATTCAAATAAAACAAGAAATAATTGTTTAATTGGGCGAAGTAGGCATGGTTAAATATTGACATATTTAGCAAGTATTATTAATTCATTCATTATTTATTATACATTAATAATAAATTTGAAATATACTTAATATAATTTGTAGTTTAATTAACTGAAAAATCACTAAAAACCGCTCTACTTACTTTTCATTTAAATAAAAGAAAAACTTGTCATTTATTTTAAAATGTTAATAAATTAACTTACAATATCCGTTAAAAAATAAATGATTTTTCATTTATTTTAACTGTTAGCAAACTAATCACATATCCATAAAAACAAATGATACTTCATTTATTTGTTTCTTTTAACTGTCAACTAATTAACTACAAAATTCTTAAAAATTAATGATTTTTTTCCTTTATTTCGTTTTTTTTTAACTTTTAACAAATTAACTACAATACATTCTGTATAAAAAATAAAATACTTTTCACTTATTTTGTTATTTAAATTATCATCCCATTAAATATAAAAAATAAAAACATTTATGAACAAAACATTTTAAATAAAAATATAACCTATAAATAAACTACAAGCAGTTACTGTAAAGTACTAAGTGTACATTATTTATTATACTTAAATGGAATTTGGAAATAGCTGGAAATTTGTAAAAGTTTAGAAATAGTTCCAAATTTTTAGCTCTAATTTTTTTTTTAAAAAAAAAATTATGTTTTTCTACTGATAAACTTTAAAAGTGTTATTCCATTGGTTTAAAAAAAAGTTTTTTCGAATACTTTTACCGCAAAAAAAATTTTTATTCAGAAAACAAAATTGGTGTAAAATGGAAAACCGAAAAATTTTGTCAAAAAAACTGATTTCAATTTTAGTTATTTTGCCTAGAAATTATGTTTACAAAATTTGATAATTTGATATTTTTTTTTAAATTAATCAGTATTGGCTTTGGTGTAACTTTTTATATGTTCATTAAAAGTAAAGAATAATATTCTTTTTCTAATTTTTCTAAGTAGTTAAAAAATATTCATAGGTACTTCTTTTGGGTCTTATCAAAAATATTCACAAATTAACCCAAGTTCCCCTACTAAATATTTTTTTGTAATACGTGGGCGGATTAATAAGTCCGTGACTTTTCGAACTTCCCTATTAGTTATATGAAATTCAACACTGCTTCCATCAAGTACCACCTGTTAATAGACTATTGTCAAAATTTGAGCAAGTTTCGTTATTTACTTTGCGTTTAACAGCAGGATTTTTCGAGGTCCATAAAATATGCATTTGTTTGATCAATAATTTCATCGTTGAAGCTAAATCTCTTTCCCCCTAGCCAATAGTCAATGGGGGCTACTTCATCGATTCTACTTCATCGATTTTTGCCATGGAAAATAAGCTGTCACACGATTCCGTTGGTGGTCGATTGTGAGCAAACGCGGCAGCAAAGCTTTCTCATGCCCAAGTGATCGCTCAAAATTGAAACCACTGAGCCATGTGAGATGCCTCAACTGGGCGTCCAGAACGTTTGACATCTTCCGTGCTTGTAAGGCAACCACTTTTTACCATTGAAGTCGATGGTGCAGAGTCCCCATAGTGTTTATCAAGCGTTTCCTTTGTTTGATTGACGGGTTTTTTCACTAAAAATTATGTTTAATGAGCACTCGAAATTCACTTTTTTCCATTTAAAAAAAAAACACGAGGTTGTATGTTTTTAACAGCTATTAAACGCAAAGTAAATGACGGAACTTGCTCAAAACAGTAGTCTTTTAACAGGTGGTACTTGATGGTAGCAGTGTTACATTTTATATAGCTACGAGGGAAGTTCGAAAAGTCACGGATTTATTGATTCGCCTTCGTATGTCGAATATATCCATAAGAATATATAATAGGGTTTTTTAAATATGGACTTCGGGATCGGCATCCCTAGTAAGAAAGTGTGTACAAAACCGTTTTACGCATTTGTTGTTCATATTTACTGTATTTGTGTAAGTTTACTTATAAATTTACCATTAATTTACTGCTATAAAAATTTACAAACATTTTGGATATAAATGGTTAAATTCTTATTTCTGTCACAGCCTACCATTAAAGGGTTACGGTATTGTTCCATTAAAGTGGGCGTTGGCATATAGTTCTGAAATAAGTTTTTATTGTTTTATTTAAATGGAAATTTTTGCAATAGACTTTTGTACGCAATACAGTTTGATTTATATTATTAAGTTTTAAACTTTACATTGACATTTTGTAACAATCGCAATGCAAATATGTATAATGTTAAAGTGTAATACTACTACAATGACACTTAAACATACATACGCAATATCATTATACAACAGCAGCCACTGCCGCATCAGGGGACATGATGTCCATAAACTTTAACTGAAAGTATGTACGTTACATATAATATGTATGTATTACTACTAAAGCATACACACACACAAGCACTCATTCACTTACTAACTTTTGTCAAGCGGTTGATAGTCATGAAAGTAAAGTTTTGTCCTTGTTGTGATATTTCAAATGTGTGTGAGAGTGTATGCGATGTACTCGTATATGTATGTGCATTCGGTGTTGTCACTCATGCCTCGTCACTATGACAACATATTCAGTAAAATGGATTAAAATGTTTGTTAGCTTTAAATTTACAATTTATTTTTATGTGTATTTTGAAAAAGCATACCATCTCTAAACCGGGTTGTAATTAGAAAACTTTTTTTTTAATTAAGAACAAAAAACGTTTGAAATCCAAGATAATAACCAAAACTAATATCGATTTGTAACATGACGTTACAAATAACCTACTTATGCATAAACCTAATATGGTTACTGATGCCCATAGCCAATATTATAGTTATGCCCGTAGTATAAATTGGCTGTATTATAAAATCTAAATAATTCTCATTTAGTTTGAAAAACTTATCACATATAGTGGCAAAGCTTAGTAGCCAAAAGGGAAGCGAGAATCCGGTTGGGTTTACTTCGGCGCGAAGCTGAAGTATATCCAATAAACCGACCGTTTTCCTCGTTCCCTATTCTCGAACTAACCCGACTCACCTACCAATTATTCTCGAGTTACTTAGTTGTATTTACTAATCGTATTCCGAAATTCTTTTCCGATTTACACGCTAACCCGACTGACTGACTGACTTGCCTTTTCTGTTCGCATGAGTTTCTTAGTCATATTTACCTATCGTATCCTGAGCATTATCCCGATTCTCAAACTAACCCCACTTACTTGCGAATTATTCTCGTCATATTTACTAATCGTATCCAGAGTCTTTTTCCCGATTCACACTCTAACCCGGCCCTTCTGCCAATTATTAAAGCAAGGAGACCTTTAACCAACCCCGCACACTGAGTTTACCCTGCCTGGAAAACGAAACTGCATTACAGATGGCACCCTAGCAGGGACTTGTTTCAAAGGACGCATCAAGTAGAAAACCGAATGATTAAACCACGAACGAACTTGGAGCGGATGTCGCAGAACACACCACAAATAAATCCTCTTGCTTGGATCTAGCTACTTCGAAAGGAAAAAAGTATTCCCGCTTTACAGCTAAAGTACGTAGAAAATGTGGAAAAATATGAACAAAAAAATATATTATAAAAAAACAAGAGAATACAAAAAAAAGCCGGCATTTTTAAAAAGGCGGTTTCTAATTTATTCAATAAATTTTTGTTTTTTTTTTAAACCTGTCAGTTTTTAGAAAATGTTTTATGAACTTATGTTGAAGGCAAGAGATTGTATTGTATTTTGTAAGAATTGCTGCTTTTTGTTGGGTTTGCAACCTGTCGTGCCAATGTAAAATGCTAATGCAGATGTTAACATTTTTTATTCAAGCATACCTCCAAATAACATGACCATAACCATAACATGAATCGTGTTATCCTTTTAAACGAAAAAAATATGTTGTTACTAGAATTTACTACAGGATGGAGCAAAAGCCATCATCTGATTTTCATTTGGTTTTTGATTTATTATGTTTATTCGCAATTTTAAATTTTGTTTGAATTAATTGTGGAAAATTATGTCCGACAATGGCCGCTGTTTTTGCAAAATTGTTGTCGGCTCCTTCGAACAAATAAGGACCAATCAAATTTTCAGATGTAACTACACACCAAACGGTCATTTGGAAAGAATGTAATGGTGCTTTATGAATTTTGTGTAGGTTTTTCATTCCCCGGAACCAAAAATTTTAATTATTGATGTGACCGCTAAGATAAAAATGAGCCGTCCCGATAAATTTTGATGAAAAGTCATCCCTTACAACATTGTCACAATTATCACGCGTTCTTGGTGACTTAGAACGGCATTTTTATAAATGGCAGCACTTGATACTTATTGTCCCACCTTGTAAAGGGTGATGTTTAAAAAACAGAAAATTTGCAAAAGTGAATGAAATATTTATTTGGGTGTGAAATACGCCGTAGGTGGTCCATCCGTGAGCTCCAATTTTAGCATTTCGGCCGTTATCTCACCAGTGGCGGTTTTAATGTTTTCGTCCAGGGCTGGAATTGTGTCACATGCTGGAATTGTGGCCTCCACAAAAAATAGTCTATTGGGGTCAAATCACATGATCTTAGTGGCCAATGAACTGCTACGAAACGTGAGATTAATTGCTCACCAAACTCCTCTCTCAATAGGTTCATGGAATCGCGTGCCGTGCGGTATGTAGTACCGTCTTGTTGAAACCACATGTGAACCAAATCCAATTCTTTTATTTTGGGTAAAAAAAAATCGGTAATATTCGTGTGGTACCTTGCTCCATTGACTGTAACGTTGCGATTTTCATCGTTCTTGAAGGGTCCAATGATGCCGCCGGCCCACAAACAGCACCAAACAATGCATCTTTCAGGGTGCATTGGCTGCTCTTGAACCGCCTCTGGCTGCTCTGCACAGCGAATTCGGCAATTCTGTTTGTGGACGTAGCTATTGAGCCGAAAATGTTTTGGGTTAGAAACACATTTCTCACATTGCACGAATTTTGATAATAAAATTGAGTGATTTGTTATGTTATTTATTATGGCACATGTCATGAATCTTTTTTTTTTTTGCACTGAAAAAATTTACACTGAAAAACCAAATATCAAAAAAATCACCCTTTATTTCGATATTTTTATATTAAAATTTTATTTATTTTTTTTTTAATCTTAATTGTACTGGTTTTGCATTTTTTGTATGACATGGTAAATTATAGGCCACAAAGACCCCTAAAACGAAACCACAAACAGAATTTCCGTTTTTTCTACTACTTTTGATTGATGCGGTTGCGGTTTATGTATGCGAGTAATTTATAAACTTTGAATACAAAAATAGTAAGATAATTGAAATATGTATGTATGTAAAACAAATTAAAACTTATTATAGTCTGCCAAGCCCGACCATGCGATACCCTACACTACATTACTTCGCATGAATCGGAATTGAGGGGCGGAAGTCATGAGGAATCATTACACTCTCTCAAAGTCACAGTACGGTGTGCAGTTACGTCGGAAAAGGTGATTCGAACTTATTTTTTTAAAGGAGTCGACGGCAACGCTGTTACGGTGACGGGGACAGCTATAGAGCCATGCTGACAGATCGGTTATTGACGATCTGAATTTGGAGGACATATGGTGCCAACAGGAGGGGGTCAGTTATCTTACTGCACGTAACGCAATAAGTTCGCGCCTTGGAGGAGTTAAATATCATTGGAGCCACCATAAATGCTGCGCTCAGTTATGCAAATCATATTTTAAAGAGGCCAAATTTGCACCATCGACGACCGTGTCCATTTGTCGGACATAATTTTCCACAATTAATTGCAACAAAATTTATAAGTACGAATAAATAGGTTTAGTTAAAAACCAAATGAGTTTTCACTTTAAACAAAAATTATAGCGATAGAAAATCAAATGATGGTTTTTGACATTTCAGCCCAATTCAATTGGGCAAGTACATCTAAATATGGACCGATTTTAACCAATTTTAATAGGGTTTCCCAAGTGAAGAAAGAATTTCAAAGAAAAAGGCTTCATCATATCTATGAAATGTAACGCTTTATTGTATTTATGAAAAATTTAATAAACCGCAAAAATACTTTATAATATTTATGATTTTTTTTTCTCATTAATGAATTTAAGATATTTGATAAGTGAGGATTTCATACTTTTCAGAAAAAAAAGTCATTATTATTCGTGTTACTTATGAAATATTTCATAAATATTTAAGAAATTGTTACATTACACACAAAGCCAAAGTGTTGGAGCGATATGGTTAAATTTGGAATATAAGAGTTTTTTGCGAGTGATCAATATTTTTGAAAATCGGTACAATTAAAATACGCAAGAAGAAGGCTAACAAAATGGCGTACAAAGTTACCACCTTAACACTAAATTTTTACAAAAAGTTTGTACTCTTCTTTTCAACGAAGCCAAATCCTTAAACTTCCATTTACAACAAATTTTAAATCTTGTATTTCTTTTTTAAAAAATTGTTAGCTTAACAAATTCCTGATTTAAGTATTGAAAAATTCAATGCATTAATTTTTATTTATATTAAAACACTTTTTTAAATCTTGAATATTTTGATATTACAGTTTTTATCTTTTTGCTTTAAATCTCTGTCATAAATGAACAAAACAATTTCAATTTATTTTTTTTTAGTTTAGTTTAGTCTTTTCCTTTCCATTTTTCTGTTTCTAATTTACATAAACATTTTCATTTACATTTTTACTTATTTAAATTATTCATTTTATATATTTTTTTTCTCTTTTACATTTCTTACTATCAACAGTGAATCTATAATTGCTTTTAGCATTGTGTTATTGTGGTGTTGTACATAAACAATAGCATGTGTAAATTTGCACAAAACTCCACTAATTAAATTTAGACGCGTTATTGTGTACAACCATTTATTTTTTTTTGTATATTAGCATTTTAGTATACACTGTTGGCTTGTTTTAAGGTCCATATTTAGTCTAAAATTACGAATTTGCAAAGAAAAAGGTTTTTTCACAAAAAGTGAGAATATGGTTTAAAGCACATTAACCCTTTTATTACCAATTTTTTTTGCGGATTTATTACTGTTTTGACTTCATTTTCTGGTTTAGCATCTTTAAAGTAGAAAAAAATATACACAACGTTGGCACCTTCTCTTTTGTCCTATCAAATAATACGTTCAAAAATTAATTTTTTGAAACTCCTCAACCATTTACCCCTAAATACTAGATATTAGACAGAAGCTAAAAGAATAGAAGGGTTCTATCGAGGATTAGATCGTTAAACAAACATCGCGACTTTATTGTTCTGATGTATAGTTCATGAATATGTAAAAACATTATTTAAAAAAATGTTATCCTTATTTAAGAGATAACGGTTTAAAGGTTTTTACGCATCTACAACCAATAAAACTTTGTGAATTATTATTATTTTTTTTTTTGCCAATTTATGATTTCAAACCATGTATGGATTTTTTTTTTGATAATTTATTCTGGCCGTTAATCGAGGCATCAGTTTATTTATGAAAATTATATATTACTTAAATACGTGATAATTTTCATAAATACTATGCAAATAGCATTTCAATTTAATTTGGTGTAAAAAAACTTATTTAGTAAATACTTTTGGCAACCGATTTAAATTGTAGAATTTATTAAGAAAACAGATAACTTTTATTTAAAAAAAAAAAATTTTGTCGAATATATCTAGTTTAAATATTTTTGAATTTCTGTTTATCGGCCCTGTGTGATTTATATTTTAAATTTAAACCAAAACAAGACTTTGATTAAAAAAAAAAAAATAAAAGTTATTTTGTGATTTTTTTCTATATCAAGAAATAACAATTTAAAATATAAATCAAACGCCACGAAACTAATGAATCTCGCAAAACTATTATTTTGATGTTGTCAACAAATGCTTATAAATGAATGAAAAGTTAAATCACTCTTCATTCCCTAGCGGCAAAAAAGGAGTGAGTTGGGAATTGGAACCTGTTCCGCGATAATTGAAAACTGGACCGGTTCCTAAAATACCTATCACGTGATAGATGAAAAGAGGAACTAGTTTCTACCACGCAACCGGTTTAAAACTCTGAAAGTACCAGTCCTGTGGTAAGTGAAAACAGGACCGGTTCCTAACAGGCGAATGGTTAAATTATTCATGATATTTTTAAAATGTTGAGCCATTTTGTTTTAATATACGAGTTATGTGCGGTCAAAATTATTTTTGAAGAGACCGAGTGTTTTTCTATTCTAACGGTTTATTTTCATTAGTTTTTTACTCTTTTTTTATATTTTTTGAAATTTAATATTAGCTTACTTGATTTTTTTATTTGTTCTATGGCATGTTTTTTTTTTGCGTTAGTTCTGTGACATGTAATTAGATATAATTAAATCTTTAAATATCTGATATTTTTTACACGAGGTGTGTGAAATTAATGCTTAAAATGAAAGTTTGGTTTGCCCACAAATTAATCAATCGGGAACTAGAATTAATAATGACATTTTTTCTAAATTTACGGATTTATTATGCAAAAATGGTTACAAATATATTATTCAAAGTATTGACCGTCGCTGATCACAACATTTTCCCAGCATCTTGACAATTTTCAGATACCAGCTCCGAAGAACAGCCCTCTTTTAAGGCTATACCATCATCGACCCATTTTGTGCATTCATCACATGAAATAAACATCTATTGGGACAGACCATGTATCATGGTACGGAACAAGTATTAGTCGGAAGGAGCGATGTCTGGAAAATAGGTGGGTGGATAGGACTTCCCATTTCAGCGTTTCCAAGTAAGTCTTGACCACTCTAGCAACATGTGGTCGAGCATTTGTGAAACCACTTTTTCATGCCTTTCTTCGTATTCCGGCCGTTTTTGCTTCAGTGGGCTGCTCAAACGCATGAGTTGAGTCCGCTAGCGTTCCCCTATGATCGTAGTTGATCACGTCGCGCTGGTCCCACTAATTACAGAACATAAGCTTCATGCTTTGCGAGGGATGCTGATGGCTGTTCGGACAAAACCCATGAGTTTTTGCGCTGAAAAAAAAAACTTACTTTTTTGGGCGTTCGAGGAAATGTTCACATCCTTGTCTTCGAGCTCAAAATGACTACTTCCAAAGCGATCAAACCACTTCCGACACTATGATTCGAAGACCTTCGGTCGCAGTTTTTATTCATATTAAAGTAATGAAGAACTCCCCTCCCCACAAAAACACTTTATGTGGTACGAAATTCGACAAGTTCGAGGCAATATTTAGTATTCTTAATTACGTTTCAACCAAATGGAAACGCTCATTATTAATTCATGGTCCCAATACTTAACAAGAAATAATTGCAAATGTGCTTATACACACGCACAAAATTTTTGTTAATTTACAACTGAAATTCGGTTACTACGACAAAAATCGGTTGATATAACTGAATATTGGTTTGCACAATAAAATTCGGTTAGTGCAACTGCGTTTTGACTGCAACACCCAAAATATTCTGCAATCACATTTGAATTTGTTTGTGCTAACCGAATTTATTGGTTGTCGCAACCAAACTTCATTTTATAATCTGGTTGTCACTGGTTTTCTGTGTGTACTTAAGAATTTTTTGTTCCGGTTTACACACAGCAATTTTCTTAAATTCTCTTTTGAACTTGCATTCGTGTGCACTCTGCGAAAGTCTCTTTTTGCAATTTTAACATCTTTTACATATAAAAAAAATACGAATTAAAAAACACAAGAAATTTACGAGTACAAGAAAAGCAAGCCGTACTTCTTTCATACCTCTCCAATAAACTCAGAATTGCTGCAATTAAAATGTAGACTATGTGTAGACCGCGACTTATTATCGATTTAAAAGAATGCTAAATTTAGCAAAAAATTCACTTTAACTTCAAAAAATAAGACATTGGTCTTTAAAATCAATCCACAAGTTTTTGCGAAACGGAAGATTTTTCACGATTTTGACGATTTTCAAAAGCACATAACTTTTAAAAAAAAAAAATTGATTTTTTTCTGGAAACACGTGTAAAATATTTTTTAAGGAAGAATACGTACTAAAATTTTGCAAGACATCGGAGACATCAAAGTAAATTTTTAGCAAAAATTGTACGGTCTGACATGGAATGACTCATATATTGTTCTATATATGTCATATTTCAATATATACAGTCCCGTGTACGCCATAATTTTGTAGGATATAATATATACCATATCTTGTCATATAAATTATATCTAATTTTATAAAGATCAATGTATAACAAGATGTATTTATATATGACAAAATATAAGGTAATTTTCAAAAAAAAAAAATGTAATATATAATTATATATGGTAAGACATACTAACATGTATTTATATATGATTATATATTATTAGATAAGGCCACATATAATTATATCTAAACTTTCTTACTCAGGTATGTATAAAATATTGCATCTTTCGTTTCAATGTATAATGAAATGCAGCACATAATTCTTGACCGCTTAAATTTGACCCATGTGTGCAGTTGCTCTCAACAGTCTATTTCGTAAAGATTACCATTATTAAAGCTCACGAATGTGTGTTGTTTTTTTTTTTTTTTTTATTATTTGTTTTCGTGACAAACATCCTGTAGTTTATTAAACTGCCCCTTTATTGCTTACCTAATAGCATGAAAACTATATTATCCAAAGTAGATTGTAAGTGCAAAGATTTATAATACGATAAATCGTCGTATGAAATGCCATAGTTTAAATTTAATAGTATATTTAATATGTTAAAAATTAAACTTTATTATGATAAGAATAATTAATTTAAAAGGAGCTTTATAAAAATTATAGAATTGTTTTACTTTGCGCATCAATATCATTTAGAAGAACTTGGCTTTTAAAAAAATCTAAAATAAAGCCTTGAGATATATTAAGCATTTTAAAACGAAAGAATATTGTGATTACAAAAGTTTGTTTAATTTAACATAAAAAAACTTTTTATACTTTTGGGCATTATTAATAAAACATTTAGTATCTACTTTCCGGTACAATAATGTTACTTCCTCTTTTAATATATTTTTTTTTCTTTAATTTTCCCTTTATCAAATTAATTAAAAGTTATTTCCTTCAAGACTACTTAAAAACAATGCAAACAAAACCAACTAAAGTCAAACAACATTTTAATACCCGAAAGGTTATTAATTAGCCAATAAAATTTATTGACCCAAATTTGTTTGGTTCCTTAAACAATTTTATGGTTGCAAAAAAAATCGTTGTTAAGCGTTCATCTTCGCATTATCATTATATTTAAGTAGTAATAATCATAGAAATTGAAATGAAACGATACGAAACCGCATTTGTCATAGTTGACAAGTTACGGAAATTGCTTTTTACAAGTATAAATTGTACTTAAAAAAATATTGTTGTATTTCCTGAAAACTTCTTGATAATTTTTTTTGTTTTGCTTCTTCTCAATTTCTTTTATTTATTCTAAATAGGGCTAGGAAGTTCATGAAAATATTACATGTTTGTTATTAAAAAAATTGGCACTGATTTGATAATGAATCTTATCATATTTTAATGCATATGAGGGTGGGTCAATAAGTCCGTGACTTTTGAATGACACAGTTTTTTTTGCAAAAAAAAAAAATTGTTTTTCCACATACTCACCTTTTAGCTCAATACACTTAGTCCAACGTTTGTCTGAAATCGATAGTGTAGAGTCCCCATACACACAAAAAAACAAAATCATACTATTTATGAATATTTTATGAAAAATTTGCCATTGTACTAATTTAAGAACTTTTTCATAAATTCTGGTTGTATTTATGAACAGTTGATAAAAAAATAATAATGGTAAAGTTAGTGCACTGCCTTATTATGAAGTGTCCTTCAAAATATATGTACATATACGTACTTACTATTTATGAAAAAGTACTTAAAAAATATGCCAATGAACAAAATCATAATATTTAGGAGCTGGTACATAAATATATAAAATACTGGGAATTTTATGTACCTTTTCTTATATGTTAGGAAATAATTCATAATATTATAAATAATTTTTATGTACCTATTCATATATGAGCGCCCCGATAGGCTAGTTGGTAGCGTGCTAGCTTATCAGTGCGGGGGTCGTGGGTTCGATTCCCACCAGAGGCTCTGGTCTGTTTTCGCTACAGCGAGCCGATGGCCTTTGTTGCTAGTACTCGGTTAGGGTCTTAGGATATAATTTGTGATTATATGATTAATATAAATAAAATAAAAAAAATAAATAAATAAAATATTCATATAACTTCTCCACAACATAAATAAAATTGCTGTGTGTATTGTTTTTCTAAAGTTTTATTATTATTTTTTAAAGAATTACTTTTTAATTATCAAAAAAAAAAAATAAAATTCATTGTTAAAAAATTATAAATAACGGATTGTAAATTTTTAATACCAGTTTTGTTTCGTGTGGTCAGAAACTGTATAAAATTATGAAAAATTCTGACATGGAACGATACTGGATTAAAAATCGAAAATTCGTAATTTTATTTTATTAACAAACACTTTTTTTTGAAAAACACACTATTTTTTTTTTTTTTTGTTTTATTTGTTATAACAAAAATAATATTTGTATTCAACCACATACACTTCCTTTTTTTTGTCTTGTGCAAATGTAATACAAAAAATTACAGCATCATCGTTTCTATAACAAAACTAACGGCATATTTTTATTAAACCTATTTTCAATGTTGCCATTTTGCTGCTTTTTGTGCTTAACTTATTAAATTTGAATACGTTGTGGGTAAGCGGAAAAATAACAACGTATTGTAATATCATGTAACATACAGGTTGGTTGAAAAGTTCCTGCGCTCACCAAGAGATGACACTGCTAGCTCCAAACTTTTTTTTTCTCAAGTTGGTATAACTGTCCTGAGAACACATGCAAAGTTGCAAGTCATTCTTTCAATTCTTTCTTTGTTTACAAGCCATTTGAAGTTGACGTGTCATTGATTTTTTTTAATATGGAAAAAATTGAATATCGTGCAGTCATTAGATTCTTTGTTTTGAAGGGTTTAAAAGGAAAGGAAATTTATGAACAATTGTTAGAAGTGTATAAGGAGTCCTCACCTTCAAAACGCACCGTTGAATTTTGGGCTGGTAAATTTAAACGTGGTCGTACCAGCCTTAAAGACGACCCACGCGAATGACGACTAAAAACTGCAACCGCAGCAGAAATCATCACGTTTACAGTGGACTGAAGCTGGTTGTTCAGCTCCAAAGCAGGTGAAGTCACAACAATCAGCAAAGAAGGTTATGGCACCAGTTTTTTGGGATGCAAAAGGAATTTTGTTGATTGATTATCTTCAGAAAGGTAAAACAATCAACTCTAAATATTATTGCAGCCTTTTGGATTAGCTGGATGAAAAAATTCGTGAGAAAAGACCTGGTTTAAAGAAGAAAAAAATCATTTTCCATCAGACAATGCACCTGCTCACAAAAGTGTTTTGACGATGGCTAAATTCAAGGAATTAAAGTACGAATTGCTTGAACATCCACCGTATTCACCAGATTTGGCCCCCAGTGACTATTATCTCTTCAGAAATCTCAGCAGCCGTAGATGGTTATTTTGCAGAGCTTCCGGAAAACATTATAAGGATGGGATAAAATTATTGGAAGATCATTGGAACAAGTGTATTGAGCTTCTAGGTGATTATATTGAATAAAAAAATATATTTCGTAACAAAAACAGTATTTTTTCATTTCGAGCGCAGGAACTTTTCAACCAACCTGTATAAACAATTAATAACGTGACATAGAAAAAAATATTAACATGCAAAAAAACAAAAATATGTCAAGTTACCCACTTTTATTTACTTTTTTTTGAGACTTGTCTTAGAAAATATTATATTTTTATTTAATTAAAAAATTGTGTAACTAACTAAATAACTTTTGAAGTTGCATTTTACTGAAGTACTTCGGCTCACGAAATGCAAAAATTAACGAATTGCTATTTAAGTGATATACTTGCAAATGGTTTAAACTTCAAAATGCTATTTTACAACGATAGCAAGTTAGCACTTAAACTCACAGTCCCTTCAATAATTCTAAAAAGTCGCGAAGATAAATATTTTTTTGAAATATGAAACTATATTTTAATAGACGTTTGTAAAAGTGCAAATAGTGAAATTCTTAAGTTTTATCATTTCTAAACTTTATTCATCTTAATATCTTTAGCCATATTTGAGTAAAATTTTATTTGTACTTTTTTACGCGTTTGTATTTTTAAAATTCAAAATTTGACAACACCCGTGAAATTACTTTACAAATTCTATTCTTACATTTTATGTTATTTGAATTATTATGAACTACTTCTTAATACATATTTATGGAAAACGTAACCTGTAAAATATGAAGTATTTTATAATATTTTGTAATTATGAGCCCGTTCTTAAAACGTATGAAAAGGTTTTTATTATGTATGTGCGTCGTCATAATATAAAATAGGGAATTGTAGAAACATTTTTAAATTATGAAATTTTCATAATATTTAAGAACTTGGAGACATTAAATATGATTTTTTATGGGCATAATTCATAATAACTATGATCGAATTTATAAAAAAAAACACTGGGAAGTTAGGAACAATTCATAAATAGTAAGTAAGCTTCATATGAACAATTTTCATAAAAAATTATGAATTTTATTTTTTTGTGTGTAGTATTTACCAAGATTTTTCTTGGTTTGATTGACGGTTATTTTTTCGCAAAAAATAATAAGAGCACTCGACATTCACATTTTTCCATATTTAAAAAAAATCCACGAGGTTGTATGTTTTGAACAGCTATTAAACGCAAAGTAATTGACGGAACTTGCTCAATATTTGACAGTAGTCTATTAACAGGTGGTACTTGATGAGAGCACTGTTGCATTTCATATAACTACGTATTTTCATGTTTTCACGTTTTTGGAAATATTTTTTATATTTTACTTAAATCTAAATTTATATCTTTGATCAAAAATAATTTTTAAATTTGGTTTTATCAAAAATAACATACAAAAATACAACAATAATTTTAAATTTTTAAACTACTTTTAAATAAAGAAAAATAATAAAATAAAACTGATAATATTCAAACGCGGAAAAAACAATAGTAAATGTAATTTATTTCGATTTTTAATATTCAAAAGATTCGTTTATAAAACACCCAATTATAAATGCATTAACTTCCTTGCCCTAATTTTAACATTTCCTATGAAAATTGAAGTTGAGTTGAAGAGAGTTCTACATTTGTATATTATTGACGATAAATCATAAATGTCACATGAATTTTTCTTAAAGTTTATTATATAAAAAGACACTTGTTGATTCCGTATTATACAATTTTATCATTTTTCAATAACTTATTGTTTGTTTTTCATTATTTTGCCCATGGTTTATTTATCATTACATAACAGTAATCAATAATTGTAGGATAATATTTGATATGATTTTACATGATGAAATTCGACATGACAACCATGCGGAAAAATTTCATTTAAGCCGAATATTTATGGCTTGACAAAAAAATTTATTATTATTATTTATTTCTGTGTTTTTGGTTTAAAAGAGATTTATTAATTTTAAATAAAATTGGGTTAAATTTTAAAATATATATTTAACAAAAAGAACTATGAAAAATTGTATTGGTTTGATTAGTTTTCGAGATATTAGCCATTATCTAAAATATAACTTCCTATATAAAAGTCTTAAATACATGATCATACATGGGCTGTTATATGACCATTAGAGGCGTCCAATAAAATAAAAAATAGATTTTAAAGAGTGTCGGGGTCCAGTTTGTTTCCTTTCTATATAAAACTAATAAATATGAAGTTTGGGGGAGGGGCAATCGGATAAAGCAAAGGAATATAGAACGAAATTTTCCTCAAAACTGAAAAAAGTCATATTTTTCCTATATAAACACTTTTGAAATTTTCAATCGATTTCCGCCTCGACTTTCCTTATCTGATTGCCTCCAAACTTCATATTTATTTATTTTATATAGAAAGAAAACAAATTGGATCCCAACACTTTTAAAATTCGCCCTTTAAAAAATTGTCATATAATCTTGGACCCCTTAGTGACCCCTTAGTGGTCATATATGAAAATATATAGTTTAATATATGACCATACATGATCTCATATATTCCCGTATATCTTTGGATCCGGAATTTATCATATACATAAGTGGCTGCACATGATCAAATATGAGCATTAGAGTGGTCCAAAAAAAACAACATCAAAGTTTCTATTCGCAATCTTCACAATGTTTAGAAGTAGCACAAGAAGTTAAATTTTAAGAAATACTAATTTGTTGTTAGAGTAATTTATACAAAAAGTAGCGTTGACTATAAATTGAATTATTTTTTAAACTATACGCTGTAATTTAACAATATTATTCAATATACGAATAGTCTTAATACATGTGCATAAAAGGAATATAAGATGAACATTTAATAAAATTTAGTAAAGTAGTTTGCATTTTTTTTTAATTTATACATAAAAATACATATGTTAGTCAAAGTATCAAAAGATGTAAGAAAAAATTTAAATTGCTAACGCCCCTTATATGAGTAAATTTTTTAAATCTGATCTTAAGTTTTTGGAAAATTACGAATCTGCAAGCAAAATTAAAAACAAATTTGTGGTTTTTCAATTTCCTCACGGTTTTTGAAAACTCAACAAAATTATATTTTATTTTCCCAATTATATAAAAACGTTGCCATCGTAAATATAACTACTTTGACATTGTTTTTAATTTTTGAAAGGATAATGTTATCCTTGCAAATAAATGTTAAATTTTACTTTTTTAGTTTTTCGCTACTTAGCGTATTTAAATTTAATTATTAACAAAAATCCTGTCTCACATAAAAAGACATTCCGTAATAATCATTTAAAAAAGAATTTTTCGCACAGGTAAATATAAGAACATTTCTTGATGAAAATCGGACATTTTTTGTTTTAACTTTGCTTTTATATTCGCAACGTACATCCAAAAATAAATTAGTTTTGATGAATCGCGATCCTAATAATTAAATTTCAATTTTTAATTTATTTAAAATTTTAGAATAAGTAAAACTTTTAAACTTCAATGGCGATGTGCTACCTCTAAATAAAACTTTATTTTTTAAATTAATTTGGCGGACCATAGGGTACGTTCGTAAATGCAGTAGTTGCGCATCACTGCAGCATATTAAAAGTAAAACGTTCAAAAAAGCATCATTTGGTAGTACAGATTTGCGTCAAACGTTTTTTATGCAAAAAATTGACAGTGCTGCCGCAAATTTTTGCAACTATGGAATCATTAAAGTTTCCGATGCAATAGTGCGAAATCAGTTTTCTTTTTCGTTTTAATTGATTTTTAATAATCAAAAGTCGTTTCATCTTTCTTTTAATTCTTTTTTACTGTAAGTTATTAAAAAGTTATCAACACTTCAAAAAGTTTGTAAGTTAAAATAACTGAAAATATCATTTAAAAGAAATGATATTTCATTTAAAAACCGGTCTACTTAATTTTCATTTAAATTAAATGCCATTTGTTATTTATTTTTAAATGTTGATAAATCAACTGACACATCCGTAAGAAACAAATGATATAATCAGTTAAAATAAATGTCAAAATTTTACCTACCAATCCTTAAAAAATAAATGTTTTTTTCATTTATTTGAAATTATTTCCGTTTTTGTATTTTTTTTTTTTTTTAAATACTCGTACAATACAAAATGTATGTATGTATATGAAGCTATAAACACTTTTTGTGTGAATGTATTTGTGTATGTATGTGTGTTTATGAAGTTCTTGTAATTTGTATTGAAAAATTTTGTATATATACAACCAATTTAAATAAAAAAACAAATTGAAATTTTTTGAATATTTTTTTTTGAAACAGACCAAACAAAATTTAAATTTGTAATAACTGTTACGGACACAAATAAACCACAAGTTTCCGTTTTGTGGGTAAATTTTTATTAAATTTCAAACAAATGAAAAAAATAAATGAAACTGAAAAAAATAGGTAAATGATAGTAAATCATTTCGAATAAATGTATAAAAAAGTTAATATAGATATTTCTTTGAAAAATAAATGTATCTTCCTTTATTTTTAAATGTAACGGAGAACTTTTTTATTAAACTACAAACAGTTAACTACATAATATTCTGAGTGAAGATTTTCAATAATATTAATTTTTTATTTTAGGAATCCGCCTTTTTTTCGTTTTAATTGATTTTTAATAATCATAAGACGTTTCATCTTTCTTTTAATTCTTTTTTTATTATAAGTTAACAAAAAGCTGTCATTTTTACCATCATGGTTTTCAATAATATTTGATAATATTATTGTGGACATGTTTTTCATCAAAAGCAAACATTGTGCAGTTGTTGGGCAATATGAAACAAAAAGTATATAATTTTCTATAGAGTATTTTCCCGCTCTAGCAGAAATTCAAAATGGTACAGAGTTCAGCGGCAACATTTTTAAATGAGAGGGCAACATTTTCAAAGTTGCTAAAGAGTTGAAAAACATTAAATTTGGTGTATGCAGTGCTGCCACATAACAGTGTAATTTTTTATCCCAGTTTTTGGGATTCTTAACTGTTTACCAGTTTTTTCATGAAAATATTTTTTTTTCAAATTATTGCATTTTTTATAGGTTTTTAGTTATATGTTGCAACAATTAATAGCATATTTATTCTCTTTATTATATATTTTTACCATAGAAATGGGAAATAATGGATTTGAATAGACATAGTTGGTCAATGTGTGTTTACACACTTTAATACTTTTCATGTCACAATGTTATGTTTGAATTCGTAACTATTTTTTAACACAATTGCAAATTTCTGTTGTATTTTTTTACTTTATTAGACATGTCTAATTTTAGTAAAAATAAATAGTATATTGAACAAATATTATATTGTTATATGAAAAATCTAAAAAAATACATGAATAAAATAAAAAAACATTTTTTTTATGAAATAATCTGAAAAATCTCTAGCATCCCAAAACGGCAAAAAATAGTTAAAATAGTTAAAATTGGTTATATGGCAGCACCGCTGAACACTACTAAAAGTTGCTGACCAAAACTCACCTTTGTTGCCGCCAAACTATGTTCGTGTTCTAAGAGAGTACTAAAAAGTTCGTGAGAGAGAAACATACTCTATAGAAAATTATATACTTTTTGTATGAAAGCATCTGCAACAGCTGATCACGCATCAGCAACAAAACTTGGCATAACTGCCGCAGTGATGCACAAATTTACTGCATTTACGAACGTACCCACACTTTTTCTATAATGGCTTATTTGTAGGGTTGCAGAGCTTGTGAATTCGAACTTATTTTTTGGACCAAGGTGGTGCATACATGAATAATATATGGAAATATACGGTCCTCAGTACTTATAATTATTTGAAGTGTTAACTGTTCAACCAAGGACCCTATAAATCAGGATGAACAAACTACAAAATTTTTAGCGACTACAAAAAATTCTTAGGCGAGACCACGAAATTCTTAGCCGATTTACAGAATATCTTAGCCTCTAGCAAGGACAAGCGACCGAAAACACAAATAAAGTCAACGCGAAAAGTCCTTCGAACTATGAGACAGCCTGAAAAGGCATATTTGGGGACAGTTAACTCCAACATTCCAAATCTATCACACTTTCGAAAGATGCTATATTTTTCAGTTTTATTTCAATGTTTATGAAGTAAACAGATACAAAATACACGTTGACAGGCTATGGAACGCTGTACACCTCAAGAAAACGAAATACTCCTGACTTTTTAATTTTTTTTTGAATAATTCTCTGCAAACGGATACATAAAACAAATACAATTTATGCTTCTGGGGCACTGAAAATCCTCGTATCATTCACGAAGAGCCGAGCTATTTCATTAACTAAAAGTCACTGTATGGTGCGCCTTCTTCGTCTTATTTTTTCGAGGACGTCTTTATCAGCAAGATCGTCCGATTTAACCGCTGCAAAGTTCCTTAAAGTCACGGGTTTATGTGAACCAGCCACAGAATTTGAAAGCTCTCAAAGCAAATACACTGAAAGCTAACGGACAGCTCCAGCAGCCGGACAGCTTACAGAGAGGGACAAATTTATTGGTCCCTTCATGGAACTATCCTGTAGGCGGACATCTCCCGTAACCGGACAAAATCAGCGCGATTGTGGGTGACAAGAGTGCGAAAATTTTCCGCCCGGAAAATGCATCAAAAAAAAAAAAGAGTCCAAATATTCATCCACAATAACGGAACTCACAAGACCGACAATATCTTCCGAAATTAATTGAAATAGAACTTAAAGTTCCAAATAAAATTAAAAAAAAATAATTCTGTCGTTTCATTTTAAAGATATAATAAAATAACATCTTATAAATGTTTGTGGGACATCTTTAAGAACCACCCACACTAACGTAATTCCTTCTCTAACAATAAATGTCTCTGATAAAACTAATATGAAAGAAGGTTTTCTTTTAATTTCCAACCACACAATACGATACCACCTAAATTCAGGCTGTAATTGTCGTTTTGCTACACCATTCAACCACAAATTACGTATGCAGCTCAATATTATGCAAATGATTTACAAGTTTACACCAACAAGCCTTTAGGCTTAATATCTCTCGTTTTCTATTTTTTTAATTTGTTATATCGTTTCGTTGCTACCACTTCTTTTCGCTCCCGCTATTTATTTTCACATTTATTATGCAATAATTTCTCTAACAATCGTTATAAGTTGCAAAATATTCTGCAGTGTAAATATACAAACAAAAAGGGTGACACTTATCACGCGGGTTTTTAATTATGTAAAGGTGTCATGGGCATGTAAAACTTCAGAAAAATTCAACAAAATTTTGGGGATAAAATAACACTACTCTACAAAAGTTTTGAACAGGCTAATACTAAAACTTTGTTAATGTATTTTGGTTTCCTAAACCCGAATTATGAATCAAAAAAAAATCCATCAAATCGGCTTTCCGAGGTCTACCTTTTTTTATACTTGAGCCAGAGAAAAATAATTTATTTGTTAAAATTTTGGTGAAATTGAATTCCACTTTATTTATTTTTTTTTATTTGAATATAATCATATCGGGAAATGTTCGCGGGTGTTTAAAGGATATTGTAAGAATCACGAAACTTGCCCGTGTTTGGACGTACACTCAGAAAAAAAAGTTAGTAGAAAAATTTGTAAACGGTTTTCAATCCCACTTTATTATTTTTGTAATGATTTTTAGTAAAAACATTATTATTTAGCAAATCATTTTGCTATTTACATTTTACAAATTACAGAGTTTTTACAGAATATTTACAAATTTTTGTTGCTAATTTCAGAAATCATTTTACAAGTTTTTGGAAACCGATTTGCTAAAATTAGCAAAAAAAAAAATTACTAATTTTTAAAAAGTGGATATTGAAGAAAATGTTATTTCTAATAATTAAAACTTATACATACAAACTTAAATTGCCCTAAAATGTTACATAGGTTAAAAAAAGGGATCGGAAGTGAAGATACCGACTCATGTCTAAAAAGAGGACATCCACGTAAAATAGCACTAAAAAGTTTTTTTTAGTTATAAAAATCAGCCCTAAAAACAATTAAAATTTAACCTTAAAAGTAAAAAAAAAATTGAATTAAATATTTTTTAAAAAAGAAACTACCAAATTAAAACAAAATAATAAATTCGTTAAAAATTTAAAACTTTGTACTAATATTAATAATATTTAGTATTTTTTTTTTTGCTGATTTTAGCAAACAGATTTTAAATTCAACTTTACTAAAAATCTACTAAAATTTAGTAGCGGCTACTAATTTTTCTACTAATTTCATTGTACTTCACATCAGCAGACATGTGTTGCTAAAATTAGCAAAAAATACCGCTGGGCTCAAATTAGCAGAATTTCCCGTAATAACTGCAAAATTTTCAGTTGCCATTACAGACTTTTTTTGGTGAGTGTATTAAAACTATACTTAAACAAGACATATTAAAAAAAATCGAGGTGTTAAAATAATTGAAGGACAAAATTTTGAACCAAATTTTTTCATTTATTTCAGTTTCGGATTTTTAAGGATAACGATATTTTAGGGATAACGGTATTTTAAGGGAAACATTTTTAAATCGATAACGGTACTTGTCTGCAAACTCTGGACTTAACTTTAACTTACACGAACTTAATCTTAACCGCTTTCCGAAAAATCGACATACATGAATCCATAATGTTTAATGACTCTGACAAGTTTCAACAAAATTTGTTTACATTTAACTTAAGAAGAGTAATTTCTAAAAAAGTAGGTTTGACTTTAAATTGAATTATTTTTTATACTTTACTCTAGAATTTACCAAAATTATCCAATACAGCCTAAATAAATATTCATAAAAGGAATATGAGCTTAAAATGTAAAAAAAAATCAGATTTTTTTTTCTCGTTCGCGTTTTATTAAAATTCATACGTACAAAGTGTACACTCTAAAAAATGCTTGTAAATTTACTACTATAAAATGGGTATAGTTTTATGTAATATTACGAAAATTCGGTAAATATAAACACCAAATGCTTTTTTGCGCACACTTTCATATACAATAATACACACACCGAGTATTTTTAGACAAAATCTGTTCACAATTAATCACATTATGCCTAAAATTAGTATTATTTTGTTGAATAAAAAATTTTACGCACAAAGTTTGTAAATACTAACTTATATTGGTAAAAAAAATTATGACATATTGAAATTGAAAAAAAAAAAAATCTAAAAACTTTTCAAAATTTAAAAAGACAACTTTATAAGTTTTTTTTTTAATTTTTGAATTATTTGGAATTACTAATCAAAAAAATTATTCTTATTATTCATATTGTGAGTTTCTAAACAATAAATTTATTGTTTTTAATACAAAACAAAAATTTTTGGGCTGTTTAATTTTCAACATCGTAGTAGAAAATATGCGCATTTGTTTAGGATATTTCCAAATAATATGTGTACATTTACAGGAAAATCGTATTTCTTTACGCACAAGTTTGGTAAATTTACTCTTCAATTTTAAAATTTGATTTAAATTTTAGGCACTTTTAATGTAATTTTACCTATTTTGCGTTCATCAATTTACGCATAATGTGTGTACTTTTTTCATTTACGCACCCAAAGTAAATTTACCCAACTTATATTAGAAGTACAGTTTCCTACTATAAATTGGGTAAATTTCAACAGAAATTAATTAGAGTGTAGTCAAAATATCAAAATTTTCTGAAAAAGATGTACGCAAAAATTTAATTGCTAACGCATTATTATTTCAAAATAAATTTGTGATTTTTAAATTAACCGCGGTTTTTGAAAATTCAATAAAATTCGATTTTTTGTGCTATTTTCCTAACTATCGTATCTCAAAATATTATATTGGAAAAATCCAACTTGTACTTTTGCAATCTACTTGCCAAGGGCTTTCATTAAATATGATATTGTTTTAAATTTTTGAAAGGATAATAGTTATCCGTTCAACTGAATGTAAATTATTTAGCATATTAAAAGTAAATTGTTAACAAAAATCCTGTCTCACATAAGAAAACATCTCGTGGACATACAGTCAGAAAATAAAGTACTGTACTATTTTTGAGTAAAAAAAAATTATTATTTAGTACATTTTTTGCTATTTATAAATTACAGAGTTTTTAGAGAACATTTACAAATTTTTGTTGCAATATCAGAAATTTTTAAAAACCGCTTTGCTAAAATTAGCAAAAAAAAAAGAGTAGATATTGAAGGAATATTATTCCTAACAATTCAAACTTATATTGCCTTAAAATGTTAAAAAAAGGGATCAGAAGTGAAGATACTTTTCACAACCGACTCATGTCCAAAATTAGGATATCCACTTAAAATATCACCAGAAACTTAAGTTCTAAAAATCAGCCCTTAAATATATTAAAATTTAACCTTAAAATACAAAAAACTTCCTAAAAATATTTTTTAAAACAAAAATTAGCAAATTAAAATAAAATGATAAATTCGTTTATGTTTTTACTATTTTTAAGAATTTTTTTAATTTATTCTAAAATATTAAAAAAAAAAGTGTTCCTCGATAAAAAAAAAAAATATTAATTTGTACATTCGAATTCGTAAGACAATTTCAAAAGAAATTAGTGGCTTTAAAGTGGAGCCAGTGTATATAAAAATAATTCAGTTAATTTGTGCATTTTAATAATTTTTTTTTATAAATTAAAATTTTGCTACATTTTGAGTTTAGTTCACTAATATTTATCAACAATTTTTCTTAATTCGAGATAATTTACTTTAATAAAATTTGTACATTATTTTACCAATTTTTAGTAGCAGTTATTAACTTTCCTGCTATTTCCATTTCACTAATGTTTGTTGCTGATTTTAGCAGATCTATTTAAAATTGCACTTTTCAGCAATTTATTAAAATTTAGTGGCGCATTTTAATCTTTTATACAAATTTTATTGTACCAATATTTTTAATATTTTTATGTATGAAAATGTATTTTTATTAATTTTAGCAAATTTTTTGTAAAGTGGAATTTAAAATCTGTTTACTAAAATCAGCAAAACAAAATTACTAAATATTATTAATTTCAGTACAATCAAATTAGTAAAAAAAAATAGTGAGCGCTACTAAATTTTAAGTAAATTGCTCTAAAAAATATTTTTTTTAATTTAATTTGTCAATTTTTTTTTTTTTTTTTGCTGATTTCAGCACAAATTTTAAATTCCACTTTACAAAACGTTTACTAAAATTTAGTAGCGGCTACTAATTTTTTCTACTACTTTCATTGTACCACACATCAGCAGACATGTTTTGCTAAGATTAGCAAAAACATACCGCTGGGCAAAATTACCCGTAATAACAGCAAATATTTTAGTTGCTCTTTTATTGGTGAGTGTTATAATCATTCAAAAAAGAATTTTGCTTAAGCACATTTATTGATCACGGTTGAACATATTTTGTGTGAAATTTTCGCCGTGTCGCATCGGGCCTTAATTTTGAAAAAGAGATTACACGGAGAAAATATGCTTAAAAATTCTGCTCTATATTGAATTAATGTTAGACAAGTTAGCAAAACACAAGGTGAAAAATACTACTCACTTAAGTACATTGGAATTAAATAAATACAAAAATTTTGTTCAGTAGATAATTTTAATAAATTTTAAAATTTGTGATCGAATTTGCTGCGGGGGGGAAGTTTTAATAACTTGACTTGCAACACGTGGTTTAACAACCAAATGAACATTTCTATAGCGGCAATGGTCAATAGCTCAGCACCCTAATGGACACACATGGATGCTGTATCCATGTATAGACATGCATGCATGTTTATGTATGGAGAATTTTAACTGGGTAATGAACATATTTTGCTCCCTACTACACATGCATACATTTTGGTATGGCTGGTTTTATATAAACTACTACTATGACAATGGAGTGTGTATGGATGTTTGTATGTGGTAGTGCCGACTACCTTATGTTTTTTACATATTCGTTGTAACAGAAAACAAAAGAACTCTAAAACGTGACTTGTTATTTAAAACACGTGCTCGGCATTTCAGTTTTTTTTTTTTTAAATATGTTGTGACTTTAAGACGTATGTAACTAGCAGGCATTATAAAGAAATCTACTATATACCTTAAAGTATATACAAGTATTTAAATGAATAAGTGTGTATACACAAAAACTTTTCCTTTTCTTTAACCTATTTTTATTAAGTATTACGTTTTGATAAATGTTTACATTCTTCAATTAGTTTGAGTGTTAGACAAATTGGTTATAAAAACTAAAAACTGCTTTTAGTTATTTTTTTTTTGTAGCATTATTTAAAGCGTTAATTCTTAAAATAATTGTAGCATACTTCAAGGATGTTATTATATAATAATTGAAAGAATTTCAAATGACTCTTAGCTTAAAGGTATTTTTAAACCTATTAAAGTTCAAATAAAATCTGGCGGAGAAAATTCACTAAAAATATATTTAGGTTTGAGACGAAGGCGCCAAATAGAATAAAGTAAAATTGAAAAAATTAAGATATCCTTGTAAATTGTCAAGGAGCACAAAATGAAAACCGGTGTTGTAAAAATTGATTAAACAGGTTTAAATATAAAATAAAATAATAAACCCTAATTATACATACCGTTAGCTGAAATGCAAAAGGGAGTAACTAACAAAATTTTCAAATCCTGTTTTATTGATTATTATGATTCATTTGGCACAAATACATGCATACACAAAATTTCTGACTTCTACGGTTTTATGAACCAAATTCGATTCTCAAATGTTTTTAATTTTTGTTTGCCCTGTACAAATTTAAAATGGGGTTGAGAGATTTCAAAGTACTGCATTGAAATTTTATTCTTCTATAATCAGAACTGCCAGATTTATTATTTACAAATTTGTTAAATTGCCTATTGGTGTTTTTTGCTTCTCCCGTAAAAAAAAACAAATGTTAGTTACACGTCCTATAAATTTTAGCTAACGATATATTCAAATTTTTACAAAGTTTATAATATGTTTCAATTGCCATCCAACGATGTGAATTTTAAATAATCCCTAGTTTGCACTGTGGGCCAAGATCTTAATATTTTGGCCACAACAGCATTTTAGGTAAAGCGAAAATTTGAATTTATTTTCAAAATTTAGACACATTGAAAATGTGATAACTGAAATGTTTATAATATTTTGTTGACCATACGTTAAAGTCAAAATTTCAACTTTTCTTTTAAGTAGAAAAATGTTTAACAAATATTAAGTAATATAACCAAAGAGTATATGCTATAGAGATATGATATGCCTCTCAGGATTCTCTCGACAAAAGCTCAAAGTCTGTCGAACACGATATACAAAAAAAAAATTAAGACAAAATTAACTTACTTGTAAGTAAAAATTTACTTAATTTAAGGAAATCGTTTGTAACTGTTATATTTCAGAAATAAAAAAAAAGTACACCCTACATTGTAAGAACATACACTATGTTATATTACACATTTGTGTCATTCCTCAAATATTTTTTACTGTATCGAAACGCTAACATAATCATGCTGAATATTTGAGTTTCGATTCACTCTGTAAAACGTATTAGGAATTCGAATCGGGAGTGATGTTTTAAAATTCTGGGATATTGGAATTTTATATTTGGCTTCTCTAAAATGTACATAGTGCTTTAAAAATATTTTTAATCATATAAACCTATGATTTTTTGTTAAAATACAAAGCATTCCAAAATACGAAAATTATTAAAAAAAAAACAAGGCGATAACGAAACTAAATATAAGAACTCCAAAACGTAGAGTGTACTGTTTTTTTATTTCTGAAATACAATTGACTATTTCTGAAATACAATTGACTATTTCTGAAATATTATTGACAATTTCTGAAATATAATTGACAATTTCTGAAATACATTTGACTATTTCTGAAATACATTTGACTATTTTTGAAATACAATTGACTATTCCTGAAATACATTTGACTATTTTTGAAATACAATTCACAATTTCTGAAATACAATTGATTATTTCTGAAATACAATTGACTATTTCTGAAATACATTTGACTATTTTTGAAATACAATTGACTATTTCTGAAATATTATTGAATATTTCTGAAATACATTTGACTATTTTTGAAATACAATTGACTTTTTCTGAAATATTATTGACAATTTCTGAAATGCAATTGACTATTTCTGAAATACAATTGACTTTTTCTGAAATACAATTGATTATTTCTGAAATACATTTAGACTATTTCTGAAATATATTTGGCTGTTTCTGAAATCCAATTGACTATTTCTGAAATACATTTAGACTATTTCTGAAATACAATTGACTATTTCTGAAATACATTTGACTATTTTTGAAATACAATTGACTATTTCTGAAATACAATTGACTATTTTTGAAATACAATTGATTATTTCTAAAATACAATTTACTATTTCTGAAATCCAATTGACTATTTCTGAAATACAATTGGGAAGGTGTAGTACTATTTCACAGTAGCGACTGGCAAGTAAAATATTTTCACTTGTTTTTCACCTGTCCCTTAGAATTAAATAATCTTTTATATTCATCTAGAATATTTTTTACCACAAAATTTGTTTCCACTTTCAAAAAAGTTTTTCACCTTAAAAAATTGTTCTCACCTTCACAATTTTTCTTCTAAAGTTTTTTACATTATTTGTTTCAAAATCAGTAGAGAACATTTTTTTAGGATATTGGTGGAGGGTAATCAAAGTTTCGGCACAGCCGAGTTTAGCCTTTTTTAATTGTTTTTAAGTTACAATTTCTTTGGAGCCAAATCATTCCTAAATTTCTGCAAATTTTCCATCTCTCCAGTAGTGTTTCCAATACGTTTAATCGATTCACCGATTAGTCACCTCTACTTCGGTTAATGTCGAAACAAATATTTTAAAACTCAAATAATTATTCGATCCGAATAATCGCTTAGGTCGAATAAGCGGTTAATTTTTTTTATATGGTTTATTTCTGTTATTACTTCTAAAATTTTTCTAATTTCTTTAACTTTGCCTAAGAGTAAAGAAAGAAAAGCATAAAAAAACTCATTAACTAAAATATAATCAAATTCTATTAAAATCAAAGCAAATACTGTGTAGGGTTTAGACAATTTTTACTTTTTGTTCTAATTCCTTAATAAATTCTATTTAATGTAATTAGTGTATATTAAATCTGTAGGAATTCTGTTAAGAAAATTCGTTTGAAATCAGTTCCCAACCAAATCTATTATATATGTACTGTTTACCTAAACTTAAATGTAGGATATAACTAACTAGAAATAGCTCCAAAAATGGTTCTATCGGTGTTAAAACCGACAGAAAAAAACAGATTATAAAGGAACACAAAGTAGTTCAACTAGTCGTTCTTAGAAACAAAAAATTTTCTTTAAATTATTGATCCAGGTTCTGAAAAATAATTCGCTTTCAAAAATTCCCATATTCTGAAGCTTTTCCCCCTTAAAGGTGATAATGTAAGGGGTTACTTATATGGTTACGAGAATGGAAAAAGTTATGTGTCTAAAAATAGATTTTTAAAAAAGAGGAATTTTTATTAAAAAAAAAAACTATTACAAATATTTTAAATAAAATTAATAATTAAAAATAATGTGGTCAAGATGGGAATCGAACCAGGGAAATCTGGTTGCCATCCAAGAACTCTACCCACTGAGCTATCGACGCATCTAGTATTTGATTGCTTTAAACTGAAATGAATTGTTGCGCTTCGTTTTTCGCTAGTGTTGCCAAAACAAACATACATTACCCTTTTGCTTACAAAAAAACACAAAGTAATGTATATAAAAATACATTTTCAAAAATATTTCAATTATTACTTTACATTTATAAATCATATATTACTTTACATTTATAATTATATATTATGCTTGCAAATAATGAAAAAGTTAACGAGCTATCATTACAATGAAACGCATGAGAATATCGCACCCATTACCAAAGTTTTGCTAGGAATCACTTTATACCACCAACGCAATAGACTTAATGTGATATTTAAAAAAAAACAGCACTGTGTTCCTATTGATGAAAGATATACACTTATTTTGCATTAAACGATAAATCGCTAATATTGCCGATTAATCGATAAATCGCTAATATTGCCGATTAATCGATCCGAATAAACTATTATTAATTTTTCGAATACTGCCCTAACTGGTTAACCGGCAGGGTCGAATAATTGGAAACACTAGTGTGAGCGTACAAAAATTTCATTTTGAACAAAACAATTTAGGGGAATGTGTTGTAGCATGAAACGAAGGTATCTTGAAATTTTAGACTTTTTGCAATCAGTGCTGCCACATCAGTTTACTGAAAAATCGTAAACTTTTTTCATAAATTTTAATGCAACACTTCATTAAATTAATAAAAACTTCAATATAAATAAGAGTTTAATTATGATGAAACTTTGAATCACTTAAAAAATATCTTTGTAACAGCAGAAATTAATAAAATGTTCGTCCCTAAAGAGGTAGTATGCATAATTTATTTAAAAATAAATTGCGTATCAATGTCATAATAACTATTCTGAGAATTCAACTTAATTTCTAATAATTAAAACAAAACAACAAAAATCAACAATTAACATATTTACACATTTACACATTTTAGTACATAATTATAATAATTTGCGTTGTAAATTTTATATTTGAATACAAAATCTACGATAAGTGTAGTACCCGCCATAAATAGAAATCTCGCCATAAATAATTCCAACTAAATTGGAAAATATATATTTTTTTTTGTAATTAAATGATTTTCATAAAATACCCAACCCAACTGACGTCAAGTGTCAAATTGTGTGTAAGTGTTATACATTGGTTATGAATGCATGAATAACTAATTGATTCACTGACTGACGGACTGACTGACTGATTGCACTAGAAATGAAAATAAATCATGAAATGGTTACATTTGTATAATAGATGTTTTTAATGTATCGACGAGAACTACATTTTTACACAATTATAAATTAACTTTTGTTTTTATAATTGCGGGTGTGTGTGTGTGTGTGAGGGGACACACATTAATACAATCATTTCCGTTCCAATTACTTACTCCTACTTTTGCTTACTGTTTGTGGTAAGCGTTTAATTAAAATTCTGTCTAATGGGAATTATAAAATACAATTTTTGAAAAATCGTAAATTATCTTATTTAATAACGTCTATCATGTCATTGCATGACTTAATGTTGGATATAGCAAAAAATCATTGTAGAAAAATCTTTTTAATTAAATTAATTGAAAAGGTAAAAACCTTTTGCTCATAATGAAGTTTATTATTGATCTGTATAAATTGTATGTAAAATGTTCTTTGTTTGATTTAAGATCATGAACATTTTTCTTAATAAAAGAATTATAATTTTTGCAATCAGAAAAAGTTTTTAGAGCCGATTGTAATGCATTTTCTTGTTAATTACGGCCTTCATCCAGATTCTTCGCTCTTTTGCCATAAGAGAATATAGTTTTTTTAGGCAAAATTTTATAATTTCTCTAATAAAGTATAGTATTTTGAATGTTTGGAATTATGTTTGAAATAAACATCCCAGCAAAACTTTGGTAATGGGTGCGATATTCTCATGCGTTACCTTGTAGTTATATCTCGTTACCTTGTTCATTATTTTCAAGCATAAAGTCATAAGTTACTGATTATTGATTACGTAATATACGATTTATAAATGTAAAGTAATAATTGAAATACTTTTGAAAATCTATTTTTAGATACATTACTAAGTGTTTTTTTGTAAGCAAAGGGGTAATGTATGTTTGTTTTGACAACACTAGCGAACAAACGAAACGCAACAATTCATTTAAGTTTAAAACAATCAAATACTATATGCGTCGATAGCTCAGTGGGTAGAGTTCTTGGCTGGCAATCAGATTTCTCTGGTTCGATTCCCATCTTGACCACATTATTTTTAATAACGTGTAAAATATTTGTAATAATTTTTTTTTAAATAAAAATTCCTCTTTTTTTTAATCTATTTTTAGACACATTACTTTTTCCATTCTCGTAACCATATAAGTAACCCCTTACATTACCACCTCTAAAGTAATGGGTATATATGTAATGGGTATAAATCATCAATGAAGTAAAGTAATCCATGAGCCCCTATGGCTACACATTACTTAACACATTATTTGGTAATGTGTGGTTTTGCTGGGTAATTATTAGTTTTCTTCAATTTTGATCTCAGCATTTTTCAACTATATAGTAAAAGTAATTTCGTCCTGAAAATGCTATTAATTTATGCAACAATAAAAAAACTGGCTAGGAATCAATTCAGGTTGCCTTAAAAATACCCCGACATGATTAAAACCTATATAAAAAAAGATTTAATTTAAGTAACAAACAATTTTCCTCTTAAAAACAAAAACTCGTGTTTGCATTCAGATTTTAACTAGTCGAAAAAATTCTTATAGACTAGTAAAATTAATTTTGGTTCCATAGGCGTATGAGTGTTAAGAATTTTGAAAATATTACTTTTACGTTACTTTTGGTTTAAAAACTTCTGATTGCAAAACGTTCATACACAATCAACACAAGAATAAATATGTGTTTGCGTTCAAACGCTGAATATAGTCCAACACACATATTTGTTGATGATTTTAAATCAATCAAACGACATGTAAATTGTTGTGTCACTGACTTATAATCATCGGCTTTTTTCATACCATTGATTTTATTCTGTTCGTTTGAGTTAACAATAATTATTTTGATGTAGAATAAATCAGAAAAAACAACAAACAACGCGTATGTGTGTATTCATAATTAAAACATAAAAGTTTCTTATCTATAAAAAGGGGGTGGTTTTGTAGAAACACATTTTATAAATGGTATATGTACATAAGGGTGGGTATTAAATACGTATTTTTAGAATTTTTATTAGAAATACCAAAAATATTGTTCTTTGTGAATTTTTTTAATTAGGTCGATATCTCAGGCTCGCCCAATCCGGTTAACGTTAAATATTGCCTAATTTTCCAATCAAAATAGATCGAAAAAAAATTTAGACAATATTTAAATTTTTCCGGATTAGGCAAGCCTGAGATATCGACCGAAATGTTTTTTCAAAAAAATATTTTTATTTCACAAAGAAGAATATTTTTAGTATTGCATTACTAATAAAAATTCAAAAAAAAAAAATTGATTCAAGTCCCACTCTAATGTACATTTATAAAATGTGTTTCTATTTTGTTTTAATTATGAATACACTCATACGCGTTGTTTGTTGTTTTTTCTGATTTATTCAACGCTGACTTTTTGTTGAGTGATTACATTTGCAGTAAACATAATCGACAGATGATTCAAACTGATCCGAATTACGCGTTCAGTAACATGATGCTGATTTCTTTCTACAGTGAATTTTATTGCATTATTAAATGTGAACAAGAATTTTTGTGTATGATTAAATCAAGAAAAAAAGTTGATTTTGCAGTTCTCTGATACATAACTAGAAGAAAAAACACTTTTCCAAAAGTCCAAACAATTTTGGTCGGATAAACAACTCAACAAAATTCAAATATTTCAAGAATATTTAGTAAAGTGACGCCATAGAGTCATCTAAAGAAATAATTTTTACTCTAATCCTATAAACATTCAAAGTTATTTATAATAACAATATATGTTTGTGTATGTATTTGTGTTCCTGTATACAAGATAATTAATAGCATTTTGAAAATGCATTTAATTATTCAAATGCATATTGAAGTTGTTTTATTTACACAATTTATTATTATTGTTGTTGTTACGACTGTTCTAAAATATGTAGATGTGTTTGTGTGCCATAATAACACGCCTAATGGTATGCAATGAATTTAAGTTTATGGCACATAAATTTATCTTATACTGCTGTTGAATAAATAGCATACGTTTTTGTTGAGATTGCTCTTGTTTATTTAATTGTTAAAATTTCTAACACTTAAATGCAACATATTTTAATGCATTGTCAAAAATTTAAATGGTGCATAAATTCACACAACATCAACAATGCTTTACTACAAACGCAATGACACTATGGCACACAGTCACACTCAAGGCGGTAAGCCACAAAATGTTATGTTTATTTGTGTATTTGAACACATGTATACCAAATGGTTTTCTGTGGCAGTTGTACAAATGTGGCTTGAAGCATAGTTTTGGTATTTTAGTGACAATACGTAGCAGCAGCGGCAGCAACTATACAGCAACTACATTGTTGTCAACAACATTATGTGCCTTTACATTTGTATTTTTATTGTTCTTGTGCAATGCTTGTTTTCGACATGTTTAAAGGATTTTTTTTGTTATTGTTTTTTACATTTTCCCCGGAATTTAAAGACTATTTTGTAATTCGTATTTTTGTTTTTTTTTTTTTTTTTTTTTTTTTGCAAAAACACAATACTTAACATCTCTTCACTTTAATGTGTCCTGTATCTATTGTTCCTTTGTTATTTTGCATATTTTTTCCCTAGAACATTTTAACAAGTTTTTACACAAATTGTCCATATTCACTTGAACCGTAATGGTTTAAATGTTTATGGCTTTTTGTTTGGGCAAACAAAAAAAAAACTTGCAACGTAAAAGTGTTGAATGGAGAGTTGATGTTATATATTTTTAATGGCATTTTTAATGTCGATTCTGCACTCGTTGTTCACTCTTGCCTCATTTTACACACTAATCCTTTAAAAGCGTTTTATTATGCTTTCGAAATCCCAGTGTATTCATTTGAAATGTAATTTATTTTCCAGTAGACTGTTAACTTTTGGTCCAAGCACATTGGGGTAAAGAAATTTAAATTGTTTAAAAAAAATTTAAGCAGACTAAATGTTTCGAATAACTTTATGAGTTTAAAGAATTTGTTTTATTTTCTTTCTTTTATTTATATTAATCATATAATTTCAAATTTTATCGTAATACCCTAACCATGCACTAGCAACGAAGGTTATCGGGGCTTTGTAGCGTAAACATACCAGAGCCTCTGATGGGAATGGAACCCACGACCTTCGCACTGATAAGCTAGCACGCTACCAAATCATAGAAATTATCATAAAGCCAAAGAAATTTATGTTATATCTAGCTATTTTAAAACTTTGAATTAAAAATATACACTCACTCAAAAATAGTCTACAATCGCAAATGAAAATTTTGCTGTTATTACGGGAAATTTTGCTAATTTAAGTCCAGCGGTATTTTTTTGCTAATCTTAGCAACACATGTCTGCTGACGTGTAGTACAATGAAATTAGAAGCTGCTACTAAATTTTTTGTAAACTTTTTGTAAAGTGGAATTTAAAATTTGTTTGCAAAAAAAATTACTAATAGCCTGTTCCTCAATTTCGAACGAAAAAGTAGCCGAACGAAAGCAAGTAACTCTAATTCGAATCAATTTGGGTTTCTCTTTTTTGAAAGCCTTCGATTGTCTCTACTTACGTGTGTCAATTTTTGTTTCTTACGCATTTACAAATCACAGCGATGCCAGATCATATATTTTGAGCATTTGTTACAATTTTCTTTAAAAGTAGCAAAAATACTACTAAGCTGCTTAAACATAAAAACAACCCTGTTTAACAGTGATCAGCTGTATATGACAAATGAAATAAAAAAATAACAATAAACAAAACAATTTTTATTTGAGAATGTGTTTATTTGTAAAAATTTTTGTTATCGATTGGTTGTGGGTGAGATTGTTAATCGGAAAGCTTTTCTGTTGCCTGTTGCTGTTGTCTGTTCGGTGCGGTCACTGCTGCAGTGCCGTTAGCTCTTGTAAAATAAAAGATGTAAAATAAAAAATGTAAATATGAGCTGCTTGGGGCAAACGTAAGTCACAAAAAATACAGACTTGGGTGAAACGGAGTTTAGTTTTGTGGTCAAATTTACCTCCTCTGCAGAAAATTTGTTTGCTCCGAACACCAGAGTCCCTCTGGCAAAATCAGGCCTTTCTTTCATATAAAAAACAAGCGTCTTCAGCTGGTCCATTACTGATTTTTTAAACTAAAATTTAAAATTCTTAATAAACTATAAATTATATTTGTATTTATATTGTTATCAATTGCTTTTTTACTTTATTTTGTTTTTAAAAATGTTAAATATATATTCACTCGACAAAATAATATCAAGTGTCTGATTTTGACATTTGCGTTCGCATTGTTCGAAATAGAGAAACCAAATTTTGTATGAAAACAGTTACGTTTTCATTCGACTTGTCGTTCGAGTCATCATCGTTCGCATAGAAATAGAGTTAGTGAACCCCAAATCAGTTTTCTTTCGCCTAGAAAGCGAACGAACGTGTTCTTTCGAAATAGAGGAACAGGCTAAAAAAGTGCGTGAGATTGTTGATGCCATAAGCATTTCATATGGCAGTGTGGTTTCGATTTTAAATGATCAGTTGGATTTAAGAAAGCTGTCTGCAAGATGGGTGCCGCGTTTGCTCTCAATTGACCATAAACGTAATCGTGTGACAACTTTAAAGAATTGACAAATGTTAAAAAAGTATGAACTTTATATATATAGATATTTCTTTGAAAAATAAATGTTTGTTCCTTTAAATGGAACGGAAAACTTTTTTATTAACTACAAACAGTAAACTACATAATATTCTAAGTGTATAAGTATTATTGTAGTTACTTTTTACGAAAACAGTTTTTGTCGAACAATTCCACTCGTTTACCTTAATTCGGCTGCTAGTTTTTTTTAATTATCTATTTAAAGACAAATATTAGCACAAGTCCACTTTAACCCATTTAAATTTCAGACCCAAACCCTAGTTTCAGTTTCTGTCGATCTTATTTGTTTTATAGATTTCAATTATGATAACACATGATTTTTCATATCAATTGATTGCTTTGTTTTTGGTAGAATACAAAAATAATAAAAATTTATACTAGAATGTAAAGGGTAATTTTTTAACCGTTTGGGTTTGGAAAATTAAAAAGAAAATTTGCAAAAAACACAAAACAAGTAAAAAAGGCTTAAATTCGGCTGTACCGAATTTTTGAATACCCTTCACCAATGTTCTATATTGTTTTTGATACAAACAATGTTAAAGACTTTTGAAGTAAAATTATGGAGCCGAAAAAATTTTTTTGAGGTTAAAAACTTTTTTGGATGCGGAAACGAATTTATTTACGTGAAAAAAATTTTGAGGTGAAAAAAAATTTTAGTGGTGAAAAATATTTGAGGTGTACAAAATATTATTAATTTCTTAGCGATTGGTGAAAAAATATGGGAAAATATATTATATACCAGTCTCTACTATGAAATTATACTTAAATGCACCAATTTGTATGGAAAATTTAGAGGTATCTTCACATTTTCACCCATAACTTTTTAACCGCTAGACCGATTTTGCTCATTTTCAACACCAAACTGCTCAAGAGGATGTACAACAATCTGCGTAAAAATAGGCACCCCCGCTAGCCTCTTCGCGTCGTGATCGCCATTTCAACAGACAGACGGACATCGCTAAATCGACATAAAATTGCATAAGGATCACGAATATATATACTTTATGGGGTCTTAGACCTATTTTTCGACATGTTACAAACGGAATGACAAACTGATATATACCCTCACCATATATGGTGAAGGGTATAAAAAGGAAATATTTATTTGAGGCGATAAATGAATGAAGATTATTTCATGTATCCCCACAAAAAAATAGTCTAGTGGGGTGAAATCGCATGATTTTGACGGCCAATGGACTGCTCCAAAACTAGAGGTTAATTGCTCACCAAACTTTACTCTCTATAGCTTCATGGTATCGCGAGCCGTGTGGCGTGTTCACCGTCTTGCTGAAACCACATGTCAACAAAGTCGAATTGTTCTATTTTGGGCAAACAAAGTCGGTAATTATCGCACGGTAAAATATTAATAATAATAAAATTCACTGATTTTGCAAGCAATGTTTGTTTGATCGTCTATTTATGGTAAAATCGTAAACCGTACAGAACATTTTTGGCATTGACACATGTTACGGTTCTTTTTTTTACACTGAAAAAACTAAATAGCAAAGAAATCACCCTGTATAAAAATAACTATAAATGTTTTATAATTAATAGCCACATGCATGCTATGATAAAGACACATATCAAATTACAATAATTGTTCTTTATGAAATTCAATATAGCGCTATTTTATGAAAAATGTATGATGTATGTGCATCATCATCAACATCATGCTATTTAGCAGACGCAGCAGCAGCAGTTTTATCATCGTCATCATCAATAATTAAAAGAAAACAAAAAAAAAAGAATATGTGAGAATTTGCTTACAGCATTGAATATTTTGTTTGTTGCATTTTAAAAAGGTATAAATTTCAATTACGTTAAAATATTTATGTAAAATGAGAAACAACAACAGAATAAATTACTCTACAATGAAAAATTAAATAGCAATTATTTTAATTATAATTGTAGCTATTAAATATTTATTTTATTTTGCATATGTCTTTTTTGTTTCAAATTATACCCGTACCAACCATCATTATTATTATTTTTACATTTATCTATTGTGTTTAACCAACAAAATAATGTTTTTGGTATTTTGTGTCATTTTTATGACTTTAAAATTTAAATGTTTTTTCTTTTTTTTTTTTTGGCATTTTGCCCAAAAATTGCAGCAACATTCACATCATATTGTTTGATGAACTTAAATTGTCCTAATTGTAGATTTGGTTGGATGGTTGGTTGGATGGTTGGTATGGTAGCTAACTTTACTATTTGATATGCAGCAATGTTATGCAGATATAGTAATTTGTACATTTTATTATTTAAAATAAAATATTTATTTAATGTTTAATCATATCATAGTGATAATTAATTGAAAATTAATTTAAGTATATTTAAAGAAGATTAAAAAGATCAAACTAATAATAAATTCGATAAAATCGCATCGTACATGAACAAAAAAAACATTAAGACTTTGATTTTTCTTTATAAATGCTAATGTCTCATTGTTTTAATACCAAGAATTTTCACTATACAGTGACTGACAATACAATGCAATCAATTTATTATATCCTTCACCATAGGTGGAAGGGTATATAAAAGTTTGTCATTCCGTTTGTAATTTCTACAATATTGATCTTAGACCATATAAAGTATATATATTCTGGGTCCTTATGAAGAGCATAGTTGATTTAACGATGTCCGTCTGTGTGTTGAAATGGGTTTTCCGAAGACCCCAGACATGATGAGGACTTGATTGTTATATATTTCTGTTACATGTGATCCATTTCTGTTTGCTATTAAAAATCAGCCAGATCGGTTGATAAATGGCTGAGATATTAGCAAAAAACCGTAAAATCCCTTTGTTTTTTATATGTATGTTGAATATTACGAATAAAAAACACATCCATTTGTTGAAATTCTTTTCTTTCAGCTCTTCGCCATTTATACACAAACAACAAACCAAGACAAACATTTGTCATTTAAATAAAAACCAAACAAATAAATGTTTATTTATTTCTATTAACGATGATTGCACATGACCTATAATGGCTCAGTTGTATAAGCGCTATGTCATACCACCCCCCGTCTATTCAACTTTTTTTTTGTACAATTTTTTTATATTTTCTTAAGACTTTATTTTTTGTTTTTTTTTTAACATTTAATAATTAATTTAAAAACATCAAAATTTTTATAAAAACCCTCTGATACAAATGGTTTTATTTCCGATTTAAAAGAATTTACAAAAACATTTTTAAACCATTTTATTTCTTATATTAAGAAAATTTTATACATAATTCCTTTTTGAGTGCAACTATTTTAGGTCATAACTTATAATAATTTATAAAAAAAAAATATAAACTATTTCTTTCAATTTTTTAAAATTAAGCTAAAGAAATTAAAAATATTTTTTAATTAAAAAGCGAAATAAAGTCCCAAATGCAAATTTGGCAGCTTAATCAAACGGTTTTGTAGAAATAAAACACATGCAGTTCTAGTGATTTCTTTAAGCGATTTGTAAATAATTTTTTTTGGTCGAAAATAGTTTTTTTACAACTAAAAAGATTTTTGAAAAAAATAATATGACAACACTGATTGGCATTATGTTTGTGGTTGTTGTTCTTTTTTCTTCACCTTTTATTCACAAACAACAAACACATACAAAGATTTACCTAAAAACCAAACAAATTAGTTTTCAACGAAAACTGTTTATTTACTTCTATTAACGATGACTGCATATGTCCTTCAATGGCTCAGTGGTCTAAGCGCTTTGTTATAAATATTTTTTTTTCTTTTAGTCGCGCGATCGATCCCCGTCTATTCAACTTTTTTTGTGCAATTTTTTTTTTACATTTAAACTTTTTTATTTTTTTTTTAACATAGCACATACGTACAGCACAGTTGACTTAACGATTTCGGTCAGTTTTTCTGTATATTTGGAGAACGGAAAGAGGAAAAGTTCCAATATAAGGTACGAGCATCTTGGTTATCATTACACAACATCTGACCAAATGTGGGCGGGATCTGTGAATTGGGCGTGGCACAAAATAGATTACTTTATATCTTAAGAACGGTTCAGATACAAAAAAGTTATGCCCAAGTTATGTGGCAGGAGCTACAAAAATATTTTACAATTTTAAAATAAAAGCTTTGTTACTTTTTTCACTATTTCAACAGACAAACGGACATCGCTAGATTGGCTTAAAATTTCATAAGGATCACGAATATATATAATTTATGGTGTCATAAGCCTATATTTCGACATGTTACAAACGGAATGACAAACTGGTGGAGGATATAAAAACAGATACACTCTGACTGAAGTTTTTAAGTTCAATATGCTACACTCACCAAAAAAAGTCTGTAATGGCAACTAAAAATTTTGCTGTTATTACGGGAAATTCTGCTAATTTGAGCCCAGCGGTATTTTTTGCTAATCTTAGCAACACATGTCTGCTGACGTGTAGTACAATGAAATTAGTAGAAAAATTAGTAGCCGCTACTAAATTTTAGTAGACTTTTAGCAAAGTGGAATTTAAAATCTGTTTGCTAAAATCAGCAAAAAAAATTACTAAATACTATTAATATTAGTACCAAGTTTTAGATTTATTTTTTTTTATCGAGCATCAAAAATTTTGATTATATTTTTTAAAAGATATTTTATACAAAATTAAAAAAAATCAAAGGCTTAAAAATCTTAAAAATTGTTAAAACATAAACGAATTTATCATTTTGTTTTAATTTGGTAATTTCTGTTTAGAAAAATATTTTAGTCATTTTTTTTTTACTTTTAAAGTTAAATTTACTTGTATTTAGGGCTGATTTATAGAAATAAAAAACCCTTTTTATTTAAGTGAATGTCTTCTTTTTAGACATGAGTCGGTATCTTCTATTCCGATCCATTTTTTAATCCTATGTAACATTTTAGGGCAATTTAAGTTTGTATGTATAAGTTTAAATTATTAGAAATAACATTTCCTTCAATATCGACTTTTTTAAAATTAGTAATTTTTTTTGCTAATTTTAGCAAATCGGATTTCAAAAATTTGTAAAATGATTTCTGAAATTAGCAACGAAAATTTGTAGATATTCTGTAAAAATTCTGTAATTTGTAAAATGTAAATAGCAAAAAGATTTGCTAAATAATAATTTTTTTACTAAAAATCAGTACAAAAATAGTAAAGTGGGATTGAAAACCGTTTACAAATTTGTCTACTAACTTTTTTTTCTGAGTGTATAATTTTAGAACTGCTTGCAATTTCATTCTGAAATTTTAGTATGATATTTTTGAGGAGATGTACTAAAAAGTTATGAAAGAAATTTTTATCAAAATTGTATTAAAGGTTCTTATTCAATCGGGACCCTAAAATTAATTAATTAATGGTTTTTATCATGATTGTTAAAAATAACAATTGTTTATTACAAATACAAAAAGTTTTCCTAATCTCTTCTGAAAGTGTTACAACAAAAAATTATAAAATAAATCTATATTTTCTTTTGAATATTTCTTTGTGTCCTTTTGTATTAATTCTGTATTTAAATTAGTCAAACATTTTTTTTTTTGCTTTTGTCTTGAGAAAATTATATATTCCATTATTTGTTGTATCTTTTATTATTATATTGTTACATCTTTAATAACACTTATTTGTTGTTGTAGTACAATAATGTTATTTTTTTTTTGTTCTTAGTAGTTTTTCTATTGTTTGTTATTAATATTCATTTGTACTTGAATTGTCAACATTCATTTAAGTTGTCACTTGTTTTTTTCTCTCTTTATTATTGTCTGTTGTTCATTTTTTTCGAGATTGTGTTGAGAATGTATTTGTTAAATGTGGTCTCCACTAACAAGGAAATTATCCCGATGGGTTTCCTGAGATTTTGAAGGAATTTGTTAAGAGTTGATATTTAGGAGGTATAATGTGTTTTAGAGTTGGTTTCAAATTATTAATATTTTTAGTACTCCACTGCATATATCTCGAAAATAGCTTTCATTTGATCCCTATATACATATGGTGCGCCATAGTTTGTTGTTGTGTGAATAATGAATAACTTAAGAAAACAACCGATTTCCATGTGTAATATTTTTATTTAATTTCGTCCTTTTCAATTCATTTGCACTACTTTTAAAAACATCAATCAAATAGCCGCCACTATTGGCCATAGCAAAATTTGATGCATATGATAACTTGCCTCATAATTAAAATCCATCTATGAGGAAATGTGTTGTGCCCTACGTTTGCAATACGAATAACCTGCGCTTTGAAGAAATTTTTGTTTCAATTAAAACGCTATCAAATAAAAGCTAAAAAACTCATTTCGAATGTTTTTATGAGTTTTATTTTAAATAAAATGTATACACCTCTTAAAAACACCCTTAAACCTTTTAAAATCGTTGACTTCTTTTCTTGTTAAATAAATCGAGTTCTTTTTATATTGCAAATAATAGACAAACTTAATTTTACTACACTTAGAAAAAAAAATGTATAGAAAAATTTGTAAAAAGTTTTCAATCCCATTTTACTATTTTTGTTCTGATGATTTTTAGTAAAAAAGTTATTTAGAAATTTTTTTTGCTATTTTCATTTTACAAATTACAGAATATTTAAAAATTTTTGAAACCCGATTTGCTAAAATTTACTAATTTTTAAAAAGTGAATATTGAAGGAAATGTTATTTCTAATTAAAACTTACACCTACAAACTTAAATTGCCTTTTAATGTTACATAGCCCAGCAAAACCACACATTACCAAATAATGGTTAAAGTAATGTATAGCCATAGGGGCCGATGGATTACTTTACACCTTACTTCATTGATGAATTTTACAAGCGATGAGCCTCAAACTAATGTATATACCAATTACTTTAAAGGTGATAATGTAAGGGGTTACTTATATGGTTACGAGAATGGAAAAAGTAATATGTATGTCTAAACATAGATTTTTAAAAAAAGAGGAATTTTTATTAAAAAAAAATTATTACAAATATTTTATTTAAATTATTTGTAATTAAAAATAATGTGGTCAAGATGGGAATCGAACCAGGGAACTCTGGTTGCCAGCCAAGAACTCTACCCACTGAGCTATCGACGCATATAGTATTTGATTGCTTTAAACTTAAATAAATTGTTGCGCTTCGTTTTTTCGCTAGTGTTATCAAAACAACATACATTACCATTTTGCTTACAAAAAAACACAAAGCAATGTTTCCAAAAATACTTTATATATTACATAATCAATGAGTAACTTATTACTTTATGCTTGCAAATGATGAAAAAGGTAACGAGCTATCATTACAAGGTAACGCATGTTAATATCGCACCCATTACCAAAGTTTTGCTGGGAGGTTGAAAAAAGGGACCGTCTGATGTCTAAAAATAGGACATCCACTTAAAAAACAATTAAAATTTGACCTTAAAAGTAAAAAAAAAATTAATAAAATATTTTTCAAATCAGAAATTACCAAATTAAAACAAAATGATAACGTTTGTTTTTTTAAAATTTTTAAGTCTTCGATTTTTTTTTAATTTTGTCTAAAATATTTTTTGAAAAAAACAAATAAAATAAAAAACTTTGATGCTCGACAAAAAAATTAAATTAAAATTTTGTACTAATATAAATAATATTTTGCTGATTTAAGCAAAAATATTTTAAATTCCACTTTACAAAAAGTTTACTAAAATTTAGAAGAGGCAGCTAATTTTTCTACTACACTGCACCAAACATGTGTTGCTAAGATTAGCAAAAAATACCGCTGGGCTCAAATTAGCAAAATTTTTCGTAATAACAGCAAAATTTTCAGTTGCCATTACAGACTTTTTTGGTGAGTGTACACTTTTACGCAATTTCAAAATTGTTGCTATATTAACGATCTATCTCAAATTGAGGGCATATCTTTGGACGCTCATTTAAAAACATATATATTTTTTTAAATTTGTTACAAGTAACTGTATCCAAATTTGTCGCTTGTGTTTTTGGCGCAAACAGCAAATTGCAAATTTTGTCGCTTACGGGGTTTTTGTAAAATTAAAAACCACGAGTTTTTTATAAATTGTGAACCGTTTAGGTTTTGAAAATTGAAAAAAAATACAGAAAATTTTTTGAGCATTTCGACCGGTATCTTAACAATGGCAGCTGTAATGTTGTCTTCCAGGGCTGGAATTGTGGCTGGCTTGTTCCTATACACGAGAGACGACGTATCCCCACAAAAAATACTCTAGTGGGATTGCGATTTTAGCATGATTTTGGACAGCTCCAAAACCCGAAATAAATTTCTCACCAATCTCGCCTTTGGCATGATTGGCATGTTGCACCGCCTTGTTGAAACCACACATCAACCAAGTCTAATTCTTTTATTTTGGGGGAAAAAAAAAACTGTGAATCCTCGCACGGTACCTTGCCCTATTGACTGCCAGCCCACAAACCGCACTAAACCGTGCATCTTTCAGAGTGCATTGGCAGCTCTTGAACTGCCTCTGGCTGCTCTTCACACCAAATTCGACAATTCAGTTTGTTTGGGTATGAGCCAAAAATAAATTTCATCGCTGAAGACTATTTTTCATTTTAGGGTTTGTATGGCAGTTACTATAAGAAGCAGAGATAGAGCTTTAAATCTTTTAAAAGAAATATTGGTTATGTAAAAGTAATTGGGGTTGGTCTTAGAAATTAACCCTCTATTGGCACGCGTTAACCCCTTAGGGTCGGAATACGAATTTCGGCTCAGAATGGGAGCCATGCTTTGATATCGAGATAGAGATTTGGCATACAGGAACAACAGTTGCATTTTATAAAAATAATGGATGCTCGAGAAACATTTGTACTCGACGAAAAGTGCCGTTTTTACGGAAGTTACTGTCTTTGAGAGCCTGTCGCTGCACCAAGAACGCTCTGATTGGCCTGAAACTTTCCAGATTTTATTTATTATCTGAAAAACAAAGTTTAGTGGGTGAGACTTTTGCATTTCCAACTTTAATAATAAAAAACATAACATTTTGCATGCAAATGTCATTTTTTTTTTTCATACAAAGTTGTCAAGATGAGAATGCAAACGGGTGGCAAATGTCAAAATCATCAAAACCCAAAAAGTCAATTTAAGAAGAAAGACGACGATTTGTGGTAACGACCTCATGTTGAAAGTGCTTGAACTTTTCAACAGTTTCTAGTCTTTTCTGCCTGCTAGCGTCCTCTTGTGTCTACTAAAAATATTCAAAACATGATGTTTCTGCCCAGACTTATCTAGAATTACGTGGAAGGATAAACTTGCCGAAGAGTTGCCAAACTGAATTTATTTACACTTAAGGGCTGCCATATGGGGATTTCTGTTTCCTCGGAAAAATGTAAATTGATAAATTAAATTTTCGTAACAATATAAGATAAATTCTGTTATATTAGTTGACACACATCACTATTGGTATCACAGTTTTAAAATAGTTATATCGGCATTGGTAGACAAATACAGTTATAATAAAAATTTATTACTAGCCAACCATGAAGGAAAACCATCGGAATAGTTTACTTGTAAGTATTGTTAAGTTTTTTTTTATTAATGTGTTATAGTTAAAATTATCTAAGGATTATAATTACCATGGTTATGTTTGCTGTCATTTTCTATTAATATTTTTTTCTTTTTATATGAGTTTTTTATGTTTGATTTCTTATGTTGCTATCAGATAATTTAAGTTATATTTCAAATTTTAAAGCCTACTTTAGGGCATTGGAATACATAGTTTAACAAAGTATACTTTAAGCATGTATTAGAAAAAACAATGGATTTTTATTGAAATTAAAAAACAAAAATAAAAACAATGATTATAAAATATACAAAATTATTGTTATTTGTAGTATTACACTCAAATTGTTTCACTTTCAAACAAATTGTATACACAAAATTTGCAAAATAAAATTCTAAAAAAAAGGAACAACAATGACAATACTACAATTTGTTGTAAAAAAAATATGCATAATAATCATATAAAACAAAATATTTATTTGAATAATTTTGCAATATCAACATAGAAAATTCTAACCATGTACATCGTAAAGAAAAAACTGGGCTATGGTCAGTGGCTCAAAGCCAAGTCTTCCAAAAACAGACGATTCAGTATTTTTTTTTTTTTTTGCACAAATTGTAAACAAAAGACAGAAAATTAAGTTTAAATAGAATTAGTATTGTCATTGTTTGCCGTAGCTGGAAGACATTATCGTATATTGTATGTCATTAACAGTCATGATAATGACAATGGTCATGAGTGTCAAATGCATAGAGACCAGAGCTGCTAGACTAGACAATTTACGCCAATATGATTTGACCTTCATTTAAAGCGTCTAACGTCGTATAGTGCATTCATATACACACACACACACACATACGCCCATACTATAATAAAGAAGAAGTGGGTCAAAGTCAGCGTTGCAATAAAATACAAACAAAGCAAAAAAAACACGAAAGAATAAATAAATGTGTAGTGGCAAAAATGACCACCAGAATGACAATGCTTACGATTTAAAGACAGATTTAAAGCATTTAAGTAAACCTAGTACATATTATAAAAAAAAACTATTATAAAAAAGAGACAAATATTTATGAAAAGGTCAAAATATACTATTTAGCGCATTTTGTATAGTATAGTTTTGGGGAACAAATATGAAAATTTAATTTAGGCCAAATTTATAATACATCTAATTATATCCCTATTAAAAGTGGTTTTTATAAGACATATGTACTTGTATATATTTATATCTCGTCGTGTTTTGCTTGACAAAATGAACATTTTTAATAAAAAGTATCATATTACAAAGGGTGTCCCAAAATTCATGCAAGATTTGAATTTATGCATTTACGAAATTTGAGGTAATATTTACATGTACATATTCTCATTTATGGACATATATGAACATACATGAACATGTATGATCACTAGGGTGTTCCAAAAAAATTTTTCATTGAGCTATTGATAGTGTTTCCAATTCCGATTCCTCGAATAATCGCCTGTATTTCGGTTAACGTCGAAACAAATAATTTAAAACTCACACAATTATTCGACCCGAATAATAAGTTAAAATAAAATATAACATTTTGTAACTTTGGGTAAAAAATTATAAAGAAAATCTAAGGAAAAAACAACTAAAATACAACGAATATTTTTTTTTTTAAATCGAGTGACAGAGATTCTTTAGAATTTTATACATAAATTTTTGAAACAACAAAAACAAGTGGATACACGATAGAGAATTTTTAATTTTTGTTTTAATTCCTTTAAAAACTAGAATTAATAAAAATTATATATTTAAGTTCTTCACTACAAGGTTGCATTTGTGTCAAATCAATGTCATATAATTGACTTTTTCATTCCGTAGGAATTCTTCCTTTTTTTTCCCAAGAAAATTTTACAAAACACAACACACACACACAGATGTATATATATTTATTTTCTATGTGTGTATTATCTATAAATTAATAATTTATTGTAATTGTTATTGAAATAATTTTGTATAAAAACAAACTATTTTAGTAAAAAAAAAAAACTAAAAAGGAATTATATGAATTTCTATTTTTAGAAACAGAAAACATAAAATTTTACATTTAACAGAAAATGTCAACTCCTACTGAATGTCTGTAAATTTTTATAGTTTATTTCTTGAATGACTGATTCAAATAGTTAAAAAGTATATTTCTATGAATTTTAATTGATTCTTCATTTAAAAACAAAGTCTACGTATTACTTTTAAAATTAACTACTGGCGCTAACGGAAAATATATTGTGTGTGTAGGATATAGCTAACAAAGACTAGTTCCAGAAGTGGTTCTAGAAGAAATATAACAGATTACTTTTGAATTCATTTAAAATAAAAATCATCGGTATTAAAACTGACAGAAAGGCATATTTTAAAGGAAATAATTGCCTTTCAAAAATCAGATTCTGATGCACACTCACCAAAAAAAAATCTGTAATGTCAACTGCAAATTTCCCTGTTATTACGGAAAATTTTGCTAATTTGAGCCCAGCGGTATTTTTTGCTAATTTAGCAACACATATCTGCTGACATGCAGTACAATGAAATTAGTAGATACAATTAGTAGCCACTACTACTAAAATCTAAAATCAGCAACAAAAAATTAATAAATATTATTTATATTAGTACAACCAAACTTGTATACAAAATTCCTAAGCTCTACTAAATTGCTGTAAACTGAATGAATTGTTAAACATAGCAAAATTTTAATTTATAGAAAACAAGTAAAAAAAGGCTCAAATTCGGCCGAATCTTTGAATACCCTCCACCAATATTCTAAAAAAAAATTCCTGTTTTCGATACAAATAATATAAACTTTTGAAGTAAAATTATGGAGGGAACAAAATTTTTTAAGGTGAAAAATTTTTTTGGATACGAGAACAAATTTTTTGGTGGAAAAAAACTTTAGTGGTGAAAAAAAAAATTATGAGGTAAAAAATATTTAAGGTGAATGTAATATATTATTCATTTCTAAATGACTGGTTAAAAAATATGAGAAAATATATTATGAAATTGTACTAAAATACACCAATTTGTATGGAAAATTTAGAGGTATCTCCACATTTTCACTCATAACTTTTTAACCGCTGCACCGATTTTACTCATTTTCAATACCAAACTGTTCGGGAGGATGTTCAATAATCTGGGTAAAAATAGGCACCCCCGCTTGCGTCTTCGCGTCGTGATCGCCATTTTAACAGACAGACGGACATCGCTAAATCGACTTAAAATTGCATAAGGTCACACATATATATACTTTATGGGGTCTTAAACCTATATTTCGACATGTTAAAATGATTTCTGAAGTTAGAAAAAAAAAATTTTAATTTTCTGTAAAAGTTATGTAATTTGTAAAATGTAAATAGCAAAAAAAATTTACTAAATAATAATTTTTTTACTAAAAATCAGTACAAAAATAGTGAAGTGGGATTGAAAACCGTTTACAAATTTTTCTACTAAATTCTTTTTCTGAGTGTAAATCAACCTTAGAATATGAGATAATTGTTTAAATAGGCAGAGCTTGAACAAAACACCTATTAAAAAGTTTATTTTGCTTCTGAGCAATAAAACACGGTGTTAGGTACTTTTCTAACTAGCACTATGACCAGTGACGTACCTAGACACCCCTCACTCAAATCAAAATCCTGGGCACGTCACTGACTATGACTATAAAGTTTTCAAAAGTTTTATTGTTTTTTGTAAATTTTCTTAGATCGACTAAGAATAATTGGAAACACTAGCTATTGACCCGGGATTTGTTTTGAAAAATACCATACCTAAGTAAAAAAGGCTTGGCGTGGAAAGGGTTAAAACCTAGGAAGATAATATCAAGCAGTGTTATATTATTACGTTTCATTAATGTACATCTGTGGACACACATGGACTCATATGGATGCATGTATATGGATTTATGTATCCATGTATGGACATGCTTGTATGAATCCCATATACATATGTAGATTTTTAGCTGGGTTGCAACTAATCCCAAAAGTATACCTTTAATATGTAAGCGTTATTTTTTACACGTTTATGGTTTATTTTTAATTTTCCTCACATGTTCTTTCAATAAATTACTTAACAATTTATATAAATTATTAAACAATAATTTATTGAACTCGTTCTTACCTTTAATGTATAACTTGTGTTTTTTATAACGAAATAATAAAAATTAATTGCCGTTAAATACAAAATAACACACTCTACATTTTATAAAACAAATTATGGGGAGTAGATGAAAATAAATTGTCCTCTGACAAGTGACGGCAAATTGTTGTACGTTTCATATGCGACACGATGCTCCATTACGTTATTTTTAATTACACAGTCACGCAAATAAATACGCATTAAAAAGAAACGTCGACGCAACAATGTACAGACTTGAACACAGACAACAGCAAATACACGATATGCCATTGTACACACAAAGAAAAATTTTAATTAAATCTATGAAATGTCAAATAGATGTTCTTCCAATGAAACATTTTATAAACCGCAAAAAATATTTCAAAAAAATAATATTTATGAAATTTATTGAAGTTAAGATTAATTCATTAATCATTATTATTCGTGTTATTTATAAAATGTTTCATAAATATTTATAAAATTATTAACAAAAATTGTTACGAAAATTGGTGTATATGTTTATTTTTTACATACATTTGTGTAAAAATGAAAACACAAAAAATGGCGCCCAAAAGTCAAACACATGTGGCCTTTTTAAATAACGATAACGAATTTACACACGACACTGCTCTCATTCATACTCTAGTGTTGCCATTTGTGACGATTTTGCGTCATTTTGACTATTTTATTTTTTAATTTCCCAAATAACGTCATTGAAAAAAATATAATAAGTTTTGAAAATTTCTGATTTTTTAAGAAATTTTAACCAAAACTTTAAAGAAAAGAGTTTAAAAATGTATTTTTAGTCTGATTCGAGATCAAAATTTTTTCATTTAAAAAAAAATTTTCTTATTTTTTATTTAGTAAAGTTATTAAGACATAAGCCGAATGGAATGTATTTTCTGGTCAGCTACGAATTATGAGCTCAAAATTTATATAAATCATTTATGAGAATTTTTATCGTTGAGAAGTTTTATTTGTTACTAATCGTACATGAATAACAGATTTTGACAGACGAAATAAAACATAAATAAGTACATTTAAAGAAAACTTTGAACTAAAAATAATTCTGAAAGATCTTAAGAGCGGTATATTTAGGGGAAGAAATTTCACCATATTTATGAAACAGTTACATTGAAGAAAAATTTATGAAGAATTGTAATATTTATAAAGTTTAAATATTTTTGAAACTTTCCATAAAATTTTATGAAACATGTTTCACAACTTTTAAACTCAGGGAAACAAAATTTCATCACATTCATAAAACGGTTTTATTATTTTTATTATGAATTCTTCATAATATTTATGAAGTTCCCATAACGATTTATGCCGAATATTTTATAAATTTTCATTTTATAAAAAAATACAAATTGTTGATTTCGGTTGCAAACCGCAGATGTTTGTAATTTCATTCAGTTTGCATTTTTATATACTTATATAATTTCACAAAAACAGATCGAAAGAAAAAAAAACATATTTTTTCCTATTACAGGGTTAGAAAAGACAACAAAAATGGGGTTTTTAAATATGGCAACACTGAAATTGCGAGAGATGGTAAATCTTAGAACAGTTGTTGAAGCTTTTTTGTTCATAGACCTGTATGTTATTTTACTTCAGCGGAGTTAGGTTTTATGGGAACATCGAAGAAGGGCACTGCTCATACATATTACTTTCTTAATCGATGTTGTCGTCGCGGGGGATTGAAACCGAAACATTCTGAGTAACAGTCCGACGCGATTACCCTTACACCATTACTGTTTTTTAAAAATTCTTCATCATAATTAACAAAAATTTAAAAAAAATATATCAATTTTCATATACGAGGTCTGCTGAATAGAAAAGGTGAATTCGATTAGCGATTTTTTTATGTTGGCACACTTGTCTCGAACATATGTAAGTTCTTAGTTAAGTTTGTTTGTGTTTAGTTTGTTTGTGAGAGTCATAACAGTTAGACGTGTTTTGCTTGTTCGGCGATTTTCTGCTGTGGAAAATATAGATCAAAGAATTTGCATCAAATTGTGTGTAAAAAATGGAATTAAGTGCTCAAAATCATTTAAAATGTTGAGAGTGGCATATGGCGATTGTACTCTGAAGTCAGAAAAATGTTTACAAGTGTTACAAGCTTCTAAAAGAAGGTTGAGAAAATGAGAATGACGACGCTCATCCTGGAAGCTCCATCACATCAAAAAACCGATGAAAATTTTTAGAAAATTGTTATGGAGAACCGTCGAATCACTATTAGAGAAGTTGAAAAGGATGTCGGCATATCGGTTGGCTCATGCCATACAATTTTTTCGCAAATTTTGGGCTTGAAGCGTACCAAAATCGTCTTTGCTTGTTCGTAATTTTTTGGCCGAAAAGAAAACCGTGATCATGCCTCAGCCACCGTATTCACACGATTTCACCCCCAATCATGTTCCCAAACTTGAAAACACCCATAACGGGACGGCGTTTTGCGACGATTGAGGATATTAAAACCGAATCGCTGAGAGAGTTCAAGGCCATACCAAAGAGTGCATATCAGAACTCCTTCGAGGATTGAAAAAAAACGCTGGCACAAGTGTATTATAAAGGGTGGTTAAATTTTAAAGGCCGATGTTGAATGTGAACCACACCTAAACCTCAAGTTTTTTTCTGCATTTTATTTGACATTTCTTAATTTCAGACAAACTCAATTTGAACCATGGAAAGATACACAATCGAGCTACGCGTTAAAGATATTCAGGCTAATGAAAATGGGCGTTCATTCTGCGGAAAACATTGCTGTTGTTCGCGATAGTGTGGCTGAATAGCCGTCAATCTCGACTCGCCATCGGTGTTCCCTATCGCGAGATCATAACGGAATTCTTGAAGCCAGAAATTGAGAATATGGATGTGCACGATATGTGGTTTCAACAGGACGGTGCCACTTGCCACACAGCTAACAAAACAATGGCTCTTGCGCGACAAATTCAATGGCCGTGTTATCTCACGTGGTGACGATGTCAATTGGCTGCCAAGATCATGTGATTTGACACCGTTGGACTTCTTTCTTTAAGGTTATTTGAAAGAAAGGGTGTACGTCGATAAGCCAGCAACAATTCAAGGGCTAAACGATGAGATAATTCGGCACAATAACGGATTAGAACCTCAATTATGCCTCAGCGTCATCGAAAATTTAGACCATCGGATGGTGGTGTGCCGTCGAGGTCGCGGCGGTCATTTGGCCGATATTTTGTTCCATACATAATTGAACCATACCATATTATCATAATAAAAATAAATGACAATAACTTCCTTAATAACTTGTGTTTAAATCATAATAAACATCGGCCCTTAAAATTTAACCACCCTTTATCTAAGGGGGAATACTTTAAAGGTAACAATATACATAGAAATTTAAGAATAAATAAAAATTTTTTGAGAAAAATTAAAATTCAACTTTTCTATTGAACAGACTTCGTATATGAGACAGCTTTATCGTATTTATAAAGTGTTAATTAGACGAAAAGCTTTTTCTCTGAGTGTAAGTAGTTACTATAGACTAGCAGTTAAAATGAATTAGTGCTCCAATTTCCATGAAACAATTATGAATGAAAAATAAATAGATATTTTACTAACATGACGATTTTCCAATTTTGACAATTTATTAACAATTTTTGACTATAAAAATCTGGCATCACTAAGCATCACTACTATTAGTGATGATTATAATAATGGCGATGATTTGTTTGAGCTTAAGAAAAAATATACAATAGCAATAATTAAACTAATCAATAATATATGAAGGTTGTTTTTAATATTAATAAATTGTTTAGGGAAAATGAAATTACAAATAGATGAAATATAAAATATGTGGGAGCGAATAAATTATAGCAAAGGTCTTTGAACTTTAAACAAAAGAATGCAAAATTGATGGGTATTAATGAGAATTAATGTTTTGAAATTTAATAAATCTGTACATGAATTAGACGTATACAGGAAATCTGCTGTCTCTTGCAAACAAACATTGAAATATTTTAATGTGTGTGTGGTATGAAGTAAAAAGACGTTAATGAAATAAAGACGTTAAAATGAAGTAAAGACGTTAAACAGTCGGTAATTTTAAACTCCAAATTGTCAGTGGTATCAAGTTATAAGACATTTTTTAGTTGGTAGTTATTTTTTCGTAAAAACTTTCTCAGGTATTTGTACGATAGTGTCAGTTATTTTTGCTGAATTTATTAATCGCATTTTCCATTGTTTTAACTATCATTTTTACTCAGTACTCGACCGGCAACTTTTTTGGATTATATAAGATATTAATTTGTGTCTTTTCATTTATTTCTTGCAGATGATGCAACATGCTTGGCAAAATTACAAACTTTATGCCTGGGGTAAAAATGAACTACGACCTCTATCACAACGAGCACATAGCAGTAGTATTTTCGGTTCTATGGACTTGGGCGCTACCATCGTAGATGGTCTGGACACTCTCTATTTAATGGGTTTGGAGAAAGAATATAAAGAGGGCCGTGATTGGATTGAACGAAAGTTTACCTTAGATAATGTTAGTGCTGATCTATCAGTATTTGAAACAAATATTCGATTCATTGGTGGTCTCCTAACAATGTATGCCTTTACGGGTGATAACCTTTATAAGGAAAGAGCCCAACATGTTGCTGATAAATTATTGCCTGCCTTTCAAACGCCCACAGGTATACCATATGGTTTGGTAAATCCTAAAACTGGTCTAAGTAAAAATTATGGTTGGGCTTCCGGTGCTAGTTCGATTCTATCGGAATTTGGTACCCTACATTTGGAATTTAGTTATCTAAGTGATATCACTGGCAATCCTCTGTATAAGGAAAGGGTACAAACTATTAGACAGATATTAAAAGAAATTGAAAAACCAAAAGGATTATATCCAAACTTTTTAAATCCCAAAACTGGTAAATGGGGTCAAAGTAAGTAGAGAGTGAGATTTTACTAACTAATGCAATTGTAATAATGATTTATTTATCATTTCATTGTTTAGTGCACATGTCTCTGGGAGCTTTGGGTGATAGCTTTTATGAGTATTTGCTTAAGGCTTGGCTACAATCCGGTCAAACTGATGAAGAAGCTAGACAAATGTTTGAAGAGGCTATGGTTGCCATTATTGATAAAATGGTTCGTACTACTCCAAATGGTTTAACTTATGTTTCTGATTTGAAATTTGATCGTTTGGAACATAAAATGGATCATTTAGCTTGTTTTGCCGGTAAGTTTTGTACTAAATTGAAAATTTTAAACAGATATTTTATTATTTCTTATGATATAAGGTGGTCTTTTTGCATTGGGCGCCAACACTAGACAGAATGAACATACTGAAAAATTCATGAATATTGGCAAGGGCATCACGAATACTTGTCATGAAAGTTATATTAGATCAACAACACACTTAGGACCAGAAGCTTTTCGGTAAGTTTAAGAATTTGATATTTTAAAGATTTTTATACAGATAATTGTTCAAGAGATAGGGAGAGCAAAGTACACCAAGTATACTATCCACTAGCATACACTCAAATTATCAAATTGTTGTCATATGTGAATGTAAACCTGGCCAAGATTAATATTTTAATTAATAAATGCAAGCAGCCATTCAATATGTTGTAAGAAGTAATTCGGTTAAATGTTAAATTTAGATCTCAAAAATATATTTCAGAAATTAAATTCTCAGCAGCAATTCTGATCCTTAATTTTATTTATTTTTTTTTTTTTCATTTATTTGTTTTTACTAATTCTGCTACAGATGACTTTTTCCTTCGGAATTCTTTAGTCGCTCAATTTTTGCCGTTTATTGTGAAACATTGGTACAATATAAATTTATTTCAAGTATTGGCCATCGTTAGCTATGACATTTTCACATCTTTCTGGCAACATATGGATTACGTGTCAGAAGAACGAAGCGAGCCTGTTTCGGATACCCGAAGCGAAGTGTATTCCAGTGAAAGCATTCTGCATTGACCACAAAAAATGGTAGTGAGACGGAGAAAGGTCTGGACTATAAGGCGAGTGGGTCAAACTTTTCCAACCGCTATTTTCTATATAGTTTTTAACCAGTCTTGCCACATGTGGCTGAGCGTTGTCATGATTGATTACTACGGCTTCATGTCTGGTCGCATATTCCGGGCGTTTTTCTGCCAATACTGGCTTCAAACGAATCAATTGTGATCGGTACTGGTCCCCTTTGTAGTCGTCTTACCCAATTTCAACAGCTCCAAATAGATGGGACCCTTCTGGTCCCACAAAAAACAGAGGATTACCTTGGCGCCATTTATATTCGGTTTGGCGTTGATTTGGCTTGTTGGTCGGCATTCACGTACGATTTATTGCCCTTCGGATTGTCGTAATGGATCCATTGTTCATCCCTAGCCATGATTCGATGCAAAATTACTACTTTTTATGGCATTTTTGGCATACAAAATCGTCTTTCAACGTATCTCGGCTTCACCCCATGTGGTACCCAATTTCCTTGATTTTGGGTAACATTATCCCTGCTGCTTGCAAACATATTGAAAATGCTGCTTGTCTTCAATTAATCATCTTCGAACTTTTTAGGCTGAGTTGAGCGGTCTTTATTTTCCGTGTCAAAAGCATCACTTCTGAACAGCACAAATCATCTCTTAGCACGTTGAAATCGATGAAACATATTCAATATAAGCTTCGGTGAGCAATCGATGTTCTTCAGATGCAATTTGGTTTTTCATATTGAAGAAGTAAAGCAAAACTTCCCGCAAATGATGCTTTATTGGCGCAAAATTCAACATTTTCGAAGCAGACAAAAACTTTGTTGTTTACACTATTTCGTTTTTTGGTGTAACAGTATATCCAGCATTACATAATTATCGCCAATATAAAAAAGTAATAACCCCGATAGAATAATTCGAAAATGGCGAAGAAAAAAAACAGTCTACAAAAAAAACAGTCTACAAAAAAAACCAGCAGAAAACTCAAGTTATTTCCAAGTTACAAAAATTACAGAATTGAAGAAGATAATTCAAGAGCTGTTACTGTTTCAAACAAACATATTACAATAAATTAAACTACTATTAAATTTAACAGTAATAATTATACTTTAATTAATTGCTTGATTGAAACTTTTTACAAAAAAAAAATGTTTTCTTTAATGGATGAATATATTGCAAAGCATACTGTCAACAAACGTACTAGTTCTCCTTGGAACAGAAAACAGCTGTCATAACTTAAAAACGTAAAAACTATAAAAAAATCTGGTTCTCTTTAGACTATGGAAAATACTCTGTTAGTCGCGTGAATTATAATTTTCTCAACAATTTTTTATATAATAATTACCTAATCAAAATGAAAACCAATTTTAGTTGTGATCCCTAAGCATTTTATAACTTTGTTAACTCCAAACGGAAAGATAATCATGTAAACTTTATAACTAAAGTTATCAACTACAATTCACTGTATTTACACCCAGAGAAAAGATTGGTTGCAATTCGATCAAAACCGTGAACATTTACTTATGAGGATTTAATTTTATTTGGAATAACCTAAACTCCATTAATAAAGCAAAAATGTTGTATTGCGAATATAAAAAAAGGGAAAGGAAACCAAAAATCAATTATATTATTCATTTATTGGTATTTCCATCATTTATTGGTATTTTCATCTTTAAAAATAAAATTCGTTTAGTATTTGTGTGCGGTGGAAGCAATCATTTATTTAGTGAATATATTAGAAATTTGAAACAATCTATCAAATTTATTAAAAAAATTGTAAATATTCAAATTGGTTACAAGTACGGTTATTCTGATCAAATATATGATTTAATTAGGGTTTCAGTAGAAGCAACAGAATTGTGGATTGTATTGACAATAAACGTCACTAATGATTGGTGTTGATAAACAAATTGTATACTAACATTTATTTTCCCAATAAATTGTTTAAATTCAAAATTAGCCATAAAAATTCATAAGTGTTGGTGGTGTAGTAGGTAGAGAAGTAGCTCCGAGTTCAAATCCCAGAAAAGGCAAACATTTAAAAAATATATTTTTTTTAAATTAAAATAAAACATTCAAATGTTTCAATGGCAAATATATCAAAAAAAAATAAATTAGTTGTGGTGCAGTAAGCAAGAGTGTGAACTATGAATCTGATTGCCCGGGTTCGATACCGGAAAAAATTAAAAATAATTTTTTTTAAATAAAATTTTGTGGAATGTAATAATATTTCTGTGGAATATAAATATTAAATTGTACAACTGAATATTGGCTTTCACAACCAAAAATAAAATTTAATATGAAGACAGTTGTCGTAACCGCCAGAATTTGATTGGCAACAAATTCGGTGGACACAACTGATACTGTTTTCTGAGTGTAAGATGAAATACAAATACAATATTCAAACACAGCCAAATATTTATTCATGATGACCCTTGACTCAAAACTTCACTGGAAGAAACACGTAAAGCAGAAAAAAGAAGAACTTCACTTCGAAAAATTAATTGGTTAATTGAAAAAAAGTCCAATCTCTTCCGTGCACAATAAATTGATGCTCTACAAACAAATTTTAAAACCAAACTGGAGTAAAGGAATCACAATTTGGGGTTGCGCAAAAAAGAATAGCAGTCTGGCTGAAAAGTTCGTAGGGTGATGGCGCTACTAGTATGAAATCCATATGTTTTTAGTTAGCCCTTCTAACTTTCGAAAGACACGTGTATAAATTTAACAGCTGTCGGACTATTATAGTTTGTGAGATATATTTTGGGTGAAGCAACTTTTGTTAGTTTGAAAACAATAGATAAAATGGAATTTCGTGTGTTAATAAAGCATTGCTTTTTAGCGAAAAAAAAACAATGTTAAAGCTAAGGCTTGGCTTGATAAATATTATTCGGACTCTGCACCAGGGAAATCAACCGTTAAGAAGTGGGTTGCTAAATTTAAACGAGGGGAAATGAGCACCGAGGACGATGTACGCCGCAGTGCACGCTCCAAAGAGGCTGTTACCGACGAAAACATCAAAAAAAATGTCCACAAAATAATTTTGCATGACCGTAATGTTGAACAAGATATATGAGACTCTAAAGATATCAAATGAACGTGTTGGACAATCGTGATTGAATATTTTGCTATGCGAAAGCTCTGTGCAAATTGAGTGCCGCGCGAGCTCACAATCAACTAAAAACAACAACGAATTGATGATTCTCAGCTGTGTTTGAACCTATTTAATCGTAATAAACCCGAATTAATGCGTCAACCCGAATTTATGCGTCAACAGCGACTATTACATAGCGTTATTGGAGCATTTGAAGGAAGAAATCGCGGAAAGAATGGCCCCATTTGAAGAAGAAGAAAGTGCTGTTTCATCAAGACAAAATTATTTGAATTGGGCTTCGAATTGCTTCCGTAGTATCCCACGTATTCTCAACATCTGGTCCCAGCGACTTTTTCCTGTTCCCAGACCTCAAGAGAATGCTCGCTGGAAAGAAATCTAGCGCCGATGATGAAGTAATCGCCGAAATTGAGGCATATTTTAAGGCTAAAGACAAATCGTACTATAAAAATGGTATCAAAAAATTGTATGACCGATATAATCATTGTATCGCCCTTGAAGGCAACTATTTTGAATAATAAAATCAAATTTTATCAAAAAAAATGAACTGCGTTACTTAGACTTCATTATTATCAGAAAAGGCAACACCCTTAAGTTAGATTGGTACCAAAAACCCACCGCATCAGGTAGATTAATAAATTTCTTTTCAAAACATCCAAGAAGAACGATTGTAAATACGGCTACCAATTTTATACGAAGGGTCCTGGAGATTAGTGATAAAGTTTTTCATAAAGGGAATAAAAATAAAATCATTCAAATGATTTTCCTAAGAAAACAATACAAGGTTTAATAAAACATGTAGAATCTAAAAAAATCCGTTTGCAAAGAAGATAGACCACATAACACCTATAAATCAATGGAGGTGCATTAAACACTCGAATATTTATGATAAAGATAAAATTGTAATTGCATTAAAACTCAGAACAGTCTTAACAATCTATTTAGTAAAACAAAACAAATTTGGAAACGTGATTTACAAAATGTAATTTACAAAATCAATTGTCAGGTTGACGGGTCCAGTATATGCGATAAAGTATATGTTGGGACTACCAAATCAAAATTAAAGACACGACTTTTATCCCATAAGTCGGAACATAAATCACTCACAAACCACTCGAGCAAAAAACTGCATTAGCGGCCCATAATGCGTTGACCAAATTTTGTGAGCATTCTACAAGAAGAGACTATCTGAAGATATACACTCTTGAAATGTTACACATCATTAATGTTAACCCGAATCAGAGGCTCAATTACAAAACTGATACAGATAACTGTGCTCAAATATACCGACACACAATAAACAAATACCGACGACTTAACAACAAAATTAGTTGAAAATATATATTAAACGTATGAGGACGCTTTCAACTCCGCGTTTAATTATCAGTTAATTAAAGGTATGTTATCTTTGTTTTAAATAATTAAGAAAAACTTGGTTTTTTTAATGTGATTATAAATGTATTTTGTTTTAGATCCTCCTGAAGATGTTCGAAACATTGAGGAAATAAATAATTAAAAATAAAATATAAATTTGAATTTTTATTTTTAACTATATGACCTCGAGCCGAACCATATCTAACACAAATTTTTTTTTCAAATCGAAATCTGAAAATTTTACAGTGTTAATTGAAATAAGATGAAATAAGAATAAATGCAGAAGATCATAAAAGACGGCTTCTTTTCCACACAAACGCGAAAAATAACCAACCTTACTGAACACCGCACATGTGGTAAGGCGACTAAACCGTTTCAAACCTCACGACCAAATAAGGCGATTCACCTACTAGGAAATTTTGGAATAATTTTAACAGCTTTTATATTCTGAAAATCTCTATTTAAATTATAAATATATGTAAATTGTAAGCAATAAATATTATTTTGATTAAAACAAAAAACTATTTTGTTCATTGACTTTGTGACAGATGTTTATTGGCTTTTTACACTGAACAACATCTTTGTGAAACGCATGGAAGATGTTGAAAATGTGAAACATGAGTTTACATTCAGCTGTCAAAAAAATAAAAAAAAGACGCATAATTTTTGTTAAAAAATAAAAAATTATTTAGAGAAAGCATTAATTATTGGAGTAGTTGTTGCTTTGCAAGAACAAACCCGAATTTTAATGCAGTACATTGAAATATTAAAGACCATTTTGGAAGAAGATGATGATAAAGAAGAATTTTTGGTAGACATAAGTATGAAATTCTTACATGTGCCGCTCATTTTCTTTTATTGAATAAATTTTTTTGTTTATTTTCTGCAATGTCAGTTTGCTAGTGATGGCACAGAGAAAATCGATTTTATGCCATTTTTTTAGTGATGACACTTAAAATAACAAAAGATGTAAGATGGAATTAAATGAGAAAGGATCATGTTTTGCAGATGTAGAATTTTTGGTCTGTATTATTCGTATGGGAAGATGTTAATATCTTTGCAAATTGATGAAAGATGTAGGTCAGTAGAAAAAATCTATTAACCAAGGACCGAATAATGTGCAAAATGACATATATTTAGCTTCCAGTTTAGCCATGCTGCAGACACAAACCATGTGTAAAAGATGCTCCATCTGTTGTGGATCCCGCATTTTTTTACACCCAATATTTTTTTATATTTAAATTAAATCTTTTTAATTGTTGTATTAAATGTTTCTTATAAAAATATTTTTCTTTATTGTTTTTAAATTAAAAACTCTTTTTAAAATTTTTTAGCTTTAGTGAAGCCGCTGAGGCTCGTGCCTTGAAATCAAATGAAAAATACTATATTTTAAGACCCGAAACTATTGAAAGTTATTTTGTTCTTTGGCGTTTAACACACGATCAAAAATATCGTGATTGGGGCTGGGATGCCGTACAAGCATTGGAACAACATTGTCGCACTCCTCATGGCTATTCGGGTATTAAAAATGTCTATCAAGAAGTGCCCCAAAAAGATGATGTACAACAAAGTTTCTTTTTAGCTGAAACTCTTAAGGTAAGTAACGATATTCTGATATTAATTAAACAGCACTTACCAAAAAATATTTTTGTCATTTTTTTTAGTATTTGTATCTATTATTCTCGGATGATTCACTGATACCATTAGATGAATGGGTTTTCAATACCGAAGCTCATCCTTTACCCATTAAGGGAGCTAATATTTACTATCGTCAGGCGACGTCAACATCAGCCGCAGCAACAAATTCCTCCTAAAATTAAAAAGCCAAAATGAATGTATTAATTTCTACACAGCTGCTAATTTATTTTTTAAGTTTTATAATCTTGTACTGAAATTTGTACAAAATTTTTCTTGACTATTGAGGACATGGCTGTTAAGGAAGACATGTACCATCATTATTTTTTTTTTATTATTATTATTTTGCTTCTTATGTCTTTTTATATGTAATTTAAGTTTTTAACAATTTGAATCTCTGACTTTCATATATTTATATAAATAAATATTTTGAATAATTCGCACATTGTAGCAACAAGTACTACCTATCTAAAAATAATCTAATCACCTCTGTAGAACTGTGTTAATTATTTTTTTGTCTTGTAAGCAGTTTTTCTAGCACTTTAATATTTTTTTTGTAGCATAATTTTTTTTTACATAACATAGTTATTATTTAGATTTTTTTAAATTTGTTCATAATTTATTATTTTTATAATATACAACAATACAATTTCTTTTATTTTTTCTATACAATTGCAACTGAGGCAACTTTTTGTAAAGTTAATTTAATTTAAAATTTTATAAAGTGTAATTGCAGTGATTTATAATTCGATCGATTATTTAAATAATAAATTATTTTAATGTGACATTAGATTAAAAAAATTGTTCGGAAAAGTAATTTTATTTTTACTCATAAAATATAATTTAACAAGAAATTGCATTATTATTAGTTGCGTAATGCTAATGACAAAAAAAAAATCATTACCATTTAATGCTAATGTAATTTCTGCCATTAGCAGTAATGCTGCTAATGCTAATGAAATCGTTCTTATGTCTCAAAAAATGATTACAATTGTTTATAAAAGGTAACTTTACAAAAAAAAAAGAGTTTGCTTCGGGATCTCTCCCGGACCTGGCCTATTTTTATTATCGCAGTATATTAATACTCCAATATAGCAAAAAATTTGCCCTGTCACGCTTGATTTTCCAGATTCGGTAGGTCGGCGAGGTGTCGCATGGAATTTTTATAAAACAGCCACAAGTGATTATTTTTTTGTTCACAGTGCTTAGTGTTCCGATTTCACTCGTTCCCCACTTCTTTCTATTTCGTTCCTCATTTTTTAAAATTATCATTATATAAAAAAAAATTAGTAATGAAAATTATTTCATTTTAATTAATATCAATAAAATGCTAGTGGAATCATCAATTAATAGGTCCAATCAATTAATTATTGAAATGTATGAACAAGATGTTAAATAATTTGCTGAACATTTGTTGTAGGCTAAAAATTCAATATTCCAAAGCCAAATATTTTTTTAGTATGATATTTGGGTTTATAACCTCACTGATAATGATTTCAATCCTTTTTATATAATCTTTATCGTTTACACTGTCTGTTTAAGACGTTTATAATGCTTATAATTGTTTAAAAATATTACAGTCGACACTAATGAAAATAATTTATCGTTTTTCTTTTCTATCTAAAACACCAACAATGAAATTATAGTAACCGGTCGCATAGTGGTTCAAAACAAAAAGAAATTGATCTTCTAAACTACTGATGCAATGGGAAAATGTTCACAAAAAGTGAAAAGAAAAATATTATTATTTAAAGGGGTAAAACATTAAGATTTTCAAATTCTAAATTAAATATATTTAAACTATCAGAGTAGAGTTTATGTTTTAATCGAAACTATTACGGTTAAACTGCATAAAAAGCGAGTGGTTATGTTTAAAATTAAATTTAAGTAAAACCTGGGGTTTGTAAAGGATTCAATATAAAAATGTTGTAAAATAATTTAAAACATTTGCAATTTTTATGAAAAACAAAATTTTCAAATTTTTACGCTGAAACTCAAACTGAATTAACTTCAACAAAAAAAAAAGTTGCCTAGAAATTAGGAAGCATTTCAACGAATAGTTTTTTTCACATAAATTATTCAAAAATGAAGTAGAAAAAACTAAAAACTTGCTAAACTCTACTTTGCTCCTCCGATTACCAACAACTTCCTAATATTTTTTTTTTTTTTGTTTTTACATATAAATATTATAAAAAACAATAGCCCTTATTACGGTTGTCGTAGTCGAATTCTACAGTAAGTCGAATTTGTTGAAAAGTCGTTAAAAACACAACTTTTAAAAAGTTTTACCACTGAGCTTAGCATAAATAATTATCGGCTAGGACGAATGTTCGTAAAATGGATAGGTTTGCATCATTTGTAGTTTTGAAAAAAAAAATTGTTATTTAAATATATTACATCTATGGGTTTATTGTTTACGGCAATATCGATTAATTGATTTTCACAAAAAAAAACGTATTGTATGGGACACTAAGTGACCTAGATAGATAGATTTTAATGTGGCTGATAGAGGGTATTGCACTACATTGTACTACAATACTGAAATGTAGTTGACATCAGTAAACAATTTTCTATAAAAATGCTGATTTTGAGGTTATTGAATATAAAGTCACGATATATTATAAAAATCACTGCTAATATAATTTTTATTTTCAAATATTTTCATTTTATTTTGTTAATTTTTTAAAGCACAACTCTCACTTAATATTGTTCATATTATTAAAATAAAAACAAAATAAAAATACACTCAAAACTACATCTTAGAATTTATGTTAAAGCCTTATATTAAACAAAAAATTTATTTAAATCAAAAAGGTAAAAAGGTAAAAGAAAATTTTTAAAGCGTTATTTAAAACAAGAAAAAGGTTTTCTTCAACGCCAAATATAGAGTAAAATTTGCAAAGAAAATAATTGTATTAATAAATTTATTAATAGAAGAGAAAAAGCAAGAAAAAACAGAAAATAAACATAAAAGCTTTATAATAAAATTGTAAAGTAAATTTAAAATAACATGTAGAAAAAAAACAAACATGATAATTTATGAATATAATATAAAATAAGCAAAAAATTATGTATTTTATAAAATATAAAAGATGAAACGTCATTTATGTTGAAGTAAGACAGTGTTCTAAATATCGATTAAAACAGAATATTGTTCACGAATTATTTTTTACATCTTTAAAGTGTTCTACTTAATTTTGAAGCTGTCCAATTTATAATATTTTGTATGAATTAATAAGTTTAATTTTAATTTGAAAATTTAAATATTTATAAAAATAAAAACAATTTTTTTGAGAATTTTTAAAAAATTAGATTTAATTAGAATTAATTTAGAATTTAATATGAAAAACATGTAAAATAAAATTAGACAACTTTTAATTAAAGAAAAAAAGTCAAGGAATGTAATTCAAATTAACTCGAATAAAATTGAAGGCGATGCCGAGAATAAGAAGCTAGCGTATTTAAAATATATTTCATATATGTACTTTTAATCGAAATTTAGAACCTGCTCAATATTGTTAAAAATAAAAGATGTTGTAAATTTTTTAATAATCAATAAAATTATGATATTGTGTATATAGCAATTTAATAAATACCCCAGTAGCAAAAAATACTAGTACTGAACCAGTTATGAACTATTTTATTTGAACCAGACAACTAGTTCGAGTTATAATGCCTTTCCATACAAAGAACTGAAAAAGTTCACGTAAAGATGTCATAACGATGGGGGTAATTGTCCCCCAAACTCCCACATTCGTACTGGTTATAGACCCAGTTTGTGTTGTGAGTTATATTTTTACATCGCAATCGTGATTTTTTAACATTCTTTGCTTAAAGTTATTGGTAGAAATAGGGTCAATTTGGAACAAAAGATTTCTATAGAAACTTTACTTTCAGAAAATCTGCCTTATACCGAAATTTCTAAGAGACTTAGACTTTCACGAATAATGTATGTATAATGTAGCAAAAAAAATTTTTTTTGAAGAACCTTTCACTAATAAGCTAGCTAAAGGACGTTTAAAGTGCACAACACCTGCCCCAATATCGCCATTTAATACAACTGTGTAAGCGAAATCGCTCTGCTAGTAGTCGTCAATAAGCGTCTGAATGGTCATCCTCGCTTCACAGAAAAAATTAAAATCGAGTTTCAATTAAAATATTTATAAATACAATCAAAAATTTAATTGAATTTGGACCAGCATAAGATTTGTTATATTTACTAATTTTTCTTGTTAAAATTAATTGAAATTTTTCAATTATTTTTTTAATCAAATCAGTAAAGTATTTAATCAAAAATCTTCAACGTTTTCAATTAAAGTTTTAATCATATCAATTTTAAAGTTCTAACCCAAAATCAATTAAAATTTTAATCAAGTTTTTAATAGAAATTCTAGCATAAAATCATTTAAAATTTTAAATTTATGATTAAAATTCCAGATTCAAATCAATTTAAAATTTTAATCAAATATACATACGATTGTGTGTAATAAACCAACGCATGAAATTTTTTTAATACTGTACCAAATAGTTCATAGAAGTTCCATAGTACTTTTGAGGTTCCAATAGCACCAAAAAAATTCTATGGTACCAACTTTATCATAACTGGTTCATGCGTATCCGCAGTGTTGCCAGTGTTCTCATGTTCCCATTTTCAAAGCTCGAATACCCAAAAATCCTTAACAAATTGTTAAATAATCAAATTTTGTTTTTTTATAAAATGATTTTTCAAAGATATTGTTTGCTAAAAATGAAAAAGAAATATTCTAGAATAATGGCCTCATAAAAGAATTCAAATTTCAAGAAATTCAAATTTTAAAATGTGTAAAATAGACCTTTAATAACATGATTCCTTGATTTAATTTTTAAATCTGATTCATTTTTAAAGAATCCATTTGCAAAATTCTGTTCAATGATTGAATAATTTTCTACTTTTTCAATTAATGTCAAATTGAGAGAATCAATTTGATTTTTGTTGATTCTTTTTTTAAATTGATTAAATTTCATAAAATCAAATAACCAAAAATCGTTCGTGAACAGAATCACAAAACAAATTATTCAATCGAGTCAGAATTGAATCATTATAATTTATAATTTCTTCATAGATTCAAAAAATTAATAATATGAAATAAAATGAAATAAAATGAATTATCAAGCTCTGCATTTAAACCAATACGTCATTAAATTAACAGAAATAGCTTTGGATTATAAAATCTGCAAAATCTAACCAAATTTAATATTTTTTTTTTCAATAAATTTACAAATCTGAAGCCATTTCCCCTTATCTGGCAACAATGATGTGTAATACTCTGATGCATACAAACACTACATAGACTGTGTTGTTTTTGTAAATTTAAACAATAAGTGCGGTTCTCTTTCTTAAAAAAATTAAGTTATGACGCTTTCATTAATACGCGTAATATTAAAAATATTTTTAATAAACATTTTTTTGTTGTATAGGGAATTTAAATTACTGTGTTAAAAGTTAAGATATAAATAAATCAAAATAATATGACTTTTATATGTTGTCAATAGTGTTTATTGTAAACTAGAATATTTTTACGCCAAGTTCATTATCAGTTAAAAATTTAATTGATATTATTAAACTTTTAATTGAACATGAAAAAAATCAAAAAAAATTTTAATTTAATTTTTATGGCAATAAATTTTTTTGTGTTGGACAGTCAATAAGCGCTAGTACGACCCGTCGCAGTCTTTACAACCATGGCCGCATATTCTAACAAGTCCATATTCTAAAAAATGCCAACGTCAAAAGAGATTAGATTGGTGCAAAAAATATATGAATTGGACTTAACGAAAATGGAATCGTGTAGTTTTTAGTGATGATCAATCAGAAAAATCGATCATTTGTCCGGCGTACAAAGAAGGAAAAGGATCAACTATTTTGCTTTAAACCAAGTATACATGGTGGTGGTGGCTATGTCAGCGTATGTCAAAAATATTTGGTCTATTATTGATCGTGATATAAACTAGTTTTCGTGTATATTGTTGGATATAATCTGATACAATTCGATCTGACATTTTTCGGATAAATTTGGATATTACTTTATCTCTAAATATATTGTTGGGTATGATTTGATCTATTTTGATCTGTCATTTTTTGGATCAATTCAGATACTTCTAAACCTCCAAATATATTGAATGGTAATCCAAATTGATCCGAGAAATGGGGACTTAGAAGGATATAAATTGAACCGAAAAATGGCGGATCAAATTAGATCCAGCAATATATTTTGGGGTTTATAATGATCCATCCAGCAATATATTTGGGGATTTAAAAGGATCAAAGTTGATCAGAAAAATGGCAGATCATATTAGATCCAGCAACATATTTAAGAATTGAGTAAGATTTAAATTTATCCGAAAAATGACAGATTATATTAGATCCAACAATATATTTAGGGATTCAGAAGGATCTAAATTGATCCGAAAAATCCCCCCCCTGGATCCGCGCCTGATTGTATAGATAAAAAGATAAAGATTTTTCTTTGATGCAACATAGATTGGACCGAAAGTTTCCTCTTATTTAGATAATCAGGCCCGTTTACTAAATTATATTAGGAACATTTTTTTTTGGAAGATTTTATTATTTAAAACAAATGTAAACAAAATGGGAATTTCAAAACTTGAATTTAAATTTAGGCAATTTTTTTTCATCGGTACTATTCAGTAAGTACACAACTGGCTTAAACTAATTATTTTGAGAACTAGTTTTGTAATTACTACTAATCCCAAGATTAGTGCATTTTAAAACTAGTTCATTCATTTGCTACTGGGACATATTAGTAGTATATTTTTTTAATTACTAACTAAGATTAGTTGTACATTACAAAAGAAGAAGAAGATGAAGAACAAAAAACAAACACATACAATTCCCAAAATTATAGTAATCTCTTTGAAATCAATATTATACCCATTTGATTATTAATATATTAATACAATTTGAATAAGAGTATAAATAAACAGAATATTAATAATGATTATACACTCAATATCAAAAATAATTTTAAGTAATTGTTTAAACGAATATAATATATATCCAGTAATTCCTTAAATCTAATACCACACTATCTCTATCTATCTTCTCTATATTAAATTTCCGTTTTAGTATAAAAAAAAAGTCGAATTAAAACCGAATTAAAAAATTAGGCATGTAATTTCACATAAAAAATAACAATAATAATAATAATAATCAAGATATTAAATAATTATTTTTTTTAATTGAGGTATAACATTTTAATAATTAGTTTAAATTTATTATAAATAAAATATTTAAATAAAATTTTAATATAAATAAATTATATTTAAAATACAACAAAATTGACTTTTAAATGGAAAAAATATTTTTTCTACAATGATGCTTTAGAATGGTACGTATTTTTACAACCTGGAAATGAATAGAAAAATAAATAAAACGTTTTATATCACACTTTACAGTTTTTTAAAACTATTTTTTTTGTACAAATCATTTTTAGTAAAAACTGCTCCAATTCTTCAAATTTTCATTGCTGATTTTACCAATTTTTTTAATATTTTATCAATTTTTTAAACCGAGATGCCTAAATTTGCAAATATTTTTTTATTTAGTTTAAGCCTTCTAATGCTCTTTCTTTAGATATCGATAATATTTACAGTGGCTCAAACGTATAATAGGACACTAGGTATAAAATTATTAAAATGATGAGTTTTTCACTTTAATGGATATAATTCTAAAAAACTCTGATACAGAGTTGTAGATTATTAAAAAAAAAAAAAACTTTAAAACAATGTATAAAACTTATCATGTTTTTTTAAAACCACTCTTAAAAAAACAAAACTAACAAATTTAATGTCAAACGCATAATAGGTTGATTTATAGAGCTTGTGAGCAAGGACTGTGCCGGTGTTTTCAGTAAATTTGGACAATTATGAATTATGAGCCACATTTTCACCACGTGTGAAGTGTCCTGTCCTGTTAAAAGCAAATGTGTTCAATATTTTTTATTTATTTGCAATTTGTTTCACATTTTGTTTTAAAATTTCCAAATATTGCAGTCGATTCATTTTACCCTCTATAAAATGAATTTTCCCTACTTCTGCACTGAAAACATATCCCCACACCATCACCGACCCTCCCCCCCATGCTTGACCGCAGCCCGAGTGTTTTTAGGCAAAACTCACTATTTGGCTTACGCCAAACGAACCACTTTCTATCTGATCTATGCAAGTTAAATTTACTCTGATAAATAAAAAACACCTATAAAATAAGTGACAAGGTTAAAAATAATTAAATTAAGTATTTGTATAATTACAGTGTTCCAAAAACCAGAATCTTTTAAAAAGTACTCGTTGCAAAATTTCACCCGTGCAATTTTATTTATTTTTATTTTTTTTTGGCTATTCGCCCATGTAAAACATTCTTCCGTAACAGGTATCGTATGATCTCGGCACAAACATCTTTTTTCAAATCCGTTTTAACTACATTCTTCAATTCATTCGCCGTCGTGAATGGTTTTGTTTTTATTTTCCTCAAAATTCACCGCTCATCATAATCATTTAATTTCTTTCCTCGGCCAATACGACTTTTATTTTCTACTTGAAAATGTTGTTGATACCTTTGAAGGATAGCATAAACTGTCGACGGACATCGATCAAAAATTTCACCGATTTTACGCACTGATTTACCCTTTCCATGTTATCTTATAATTAAATGTCCTGTTTCCGTTTTACAACAATTACTTGTTATCTACATTTCGTGTCCAATTATGCGTTTGATTTTTTTTTTTTTAATAATCTACAACTCTGTATCAAAAGTTTTTTAGAATTATTTCCATTGAAGTGAAAAAATCGACATTTGAATTATCTCATACCTAGTGTCCAATTATACGTTTGAGCAACTGTATACTTTATATGTGGCATTGACTTCCTGTGACAAAGATATTAAAGTATTGATTTATCGCCTTATTTAGACGATATAGGACAATAAAGGTTAAAGGCGAATCACGAAATTTAGTAATTAAATAGTTTCGATTTTTGCTAAAAAAAATAAAATTACGTATCGCAAATTGTTGATGTACGAGGATGGGTCAATAAGTCCGTGACTTTTTAAATGACACACAGTTTTTTTGCAAAAAAAAAATATTTTTTAACATAATCTCCATTTGGCTCAATACAACGTTCTCCAATTTTTGTATCCCTTCCAAAAAATAGGATTTTTCGAGGTCCATAAAATAGGCATTTGTTTGATCAATAATATCATCGTTGAAGCTAAATCTCTTTCCACCGAGTCATTTCTTTAGGTTTGGAAATGGGAAATAGCCACTGGGGGCTAAATCCGGAAAATAAGGCGAATGAGGGGGCAATTCGTAGTCTACTTCATAGGTTTTTGCCATGGAAACTAAGCTGTCACACAATTCCGTTGGTGGTCGATTGTGAGCAAACGCGGCAGCCATCTTGCGCAAAGCTTTCTCATACCCAAGTGATCGTTCAAAACTGAAACCATTGAGCCATGTGAGATGCCTATGACTTCCACAATCTATCGCATATTCACTCGAAATTCACTTTTTTTCATTTTTAAAAAAAGTCACCAGGTTGTATGTTTTGAACAGCTGTTAAAGGCAAAGTAAATGACAGTAGTCTATTAACAGGTGGTACTTGATGGGAGCAGTGTTGCATTTCACGGACTTATTGATCCGCCCTCGTATGTTACAGACACAATAACTTTCTATAAGATAGTACACTCAAAATATTATGTAGTTAACTGTTTGTAGTTTAATAAAAAAGTTTTCCGTTCCATTTAAAAATGAAGGAATATACATTTATTTTTCAAAGAAATATCTATATTAACTTTTTTTATACATTTATTCGAAATAATTTACTATCATTTACCATTTTTTTTCAGTTTCATTTATTTATTTCATTTGTTTGAAATTTAATAAAAATTTACCCACATACATAGATTTTGTATTGTACGAGTATACTAAAAAAAAAACAAAAAATACAAAAACGGAAATAATTTCAAATAAATGAAAAAACATTTATTTTTTAAGGATAGGTAGGTAAAATTTTGGCATTTATTTTAACTGATTATATCATTTGCTTCTTACGGATGTGTCAGTTGATTAATCAACATTTAAAAATAAATAATAAATGGCATTTAATTTAAATGAAAATTAAGTAGACCGGTTTTTAAATGAAATATCATTTTTTTTAAATGATATTTTCAGTTATTTTAACTTACAAACTTTTTTAAGTGTAGTAAATAAATAGTAATAATATAAAGTAGTAATAGTTGTCTAAAAGAAATTTTGATTTTCGGACCCCAGCAAAACTTTGGTAATGGGTGCGATATTCGCATGCGTTACCTTGTAATGATAGCTCGTTACCTTTTTCATTATTTGCAAGCATAAAGTAATAAGTTATTGATTATTGATTACGTAATATATGATTTATAAATGTAAAGTAATAATTTAAATATTTTTGAAAATCTATTTTTAGATACATTACTTTGTGTTTTTTTGTAAGCAAAATGGTAATGTATGGTTGTTTTGGTAATACTAGCGAAAAAACGAAGCGCAACAATTCATTTGAGTTTAAAGCAATCAAATACTATATGCGTCGATAGCTCAGTGGGTAGAGTTCTTGGCTGGCAACCTGGTTCGATTCCCATCTTGACCACATTATTTTTAATTACAAATATTTTAAATAAAATATTTGTAATAGTTTTTTTTAATAAAAATTCCTTTTTTTTAAAAATCTATTTTTAGACACATTACTTTTTCCATTCTCGTAACCATATAAGTAACCCCTTACATTATCACCTCTAAGGTAATGGGTATATACATTACTTTGAGGCTCATCGCCTGTAAAATTCATCAATGAAGTAAGGTGTAAAGTAATTCATCGGCCCCTATGGCTATACATTACTTTACCCATTATTTGGTAATGTGTGGTTTTGCTGGGACTGGAAGAATGCAGTTCGATCTAGAGATAAAGCGCCAGTAATCGGGGTTATAACAAAAACGCTAATTCTGATATGCCTCGCAAGAAGGCGAGAACTGTATTATTCAAATCCTTGATTTATTTCCTTTAAAAAAATCTAGTTCTTTTTTTTATTACAAATAATACCCACCATTAAAATAATTTTTTAATATCAACTCTTTATTTAAACACAAACTTAAAACAATTACACAAGGACTTTATTTAAACTCTATTAAGTTTACACTTCCACAGAATACACAATTTAATTAATCGCCACTGCTTCTTCTTTAGCGTTTTATTTTCAACTAACTGTCATGCCATATTGCTGGCGTACTTTTATGTGCGGGTAAAAATAACTATAATGTGGCAGCACCGTCCAGAAGCCGCATACTGGCAACTTCAAGAATGTTCTTTAAAGTTTGACAGAAGAAACACTAATGCAACATAAGTTATGGTGAAGGGTTGCCATTTTAACAGTTTTATATTTCATATGGGAATTCGTATTTCTACAATTAAATGGAAATAGATAAACGTATGTTCCAGGGTACTGCAAAGCTTCTTTACGAACAGCATTTTTGTGCCAAAATTCCCTCTGCTCCTCGGGGCAGTAAGAGCTTTTGGTCAGTCGTTAAAAAGTAAAAGATAACGCTAGTTCATCTATCCCAACATTTATAATATATTACCAAATATTTACTGATCCGCTTAATAAGGCTATCCTATTAGCTGATATGTACGCAAGAAAAAACATTCTTGCCGGAAATCGATGAACCACTTCCTGAACTCGAAAAAGTATCGCATACTTTGCTTAAGATGTATTTTCGAGCTCGTATAGTTAAAAGGGTTGTCTTGCATACAATAAAAATATCTAAGTCAGTGAGGACGGTTTGTATACTAGTGGTGAAACAGTGCTCTTTGACCAAGGACCCTATAAAACAGGATAAAAAACTAACAAATTTGTAGCCACCCATGATGACATGATGCCAAATGGTGCGACTACAAAAAAATTCTTAGTCGAGACCACGAAAAACTTAGCCGCTAGCAAGGGTTGTAGCGCAAGTACAGTGATTGTGATGTGAATGTATACATGTTTGAATTGGTACAACCCTTGCTTGAGGCTAAGAATTTCTTGGTCTCGACTAAGAATTTTTTTATGCTTTGACGCTTTCTCGTCCATTGACTAACAGTTTTAGCTCGTCGTAATTAAAATAAGAACTAATTTAAAGTTTAAATTCAAACCAAATCACAACATCTTTTTGTTTTCGCTAAATGTTTTTGAGCACAAGAAGCAAATGCTTTTTCAATTGCTTGTTTAGAAAACAGCTAAGAGAGATGTAAGAATAATTGTAGATTCTCTATTAAAGTTAGTACTCTCTGGTAACAGATTCGTACATATAAAAATCATTTACAAGGTCAAGTATAACGTCATAAACAAGAAAGAACAAATACACACCTCTTAAATTATTGTTGCTTATAAATATTACTGTTAGGGTATCCAATTGGGTTTTTAGTTTGTTTAAGTAAACAAAAAGGGACTAAACTAATGGACGTGACCATTTTTTTTTTTTTTTTTTTATCCGCAGTTTCTAAAGAACTTAATCTTTCATTCGGTTTTCAATTCTGATTGATTATGGAATGATTGAATTCTCAAACCACAATTTTATGAATGGGCATGAATTCCTAGTTAGAGCACACCATGACGATGCCGATCACGTAGTAAAAAACGTTCTCTTGGTTTTATATGGACAAATTACAAAGGTTCGGCATCTTTTCTAATTGTTTTTTTTGCGATTTCAATTGATTTTCTTTGCAAATCCAATTAGTTTTTTTTTTATCAGATTTCCCAATTGACTTTGAAAAAAAGGTTTAAAACAGGGAAATTTACTAAAATTTTTGCAAAAATCAGGGAAATTTGCTCAATTTTCCTCTGTTTTCTCTCAGTTTCCAAACCTTTGTATTTTGTAAAAAATGTTATTTGGCCATTGCCGGCGTTGCAATCTTTATACTATTCTTACTCTATGGCAGTGCTGTTCAAAAATAAATATGTAGTTGTGTTTGTGAGAAAATGAGAATTGCACTGTAAGAAATGTTCAATGGGTTAATAGCAATGCTAGTATCTGAATGAATTTATTTTTATTATTGAAAATATGAAACAGTTAATGTTTTGTGTAAAACTGTTTTAAAGAAATAAAAATTAAACAAAAATTACATTTTTGAAAGGAAAAAAAGAAATACATATATACATTAGAGTGTCTTTTTTTAATGTATAAAAACAAAAAGTTGAAGATTTTTTAATCAATATTAAATATTTTATTATAATTGCATATAAATAAAATATCTTTAATATGTTGGATTTCTTATGTTATTCTGTTAAAAAATGCAATTTTCGGAAGGAAAAACAAATACATTTGATCAAATTAATGAATGAACGATCGGACTCGAATTTTTCAAAACATTTCAAATATTTTTTAAAATAATGGGTTTTTTTATTAAGTCTATAAAAGATTTTTATAGATCTTTTAGTATCAAAAAATATTTTTCGTACATTGCTATTAATTTTTTTCAGTGCATTGAAAAAAAATCAGCATACATCCGCTACGCATGTTCACTCGTCGCTGTTTCAGTGACGACTAAAAGCAAGAGCGTAAGAATACATGTGAGTTGAGAAGGGGACAATTGTCCCATCAAATGAACAGCACTGCTCTATGGTTAGAGCTAATTTAGACGGTGACTTTGTTGCATGCAATTATTGCGTGCAATTTTTGTTTGTTGGCGAACAGAGTAAAGAAAACAAGCTCAGTAACAAAAAAAGCACAGTTTTCGTTTTTCGTGCATGTTTTTGTTATTTATCTTTCGCATGTATTATTCTTTTGTTGCTTCATTCACATTCGATTTTCTTGCACCAAAATTCACCGTATTAATTGACATATCTTTGGAAGCAACTTTGAAAAGGGAATTAGGAATGTTGCATGCAATCAATTGCATCGTATAAATTGGCTCTTAGTCTCGCTCAATTTAATTTAAAATACTTCATTCGATTTGTCAATTACTTGGAAATACAATCGATTTGTAAATTTATGATTTATAGTTCATTCGATTTGGTGTAATGCGATTGAGTAATTTGGGTATGAAACTCGACTTTTTATTCGATTTTATGATTTAAAAAATAAATAACTAAAATATTAGTTTTAATTAAAAAAACACTTAAATCGAAAAAAAAATCGATAAAATTGAAATTGGTTTTTCACATTTCTTTACTCAGTGCTTTAAAAAAAAATGTTTTCCCCAACATTTTACTTTTACTTTGTTTAAAAAAATATTGTTTTTTCTCGGGAAGGGTATAAAATGAGATAAGTTAACGGGCCTTTATTATTTAAATAATAGTTAGCTGTTTGGATACCCTAACAGTAGATGTATTATACAAACTTATATATGTATATGTGTTTATGTTTCGTATTGGAAGAGTTTATTGTTTTGGTAAACAACTAGACAAGCCCACTTCATATGGAACTAGTTTTATAATTTTTAAGATAACAAAAAGTAAAACAAGTAGCATATATAAGATAACAAATATTGCGACGCATTTAATACATTTATTTGAACACATTCATTTAGATTAAATAAGCTGATCCCCGGCGTTTTATGTAAAGCTAGAATTAGCCATACAACATAACATAAGGTGACTTATCAGCTGATTCAATCTAAATGAATGAGTTAAAATGAGACAACCATATGGCGTTACGTTACGTATCAATCCAATACGAAATCAAGTGTCAAACTGGCTTTAACATACGAGGGCGAGTCAATAAGTTCGTTACTTTTTAAATGAAACGCTAGTTTTTAGATAAAAAATCATTTTATTTTCATTATCCCTACCAAAAAATAAAATAGGCTTGTTTGTGAGATTATTTTGCTCGCTAGAGTCGTGTTTGGAAACAAGAAATAGTAACTCGGGTCTAAATCCGGGGAAAAGAGCATATTAGGGAGCAGTTCGTAGCCTAATTCATGGATTTTTACCATGGAAACTGCAATTTTCTCCTCAATCCTCAAATCAATCGATAGTCTACTATGAGTGGCCGTCAAACATTAACTAAATGACGCAACTGATTCAAATTTTAACAGAAGTCAACTGCGGGAGCCCTTGCAGTTAGGATGCAGGAAATTTAAGAAGTCACGGTCTTATTGAACCGCCCTCGGGCGTTTTAAGAAAGATAATTAAGTATGCATTTGGATTATTTTATCATTTAGTGTAAAAAGATATCAAATTTTTCTAAAAAAACTAAAAAAGTGATTTTTTCCTTGTATTCGCTATGCAAATATTCAATCGAATTCCGCCTCGACTTATATTTATACAAAAGGCACCTACGCCTCTAGTGCTCGATACTGCTCAATACTTTTAAGTATTGATTCGATGGTACTCAATACTTTTAACATTTATACTAAAAACCGGGTTGAATTTTCACACCACAAAAGCACGGTTATATTTTTATAATACATTTCAGACCAAATTACGCATATATTAAAAAAGTTTTGCTGGATATTTGATAAGTGGCAACACTGCATGTGTGTATATTCTTACCCAGGGGTCTCCAACCAGTGGTATGCAAAACTTTTCCAGAAGGTAGGCGAAATCTTCAAACGCTTCCCTGAGGGGAAAAAAGGGTCAGTTGGGAATTGGGACCTATCGCGTGATTAGTGAAAACTGGACCGGTCCCGGAAATACATATCGCGAGATAGGTGAAAAGAGAACCATATCCTTAAGTACCTACCACGTGACTGGCTTAAAAGTCATGACATGTTCTTTTGCATTGGTTCTGTGGCATGTTCTTTGGGGTTGTGTGACATGTCACAGAGGGCAATTGACGCCCTCCTACAATAAGCCCATGTTAGTGACCAGTCCGTTTTACAAAGAAAAAAAACCGAACCCTATCACAATGAACCGGCATTGTGACGTGTCCTGGGATAGGTCCCTTTTCCGCAAGGTATATTTAAAAAAATTTAGCCCACAATTTAAGTACTTTGTACTTTTGATTTAAAAGGGTTTGAATAACTGTAAAATATTTGACTTAAAGAAATTTCAATTATTTCAAGATATAAATTTCTATTTATTTTGTATTTTAAATAAAGCATACGAAATTTGCAATTGAAAGTATTTTTTAAGTCTGTAATATAAAATAATAACTTAAAAATCATTTGATTACATGACGTGACGAACTCGATCTCTAAAATCCCAAATAAAAGTTTTGACCATTGATTTGAAATCTGTATGAGATTTCTCGGAAATTGGAGTTTAAATTTTTCACTTTTAACAAAGTGTTGTATATCGTTTTAAAGATTTTTATTGACAACAGATGGCATAACGGGTTGTGTTAATAGTAACAAATATGGTATTTTGGAGGGTAAACATGTGTCATTATATATGTATCAGAATTCGATAGACGCCAAAGTGTAAACACACATTATTTTTTAATCAATATAATAATGTCGAATTTTATGCCTAAAAAATATGTTTTGCGGGGAAGTCTGATAACCTTCTTTCATTTGAAGAAAGTTATCGATTGTTGGTAGAAGCTTACGGTCAACATGCACCAACTCAAAAAACTTGTGAACGATGGTTTGCGCGATTCAAAAGTGGTGATTTCGATACAGAAGACAAGGAGAGGACTGGTCAGCCGAAAAAGTTAGAAGATGAGGAATTGGAAGAACTTTCATTATCATTGGGAATCACACAACAAGCCATTTCCCTACGTTTAAAAGCATTGGGATTCATTCAAAAGCAAACAAATTGGGTCCCATATGAATTGAAGCCGAGAGACGAAGAAATAATTTTTGCATCGTATTGTTAATCAAAGCCGAATATCCATGGCGCCAAGGTAATGTTCTGTATTTGGTGGGATCAGAATGGTGTTTTGTATTATGAGCTGTTGAAATCGGGTCAGACGATCACATGAAACCTGTAACGAACACAATTGATTCATTTAAAGAGAGCAATCAACGAAAAATAACCAGAATATTTGACCAGACACTAGGCCATAATCTTCCATCATGATGATAACGCTCGGGCACATGTTGCAAGACCGGTCAAAAAATATTTTGAAAACAGTGGATGGGAAGTTTTGGCTCACCCGCCTTATTGCCAAGACCTTGCCCCTTCTGACTACCATTTGTTTCGATCGATGCAGAACACCCTTACTGAAATACGCTTCACTTCAGGACAGGGTTTACAGAAATTGGCTTGATTCAACCTTTACCTCAAAACCGGAGCCAGAAAGATGGGAAAAAGTAGTAGCCGATTAAAAAAAATTGAATATATGATAGAGGCGACAATAATTGTGTACACTAGGGTGAATAGATTTCGGGCTTTCAAGGAATTTCCCTTAGGGCTGGGCAGACCTTGAAATATATAAATCTTCATTGAATTAATTCGCGAACCATACAACATATGGCTTTGGGACTCAATTCTGAGAATTGCACGTGAAAGTAGACCCAAAAATTAGATCTTCTGCATCATTCGTTTTGTCAATTTGGCTACATTAATAATTTAATTTTTTCAAGGCGGATTTTTATTACTTTTAACACATTATATATCTCGGTGTATCGTATGGAATATCTCTTTTGTGTCTGAATAGGAGAAAAAAAAGCGGAACAAACCTACTCGAAAAAAGTGCATCTAGTGCCGTAAACAACGCAAAAATGCCTATTTTTCCCCATTTTTCACCTTTTTATGCTCAATAACTGGATTACATTTTGCATGAATATTACAGCTATTCTTACACAGAATATATAAGATTTTTATTTGTTATCTATGCATGGAAACAAAATTTAGAATATTTTCAATTATTGTCAATATCCATCCTCTTTGAAGTTGACGCTTGTGGTTCTGATGATCTTGTTTTTTTCGTAGTTTGTTCATATTCATGTTCTGAGTCTGCATCATCATCCGGTATCTCGAGATAGGGCAAAACGGACAAAATGTTTGCTTTAAGTATTAATATACCTTTATAATAAAAATACCCAGGTCCGGTATAAAATTAAAATTAAATTAATCGTGATTTAAAAAAAAATAATATTTTACTTCGCGAATCAAACCAAAAATGATTTGATTCTTTGATTTAAAAATTGAGTAATTTTAATTGAATTATTTCGTTTGATTTATAAAAAGAATTATTTAAATCAGCTTGGTTCTTCTAATAAGATAAAGATTTAATTATGGAAGTAAATAATTTAAACAGAAAAATTAATTCGCGAATTAAATCGTCAAAATTTAAATCTGTTTTGAAAATTGATTTAAGGAATTATGTTTTTAAAAGTCTGGGGCTGGGCTACCCAAGTTAGGGATAGTATATAAATAATATTTAGTAAAAGTTTTACCCAACACGATATCCGACTTATCATCTGAAAATCTGAAATTTTCGAACGAAGTTTAATATTTTTTAAACGAAAAATATTTCGTCTTGCGATACGCGAGCCGAAATGGTTGTAAACACCTGTGAGTGTAATGAACGTTTTGCAAACTGAAAATAATCCGGCGAATATAGACACAAAAACAAAAAATAAAAAAAGGAAAAAAACTGATAACAAAAAACGAAAATAACTTGTGAATACAAAAAGATTGTACTACGATATCTCGAAAAAAAACAAAAATATACAAAATTAGTACAGCAAATACATAAACAAAGACAGCAGCTACATATAAGTAATTATAAAAGAAACCAACAAATTTTACTGGCTCTAGACGACCTGCCCTCCCAGCGTTTCTACTCTATGAGTATAAGTTTTTACCAAGGTATTTATTTCCATGAACGCGTTTTTAGCTGCTCAGTAATCACAGAACATTTAAAGAGACAAGTCAAATTGTGGAAACAGAACCATAGCAAAAAAAAATATTAAGACAATATTAAATAATAAACAAAAGAGTTTAAAGAATACTTAAAACAACAAAGAAGTTTTAGTGCAAACGTAAGAAGAAAAAAATAAACAACAACATCAAAATGCCTTTCCCACTAAGTGCACCCAAACAAATGCCATGTCAACATTGGAATCGTTTTCCAGTAACACCAACTATCTCAGCATTTGGTTCGATTTCTGGATCATCCCCACCAACTCCCAATCCAATGCCATTTTGTAAAATCTGTTATAACGAGCAAAATAAACAAAAAACCAACATTTAGATTGATGACTTGAAAAACCAGTAATTTTACCAGATGAACAGCATTTAATTAGTTTAGTAAGTTTCAGGGCCACTAAGTAAGAAAACTATAAAACTGGCCCACAATTTAGGTACTTTTGATTTAAGAGGATTTGAATAATTATAAGATTTTGATGTTAAGAAATTTTCATTTATTTTAAGATATTAATATGCATTCATATGTTTCTGATTTTAAACTAAGCATAAGAAATTTGCAATAGAAAATATATTTTAAGTGTGCAATATAAGTATAAGATATGTTTTTTTATTAACAAAAAAAAGTCCCAAAATAAATTTGATAAAAATACTGTAAATAAAAAATATGTATTTGAATTTTTATCGACAATTTGTTTTTTTTTTTTTTTTGAAGGTCAGTATTATTATCATTGTGTTGACTTTTTATATTCAGATCTTATTATACGATTAGGATTAAAAAACAATTTTGATAAGACTTAAATGCTATTTAATAAAAAAAACCTTCAAAAAATATCATCGATGGTAACCGAAACAAATACGGTTATCGGTAAGGGTAACGCTATTTTCTATTATTTCAGTAACGTTATTTTAAGGGAAACGTTATCTTTTATTATTTCGGTAACGTTATTTTAGGGATAACGATTTTATCAGTTATTTCGGTATTGGTATTTTAGTGATAATGGTATTTTCTATTATTTCGGTAACGGTATTTTAAGGATAACGATTTTTTCAGTTATTTCGGTATCGGTATTTTAGCTATAACGGTATTTTCTATTATTTCGGTAACGGTATTTTAAGGATAACGATTTTTTCAGTTATTTCGGTAACGGTATTTTAGGGGTAACGATAGTCAGTTGAAAGGGTATTGAATCGATAACGGTATTTTAGCGGTATTGCCTGCCAACCCTGAAAAATATCTATGAAATTTCTATTATTATTTAATTTAGTGCGGCCCTCGAAGAAATTTGAATTTCGTCTTGTCATTTGATATTTGACAATTTTTTTTTTTTTGTAAAATTTTTCCAAATATATTTTAGGTTTTTTTTCGAATTTTATATAAATATTCCATACAAATTTAAGTAGATATAGACTTGTTAAGTAGTTATAGATAGCTACTTAAAAATTAAGAATGCTGCCAAGTCTTGGAAATTCTTTTCTTTTCTCCTTTAAGTGCAAACAAAAATATTTGTCATACAAATTTTTTGAACAGGGTTGGCAGGCAATACCGCTTAAATACTGTTATCGATTCAACACCCTTTCAACTGACTATCATTACCCCTAAAATTCGTTACCGAAATAACTGAAAAAATCGTTATCCTTAAAATACTGATACCGAAATAACTAAAAAAATCGTTATCCCTAAAATACCGTTACCGAAATAACTGAAAAAATCATTATCCTTAAAATTACGTTACCGAAATAATAGAAAATAACTTTACCCTTACCGATAACCGTATTTGTATGGTTACCATCCATGGTAAAATATGCCAGACAAAAGGCATACAAGGTTCAAAAAGTGCCCGACAGGAATTCAAAAAAAAACTTGGATGCAAAAAATCGTGATAAAAAAACTTCTAAACAATTTTATAAAAATTTATAAGTGTTGAATTATGGACGATGATACTTACGTTCTAGGGCAGAAGTTGTATGTGGGCGATGTTTGGAAAGTTAACCAAGAAATATTTAGTTTAGCAGGCTATATGCTCATGTGGAGATAAGAGCAATAAATTTATCACAAACAGCGAAATTTACATTAAAGAGTGCCTGGAATAGAGGTTGCTTCCATTCTTAAAGCAGCACAATAAGTCCATTTTTTGGCACAATTTCGCTACATGTTATTACAGCAACACGGCTGCCGATTGGTATAAAAGAAATAACTTAGAACTTAGACCAATCGGACGACATTGGGATTTGGTCCACTCAAAAAAAAGACATGAACTAAAATGTAATCAAAAATTTACTTCAAAATAGTTTATAAATTGTCCTCAATTTAAGTAAACTTTTATTAAAACTTAGACAAATTTTCTTAAAGAGAATAAAAATTCCGAAGTTTGAGGAAAAACGAAATAGTTTATATACTGAGAAATAGATCATATTTTTACTAAGTAATATTTCTTGATTTTAGGAAAAAAAAAAAGTCAATTAAATAAAAATTTATTAATTTTAAGAAAAAACGTCTTAGTTTTAAGAAAATTGCATAATAAAATGTAATAAAATTAAGTTTAGTTCAAAAAAATAATTTAGGACATAATTTACTCCCATTTAGTTAAAAAAATGTGTCTAATTTAATCGAGAAAGTACTTGAACTTAATGTGTGTTCATTTTTTGTTCGCGAGTAGTAAAATTATCTAAATTTTAAAATGCCATTTCCAAATTCAGTTTTAAAGTATACCACTTTCTAATTTTGAAGAATTGTTTTCTAAAAATTAGTTCAGACAATTAAAAACAACAAAAATATTTTCCTATGTAATATGATTTTAGAAACTGATGATCTATTAATAAGGAAAATTTTCATGCAGCTTATTTCAGATAAATTTAAAAATTTAAATAAAATATACTTTAAGTAAAAGTTTTCTAATTTTTAAAAAATAATAAAATTTGGTATAGGATTTTTTATGTTGGAAAACGTTCAAATTATTTTTAATAATCTATTCCAAAAAAACAATCAATTTAAAACAAACCAGTTCCTAATTTTCAAGAAAAAATATTATTAAATAAAAGAAATTAAAGTAACCATTTAAAAAAATTATCGTGCATGATTGTAATTTTTGGTTCGTGATCGTGCGTGAGCGTGAGTCAAAAATCTCTCACGTGCCTATCTCTAATCTTAAAAGTCTTAAATATTAAACTTAAAGTAGTATAAATATATTTTAAAATTTTGTTTGCAAAGGGTAAAAATTTTCGAATTTGCGCTTTCATGTAATAAATTTGTTTGTTGACTAGAATACAAAATATCGGAGGCACATTTTATACATTACGTCTTAATGGCTTTCCTATAATTGACATAGCGCTTATTAAACTTTTTATTTATCGAACTATTTTTTTCACTTAAAAATAAAAAAGTTTAAATTTGTATATGTCAAATACAGTTTAAGCTAAAAATCACATAAAATAAACTTATGACTTTTCCATTTTCCAATAATAACAAGAAATGTAACTGTGATATTTTGTATTTTTGCAACAATTTCCTTAAATTAGTTAATTTAAGAAGACAAAGAACACCCAGTGTTCCTTAGCCATAGATGCTGTGTGTCACGAAGGGCATCCCTTTTTGTATTTCTCTCAAGCAGAACCGTTAATTAACTACGAAAAGGATCTGACTTTGCCACAATTTATTACGTTTCAGGATATCCTGCAGTACATTTTTTTAATTTATTTACCTTTTTGCTAATGAAATTTAATTTATATTATATACATGAATTAAGTATAATTCAATTTAGCTTTAAGACAAAATTGTATATCAAAAAGCTTGTTAAGAGCAGTGTCCTCACAAAGCGGAAGTCCTCCGAAAGTGGGAAAATACTTACGCAATGAGTGTAAAGTACTTTAAAATATATGGTAAAATATATAACCTTTGCAATAGAAGCAGGATAAGGATAATTTTCACTTGAAAGAAGTGCTATTTTATTTGATGTTAGAAAATATTTTCTTATTTTTAGGGAGTTAGGTCCTAGTTTTTAGTAAAAATAAATAATCTAATGAACTTAAATAAAATAAGATTTCTTAAAACCAAGGAAACATTTCCTAACTAACAGTAAAATTTTAGATGATATATGAACTAATAAAAATTTACTTCTCAGTAGTAAAATTGAGTTGCTCTTTTAAAGAACAATCCTAGCCTCTCAACCCGAAAAGCTGCATTAAAACAAACTGTTTCGATTTTTTTAGTAAGAAAGGTAAAAATTGCCAGTCTTAAGACATACAAGGTTCAAAAAGTGCCCGACAGAAATTCAAATAAAAAAGCTTGTATAGGGTCCACCATCAAAAGTTTTTTTTTTCAACTAGTGCTTATGACGTAAATGGTAACACTTAGCTCATGTTAGATTTGAGAGATAATTAGATTTATGCTTCCTCTGAACGAATATGGTTGTGTATACGCTTGAACAACGCTGGGAAATATTGCGACATTACTTTGAAAATCATGGTAATGTTGCAGAATGTCATCTTTTCAATGTCATCCTTTTAGATGAAGCTCATTTTTATCTTGGCGGGTATGTAAACAAGCAAAATTGTCGCATTTGGGGCACAGAAAACCCGCACGCATACATTGAAAAGCCGATGCACCCAAAACGGGTCACTGTTTGGTGCGGATTTTGGTCAAGAGGCATAATTGGGCCATTTTTCTTCGAAAATGAGCAAGGAGTGGCCGTTACAGTCAATGGCGATCGTTATCGGGCCATGTTGAACGAATTTTTGTTCACAAAAATTGAAGAGCAGGATATTGGCAATATTTGGTTTCAACAGGACGGCGCTACGTGCCACACAGCCGAAGCTACACTCGATGTTTTGCGCCCTGTTTTTGAAGATCACATTATCAGCCGCAGAGCTGATGTCGTTTGGCCACCTCGGAGCTGCGATTTGACACCGTTGGACTATTATTTGTGGGGTGCCGTCAAAGATAAGTGTTAAAGGACAATATTCGTGAAGCCATTGGTGAAATACAGCTGCTCACAATCGATAATGTGCTTAAAAATTGGACCGATCGTGTAGGCTACTGCATGGCCAGCCGAGGCAGCCATTTGAATGAAATTATTTTCAATTATTAACCGGAAGGATTGTACTATCAAATAAAAAAAGAAATTTGAGAAAATATTCAGTAGTTTTTTTTTTATAGCATTTTCAAAAAAAAGTTATTTGGCGGACCCTATATTAGAAATATCGTGATAAAGAACTTCTTAACAATTTTATAAAAATTTATGAGTGTTGCATTATGGACGATGAGACTTACGTTATTGGCGACTTTTTCCAGCAAAACAAGTTGCCAAAACTACTACAATTTTCTTTCGCGAAAAGGTCTGCATCCAGCAAAAAGGCTACAAAGGATACCATAAAATCGCTAATGGGCGGAATTTCAGAAAAATGTGAAATGATTTATTCAAAACAATTTTTTATTAAAATCGTTTAGATAAGAATTGTTATTAAATTTTGTTATTTTAACGTTTTTTATAATTAAAATTAATTTATTAGTTCTTTATTATTTGTGTGTTATTCATGTTAAAACTATTTTAATCTCAGTCCTTAATTGCTGTATTTCTCGTTCCGGCGAAGTAAATATACATAAACAGCTTTCGTACAAAGGCGGCCCCAAATTTAAAAAATGTATTTGTTTACAAAAAATAAAAACAAGTCAGGTAAGTAGTACAAGTAGTTACACCTATAGATATAAAATTCGAAAAAACAAACTTTTTATAAAATTTTTAGCTTTACACTGTATCCTTCACAATATAATTTCCCATTGTTTTGAAACTTTTTATAGAAGTTGTTTTTAATTTTTGACAACTATTTTGTTCTTTCTGAGTAAACCATTTTTTATGCCCTCCACCATATATGGTGAGGGTATATATCAGTTTGTCATTCCGTTTGTAACATGTCGAAATATAGGTTTAAGACCCCATAAAGTATATATATTCGTGATCCTTATGCAATTTTAAGTCGATTTAGCGATGTCCGTCTGTCTGTCTGTCTGTTGAAATCACGATCACGACGCAAAGACGCAAGCGGGGGTGCCTATTTTTACCCAGATTATTGAACATCCTCCCGAGCAGTTTGGTATTTAAAATGAGCAAAATCGGTCAAGCGGTTCAAAAGTTATGAGTGAAAATGTGAAGGTACCTCTAAATTTTCCATACAAATTTGTACAATTTTTCTTTATCTATTTTTTTTTTTCTGTTAAGTAAGTAAAAATGTTATATAATTAAGTCTTCTTATTGTTCGATTACATTTATTGTCTTACATACTATGATAACTAAGTTAACGTAAAAATGAACAATGTTAAAGTCGCTAACAGAGCAGACCTCTGTAAATAACATTGCTAAAACTAAATAACAAAAGTTCGTTACATAAATTGACAAAACATATTCATATTACAGTTCATGCAAAATTTAGTATATACGTATATCATCTTCAGCCCCTATGGTGGAGGCTATTCAAAGATTCGGCACAGCCGAATTTAGCCCTTTTTACTTGTTTTTTGCTGAAAATTAAAAACAAACATGTCCACCAGATTAACTGAAGGTTACAATAGCACTCATTTTTTTATTATGTGATAAAGTTGTCGTTTAAATTATTCAAACATCACTTCAATACTGTCAAAATCTCTATCTACATAAGTTCTGAGTTGATTTAAATTTTTTTTTTCTTTTTTGCTGCTTAAAATAAATTTGGACATGCTCGACTGTTACTAAATCTTACCCAAAAATATGGTTAAATTGCTAGAAAATAGCTTTTTTTCAAATCTTTAAAGATGTTGTAATAAATTTCAACATATTTTAATTTTTGTTGAAAAATTACAAAAAGTTTTTACTTAAAATTTTTCAAAAAATTGGCAAAATTTATGATAATAATTTAGCAATATTGACAAAGAAATAAATGTATTAATATTAAATATGCTTCGAAACAAAATATAGCTACATTTTCACGTGGAAAAGCTGTTACAGGTTGGTTGAAAAGTTCCTGCGCTCGAAATGAAAGAATACTGTTTTTGTTACGAAATATATTTTTTTATTCAATATAATCTCCTAGAAGCTCAATACACTTGTTCCAATGATCTTCTAATAATTTTATCCCATCCTTATAATGGTTTTCCGGAAGCTCTGCAAAATAACCGTCTACGGCTGCTATGGCCTCTTCATTTGACAAAAAATGCTTTCCACGAAGGAATTGTGTGAGATTTCTGAAGAGATAGTAGTCACTGGGAGCCAAATCTGGTGAATACGGTGGATGTTCAAGCAATTCGTACTTTAATTCTTTGAATTTAGCCATCGTCAAAACACTTTTGTGAGCAGGTGCATTGTCTTGATGAAAAATGATTTTTTTTCTTCTTTAAACCAGGTCTTTTCTCACGAATTTTTCCATTCAGCTGATCCAAAAGGCTGCAATAATATTCAGAGTTGATTGTTTTACCACTCTGAAGATAATCAATCAACAAAATTCCTTTTGCATCCCAAAAAACTGATGCCATAACCTTCTTTGCTGGTCGTTGTGACTTCACCTGCTTTGGAGCTGAACAACCAGCTTCAGTCTACTGAAAACGTTCTTGTTCCAATTAAGGATCATGGTGGTAGATCCAAGTCTCATCCATAGTTATAAAACGACGCAAAAAGTCGTTTGTTTCGGCTTAAAACGCTCCAAACTACGCTGAGAAATTTGTTTTCGATACAGTTTTTGTTGAATTGTTAATGTGTGCGGCACTAACTTTCCAAACAGTTTTTTCATACGTAATTCTTAATGTAAAATATGGAGTACTCGTTTGTCTGAGATGCCTATGGCATAAGCAATTTCACGCTTAGTCAAAATTGGATCTTCACTAACCATATTATGTACCTGCTCAATGATTTCTGCTGTGGTTGCAGTTTTTGGTCGTCATTCGCGTGAATCGTCTTTAAGGCTGATACGAACACGTTTAAATTTTTTTATTAATTCAAAATAATTTCATTTTACAATTGATTTTTTGTCTTAGCGCCTTGAAGGCTTTAAAGAGACTGTATGGCAACATTATGTTACATATTTAGAAAAAAATAATAAATTAAAGAAATTAAAATAAATTAAAAATTATATTTCCTTATTTTTATAAAATTTTTAGGTATGACTATATTATTTGTAAATGATTTTATTGTTTACATAAGAAGTGTTTCTACATTCTGCAGTAAGTAAGTCTTTATGTGATTTTTAAATGCTGATAGAACTTGAATATTTCGTAATTCATTAGGCAAACGATTAAATTCATGCGGTCCAGAAAATGTAACTCGCTGCTTTGTCAATTCCAAACGACATCTTGAGGAGATTAAGAATGACTTGCAACTTTGCATGTGTTTTCAGGACAGTCATACCAACTTGAGGAAAAAATTTTGGAGCTAGCAGTGCCATCTATTGGTGAGCGCAGGAACTTTTCAACCAACCTGCATACTCCATATAAAAAATTGTTTGACGCGATTATCAGTTTTAGTAAAAATTTAATACAATTTATTTTCAGGCAAATTTAATACACAACACTATAATTTTTCTAGTGAAACGGTGACATTTTGGGTTAATTGTGACTGCGACTGTGTTTTTCTTATTAAATAAAAAAAGGTATAAATTTTCATAATTTAACCTACGATTGGGATCATTAAAGTTCTAGTGAAATTTTATCACAGAAAGAACAATTTACTATACTTAGTTCCTAAGGTTATATAGGGTGGGCCATTTAAAATTTTAATTTTTATTTTTTCAAATTTCTGGTCTTATTGGAAATGTTGAACTTTGTCATTTAAAAATAGAACACAGTATCATTCATATGACTACCACGACTGGGCCATTTTTCTTCGAAATTGAGCAAGGAGCCACCGTTACCGTCAACGGTGAGCATTACCGTGCCATGCTCAACGAATTTTTGTTTCTAAAAATTCAAGAGACTGACATGGACGACATTTGGTTTCAACAAGACGGGTCCTCATGTCATACAGCCAACGCAACCATCGATATTTTACGCACTGTTTTTGAAAATCGAATAATCAGCCTAAATTGTGATGTCAATTGGCCGCCTCAGAGCTGTGAAGAGATTCGAGCCGAAAAAATGGGTTGATCGGATGAGGTACTGCCGAGCCAGTCGTGGTAGTCACATGAATGATATTGTGCTCCATTCTCCAACCTTTCCAATAAAACCAGAAATTTCAAAAAATAATAAGTACTTTTTTATAGCCGATTCAAATTTTAAATATATACAAAAATAAAAAAAGGTAAGTTAGATTTACTTGTAGTTCCGATGACGATACATATTTTGACTTTTCTAATTATGATGCGGCCCTTTATGATTTATTAAAAACCTCAATGTGGCCCTTGGTTTTAAATACGTGCCCACCCCTGGAATATAAATTCCTTACAGACTGAGACTAAAATACAAAATTTTTTAGTAAATATAAATGTTACAGACTTAGTTAAACAATTGTGATTATTTGTTTTTCTTAAAGCAGCCCGTAAAATTCAAATTGTTTTATAAAATAATGGGTGATTTAAAAAAATCAATATTGTTTAGTAGTACTATTACGCGATTACCTCCATTTGCTTCAATTACCCATGAAGACGTTTTGATTTGACATACATCCCTTCAATTCAAATTTTTTATACATTTTCCGAATTGGCTTTTTTGATGGATTATTTGATGAATATTAAATATATCTTGGTACGCCCAGGTCACATCATGTTCAATATTTTCATAAAGTTCATAATATTTGTGAATGATAAATTCAATTTAATTAAATTAATTAATTCAATTTAATTAAATTGGCGTTGCTCGATGGTAAAAATTTTAACAATTAAATAATTTTTTTTCTTTATAATTTTATTATTCTGACATATGCTTACTTTTTATTTTTGTTTTTTAATTAAAATATTTTAATCCCCCTTTGAATATTATAAAATAATTTGAACTTTACGGGTTGCTTAAAAACAATACAACTGAGTTAGGGAACATTTTGTATTGAATTCCCTGTATATGTACAGATATTGTCACACAATTAAGTCATTGTACTTATATTTTTTTCCGATTGAATTTAAAGCGGTTCCTTGACTTTTTGTTCATTCCAAATATATTAAATATATAGATCTGTTAGTTTTCATTTTAAACAAAAAAAAATTGTGCGATTTGATGTTGAAATGTTCAAACTAGCAATCAGTTAGTCTTAGATTATTGAGTCTTAAGTGGACACATAAATAAGTTACTTAAGTTTAATTAGAAAAATAAGCTTGTAGAAAAAATATTTAATTACAAAAAGACTGTACTAAAAATTTCAGCACCTTCTAAGATGATTATAGTGATATTTTAAACTAATGGCCAAAAATAGAAGTACTACCCTCGCAGACAGGGAACACAAATCGAAATGCTATTCAACTAAACATTATAAAAATTATAAGACTTAATTATTTTCTAAGAAAAAAAGCCCGAAAAACGTTTTTTAATTACCAGAATAGGTAAAAATTATATTTTCTTAATAAGGTCTACCAAGGAGTCAGAATACAACGTTAGAATATCAACAGGAACTAGAAGAATGCGTTTGGTCGAAAATAATATACATGATCGTATAGCAAGACGAATCCCTAGAGATTTTTGCCAAAACAGGCACGAAAATTTAAAAAAAAAACATACTTTCCAACAGCTCAATCGACTCCGAATTTTTTTTGTAAGTAGCTATTTTAAGTAGTATTTTATTAATTTGTTGCGTGTTTGATTTGTGAAACAATTTTTTTTGCCTTCAGGTGGTCTTTCATTTTTTCCACCTGGCGCTTTCAGGTTAAATTTTTTTGACAAACGGACTTCACATTCGTGCTTTTTAGATTAAAATGACACTAGAACCAAAAATTTCATAACAAAATACCTCGTATTTCGACTTCAGTGATTAAAGGATTAATTCATGTTCGAATGACTTAATTTTGTGACCACGATTGTCAGTAGTGTTCTCAGGCCACTCAAATTATAACCCAGATTTACGGTCTCATATTGGTTGTTTATAGTGTATTGAAAACGGTACAAAAAAACAAAAAAAAAAAAATTTTAAAGGGTCATGCGTTTTGTTTTTAAAATGTTTCCAAAACATTTTGAAACGCCAAAAGTATTATGATTTTAAATTGATTTTAATAAAAAATTGAGTATTTTCGGATAATTTGAATACAAAGTAATTAAATTTGTTTTTAATATTAAAGTAAAAAGATTTGACATTAGAACGTAAAAAATACATAAAATTTTAATGGTGTAGGCTTCTGATGACCCTTGGCTGCAGCCAACCAGCGACCAGTTTTCGACAAAATGGTACTCCCATTTTGATGTGAAAACTGATTCATGTGGAAGACGAATTTACATTGAATAATATGGGGGTACTTAGGTATATCACAGTTTTCAGCATTTGATTTTTAAAACAATCTAGGTTTTATTAAAACTATTGTAAAATCGCCCACCAACCACATTTTCAATTACCAATTCACCAAATAATATTTCATAAGTATATCCTATCAATAAGAGCAGTAAATATTCTCTAGGGAAACCTTTACACACTTCTGAATCTAGATTAATTTTTTATTTTGTTAATATTTATAGATTTCGAATTACATCTGTTCATTTTAACAATAATATAATCCGTTTACGGATCCAGAAAACGGTACGTAAACGGAGTTGGATTCCGTTTATGATGGACCGAAAACGGTACGTTAACGGAACATATTGTTTGTTGGGTTAGAAAGAAGGAAAAATGATTTTTATTACTAAAATATATACAAACATATCTGTGGCTTTTTAACAAAAACTTCTATTTCAAAAACACACATTTTAATATGCCAAAAAAAAAAAATATTTAAAGTTTTATTTTTGAAAAATTGCTGCAGTAAAACTGCGACAAGTTGCCAGTAAAATAAGTACTTAAAAAATGTTTAAATAAGTTGATTTGAAGAACGTCTACAGTGCAATTCTCTCTCTAACTTTTTCAATGATTTTACCGATGTCGTTAAATAACTATGATTGTACGTTGAGCTACCTAAAAAGCTCTTCTGTATTTTTTGAAATTATTGACAAGGGCTACCGACAACAGTTGTAAATTATATAAATTTATTTGCTTTGAAAATTTATAAAATAATGACAAAAATGGTAAACTTGAACTTCAAAAAAAATTTTAAATAAACGTTTTTGTAGAAATAAAAATAGAGAATAACTTTGTTGTTAATAATCGAATTTTGAATATGTAACTACCAAATTTTGTCGTTAGAAAGTTACGGAATCCCACTACTGGTATCCTTTAGTATATAAGGTTTAGAAATATAGGAGCTAAACAAAAATATGCATACTCAAAAGTTTTATCAGCTAATATATAATTTTTATTTTAATAAACAAAAGTATAATTTGTTTAAAAACTGCTATCAAGTCAAATGCTTTGGTAATACTTAGTTTTTTGTACCATCATTAATTTCTGACTGGGTTGTTACTCTTTCACTACAAACCCTTATTATAGCAAGGGTATGTCCATCGAGATAACTTCTTTCCAAGTAGCATGTTTTTCTCAACTTACAGGTAAGGAGTTTTCAAAAAATATTTTGTATATGGTTTCTCAAGTAATGGAAATGTAAAGGTTACAACGTAATACAAGGGTAAAAGGTTTAATATATTTATACCGTCTAATAATCATGGTAATACCAACATATGGTAAACATGTGCATAAATATGTTAAGATGATAAAAAACGACATAAATTTTTTTTTTTTTTTTTTAATTATAAAACAAACATTAATTAGCTTTCAGATAAAACAATAAATTCGAATTTTTTAAGAAAACTTTAAAATCTATTGAATTTTGGACAATTGTATATGACATCGTAACGCCTGCTAAAGTGCATTTTCAGTTTATATAAGTTCTAGAGAAAAATTACAGACATACAAGTGTTTGCATTACCTGTACATTGGAAGATCATGTTCATTCTAGACTATTGTCTCTACAAGTTCATGGTATACCGGGAGAATGTTTTGGTAACTAAATAACCAAAAACTATTTGACATTCAAAGTTGTCTGCAAACTAAAGTTAATAGTTTGGAATCGAAAAAATTCATTAAAACATAAATGCAAGAAGTACTTACCTTAAATCAATACAAGTTGTTTCCCATTGTGTTATTTTCAAACAGAGTTAAATTTTAAGGGCGATAATATTCGTTTTTAAACTAGTAAATTACCTAGTTTGATAACATACAATATGGAACAAACATAGCAGGCTTTAAGATGAGATAAAATGTCTATTTTTAAGTAACTCCACGTTTATGAATGTTAGGAAAGTTCAGTTAATATTTTAAAACACTTTATTAGTACAAACACTATTTGTCTTAAAAAATTTTATGAACTTATGGAACGTTTCTCTTATATGCCGACAAGGATATGCACACAATGAAAAGGTTATTACAAGAACCAAAAATTTTGTTTATAGGCCGTTCAGGCCGTTTCTCAAATGATCAAGCATCAGAAAATGTTTGATAGAGGATAATAACACTTTTCATTTTGTTTGTAAAGTGGCCAAAAGTGATATGGAAACTTTAAAATTGTTTTTAAAAGCGCATTAATATTATTTATATTTTTATTACTTTTTACACAATATAAAACACTTTTTAAGTAAATTCACTTTTTTAACACTCCAAGAAAAAAGCCACAGATAAAACGGTAAAATTATCCCGTTTAAATTAAAATGGCCAAATATAGTTGCCACACTAAGCAAATTTTAATTAAAATGCAACACTGGGAGTAAGCTCAGCGATTACTTGTTTAAAATACCGATTTAATAGCTTATTATTAGTTTAATCCACTGACCATTTTTAAAAAACTTCAGTAAAGAATGGATTATATATTTTGTGTATCATATCTAAGATATCCAGCGCCGACTTAGCTCTACGTCCATAACTTTAACATCAAATGAACATTTGTTTGCTTCTAACACCACTGTTTTGCATATACATCAAATTTTGAATACAAAAATGAATAAAAATAAATATTATTGATGCATTTGTGGCATATGCATCTAATCTGCATACAAAAATTTTTAAATATATTTATTTATTTATTTAATCAATGTTACACAAAAACCGAGCCCAGAGGGCCATATATGATTTAAAAATACTACTCAAAACATACTACTTAACAAACAATTAGAAGAATATACATATATAATAAATATTTAAAAGTATATTAAGTACATAAAAAAAAATAATTTTAAATCCAAAATAAAATGGCAATTGAAATAATTTAAATGTAAAAAAAGCTAAAGGGTACCGGGTAGAAATTTGAACAATAATATAAACAATCTCAATAACATTTGTGGTCTAAGCCATAATAAAAGAGTCCAAGAAATAAACTTACATCTCATTCCGCTGAATGTGCTTCAAAAATTTATGTTTGTAAGTAGAACGAGAAAACTCAAAGAATTTTAGATTTTCTGGTAATTTATCGAAAATTCGTGCAACTCTTACATGATAAGATCTTTCCACTAGGGAAGTTATCTTAGGAATCAAAATTTGACAATTACGTGTAGATCGACTAAATGAAAAAAATTAAAGCAAATATTCAATAGTTCCTCTTTTAAACATATTGTAAAAGCAAAGCAAAAGCCTTATTTTCACATAGTTCTCAAATGAACAGCCCAAAAACTTCGCAACATACGTTGATACATGATTTCGAAATCTTAAGCAGTATAGATATCGCATAACTCTATTGAACAGTATTAAAAGTTTCTTCATATGACGCCCAAGTGTGCCAGTATATACTTCAATACCATATAAAAATATAGGCATAACCAATGAATGCATAATCATAACTTTGATATGCATTGGTCAGCATAAGTTGACGTTATAAAGTCTACGTAATGAATAATTAACTCTAGAAGTAACAAACTTAATATGTCTTTCAAATTTTAATTTATTATCTAACCATAAGCCCAGACAGTACATTTGGTCCACAAATTCAACTCATCTGATTTGTTGCATTACTATAACAACGAGTGTATTTAAATCAAAGCAAATGGAGCGAACTACTTTTAGGCGCACATGAATTAAATTAAAAGAAAAAATGTATATGCAGTAGTACAAAACATGATTTTTTTCTTTGGTAAAAGCTTAATAATTTATGACTTATTCTATATAAAACAATAAAAATTTATAGTTTTGTTTACGACACATACCATTTTCATTGGGGAAAATAAAAAATAATATTCATCATGTAGATTTTCATAAAAATTTTGTAAACCACTTTATCGCTTTTCTGGATACCGACTTTTTGGCATATAGGTGAATCCAATAATAAGCTGACGAAATGTACAACCCAAAAATGAGAAAATCAATGGCCGATATATGTATTATTTTAAGGTGCCTAAAGTTTGGCTATAAATTCAGAAACTAACATATAATCTAGAGTATTCAAAAACCGAAACCGAAAACCGGTCAACCGGTTTCTTTATTTTTAAAAACCGATCGGTTTCGAATATTTTGTAAATTCGAAGAAAACCGAAAACCGGTCTTTTTTGTTCGGTTAACCGGTTTTTTTAATTACATCACCAACTGGGTTAATTGGTCTCTTTTATTTTTTCGAACACTTTTATAATCGTTTGTTTGGTTATTAAAAGATTTAGATGTAAGTCCGATAGATTCCGATAAAGACTTAACTTTGGATATTCCAAATTCAAATAGTTTAATTTCTGATCTAAATAACACAATAAACAGTATTCAAAATCCTAAAAAAGAGACTGTACAAAATCATTCATCATTATGTGATGATTTCATTTATCTTGATAAATGCGACAAAAGAACTGAAAAGTTGGAAAATTTATGTAATTGTCTTTTGACTATTTGTCCAACATCTACTATTAGTGAAAGAGTATTTTCCACTTCTAGCTTTATCAAAAGCAAACAAAAAAATCGTCTTAAAACGAAACATTTAAATTGCATATTATTTCTAAAATATTATTTTAGAATTGAAAAAATTGATTTTCTTTTTACATATTTAAAATGTAATATTAAAAAACTTTTTAATGCCAAAGGTTTAAAACGTTCAAATTACTAACGTTCCTAATTTACAAACTTAATAATCTCTATTCATTTGATATGAATATAGTTTTATAATATTAATTTTTAAGATATTATATTAAAAAATATTAAAACCAATAAATAAAATTTTGAAATGAAATACAATAAAAAAATTAAATTGAAATGAATATATATATATACATATATATTTTTTCAAAGAATGTATTTTTTTATTTTTTTACTATACTATATATATTACCGATATATATTACTATACTATATATATTACCGAAAAAACCGGTCGACCGGTTTTTTTTGCAAAAACCGAAACCGAAACCGGTTTTTTTAAAATTCGATATTTCGAAGGAAACCGAACCCGGTTTTTTCAAAAGGCCGGTTTTTTGAATACTCTAATATAATCTGAAGGTTTATCTATCGGAAAAATTCGTTAGAACCTATTGGAAAAATTCCTAAGAATCTGTTGGTTTTTCTGTAGAGCACTTCTTAGAATCTGATTGCTTTTCTCCATGAAATAGTTCAAAAATAAAATTGTTTTCATTTATTTTTGTATTCAAAATTTGATGCATATGCAAAATAGTGGTGCTACAAGCAAACCAATGTTCATTAAATGTTAAAATTACGGATGTAGAGCTAAGTCAGTGCTGGATATTTTAGATATGATACACGTTATCGGAAAACGGGGTTCGGAATGAAAAAGAGAATTAATACAAATTTCTTATTGGTCAAACCAATAACAATTTTTGCAAATGTTTAAAAATTATATTATATCTGACACAATTCGCATATTTTTATAGTTTAAACAATAACGAATACGATGATGGTATTTACGATCATTATTTGCCCACGATGCAAAAAAGCTTAGCTTGTTAATTGCATTTTGACAGTAAGACGATACAATTTGTGCTATTTAGCATTATGTGTGAAACACATCTGAGGGTCAATTCTCGTTCTGTGATAATGTGAAGTGAAAAAAAACTTTTCATTTTCGTTTTCATAAGCACTTTTCACTCGAACTTTTCACAAATACATAAATTGCGATTCTCGTATGTATTATGAAAAAAATGTTTCATTCGCACTGTACCCATGAAACATTTGTAACTGTGTTACCCAAAATTTAAAACAAATGTCAAAACAGAGAAAAACGTAAACAAAAGTGAATTAAGTTCGTAAAATTTATTTTAAATAATTTTATAAAAATATCTGAATTAATTGTATGGATATTGCTCAAAGAATTCCGGATGAATAAAGGTAAGGCAAAGATGTTACAAGCATTTAATTGCAGTAAATAATTTAATAATTTATAGGAATTTTTTGAGAGTGCTGAGACGCATACTTCGTGCTGACCACAATCCATTCGAGATGACAACCGACAAGCACTTCATTGATTTATATCGGCTTACTTTAAATGAACTATATTTGGTGCGCGTATGAAGTCTAATATTACTTAAAGAAAAAAATTTCATAAAGAATATAAATAAACTATAAATAAATATGCCATACTTTTGCCATTTTTCACTGTCCTTTTGGGTCCCACTAAAACTGGTGAGGGTCGCCGCTAATTCGTTACACTTTTCGTCTCTAAATTTGGCACCATCTGCAGTTACAAATCTGTAAATATGGGATTAATAAAAGTGTGATTATGGTTATTAAGCTACTTACTTATCGTTTGCAATGTCCACATGCTTTTCTTAATAATTAATTAAATACCCCCTTTGGCTTTCGCTGGCACGCTTTCCTCTTACAATCTTCTCTTTTTTTTCACTTATAAATAGTCTGTGTAAACAATTTTTTCATATGAAAATATTTTGACAGTTGTTTGCACTGTTACACAAAACAAGAATCGCCAGTGCTGTGCAATCGTGAAAAAATCTTGTTTCGTTTCACTTTTTTTTCATATGAAAACGTTTTGATATTTCTTTACATTTTTTCACAGAACGCGAATCAAAAGTACTATGAAAACGTGAAAAAACTTTTCATTTCACCGTTTCACAGAACGAGAATTGACCCTCTGGTATTTAAAACAAATAATGGCTATGCTAACTCCCAGTGTTGCATTTATATTATATTTTGCTAAATGTGGCAAGTCTATTTGGTCATTTTAATTTAAACGGGATAATTTTGCCGTTTTGTCTGTGGCTTTTTTCTTGGAGTGTTAAAAAAATGAATTTACTTAGTGTTTTTATGGTGAAATTGTGTAAGAATTAATAAAAATAATACTGGTGTGTTTTTGAAAACAATTAAAATGTTTCCATATTACTTTGGCCACTTTGCAAACAAAATGAAGAGTAGTATTATCCTCTATCAAAGATTTGCTGATACATGATCATTTCGGAAACGGCTGAATGTGTTTTTAAACAAAATTTTTGGTTTTGTAATAACCTCTTCATTGTGGGCATTTCCTAATCGGCATATAAGAAAAACGTTCCATAAGTTCATAAGATTTTGTAAGACAAATAGTTTTTGTAATAATAAAGTGTTTTAAAAGATTAACTGAACTTTCTTAATATTCATAAACCAGGTGTTGGTGAACAACTTTAGTTAAGATCTTTTGCATTTTTTATATTTTTTCATATATTTCATATTCGTATACTTTTTTATAATTTCATGGCTAGTGTAAACACACATGATAGCTTACGCAGTTTTGAATTTTGTTGTTCTCTGTTAATTTACTTAAATAAGATCTCAATTCCTCTCATTACAGTAAATGCATTAAAGTAATAATAAAATACTGGTTTTTTGTTTACATACATACTTGCGTATTACATATATATTATATATTTAAAATTAAGTATGTAATATGCGTAAGCAACATATAATTATCAAGTACTGTTACACATATTCTTAAGCTCTTCTTAAAAACTTTAATAATTTTTGATTTTTGAGGGACTAGTTTTTACTGCCTTGCTGCGTACAGTCTATTTTTGTCTCATACACAATATACAAATACATAGTGCAAAATATATTGTGTTTCATTTAAAATAAAAAGGAAATTATTTCAACTTAAGAAAAGTTGAAATCTCAGACATTATTTGGTGCCGAAACCCGGGACTAGTAAAAAGCCATTGTGACTTTTTGCTTTTGGAACTGTTTACTGTGAAATTTGGTCTTGGTTCTAGAACGTTTGCTCGTTGAGGACTTCTTGAAAGCTGGAATTGGATATAAAATAAATAAGGTTTGAAGCTCTACGTTACTGTTACCGAAGTTTGTGGTTTACTGGAAACCTGTATGTATGCATGAAATTTGATATTTTATAATAAATCTGTGAAAAGTGAAAGGGTGTTTTGAATAAAATAAAATGGCGGAAATTCACCATCTTGTTGAGGAACAAAAAGATTTATTTAATAATTTGAAACGAACTGCTAGGGTATTTATTTCAAAACAGCAAAAAACCCATGGATTTGCACAATCTGTTTTAGACGAAATAGAATCTATCGTTTTCCAATTTAAAGCTGGAAATACCCAATTATCTTCTGTGGTCCGTGAAAACACCATTAATACAGAAGATATTCCTTATTTCAAAGATGATGTTTATTTTGAATTTCTTGACGAGTTTTTTGCCATTAAAAGCCAGTTGCTTGATTTTTTGGAAACTTCTGGATCTCATTCCCCTGCAATTCAATCCAGTACATTCGCTGGTCCCTCTCATTCTAGAAATGAAACATTTTCGTCTCAGGCTCGTTTACCAAAAATTGATTTGCCAGTTTTTAGTGGTGATTATTTAAAGTGGATGTCTTATCAGGATATGTTTATTTCATTAGTGCATAATAATTCTGGCCTAACTGACGTTCAGAAATTTTGTTTTCTGAAAAGTTCTTGTAAAGAAACTCCATTGGATATCGTAAATGAATATCCAGCAACGGATTCAAGCTATGATTTAGCGTGGACCGCTCTCAAAAATAGATACCACAGCAAAAGAAAAATAGTTGATACTATTTTTAAAAAATTATTTTCTATACCTGCTTCTGATGGATCTTCTAAAAGTATTCAAATGATTTTGGATACAACCCGAACTAGTATTGCTCTACTGCGTACTTTAGAAGTTAATACCGAAGGTGAACATGCTATGCTTATTTATATGACTGTAAATAAGTTAGATGTACAGACGCGTAAGGAATGGGAACAATCCCTCAAAGCATCAAATCAGATCCCTCCTATAGAAGATTTATTTAAATTTTTGGAGACGACATTTCGAACATTAGAAACTATTTCTGATCAGACTGATTCAAGCCCTAATGCATCTTTTTTAAGATCAAAAAACCCACAGCATCAAAATAAAAGTAAACCCAATGTTCGACATTACGTAAATAACGTTTCTAATACCAATAGCGACTCCAACTGCCCCTGCTGCAACAAGCGCCATCTTCTTTTTAAGTGTTTTAAGTTTAGTGCTTTGTCATCTGCTGAAAAAAGAGAGTTTTTGAATTCTAAGCGAATATGTCGGAATTGTTTAATACCAGGTCACTTTAGTAACAAGTGCCATGTAGCTTCTCGTTGCCAAGTCTGTCAACAAAACCACCATACCACTCTTCATAACGAGTACTTTACAAACCGTTCTACTGAAATCTTGCTCCCTGGAGCTGTTAAGACAGTTCAAACACCCTCGTCTTTGCAAGTGGTTGAGAACGTCACCGCTCATGTCGTTGACAACGGTAAAATATTTAGAAGTAGAAAAAGGTCACAAGTTCTCCTTGCAACAATGTGTGTCGTGCTTAAAACATCTCAGGGCAATTTCGTTTTGCGTGCTCTTCTTGATCAATGCGCCCAGGCTACATTTATCACTAAAAAGGCTGCAGATGCATTAAGTTTAATCTATAAAAAGGATTTTGTGGAAATAAGCGGAGTAGGTGGAAAGCAACCACTGATTTCAAGAAATTATGTTAATTTTTCTATCTTCTCAAGAATTGAAACCAATTTTAAAATTGATTGTGAAGCCCTAGTACTACCAAAAATAACGGGATATCAACCTATAGCTCTAAACGAAAAATTATTACCTGATTTCAAAAAATTCCCTTTAGCCGATCCCTATTTTTCCAAACCTGGTGAAGTTGACATATTATTAGGGGGAGATGTTTATGGAGATATTGTATTACCTCAGCAACATAAAGTTGACGATGGTTTATTCATGCAACTTACACATTTCGGGTGGATAGTTTCTGGCCCTATTCCTGATAATTCTAATCAGCATACTATAAGCATAAATGTTTGTTCATTAGATAAACAATTACAATCGTTTTGGGAACAGGAAGAACTTTTAGAGAAAAAAGTTTTAACGGAAGAAGAAATTCTGTGCGAACAACATTTTAACAATACCACTTCTCGTGATTCATCTGGACGTTACACTGTCTCCCTACCATTTAAAATGCATCTTAAGGGCCTCCCACTTCCTGTTTTTACTCATACAGACTATGCAGCACTTTCTCGTTTGAAAAACGTAGAATCAAAGTTTAAATCAAACAGGAACTTTGGAAAGCTTTACATAGATTTTATGAAAGAGTATGAACTGCTTGGGCATATGAAAAAAGTTGGCACTTATCCTCGTGATTTGGTTGAGAATGGATTTTTTCTGCCTCATCATGGTGTTTTAAGGGAAAGTAGTTCTACTACTAAATTAAGAGTTGTTTTCGATGGTAGTTGTAAAAGGTCTGCTAAGACTTCGTTGAATGAGGAACTCGCAGCTGGCCCTGCCTTGCAAAATGATTTGCCTACAATAATAAATCGATGGAGACGTTTTAAAATTGGTTTTCGGGCAGATTTGGAAAAAATGTTCAGACAAATACTTGTGGCTCAGGAACAACGAAAGTTCCAACAGATTTTGTGGAGAAATTTTGACTCTGAGGAGGTATCAATTTACGAGCTTTCGACTGTCACCTATGGCACAACACCTGCGCCTTTTCTTTCAATAAGGGTTTTACAACAGCTAGCTTTGGATGAAAAGGAAAAATATCCGCTGGCTTGTAGCGTGCTTAGTTCAGATACTTATGTCGATGACGTTATTTCTGGTGCTGATAATCTATCAGAGGCTTTTCAATTACATACTCAATTATGTAGTCTGCTTTATGAGGGCAAGTTTAATTTACGTAAATGGACAACAAATTCAAAAGAATTGCTAGCATTGATTCCTGTAGAGTTCAGGGAAAATTCAGATATATTCGAATTAAATCAACCTAACACAGTAAAGGCTCTCGGTCTCGAATGGAACACAGTAGTCGATTGCTTTTCTTTTAAAATCAATTTTGAAAATACATCCTCAGTAGTTACCAAAAGAAGTTTGCTCTCAGACTCAGCAAAACTTTATGATCCTCAAGGCTGGCTTTCTCCTACTACAATTCTTGCAAAAATTGAATTCCAAAACTTATGGTTGCTTGGCATTGAATGGAATGATCGCCTGCCTGATACTATTGCAAACAGATGGTTAATATATCGTAATAATTTAAAACATCTTGAAAATATTAAAATTCCTCGTTGGATAGGAACACAAAGGGATGTTAAAATTGAAATCCATGGGTTTTCTGACTCATCAAAATTGGCATACGCGGCTGCTGTCTACGCTAAAACTATTTCAGAGTCAGATACAAAGGTATATCTAATCCAAGCAAAAACTAAGGTGGGTCCTATAAAGCGGCTGACAATACCTCGAATGGAGTTATGTGGTGCAACTTTATTGGCAAAACTAGTAGATCGGATTACCTCTTCACTTGATCATGAAATTTCAAATATTTATTATTGGACTGATAGCACAACTGTGCTGTCATGGATACGTGGTCAGTCATCTAGGTGGCCCGTATACGTTGGAAACAGAGTTGCAGAAATCCAACGCAGAACTCGTAATTCTCAATGGCGATACATATCTACACGTGAAAATCCTGCTGACTGCGCTTCACGTGGTATTTCTTCAAATGAATTAGTTAAACATGAACTGTGGTGGCATGGCCCTAAATGGCTAACTAAACCTGCAGCAGATTGGCCAAACCAGCCTAAATTAAATTTTTATGAAAATTGTGAAATTCCTATTGAACCAATTTTAAATATGCACTCAATTGTAACAGATGTAAAGCAATATCCAGATCTATTAACAAAATTTTCTTCCCTCTCAAAATTAATACGCGTAACTGCATACATTTTTCGTTTTAAACGTAACACTCAAAACAATAAAAATCCACAAATTGAAGGTAATAGTAAGATGATAGGGTTTCTTTCAACCGAAGAGCTAAAACTTGCTCGCATAAAACTTGTAAAACTTTCACAAGAGGTAGAATTTTCACAGGAGATCTCAGAACTTCAAAAGAAAGGTCAAATTCTGAAAAACCGAGCTCTAGCACATCTGTGCCCATTTTTTGACTCCTCTCAATTACTTAGAGTGGGTGGTAGAATTCAAAGCTCTGATCTTGATTACTGCTCCAAACACCCAATTTTACTCAAGAAACAAAATCCTTTAACAAAATTATTATTTCTAGATGCGCATCTGAAAACTCTGCATGGAGGTTTGATTCAAATGCAAGCCTACGTCTCACGTGAATATTGGATAATATCCAGTAGAAGCATTGCTAAGCAAATCTTGCGGAAATGTGTAACATGTTTCAAATATAACGCGAAAGCAGCCCAACAGATAATGGGAAATCTTCCTAGTGTTCGACTTAAACCTGCGCGCTCATTTAAGCACAGTGGTGTTGATTATGCGGGTCCGATTATAATAAAGCAATCAACTGTAAGAAATTCAGTAACTGCAAAAGGCTACATTTGCTTATTTATATGCATGGTTACGAAAGCACTTCATTTGGAGGCAGTAACAAACTTGTCAACCGATGCATTTCTGGCCGCTTTTAAGCGTTTTGTGTCCCGCCGTGGTCCCTGTACTGATTTGTATTCAGACTGTGGCACTAACTTTGTTGGAGCTAATAAGGAGCTGCAAATTCTTTATAACCGTAGTAAATCATCAATTCCAGTTGAAATTACTGACCGTCTTGCCGCAAATGGTACAAAATGGCATTTTATACCGCCAGCATCTCCAAACTTTGGTGGGCTTTGGGAGGCCGGCGTCAAGTCTACAAAATACCATTTAAAAAGAGTGATGCAGAATCGAATTTTAACATTTGAGGAGCTTACCACGCTGTTAGCTCAAATTGAAAGCTGTTTGAATTCTAGGCCGCTGTGCCCTCTAAGCTCAGAACCAACTGACTGCAACGCCCTTACTCCAGCTCATTTCTTGATTGGGGAACCTACTCTATGTGTGCCGGATGAGGATTTGCTCGATGTCAACATTGATCGATTAAACAGGTGGAAAACCATTGAGAAGCTGAAGCAGCATTTTTGGCGCCGTTGGTCAAACGAATGGTTGTGTAAACTTCAAGCTAGGCCAAAATGGCTCAAGTTAGCACAAAACCCCAAAATTGGTGATTTAGTGGTCGTAATTGATGAACGAGTCTCTCCTGGCGAATGGCCGCTGGCTCGCATCCAAGATACTCATCCAGGCAAAGATGGTTGTGTGAGGGTATTCACTCTATTTTCAAACGGAAAGTACTTTAAGCGACCAATTTCTAAAATTGCTTTACTACCTACAAATGATTGCTTTGATGATATGGAAAACGATCCCAACTTCAAACTGCATGCTGTTGATGATTCTTCCAAGGATTAAGCACTGTCGTCCTTAGTGGGGCAGAATGTTGGTGAACAACTTTAGTTAAGATCTTTTGCATTTTTTATATTTTTTCATATATTTCATATTCGTATACTTTTTTATAATTTCATGGCTAGTGTAAACACACATGATAGCTTACGCAGTTTTGAATTTTGTTGTTCTCTGTTAATTTACTTAAATAAGATCTCAATTCCTCTCATTACAGTAAATGCATTAAAGTAATAATAAAATACTGGTTTTTTGTTTACATACATACTTGCGTATTACATATATATTATATATTTAAAATTAAGTATGTAATATGCGTAAGCAACATATAATTATCAAGTACTGTTACACATATTCTTAAGCTCTTCTTAAAAACTTTAATAATTTTTGATTTTTGAGGGACTAGTTTTTACTGCCTTGCTGCGTACAGTCTATTTTTGTCTCATACACAATATACAAATACATAGTGCAAAATATATTGTGTTTCATTTAAAATAAAAAGGAAATTATTTCAACTTAAGAAAAGTTGAAATCTCAGACACCAGGAGTTACTTAAAAATAGACATTTTATCTCATCCTTACAAAAGCTGATTCTAGTTAGAGAACAAATATCATCTCCTATCATATATCATCAACTCTGTTTGGGAAACAATGGGAAACAACTAGTATGGATTTAAGGTAAGTACTGTGCATTTATGTTTTAATGATTTTTTAGATTCCAAACTATTAACTTTAGTTTGCAGATAACTTTGAATTTCAAATAGTTTTTGGTTACCAAAAACTAGTCTAGAATGAACAAGATCTTCCAATGTACACGTAATGCAAACACTTGTATGTCTGTAATTTTTCTCTAGAACTTATATAAACTGAAAATGCACTTTAGCAGGCGTTACGATGTCATATACTATTGTCCAAAATTCAATAGATTTTGAAGTTTTCTTAAAAAATTCAAATATATTGTTTTATTTGAAAGCTAATTAATGTTTGTTTTATAACTTAAAAATTAATTTATGTCATTTTTTATCTTCTTAACATATTAATGATTATTAGATGGTATAAATATATCAACCTTTTACCCTTGCATTACTTTATAACTTTACATTTCCAATACTTGAGAAACCATATACAAAATATTTTTTGAAAACTCCTTACCTGTAAGTTGAGAATAACATGTTACTTGGAAAGAAGTTATCTCGATGGACATACCCTTGCTATAATAAGGGTTTGTAGTGAAAGAGTAACAACCCAGTCAGAAATTAATGATGGTACAAAAAACTAAGTACTACCAAAGCATGAAATATACCAAGAAGATAACGTTCCATCTTAAAATTGATTTGATAGCAGTTTTTAAACAAAATATACTTTTGGTTATTAAAATAAAAATTAAATATTAGCTGATAAAACTTTTTAGTATACATATTTTTGTCTAGCTCACATATTTTTACACTTTATATACTAAAGGATAGTTATTTAACGACATCGGTAAAATCATTGAAAAAGTTAGAGAGAATTACACTGTAGACGTTCTTCAAATCAACTTATTTAAAAATTTTTTAAGTACTTATTTCATTTTTAAGTACTTATTTCACTGGCAACTTGTCGCAGTTTTACTGCACCAATTTTTCAGAAATAAAACTTTAAATATTTTTTTTGTCATATTAAAATGTGTGTTTTTGAAATAAGTGCTTTGTCCAAAAGCCACAGATATGTTTGTATATATTTTAGTAATAAAAATCATTTTTCCTTCTTTCTAACCCAACAAACAATATGTTCCGATCCGTAAACGAATTATAATATTTGCATTGTGTATTAAACATTTATTGTTAAGATGAACAGATGTAATTCGAAATCTATAAATATTAACAAATTAAAAAATCACTCTAGATTCAGAAGTGTGTAAAGGTTTCGTAAAAGAATATTTACTGCTCTTATTGATAAGATATACTTATGGAATATTATTTGGTAAATTGGTAATTGGAAATGTGGTTGGTCATGGAATATTATTTGGTGAATTGGTAATTGGAAATAGGGAGGTCGGCGATTTTACAATAGCTTTAATAAAACCTAGGTTATTTTCAAAATCAAGTGCTGAAAACTGTGATATACCTAAGTGCCCCCATATCATTCAATGTCAAGTTGTCTGCCACATGAAGCAGTTTTCACATCAAAATGAGTGTTCCATTTTGTCGAAAACTAGTCGCTGGTTGGCTGCAGCACTATTAAAATTTAACGTATTTGTTACATTTTTATATCATATCTTTGTTTTTGGGTATTTAGATTATTGGAAACTTATTAATCAATATATAAAAATATAAAATAAATTTAATTTTCACAAAAATAAATATGTACATTGAAAAACTGTTCATTTTCATTTTCGATTTTAATCACATACGCCAATATTTCAATATTGCTGCAGACAAACATCACACAGTTTCGAAAATATTAATTTTTTATATTTAATTCATTAAAATTAAAAAAAAATTAAAATTAAAAAACAATAGGAATCATCCTATTGTTTTTTAATTTTAATTTAAAAAACTTTTTATAAATGTTTTTTTTAATAAAGTAACAACTTTTTTATTTATTTATAAAATAATAATCATATTAGTGCAATACCCAGGTTAAATTAATTTCAATTTTTGTACATTATTTTATTGGCACTTGGTTACAACATCAGGATAATATAATCGCTGAGTTGGGAATAGGATACTTTGCTAAATTAGTCGTGGAAGGAATTTTAATTTAGAAAATATGAGGACATTTTTTATTGAGTTTATAACAAAAATAGTGAATATTTTCAACTATCTTTTAGATGATTCTGAAAAATTTTCTATTTCCACTTAAAAGTCTTATAATTTTCTTTATAATTGAGCCTTCAACAATTATTGTTCTGGGCATGGAAGCACTATAAAAAATTAATGCATTCACTATTCACTTTAGTATTCGAAAAATAAATGACAGATTTTTTTACGTGTCCTTCTAAGCTTGATTTTTTGGCCATGAATATTTATTGTACTAAGTGGTCGAATGATATTAAACGCTATTTTGCTGTTTATGCAGTTCACATTAAATTATCCCAATACGACAATTAATTTTATTTATGAGATTTTGAAAGTAAAAAATACTTTATGTACGTGAAAATAAATTCAAATTCAACTCGCAAAGACATAAACCACATTAGTTTGCTAAAATTCGTTTAAGGGTTAACAGAGTGCAGGAAACAATAATACATGACCATTGTGGATAGCTGGTGCCAGATGGCCTCCCGAAATCAAACACGTTTTTTAGTCATAAGGTTTTAGCTTTCTTATTTCATTGTGTATTACTCCAAATGATTTTCAGACATTCACTATTTTAGGTTTAATTTATATAATTCTTTTTTTGATGGATCTGTTGCCATTATGGAAATCATTTGGAGTATGAAAACTAGAAGGCAAGGTTTGAAAATTGTATTTGGTTTGTGTGGCCAATATATCTCCCAATGTCCCCAAGGAAAATAATTCTTAACAGCATTTTATCGAATAAATGCAACGAAAAAAAGAAATAAATTTAGGAGTTTTGAAAATCATTTGGAGTTTGCCATTATTTAATATTAAAATTTAAGTGATTTTTAACGTTTTGATAAAAAATCTGTTCAGTTACTAGAAGCCTATAAATATTGTAAAACACCATTGATTTGACTTTTACACTTTCAAGATTTTGACCTATTTTTCAAATATTTTTGAATCTAATTTATTTGAAGAAATGTATATGTCCTAAAACATTTCTACAATACAGTACAATAAAAAAGTCAATTTCCGAGAACATTACTGGGTCCTTAAAAAAATTGAAAATTTGCCATGGACCAGGTTTAAATGCAGATTATCCTAATACCTAGTTTTGCGCAGCTTGTGACTGGTATAGTGCTTTTGAAATGTGGTTAATTTCGTTTTAAATTAATTAAATTCTAATTATTGGAAATGACTTGACAAAATTCGTTCTCGGTTAAACTAAATCTTGTTTCATTGATATCCCAAAAACTATGCCCAAGTCACGCATATTCGGACAAAGGAAAGCAGAATTGCTAAAAATGCCGAAAAATAATAATTAATATTTAGTGTCAAGAACGGTCTGTAAACTTTTTCGAACTGAGTTTTGGCATATTTCCGGGCTTTGAGGTGGTTGTCGTGGGGCATGGCAGCCAATCTCTGGCAATTTGAGCTGTGTGCTTCTGATCATTATCTTGTTGAAAAATCCAACTCCAGCCAAGCTTTAAAGCATCAACTGTGGGATTCAAGTTTTGTTCCAAAATAGATTTGTACTGGTAACGATCCATATTACCCTCAATAAACACTAACTTTCCTACTCCAGAATCAGCGACAGCACCCCAAACAATCACCATCTCTTTCAAATATGTTATACTTCGACTCGTCAGTAAATAAAATTCATTTCTGGATGTCACTGTCCTTTTTAATATGGTTTTGGGCGAATTCTAAACAAAGTTTGCGACTTTTTCGTTGAGGAGCTTCTCTATGGTAACCATTATTATTTAAGGTTCTTTGTATAGTTCGTGGATGTACAATAATTTCCGATTTTGTTGCGAGTTCTTCTGCCAATTTTGTGGCATTTTCAAAATAAAGCTGACGTTTCTACTATTAAGTTTCTTTGGACGACCAGTACGCAGCTTGATTTCAACTGTTCCACTATTTTTAAAGTTACTGGATATTGTGTGAACTGTAATTTATTTAAATTCAAAAGCTTTGATATTTCACCAAAATATTTTCTTTCATTTCTGTATTTTACAACCAAATTTCGGACATCAATAGAAATTTCTTTACGAAATGCCATTATTACAATTTTATATTTAGTAAAAGTGTCTTAAGCAGGCACCCAAAAACGTTTTATTTTTTATTTTCAAACAAAAATATCCCTCATGATGAATATTTTAAAATATCCACTATGATTAAAAAAAGTTGACAAAAAAAAAAGTTTTTTTTTTTAATCAAAAAAATTTGAAAAAATTGATTTTGTTCTTTATTCGTATTAAATTTATAACGTTCAAGAAAAACGCTTTTAAAACGCGAGTGATTTAAAAACTATACAAAAAATGGCTCGGTAAAAAAAACTAAGTGCAGAAACGCTTGTAAAAGTTGACGACAACTTAATGAATTTTTCATTTTTTTTATCTCAGTTTTATTAATGCATTAACTTTTTTTATAATTTGTTTTTATTTAATATTATAATTAATTTTGTTTGTTTTATTTTTTGTACTTTTTTCATCAATGATGAATATAATTTTCAACTTTGTAGAGCAATATCAGTAAAGATTTTTAAATTTTTGTTTTCGAAAACAAAAAGAAACATTTTGAATTTTTATTTAAATAAAAAATCCATATTGAAATATAAATTATTTTGAACACCAGTGTTTGTTTTTTATTGATGAAAAACAAAATAAAACGTTTTAAAAAATATTAATATCGGGTCCCTGGTCTTAAGTGTCCACTGAATGCTTAAAAGCAGCACAACAAGAAAAGAAAAAATAAATAACGGCACTTTTCTGAGAGTATTCAACAATGGATCATATGATCATATGTAAACTTTTGTCAATGCTTTTTAATGGTTTTTCATTAATAATTTTTAAAGGTTATGTCGTAATTTTTTGCGTATAGCAGTAAAAATAGATTTCAAACAAAACAACATCATTATTTTGTTATTTAACGTTTTTGGTTTCATAAAATGTCGAAAATTCTGGTCATACGTAGACTTTTGTCAGCCACTGTATATTATCAACGAAAGTTTCTGTTCAAGGTTTTAATATACAATCGGATATATTTTTATTAAGCAAATAAACGAAATACGTTTCAAAAAAAAAGAAAAAAAAAAAGAATTCTAATAATAATTATTGATAAAATAAAATTATTTATAAATAAACAAAGCAATTGAATAAAATTGTTTTGATTTATATACCATACATATGTACTTAAAAATTGCTTAAATATGTATTAATTGAAATAAACATTACACTTGAAACAATTTAATTTAACTACTGAAATATTTAATTAAAGAAAAAGAAAAAAACAATCTAATCACATGATCAAAAAAAAAAAAAAAAAATCAAATAAATAAAAATTGTTAACAAAATGGTCATAAAGTCATGGGCAGAGGCAAACAAATTTTTTTTCAACCACATTTCCACGTGTCAGTGATACTATTCTTTTTTCAAATGATAACAAAACAAACAACTTGAGCTTATCATTTGTTTAAGATAAAAATCATATATTTCTTTTTACAATTATAATTTTAAAATATAATCATAAATCTTCGTTTTGTTCAAGTATCTAAAAAATATTTTTTACTTTTTCTTTTGAGGTGATTTATTAGCACAATATTTTTTATTTGCTGGACCTGCTTGATGATTATACGTTTGATCCAACATTTCCAATAGTGTACGTTGTCTAGGTTTTGCTGCTGGTGAGCCATTGCTGTCATTAGAGTGTCGTTTTTGCTCCTGTGCTGTTGCTACTTTATCTACTACTATTTTAGGTGTTAATTTTTCACAGGCATCTCGTGATACAGCACAAAGCAATTCATCTGTTTCACTATCATCGGATATTGTTAAATTTACAATTCCTTTGGGAGAAGTCGTTGTAGAACTTTTACTTTCTGGAGACGAAGCAAAAATATCCGGGCTTTTCTCAAGGCTTCGTTTAGCATTCGAGGAGGTGGAGGATGATGTGCTTGGCCGTGGGGATATGGTCATTCTATTCAATGTTTTAGGTTTTATTTCAACCTTTTCTGTATTATTCAGTTGATTCGTTTCTTTTTTTATTGGTTGTTTCTGCTGACTGCGCTGGAAATAAGGAAAGAATTGATATTTTTTTTTGTTCTTTTTAGAAAATCTTCACTACGCTGGTGTTGGATTAAAATAAAAGGGAAATTAAATTTAAAATATGCAAGAAATGTTTGTATGTAAAATATTAAACAATGAAATTTTTCTTCTGTAACTGCAAATATCTTTTATTTAACTCAGAACTAAAAAAAAATCATATGAGAATTAATCCTTGTTGATTTATCAAATCACTATGAAATTTACTTATAAAATCTAGTTGCGTTTAGTAATCTGCATTATTAAATTACGCCCAATCAGCTGATATTGAAAGAAATGTTTTGTTTCACTTTTGCTGATCCAATTATAGGAACACGAGCAAGTTGATTCAATGTTCTTTGTGTCTAAAATGTTCTATTTTTGAGAGCTACATGGGCAAAATATAAAAATGTCAAACCCAGTTTCCTTTCTAAGGCTCAGTATTTTGTTCTTTTGGAAAAAAAAGCTGATAAAATCTATGAAAAAAAATGATTTTTCTCTTGAGTGGAATTGTTTTGAAATTGCCGTGGATTTTTTTTTAACACATAAATTTAAAAGACAAGATCATTTTAAAAAGTATTTTGTGATGTTGTTATGGTTGTGGCTTTTATAAATTTTAAAGTTTTTAATGTTTTTTTGGGTTCGAAATTTTTTTGTTGTTGCAAACAAAATACTGGGCTTAAGCAGTGATGGGATTTGAAAATTTTTGTTTTGTGCCGAGTCGACGACTTAAGTGCGCCAATTGAGTCTTCGTTGTGATAAAACTAAATTTTTACTCATACAAAGAAAACATTACATTTGGTTTTAAATTCTTATGGAAGCCTAAAATCTATAATTTTTTTTAAGTAAAATATTTTAATTTACAAAATGATTTTTTTTTTTTATAGATCTAATATTTTACTGGCAGAACATACAACCCATTGAACAATTTTAAAACTTTATGAAAAATTTAAAAATGTCGTGACAAAATATTTCATATAAAAGTGAAGGAATTTCAACTGAACTCGGAAATTTATTAAAAAAATATTTTTGGAGCCCCGGTAGGCTAGTTGGTTGCGTGCTAGCTTATCAGTGCGGGGGTCGTGGGTTCAATTCCCACCATTGGTTCTGGTCGGTTTTTGCTTCTACGAGCCCACGGCCTTTGTTGCTAGTGCTTGGTTAGGGTATTAACATATAATTTGTAATTATATGATTAATAAATAAAATAAATAAATAAATAATTATAAATATAATATCGCACTTGTACCTCTAAAGGGGGTCAACTCAAAATTTTTCAATTTTCAATAGAGGCAAAAAACTGTTTTTTTTTTTAATATTTATTATAAAATTTAAAAACAATTTTGTCATCCCAACAAACATCAATTCAAGCCTTAGAGAAATTTTGAGATTTTTCTTTGATATTAAATGTGTTTCGTCAATTTATTCTTTATAAAACAAACTTAGCCTTTGAATAGCATTTGAAAAACATTTCAATATTATTTGAAAATGTGTTTCGTCAATTTATTCTTTATAAAACAAACTTAGCCTTTGAAAAACATTCCAATATTATTTGAAAAATATAATTGAAAATGTCTGAAGAGTTTTAAATTATTTAGTTTAGCCCCAGTATATTCTTAAAGTCTTTTACTAAATGAAAATATGGGTTTCATATTTGTCACTGATATTAAATCATTTTCCAATCGCAGTTTAAAATATATTATTATTTATAATTTAAAAAAACTCCTTATTTATATTTAGTTTATATCGAATAATTATCAAATCGTTTTCTAACTGAAAATATATTTGAAAATAACTCTCGAAAATGCTTTTAAAAATAAAAAAGTATAAACAAGTGTTTTTTTTTACAACAATAAACAGATGAAAAATAAATAAAGCCTTTCAAAATAAAAAGATAAAAAATTAAAGAATCCTTGGTTACTATGTCTGGTCGTTAAAAACCGGCGTAAGTGATGCTGATTATGGGATCGTAACAAGCCATTATAAACCAGATTCATTCTTATTGAATTCCTATCGCAGTTTGGTAAGATATTCTGAATTAAGGTATTGAATCTTAATCATCATTCGCCACTTCCCCGTTAGCTTTTCTATGAAGTTTTTCTGCTTCAAATACAAATCACAAATGTTGGCAAAAATAATGATCGAAAAGCGAGGATTTTTATAGAAAAATATCATATTGATCTTAGGTCTCCACATGAGATTTAACTAAAATGTATAAATTTCAAGTGGTCCATCTTTAATTCTCAATTTAAGATCAATGCTTCTAACCCTTTTCGATTAACCCCAAATATTTTTTTTTGTAATGTTGATTGTTTTGATTAGAACATTTTAAACGATATTGCACCGTATCGTGTATGTGATTTAATAATGAAGTTCCCTGTTGATCTGTATAAATATATGAGATTTTCTTAAGGCCCAACTATATTTATCAAAGATGAATTAAGGAAAAGTTCGACACAAAGCAAATGTATTGTGGTACCCACATTTAAATTTAATCAAAGTCTTCTTTTTTATTTTTTTTTTTCAATTTTAATTTTAAAGAAAATGTACTTTTACAAAAATCATACTCAAAACAAAAATTTATTAAGTTTAATTTTCTTTTAATGAAAAAATAAATTTTGATTAATTTTGAAAATAATTTTACTACATTTTTGAACCCCAAAGTAAGAAAGACAGTTTTATTGCTCACGAAAATTGTCGCAAGATTTCTAACGTCAAATTGTATAAAAAACCAGACTATATTGTGTTTTATACTTTTATCGGGTGACAGCTCTGGAGTGAACTATACGTAATATGGGTACTAAAATTTTACTTTTTTTTGCAGTACTTAAACGCTACATATAAATTTATTTAAATTTCATATATTTCCGACATGTTTCCATACATACTAATCTATAATATGCCTTAAAAAAAATATTTTCTATTCTCTATCACATGACAAAATTTTAGAAAAAATAAGTAATAGCTCTTTTTCCTCCTTTTTTTTAATATTAAAAATAAATTTTTAAAATAAATTTGAAATTTTTATGCAGTATTGGTAAAATTTATAATATATTGACTTGGGTTCTCACCAGAGAACTGCAAAATCAACTTTTTTCTTGATTTAATCACACACAAAAATTCTTGTTCACATTTAATAATTCAATAAAATTCAATGTAGAATTAAATCAGCATCATGTTGCTGAACGCGTAATTCGGACCAGCTTGAATCATATGTCGATTATATTTACTGCAAATTTAATCACGCAACAAAAAGTCAGCGTTTAATAAATCAGAAAAAACAACAAACAACGCGTATGAGTGTATTCATAATTAAAACAAAATATAAACACATTTCATAAATGATATTGTTAACATTAGGGTGGGACTTAAATCCGCTTTATTAGAATTTTTATTAGTAATAAAAATATTCTTCTTTGTGAAATATAAATATTTTTTTTGGGAAAAAATTTAGGTCGATGTCTCAGGCTTGCCTAATACGGAAAAATTTAAATATTGTCTAAATTTTTGTTCATCTATTTTGATTGGAAAATTAGGCAATATTTAACTTTAACCGGATTGGGCGAGCCTGAGATGTCGACCTAAATTAAAAAAAAAAAATTTTTCACAAAGAACAATATTTTTGGTATTCCTAATAAAAATTCTAAAAAAACGTATTTTAGACCCACCCTAATATACATATAATATTTATGAAATGTGTTTCTACAAAACCACCCCCACTATTTTGTTTTAATTATGATTACACTCATACACGTTGTTCGTTGTTTTTTCTGATTTATACTTATTGTTGGCTCGAATGAACAGAATAAAATCAATGGTTTAACAACGACCGATGATTAAAAATCAGTGACAAAACAATTTGCACGTCGTTTGATTGATTTAAAATCATCAACAAATATGTGTGTTGGAGTATATTCAGCGTTTGAACGCAAACACATATTTATTCTTGCGTTGATTGCGTATGAACGTTTTGAAATCAGCGAATGCAGTTCTCTGGTTCTCACAGAAACATACGAATTTTCAACTTAATATTGACTTAAAAAATTTTGCTAAATTGTCTTAAGTCGACATAAGTTGTTGTGTGATAGAAAAGTAATGTATGATAATATCTACAAAATGAACAAAGTTAAATTAAAACTAAGGTCCTGTTTATGTATCACAGAATATAGTAAAGATAATGAGAAAAATTTGAACAGCTCACCAACTTATACATACATCCTTTTTTATCTTTCCTATTATTTGCTATACATAAACAGAGGCTCTTGAAAAATATTTATATTTCCAGAAACAATAATAAAAAAATTAATAATTATACAAATAAAAATTATAATAATAATAACAATCAAAAAAATAATAAAAATAAAAAAAATTATAATAAAAAAAAAATGATAATAAGAATAAAAAGATATTAAAATTATAATAACAAAGCAAAACAAAAAAAAGATCACTTCCTAATAACAACAAAATCTGTTTACCTTTAACTTTTCCAATTCTCTATATAAAAAGTTGTACAACTCCTTGGCAGGCAAATTTTGACCATTAAATTTCCGCAATACCGTCCATAAATCCTTGACCAGTACGTTTATCTCAACAAAGAATGTATGCATGTCATAAATTTCATCTCGTAGTTCATCATTGCCAAAAGTGAAATATACCAGAGGTCGTTTAGTGATTGTACAAGCCATAAGTTGTAACAAAGCTTTCAGAGTGGCGTCACCACCAAATGCACCACAACCCCAGTTGCCAGAAGCAACACCAGGTGCTAAAGTTGTTAGCGGATGAATAAAGCCAACATAAGCTTTATTTAATTCGCGTAGCATCCATTCCTCTTGATATTGATGGGATGAATCGTGAAAATTTAAAGCATCGATAGCAACTATGTGACACATTTTGCGTCTGGATGAATCCTTGGGTGTAGAATCTACATGATTGCCATACCACCGAAAGGTACTACCATATCCGGTATAGTTACTAAAACGTTCACAGCCTACCATCAAAAGTGCTTCGGTAGGTTTAAGACATTCGGTAAATAATTTGGAAACTATCAATTCAGGGCATATAACAAATCGAATTTCTTCCTGAACACAACCTCCGCCAAGAACACCTCCACCCAGATATTTATTTGCAAAGTCAACTTGTAGCAGTCCCACCCCTTGATCTTCTATCGTCCCGTCAGAGGTAATATGAATGAGAGTTGTACCCAGAGGTATGGAAGATTCTGACCAATTGGGTAAATCCTTATGATGTTTATAACGTCTTTCAAAAGTAACACAACCGGTGGGTACATTACTGCGATCATCATCCTTGGGACATACTCTTTTAAAATAGTGACATATACATTTGATTTTTTCTAGTACAGCCTGGCCAGGTGTTTGGAAGAGACGATTAAAATTTATATCGGGAAATGTACTATATTCAGACTTTTTCCTAAAGGTATTACGTCTTGGAAATGTGCACAAAAATGCATTTGCCAACAGGCAGGAGATTTGTTCTTGTGTCAAAGTGATGGCATGACAATTGCCTTGCTTTAGTAGAGGTATTGGTGCCTGCACCAATTCTGGCAGCCTCAATGCCAAACGTATAATACGTGGCAATAGATCATCAAAGAAAATGTTGGCTTCAGTTTCATCCAAATCACTTTCGAACAGTTTATGTAAAGCGCAAAATGTCCATTGACCCTCATACTTTGTGTTATACGATAAAATGGCAGCTTGTAAATCATAAGAGTTCTCTATAGGTCTTAGCAAAGCTTTTTCAACCATTTCCCAACGATTTACTATCATACCAGCACCTTCTTCGTCTACTACAGGATATTGTGATTTCGATGAACAAGGCAGTCGTACATGAAATGCATCCCATTTACTATGACACTTCAGGGGCCTAGGTGGTTCAGTATCTGCATTATGTATAGGAAAATGATGCAAAACAGTATGAGTATCGGAAGGTTTTACCGCAGCCACATGCTCCACTTCAAACGGATTTAAATTTCGATATATTTTAGACATAGAACAACCAATCCCATTTATTTCTTCCATCATTACTATTAATAACATAATATTCATTTTCTATTTTGATTGCAATATATTTATTTTTCTACTTACTTTCTTCATGTTCGCCACGTCTAGTTTCTTCTTCACCATCGCCCAACATTCTTCCACACTTGACCGTTGCCACCGTTATACGCTTACAGCTTAATGCAGATGCCAATAATGTTTTTTGAAATTTAAGAAAAATGTTTGCAAATTTATTTTTATTTATTATTAACTAAATAATATATTAATCCGATCTATACAATTGCCAATAAACCTATACGTTAACTATCTTGACACTTTTTATTTTTAATTTTCTATAAATATATTTGAGTCTTAGCAATTTCTGTAAAAAAAAAACTAATTTTAACCGGCTGTTCAACTTAGTGTTGTTTGTTGATACTTCTTAATGAGTACTCGGTATTTGTTTGGGCATGAAATGTCAAAGAGGCAGAAACTTTAATCTGGGATCACTGCGTTCGTTATAGACTACCGTTTACATGTACACAGAACCAAACCCAGGGAAACCTTTAAAAAAAATATTTCAATCATCAGTAATGATTCAATTTCTAAAAAGGAATCCAAATAAAATGTTTTTGTGTGTATTAAGTTTTTGATTATAGTTCTTTGGCAGCGACATTTCTGCATTAAAAATTGAAAATATGAGCTTAAAATATCAACGGAATGCAAAATGTGCACTTAAAAGTAAACAATAAATTTGCTTAAATTGCAAATTTTAAATAATCGTTGACTAAATCAACGGTTCCCAAATATGGGGGTCGCGACCTTCTGGGGGTCCGTATCTGCATCCAAAGGGGTCCGACAAGAGCTCGAAAAAATTCTTCAAAAATAAAAAGTCAATAAATGATCCTCCAATGTCTGTCGCCATATTTTTTTTTTAATAAAAAAAAAAATTAATGTTCAAAAGTTTTGATAAATATTTTATAAGTTAAAATAACAAAAAATACAATTTAAAGGAATGATAATTCTTTTAAAACACAGTCTACTAACTTTTTAAATCAAATAGTTTTTGTTATTTATTTTCAAATGTTGTTTAAAATACTGACACATCAATAAAAACAAATGGTTATTCAGTTAGAAGAGTAGTCTATAAACGCATGCTTTGTGAAAGACTTTTAAATTGGAATTTTTTGAATATTTTTTTTTTTGAAATACCATTTTGTGGGTAAATTTTTGTTAAATTTCAAACAAATGAAAAAATAAATGAAATCCTTTTGAACAAATATATAAAAAAGTTAAAATAAATATTTCATTGAAAAATAAATGTATGTTCCTATATTTTTAACTGAACTAAACAATTTTTTATTTAAATGAAACTAATAAAAAGTTGGGGTATTTCAATTCTTAGAACTTTTTAGACTCCTTGAAAAAATATCCTATAGAAAACGTTTAGATTTGAAAACTCATAAGAGTATGTTTAAGAATCAAAACTCAGAGATTCTCAAAGTATTTTTTTATAGAAAACTCCTCAGAATTCTTAAATTTCTAAATTTTTCCTGGGAAGTTTAATTGGAAGATTATTCTAAAATTTTTAAATCTGTTAATGATAATAAAAACGTTTTTTCATCCTTTTACTGATACTATTTTTTTCTGAAAACCTTTGTACTCAAATGCTTTTAAATAAATAAAAAAAATTTATAAATTTGAGGTCCGTCAACTAGCAAAAATGTATCAAGGGGTTTGTCAAGTAACAGTTATTGGGAACCACTGTTTTATATATATATTTACGGCAGCTGGCTGTAGTTTATTTAAAAATCTATCGGTACATTTTTTTAAGATAATTTTAAAACATTTTAAAGAGCGAGATAAACGAAAAATTAATTTTACGGATTTTATAGTTACTATTTTTACGGATTTTATAGTTATCAGACAATTGGGAAAATAAATAAAACATAAATAAAAAAAAATGTACAGTTAATTTTATTTATAAACATCTACAAATGACTTTTTCCATTAATTTAAACTACAAACTATTTTTGGCTTAAAAATTAAATCCAATACAAAAAATTAAATCCAATATAGATGAATTTGCACCGTATATAGTTAGGTTATTATTATATGTCCATCAGATATAATAAGAAATTATCGCCTTTAAAAACGGCTCAAATGGCTACGATATCATACTAGAAATGATATTAGAAATGAAGCTATATAACTCGATTTGCTCATATCTGGTCACAATCTTTAGATATAAACAGATCTGCCACTAGATCTGATCAGATCTGTTCATAAAGTGTATCACATATGCCATATCTAAATAGATTTCGCATCAGATCCAACTCTTGTTTACTCAGGTATACAAAAAAATGCATTTTATAAATAATAAATGAATAAAATAAATAAATATGCACTTATAACAAAATATGCAATGATAAGTTGTCATTTTGACATTTCCTTTCACTCATTTTCTAGTCACCATTTTGATTCAATAAGCTATGTACTGTCTGGGTAGTCTGTGTTTGAAATACATAAAGTTAAGCGTTAACACTAAACGTTGGGTTATGTGCCGCATTAACACAGCTTTTGTAGTCTGCAACTGTTTTTCCGAATCAAAGAATTTGCAACAAAATGGCTTCGATCTAACATATATTTGCATGAAAGTAGCTACTGGCTTGTTTCTAATTTATATCGTTTTTGATTATCATAGCATCTTTCATTTAAGATTAAATCTTTGCACTAAGCATTAAGAAAATAAATAAATTACTTGACAAGCCATTTTCAAAATAATTTTTGACAAGCCTCAATTTTACAAAATGTTAATTTTTACAGCCAAAATTTATAAAAAATTTTATTTGTAATATATTTTGTTAAAATTATGGGCATTTTATTTTAATAAGTGGACATTATTCAAAAAATTACTAAATTGGTTAATCGGATTGATTAATCGGAAAATTGGCAATTAATCGATTAACCGTTCAATGAAAACTAATAATTGTATTTCTTTTCTAAATGAAACGATATTAACCCATTTCCAGCCAGTGATACCGTAATCACACGTATTCCGGAAAATTTTTTGTTCGAATCTGATTGTAGGTGCATATTGTAGGTCCAATACCTGGCCGGTATTGGATTAAAATAATTCGTTCTCTCTATCTTGTTCTCTTTATTAAATAAACTAAATTTATATATACAAATTACCGCTTCAAATGATTTACATTACAAAATATGTTTTATTTTAAATTAATTTAAAAAACATGGATTTTGGTTAAAAACATTTTGGGGACCAGAAAATAAAAAATTGGGGATTTTCGGGGATGAAAAATCAATAATTGGGGATAAAGCCTTGAAATAAACTGACAACACTGTAAGGAATCATGCGGGTTTTAGAAGGAATCTGAGGACTATTTTTAAAGAAAATGTCAGAAATGTTCAGTTTATCCTTAAGCCTAAAAAGCAGATAAAGCTGGTATTTTATTTTCTTTATTTTTCACTGTCGAGAAATCGGAAAATTTTTAAATAAACAATAGCTGCATTCAAAAAGACGACATAAGAAAATTTTGCAAAATTTACAAAAATCAATGCACTCGCATTTCTGAGGATGACCCTCCTTATCTAGTAAATTGTTTAAATAAGAGAATTCTTAAATACTTTTCACGAAACAATTTGTTTCTACTAAAGTTCTTCAACTTTAAATTTTTTTTGATAAATCATATAGGTAAAATAAGTTACAAAATTTCATATTATTTTTTCGTTTTGATAATTTTTTTTGTAATTTTTAAATAAACTTTAAAAAAAATTCGAGTTGGAAATCAATTTTCTATTATTATTTTAGAACATAAGTAACGGCATAGTGCTTGTTAGAAATATAAATAGACACGAGTTTGATTGCTAGGAAGAAAAGTAAACTTTTTATCAGTTTTTTTTATAGGTTTAATAGGTTTTCTGCCTATTAAAAAAAATTTTTCTCATATTCTAAGGTTGAAATAGCTTCAGAATCAGATTTTTGAAAATTAATTTTTTCCCATAATTTAGAAAAATATTTTAACTGTTAAATTTTCTGTTCCAAAGAACGACTGGTAGAAAAACTTCTTGTCCTTTATAATATGTGTTGCTGTCGATTTTAACACCGATGATTTTTGTTTTAAATGATTTCCCTAAACCACATCTGGAACTAGTCTTTACTAGCTATGTCTTACATTAATGTTTATGTAAATGGGTTCGGGTTCCATAGAATTGGTTCCAGTGGCATATGTTGTTGAATTGATGTGATTGAAACCTATTGCAAAAATTTTCTTGGAAGAAGAAAAGGAAGAATTCCTACGAAATTAAAAAAGTCAATTATATGACATTGATTTGACACAAATGCAACCTTGTAGTGAAGGACATAAACATTTAATTTAAAAATTAAAAAGTGCCTATCGTATATCCTAAAGCTTATATAGTGCTTGTTTTTGTGTTGCATTAAAAAGTTATGTAATCCTTAAGAATCCTTAATTTTCACCTTTTAAAAACATTTTAGTTTGTGCTTTTTCCTCAAATTTTCTTTTTTAATTTTTTAACCAAATTTTTAAAAATTGAAAGTTTAAAGAAAAAACAACCGACAAAATCTATACTAAAAATTAATCGACCTATTTTAACCGTTTATTTAGGTCGAACAATTATTTGAGTATTGAAAACACTAATTTTAATAGATTAAATATTGGGGTAATACGTGTTTTGTACAGAGTAACCTTAATGGACTTCGATTCCCTTATTCAAATAATTGGGTTTGTAATAGTATGTAATAGAGTTGTCAACTAATTAATATTTATTCGATTAATCGATCAAACAACACCAAACTCTTGATCAAATAATTGTAAAATGACAATTTTCGAATAACGGATTTATTAAAGTCAATTAATCGAAAAATAAATATTTTTTTAATAAAAAAAAAGGAAATTAAACAAAAACTTAAAGTTTGATTTCTTTTCATACATTTTTAATGAAAGTTGAAAAATATTGTTGCCATAGCCCTGATTCTCAATGTTTAGTTAATGAAAGATATGTTGAATAATCTCAAGGTGCTTCAACAAATTTTTTTTGTGTTCTTACTAAACACATCTTTGACAAACAATTGTATTTGCTGTTTTAAGTCACTCTCGGGTACATAAGTTAGAAATAAACAAAAAGCCACAAAAATTAAACAATTGATATTTTGTTTTTTTTATGAATTGTTTATTTTTTTTTTGTTAATAAAAATATTAATTAAAAATTATTTTTTTTTCGATCGATTAATCGTATACTGTTTTTTATTTAATCGTATGATCGAGGGAACAAAAACAATTATTTGACTTATTTGAACAAAGTTGCATTTACATCTGCACTCGAATCTCGTTAAAATGAGATTTCGGCACAAATCTCAGAGATTTTCCATAGAGCCAATGTAGACGGTTACTTTGTTTCATGCAATTATTGCGTGCAATTTTTGTTTGTTGACGAACGGGGTAGAGAAGTCACGGTTTTCGTTTTTCGAGCATGTTTTTGTTATCTCTCTTTCACTCTCATATGTATTCTTTTGTTGCTTCATTCACATCCAGTTTTCGTGCAATTAAAGTCACCGTATAAATACACATAACTTTGGAAGCAACTTTGAAAAGGAAATTAAGAAAATTGCACGCAATCGATTGCATCGTATAAATTGGCTTACACAAAGAAAAATTTCGTCAATGAACGAGATTTTTGGGACAATCTAACATGTTTTTTTGTTTGTGACACTATTTGACGTTTCAAGCGCCATTTTTAGAAAAGGACAAAGATTTCGGTGAAGATTTTAAGTGAAATATCGAGATTTACTGCTAAGTGTAAACGCAACTTAATCTTTCTTTCATAATATTATTTAAAAACGACTTCAAAGTTATTCAAATATTTATTTATTTATTTTTTTTTTTTATATAGTCGATAGCAAATTTTACAATTAAAATTTGATCAACTTTATGTTCAAATAAGCTGATAGAATTTTTTGTACAAAAATACAAATAAGGGCATTCGTCAGTTGAACAAGCTGCGCTATTAAGATTATGTTTGACAGCAGACCTACCGCATGATATAATTTGAGGAATTTGTGTATTTATTTATTTTATGTCAAATATTGACGTTCTCGGAAACTTGGTTTATTTTTAACAGCATTTTGAAAAAAATTTTTGTATACTCGTACCTGGTTAAAAATAGTTACATGTGTTCGTATATATGTCCCAGCAAAAAAAAATGGTAGTCATTCTGTGACTATAACTTCTTTCATTGCTCCCTAAAATTCAGTTGACATTCTTTAATGATTTTTTGGTGTTATTTTAAGGCACTTCCAAAAGAATTCATGTGTTCATACTTCAAATGCAGTGATCTGGATATAAACCCGATGCATATCTGAAAAAACCACTCTTCATTACTTCTAAAGCATAAGTTATAGTATATCGTATATTTTTTTGAATATAAAGCATTTATTCAAACTGAAAAAATAGTTTTGATGAACTTTTTTAATTTTTTTATTAAATCAGTTTTTATATTTTAGTTTAAAATTTCATGAGGGTTAGAATTTATGCAGTTTTGCAATTTTTATAAAAGTTTTGAAAAATCAAGAAAAACTGATTTTTTTCACCTTTAATTGAAACTAGCTGGCCTGTCATTTTTCAGCCATAAATATTTATAACGACGCAATCTGTGCATTTTTGCATTATGTTTATTATTTAACACTACACTATTTCCAATTTTAATTCAGAATTTATAAAAATAATTTTAAAATTGTGTAAAAATTATTTAAAATTGCCAAAAATGTTTTAAAATTGTACAACCAGTTTTTAAATTATCCAAAAATATTTTAAAATATATCTAAAAATTCATTAAAATTTTTGAAAAATGTTTCAAAAATGCTTTTTCACTAATGCAGAATTATTTTTTTTGGTTTAATAAAGAGTATTTGCACACATATTTCTGGGTTTTTAATATTCTGATCATTAAAAGTATAAACTATAATTATTTAATACAATTAGTTTTTTTTATAAACAAATTGTAAACTTATTTACATACAAGTTTTTATAAATTGTAAGTGCATCACCCACGCATGGATAGATGGATTCCTACTACCCCAGATAAATGCATTTGTTTAGTATACTCAATAGAGTATTCAAAAACCGAAACCGAAAACCGGTCAACCGGTTTCTTTTTTTTTAAACCGATCGGTTTCAAATATTTTGTAAATTCGAAGAAAACCGAAAACCGGTCTTTTTTGTTCGGTTGACCGGTTTTTTTTAATTACATCACTTGGGTTAGTTACTTGGTCTCTTTTATTTTTTCCAAACACTTTTATCATCGTTTTTTTTGGTTATGAAGATTTAGATGTAAGTGTGATAGATTGCGATGAAGACCTAACTTTGGATATTTCAAATAGTTTAATTTCTGATCTAAATAACACAATAAGCAGTATTCAAAATCCTAAAAAAGAGTACAGTCACTCATCATTATATGATAATTTCATATATCTTGATAAATGCGACAAAAAACTGAAAAGTTGGAAAATTTATATCATTGTCTTTTGAATATTTGTCCAACATTTACTATTAGTGAAAGAGTATTTTCCACTCTTAGCTTTATCAAAAGCAAACAAAAAAATCGTCTTAAAATGAAACATTTAAATTGAATATTATTTCTAAAATAGTATTTTAGAAGTGAAAAATAGATTTTCTTTTTACATATTTTAAATGTAATATTAAAAAAAATATTTAATGAAAAACGCTTTAAACGTTCAAATTACTAACGTACCTAATTTTACCAATTTACAAACTTTATGACCTCTATTCATTTGATATGAATATAGTTTTATAATATTAATTTTTAAAATATTATATTAAAAAATATTAAAACCAATAAATAAAATGTTAAAATGAAATACAATAAAAAAATATTATAAAATGTTTTTTTCAAAGAATGTATTTTTAATACTTTATACATTAAATTTCTTTTTTTTATTTGTAATTAAAACAATAAACAAATTATATAAGCTTTTTATTCAAATTAAAAAAAACCGGTTAACCGGTTTTTTCTGCAAAAACCGAAACCGAAACCGGTTTTTTAAAAATTCGATTTTTCGAAGAAAACTGAAACCGGTTTTTCCAAAAGGCTTGTTTTTTGAATACTCTAATACTCAAAATTTTAGTTTACTGTTTGTACTAGTTTAGTAAAAAAAGTTTTTAGTTCAGGTAAAACTAAACAAACATACATTTATTTTTCAAAGGAATATTTATTTTAAATTTTTAGACATTTGTTCGCAATGATTTACTGTCATTTAACGATTTTTTCAGTTTAAATTTTTTTTTCACTTGTTTGAAAATTAAAAAAAAATTTACCAGAAAACGAAAATTTGTGATTTATTTGTTTTCGTTACAGTTATTACAAATTTGAATTTTGTTTGCTGTCTGTTAAAAAAAATATTTAAAAAAATCCAATTTTGTTTTTTATTTACAAAATTATTTCAATTCGAATTACAAGAACTTTATAAATACATACACATGCACACATGTGGTCATTCACACAAAATGTGTCTGTAAACTGGATTAAAAAACAAACAAAAATACAAAAAACCCGAAACAATTTAAAATTTTTACGGAACTCGTATGATATATTTTAACATTTATTTGAACTGATCAATTATTAAATAACATTAAAAAATAAATAACAAAAATCATTTGGTTTAAATGAAAAGTAAGTATACCGGTTTTTAAATGACATATCATTTCATTTAAATAGTATTTTCTGTTTTTTTCACTTGCAAAATATTTTAAGTGTATATAAAAACTGCCTATGGGTCTGGAGCTAATTGGATACAGTCAAATTTTGTGGCAGTTTAAAATTTCAGTTTTTGAACAATATTTTAACAATTTATCTAAAAAAAATTTTAGTCTTTGGATACTCACAAAGAAATGTTATAAAGATTTTTTTAACATTCTACGCTGTCGCTTTTGGTCCTTTTTTGCAAGAAACTCAAAAATAGTCCCTTTAAGCTGGAGATTTATAAGTTAAAATGTTTTGAACAGTGATTTAAAGTTTAACATTAACATGTTGCATACAATACAGACCAATTTGTATTCCAAATAATTCGGTTGCTGCAACCAAACAATTCAGTTAGCAAGAAATTCTGCTAAACAATGTATCGGTCCTCAGCTTTGGAAAATAATTTGTTATGAGCTTGTTTAGCCACATTTGCAATTTATAGGGGCTTCTATCTAATACCTGGTTATAAATTGATTTTTATAAAATTATGTATGATTTATATAATAAGATATGGTATATATTATATCATATACAATTGTATAGGTATATAACACTATATATGGTTATAATATTTGAGATATAATAATATATATAATATGGTTCGAGATATAATTATATATGGTTTAATGTATGTTGCAATATAAAAAATATGTTTTGATATGGTATAAGATATAATTATATATGATATAATATGTGCAAACAAAGTTGGGAGTATTTTTGATATGGTATAAGATATAATATCATATAATTATATGTGGCCCCATGTAAACGGTTTCAAATTCCAGCCAGGGAGATAATTTGTTTGTGCTTTTAGTTTGTTTTTATTTTCTCATAAATATTTTTTACAAAACTTTAAAATTTTACACCATTTCGGAACAACAAGAACTAGAAATTTTTGATAGGATATAAGTGGTCAAAATTTATAAATACATATTTTTTTTGCTTTAAGTATAATTATTTCTCCACATTTTTTCTTATAGTCAATATATGATTATATATAATTATATATTATATTATATAATATTATATATAATATTATACATATTATTTATATATAATATTATATATAATTATATTAAACCAGGACCAATTTAGTATCGTTAATTCAGCCATAATAATTTTCTCAAATTTCCAAATATATAATTATATATGTTATAAGTCCCGAAGATACAATTACAAATTAATATCTACACTCTCATTCATTTCTGTTGAAATTTGCCCAACTTATAGTAGGAAACTGTACTCCTACTATAAGTTGGGTAAATTTACTCTATGTGCGTAAATGAAAAAAAAAAATACACACATTATGCGTAAGTTGGTGAACACAAAATGCGTAAAATTACATCGAAAGTGCGTAAAAGTTAAATAAATTTATTAAATTAAAAAGTAAATTTACCAAATTTGTGACTAAAGAAACACGTTTTACGTGTAAATTTACACATAAAATGCTTAAAATCCCCTAAAAATGGGTATATTTAGCACCACGAACAGCCCAATTTTTTTGTAAAAAAATAATAGATTTATTTTTAATATGAGTTTTATTAATAATATGTTTTATTAATATGTATGTAAACAAAAGTAAAAAGATGTTAAAAATGTGTAGAATTTTGCACATAACTGATTTTTTTTCTAATTGTTCATTTGTGAGAAAGAAAACTTATAACTTCGTACGAAACTTATAACTTCGAGTTAGTTTTAAAGAGCAATTTTTTTTTAAAGATGTGTTGTACAGCGTAATTATTTTATTAAACATTTTAAAGTTGGCATATAGTATCTTTTAATTTTTGCGGGAAAAGATACTTACAAACAGGGTAATCTGATGTGGCCACATCCGCATGTGCCAGTAGTCTAAGCATATTTCACAGTTAAATGTACCCGGAATATCACGTTTATGGCTTGTCACATGAGATGTGCCGATCATATTTTTACATGGCAGACTTTAAATGTAGATGTACCCAACTATTGACACATGGCACATCAAAACACATAACTTTTTTCACATATGGATGTGGCCCCATGTGTATGCCAAAGCTCACTCTGCTTACAAATAAAATCAATGAGGTATTGGTATTGGTTGGGACTGCCTCCTTTATGTCGTCTAATGTTTTTCCAAACTGTAAAAAGATACAAACAACATGTATAAAAAATAATAACTTCAACCCTTACCTCAAGGTGTTTATATTAACCAGTTACAGTCCCCTCTTCAATAGCACTTTCTGTTACTGTTTGATTCCTGAGACTTAAGAAATTAGCAGTAGTTCATCTAGAATAACGTTCGCAAACGCATTCAATCGTTTGCATATTTTTTCGTTTTTCTTCCAACATTTTCATCATATCGCTAGGAATTGAAAATAATTTTAAAATGTCATAATTTTATTACCAATATAAGTTAGTGTATTTACAAACTTTGTGCGTAAGATTTTTATTCAACAAAATAATACTAATTTAAGGCACAATGTGTCTAAAAATACTTCGTGTGTGTAAAATTGTATATCAATTTTTACGCATTTGGTGTTTATATTTACCGAATTTTCGTAATATTGCAAAAAATTTTACCCATTTTATAGTAGTAAATTTACAAACATTTTTTAGAGTGTAGTAAAGTCAGTCATTATGTATAGCAGTGTGTAACTGAGTGCTTATATCACGAAAACTCCGGCAGACCGAGTTCAAATCCTGGCGAAAGCATAGTTTTTTTTAGAATTTTATTTTTTTTTAAATTTATTTTTTTATTTTTTATACATTTTTTAATAAACTGGTTTCCGTGTATATTTTATTGTTGGATCTAATCTGATACATATCGATCTGACATTTTTCGGATAAATTTTGACATTAATAAATATATTATTGGGTCTAATTTGATCTGCCATTTTTCGGATCAACTAAGATGTTACGAAATATAAAATTGGATATGATTAAATATTGTGCCAGATTGATTATATTTGCTCGGATATGCAGAGAAAACAGATTCATCACGACAACCGAATTTCTTGCCAACTGAATATTTTGGTTGCAGCAACCGAATTGCTGATACAATTGAAATGTTTGGTTTTAACCAAAATTCTGTTGTATAACCGAATTTCTGTTGTACTAACCGAATTTCTTTTACCTTAAACAAATATATTGGTGGCCCCAACCAAACCATTCGGTTGGCAAAAAATTTGGTTGTCACAATGAATCTGTACTGTAAATAGCCCATACACAAAATATATTTTTAAATTGAGCTCGCTCTGTAGAACCACAAAATGTTAGAAAAAAGAAATCGTTAAAAAAAGGAGCATTTAAACAAAGTTTATATATATATTTTTGTTAACAATTATTTAATTATGTTGAAGGGTGCTGCAAATTTAATTTTTGCTGAATTTTTAAGGAATTTCCATTAAGTTCCTAACATATTTTAGTGACATATTTCACATCACACTTTTACGTCATAACATATTTAAGTGGAAAACTTATCTTCTCACTTTAACATCAAAACATATTTAACTAGCATATTTATTTAAACAGACTTTATAAATTTAACCTATTTAACATTTATACACCTAGTACCTTCATAAGTTTTGGTACACGGGTTTTTCCCTAAAAAATTAATACTGCCAACGATTTCTGTTTTCTTTTTTTTTAGATTTTTATTTATTGAATAATTGAAACTTACGAAGAAATTATTATTAAAAAATAACCGCCATTTGCCTTCAAGCATGACTTAGCAATTGTCTATCGCAGTACCCACCACCACATTTATAGGAAAATTGTGCGAAAATTGTAAGTATTCCAATGTTAGGTGGAGAGTAGTACAAACCATGTCCTCTTAAACGAATTACAAATTATAACCCAAAGGATTCAGATCTGGGCTACTAAAATTAGGTTTGGTAAATTGTTTTTAACACCAATGGACATCCCAATATCCCTACACTGGAAGTTTGGACTATGACTGACACATTTTCGTTCGTAATCCCCAGAAGAAAAGATTAATAAAGCGCAGAATTATTATATTTTCGAATTCTTTATTATGTTTATCGATTATGTTTGCCCAAAATAGCTTTAATGGGTGGTCGGCCTTTGGACGGACTTAATGATTTTTCCCCTGGGGTATGTCCAATACCGGATTTCTTAATAAAAGGCTTTTGTGTAGCCTATCGGCAGGGCTTAAGAGCTTTCTCTTTTCCGAGTATATGCAACTCCGGGGATATTTCCATTGTTGTGATTATGACCAAAAGTTTTTTGGGCATTATACCAAAAATAGATATTGGCATAATGTCCTATGGGCTGGGGCAGAAACCACGGTTCGTTTTTGAACAATGTGCCGTTAAGAGGCTTTACGATTTTCTACAAAAATTTGGATTGGTATACCATTGCTGAAGTTTTGACTCCATTTGGCGAAATTGGAGCTTGGTGATCCCCATCGTAGGCGACTCTCCACCTTATCATCACAGATGAGGTATTCTAACGTCTTTGAACTACTTCCAATGATTGCCGAGGGGACTAACTATAGTGGAAATTTTCTCATCAGTAAACAGAGTTTGTCTGTGAGCATTATATGTAAGCGTCTTAGCTTTAGATTTTTGATTGCGTTTCCGCCACCGTTAGAAGCAGTTTAATATGTGTTTTGTAATCCCGAAGTCTTCATCCAACTTTAATGATGCGGGAAATTAATATTGACCATAAATCCATTTCCCGCGTTAATATTTGTTGCTTTTGAGTGGATTTAGTAAACAGAACCGGGAGCTCGAAAATGAGCGGGCGGTCAGATAAATTACATGTAATTCCTTGCCATAGCATTGTTTGAAAAATGTTGCCCGTTGACAAGATGGCTACAAAAAATGTTAACGCGTAAATCAAGTGTAAATTCACTTGTCACTTTCAATTGTAAATTCAGTGGTTTTCTGACAGCGGTGGCATTCAAATTGTGTACCAGAACTTATGAAAGTACTAGGTACAAATAAGATATTTTTTGCAAATACTTTAAACCTCTAATGTTCAATTTATGTTGTTGTTTTATGTGTTATTCTGTTCTATAACACTGTTATAAATATCTACATAGTGATTATGCAATTAACTATTAGAATTTACTATAAAAGCCCGGCCCGAAAAGAGAAAGTACATCAGTTGTTTCTAGACTAAATAGTAAGATGAAATTCTTAATTGTATTTGCTTTGGCTTTGGCCACCGCTTCAGCTGGCAGCGTTGTTGTGCCCAATTTGAAACTCCAAGGACGTATAACTAATGGCAACAATGCCTATGATGGTCAATTCCCCTACCAAGTTGGCCTATCCTTGACGAGTAGCGATGGCAACACTTCATGGTGTGGTGGTTCTTTGATCAATCACGAATGGGTCTTGACTGCTGCTCACTGTACTGAGGGTATCGAGTCCGTTATTGTCATCTTGGGTTCTAGCGTTCGTATTTCCGCGGAAGTTTCCCACGCCGTTGACAGGCGCGACATCATCATCCATTCCGGCTTTAACAGACAAACTCTAATTAACGATATTTCCTTAATCAAGATTCCATATGTTTCTTACTCCGCCAATATCCAACCCGTTCGACTTCCTGCTATTGCCAACTCTTACTCTACTAACTCTGGTGAATACGCTATTGCTTCCGGCTGGGGCCGTACCTCCGACTATATTAGCGGTGTTACCGACTACTTGCAATGGGCCCGTATGCAGATCCTTCCCAACTCAGTCTGTGCTGGCACTTTCGGTAGCTCCACAATTAGACCCTCCAACATTTGTGTCGCTACTACCGGTGGTGTTTCCATCTGCCACGGTGATTCTGGTGGTCCATTGGTTTTGGAATCCTCTAAGGTTCAAGTTGGTTTGAGTTCTTTCGTTGCCACCGATGGTTGCGCTTTGGGTATCCCCGCTGCCTTCACCCGTGTGACCAGCTACTTGGGATGGATCAAATCTTACACTGGTGTCTCTTATTAGTAAACTAAATTAATTATTTTTTAAATAAACAATATGAATATTTTATATTAAAAATATTGAATTATTATTTAAATATTCACCCTCTAATGCACTAGGCTGCATCCATACAGTGTTAACTTTTAACTAAATACGGTGGCACTGACAGCGATCCGCCATTAGGTGAACAAGGAAAATGTTGACATTATCAAACAAAACTATCGACAATGCCAAATATTTTTTCGGTAGCGTTTTAACATTAATTTTCATCTGATTTTGGGTGTGTGTGTCTTTTTAGTGTTGGAAAGCTTAATTATAACAAAACAGCAGGCACCGTTACTGTTATAAGTTATAACTGTTATATGGATTAAACGTTTATTTAAAAATGTTCTTTGAACGAAATTTATAAATTATTTACACTGAAAATGTCACTTTATTGCTCAGAACTCACAACATTTAAGGAATTATGGGATTTTGTTTGAAGAGTTATTGCATTATGTTTAATTTTGAAAAAATTTAATTCTTTTATAAAAAATTTAATTTTTTGTTAAGCTTAAATCACTACCTAGGGATAAAATACTAAACGTTTTTGCAACAAATATCTATGTTACCGAAAACTGGTCCGAACTTATATTCCTATGAAATTTAAATTGATGTTACTGTGTTCCAAAGTTTTATTTGATTCTATTTCAACTTTTTTGCAGTAAATGATCAAGAAAACATTCATAAATAATTCCCTCAAATTTTTGACGAACTAAAAGAAGTTGCGCAAAAATAATAATGAAATTTTCACTTTCACGTTAATCCAGAACATGACGGATAATGATCAATTTCAATATCATGCAGACGGGCTTATTATATTTTCAATTTTTGTTTTTTAAATTTCGTTTATTGCTAATTTTGTTTTGTAAATTGTGCGAAATATTGACTTTGATTCCTTCTCGCTTGTAGTATACAATTTCCACAGAAATGTTAATCTAGTAAAAAAGTGTGTTGTAGATATATTCGAGCACAACGAGTTTAACAGTTAATCCAACATTTAATCTGGGTAATTTTGCGTAAATGTCTTCCAAAGTTAGATGAAACGTCTCCCAAAAGTCAGATGAAAATTAATGTTAAAACGATACCGAAAAAATATTTGATGCAATTCAAAAAGATTTGATGCAATTCAAGTAGCCGGTCAAACGGGTGAAGGCAGCGGGGAAACCCAAAGAGCAACTCTTTGCGGCAACGAAAGAACTTAAACCAACTTGAACCTTAGAGGATTCAAAAACCAATGGACCACCAGAATCACCGTTGCAGATGGAAACACCACCGGGAGTAGAAACACAAATGTTGGAGGACTTAATCATGAAGCTACCGAATGTGCCAGCACAGACTGAGTTGGGGAGAACTTGCATACGGGCCCATTGCAAGTAGTTGGTATCACCGCCATAGTCGGAGATACGGCCCCACCCGGAAGCAATAACGTATTCATCAGTGTTAGTAGAGTAAGTTTTAGCAACAGCGGGGATTTTAACGGGTTGGATATTGGCGGAGTAAGAAACATATGGAATCTTGATTAAGGAAATATCGTCAATTAGGGTTTTTCTGATAAAGCTGGAATGGATTTATCAACGGTATGGGTTACTTCGGCGGAAGTACGAACAGTAGAATCCAAGTAGACAGTAACGGAGTCGACACCTTCAGTGCAGTGAGTAGCAGTCAAAACCCATTCGTTATCTATCAATGAACCGCCACACCATGTAGAGGCGCCATCGCTACTCATCAAAGATAGGCCATCTTGGTAGGGGAATTGACCAACATAGGCATTGTTGCCATTAGTTATACGTCCTTAGAGTTTCAAAACGGGCAATTCAATTTCAGCAGCTAAAGCTGTGGCAATTACAGTTAATAATTGGGCATAGTCCTCTCAGCAAGCATCGGAAGTGGTTCAAAGACGTTACAATCTGTCGCTGGCAATAATATTCCTCCTCTCGACGGCACAAAAAAAAAACATTTATTAACGCAGCCGGTATTAAACATACCCCACATGATATAATCCCTACGGCCGACCACACATTAAAGCATTATTTAGTAAAATTCATAATGAACATTCGAAAATACTATAATTCTGGGTTTTATATCTGTTCTCTTCTAGGGATGACCAATAAAAATGTAACAGTCATAGTCACAACTTCCAGTGTATTTGATACTGGAATGTCAACTGAGGGGGTTATATCATGTCACATATCAGTAAACACGACTGTTGAGGTGACAACCAAATGATGAGATGACAACCTGTGGGGCTCGCAAGTGAAAGGCACTGTTGGTATTTTTGTTTCACAAGTTTATTTTTCTTAGTTTTTTTTTCAATTTGTTTGTTTTGGTATTTGTTTTTTTCTTTAACTCCAGTTTTGTGTTACAATGTTTTTTTTACAATGCTTTTCTTTTCTGTTTTACTTTACAAACGTCTTTTTTTTCTCTTTTTATGTTGTTGTTTTTTAGTTATTTTTTAAGTTGTTGTGATTGTTTTTATTTCTTTTATTAAATTTTAAGTTTTTACAAAAAAAAATCTCTGCTTTTGCGTGCAACCTTTTCACTTTTTTTTTAATTTCAAAGAACCCGACCACCAAAAACTTTTAGTGCTGTGAAAGTATGAGGTTTTTGGTACCCACATGGGTTACCAAGTAGGTACCCATACCTTCACAGCACCAATTCCTTGTATGGGGTCGATGGCATGCTTACACCAGTCTCTGCTATTGCAGGACATATCATGCAATAGTAGAGTGGTGCAAACAACGACTTAAACGTTGTTGTTTAAAAACAATTTACCAAACCTTATTTTGATAGTTCAGATGTCACTCCTTTGGGTTATAACTTGTAATTTGTTTATGAGGACATGGTTTATACTACTCGTGGTGAATAGTATATACCATGTCCTTTGTTTTACTTAAGAAGCGCACTTTTCCGGTCAGTGGACAATTTTCCTATGAATGTGGTGGGTACTGCGATGGACAATTGCCGAGTCATGCCCAGGTGATAATGTTCATATATGGTAATATATAAGTTCATATAAATATTATTCCATATATGCTCGGATCCGTAATTTGAGGGTATAGGGCCGTATATGCCCATATATGGTAAAGGGTGGTTAAATTTTAAGGGCCGATGTTGAATTTGAATAAAACACAAATTCTTTAGGAAATTATTGTAATTTCTTTTTATTATGATAATATTGTATGATTCAATTATGTATGGAACTTAATATCGGCCAAATGGCCGCCGCGACCTCGGCGGCACACCTCCATCTGATGGTCAAAATTTTGGATGATGCTGAGGCATAATTGAGGTTCTATGCTGTAATGTGCCGAATTGTCTCATCCTTTAGCTCTTGAATTGTTGCTGGCTTATCGACGTACACCTTTTTTTTCAAATACCCCAAAGAAAGAAGTCCAACGGTGTCAAATCACATGATCTTGGCGGCCAATTGACATCGCCACCACGTGAGATAACACGGCCCTTGAATTTGTCGCGCAAAAGAGCCATTGTTTCGTTAGCTGTGTGGCAAGTGGCAATGTCCTGTTAAAATCAGAAAGGTAGTGTAGGTTGGAAGTCTAGCTGAGTGTATAATATAACCGGTTTTATAAGTTGCAATCTACCCTCAAAATTTCGAGATGTGGGGAAAAGAGTATTTGTGAACTAGCGCACTTAAACTATTCAAACTCAGTCATTTTTTAACCGATTTCAAAACGGTCAACGGCATTAATTAGAAATGAACGTGCTCTTTTCCGTATACTATTAATATAAATATGTAGAGATTTTTTCAATAATATAAAAGTTTTTCATTTTTTTTTTAAACTTTTACATTTTCTGCGAGGGTTTTTTCGAATCTTCTTTAAAAACAACAATAATCTCAAAGTCAGTGTCCTTTTGAGTAAAACAAGCTTTTATTCGTGTAAATCTATTTTTTTTTAATTACTTTTATTTTTGAAAAACGTTTACATAATCTACTACGTTTGTGAGACAAATTAACAGTTTCACGTTTTAGCGACCAGCAGTAATTCGCTAGCATTCTGATCTGACTTTTTCCTTCGAACCGCTTTTCTATTGTTGAAAGCTCTTGGTGGAAGCGTTCGCCTTGCTCGTCACTGAATTAACCCAGATTTTCTGAGAAGAATTCCAAGTGAGAATGCAAAAAATGTATTTTGACAATCTGCATCGCATTTCTCCATACGTCTCTAGAAATTCACTAACAACATCAGTGTTTAGATAAAGATATAAATATCATCAATGCTCAACTTGAAGCTGCATCACTAATACTAACTAGTAAAATAGTATACGGGAAGTATATATATTTGGAAAGGGCACGTTCATTTCTAATTAATGCCGTTGACCGTTTCGAAATCGGTTAAAAAATGACTGTGGTAGAAAAATTTGAGTGCGGCAGTCCAAAAAAATACTCTTCTCCCTATATCTCGAAATTTTGAGGGTATATCGCAACTTATAAAACCGGTTATATAATATCCCAGAAAAAAAAATGGTAGTCATTCTGTGACTATAACTTCTTTAATTGCTTCCTAAACTTCAGTTGACATTCTTTTATGATTTTTTGGTGTTATTCTAAGGCACTTCCAAAAGAATTCATGTTTTCATATTTCAAATGCAGTGATATGGATATAAACCCGATGCATATAGTAAAAAATCACTCTTCATTACTTCTAAAGCATATTGTTACGATTTTACCCTTTATAAAATCGTTGATTTATTTACCTTTTAAATAAATTGATTTCTTTCTATATTGCAAATAATAAACACTTTTTGAAATTATTGATCGCTCTATTTATTTACAACAGTCACTAAAAATTACAAAAAAACACTTTAATAGCACACTTTAATTACACGATGTATATAGACTAAAAGTTAGCCACACTTTAGTTCTTCACACTCAGCGTTTTACTTTATAAACTGAACTGCTGCGTCACCGAGTACCAGTATTTATATGAGTGGTCAGGTATTCTAGTTATTTCCAGTTTATTACAACGCTAGAATTTTTCAACTGTCGAAATTCATGTTAAGAAATTTCTTGTAACAATATGTTATAATATATCGTATATATTTTGAATATAAAGCATTTATTCAAATTCAAAAAATAGTTCTGGTGAAATTGTTCAATTTTTTTAAAATCATTTTTTATATATTAGTTTAAAATTTCATGAGGATTGGAATTTATGCAGTTTTGCAATTTTTATAAAAGTTTTGAAATATCAAGAAAAACTGATTTTTTTAACCTTTAATTGAAACTAGCTAGCCTGGCATTTGCATTTTTTCAGCCTTTAATATTTATGACGACACAATCTGTGCATTTTTGCATTATGTTTCTTATTAAACACTACACCATTTCCAGTTTTAATTCAGAATTTATCAAAATAATTTTAAAATTTCATATTGCCCAAAAATGTTTTAAAATTGTGCAAAAATTATTTAAAATTGTTCAAAAATATTTTAAAATTGTGTAAAAATGTTTCCAAATTGTACAACCAGTTTTTAAATTATCCAAAAATATTTTAAAATTTATCTAAAAATTCAAAAATGCTTTTTTACTTATGCATAATTATTTATTTGTTAATAAAGAGTATTTGTATATCAATGCTTCTTTAAACTTATTTTTCTGCATTCTTATGAATTATATTTTCATCAAAGCTTAAATATTACAAAGTATATGAATATTTACCACTCATGCATCAGAATATCTAATCATTGTATTATCATTGGTTCCTTAAAGTATGAGTAATGCTAGTAGCTAGTAGCTAATGTTAAACTCATCGATGAAACCATTAGAAAAGAAGTGATGCCTTTGCCACAGTAGTGGTGCTTTTATTGCTTCTTTGGCAGCTTCATTTTTGCTGGGTATACTCAGCTAGACGTACAACCTACACTATGTCATTTCCCAGGTTCTTTTTTAGTGTAGCACCGTGTTATTAGTCGAGTATCGTTTCTAGTTTCCTTCTAAAGAAATAGCAAAAAAATTAATTTTTTGCAATCATAAAAAGCTTTTAAAATACAGCACCCAAAAAAAGAATGAACTAGAATTTCAAAAAATTATCTTATTTGAAGGAAAAATTTACATGAAAACGGCGCCACAGATATTTTTTTACCAAAATTTAATAAAATTTTCCTTAAAATTAAGAAAAAATTTTTAAAAATTTCTAAATTAAAAAAAAATATCTATTAAGAACTAAATTTTTATTAGAAAACAGTAAAATTTCCTCATAATTTGTTCATATATCATCTAAAATTTTACTGTTGGTTAGGAAATGTTTCCTTGATTTTAAGAAAAATTTTATTTTATTTAAGTTTATTAGATAATTTTTTTTTAAAAACTAGGAATTAACTTCCTAAAAGAAAATATTTTTTAACATTAAGTTAAATAGCAAAAAAAAAAAAACAAAATACCACAGTTACATTTCTTGTTTTTATAAAAAGCGGAAAAATGTCATAAGTTTATTTTATGGCATTTTAAGCTTAAATTTTAATTGACATATCGTTGGCCCTAACTCATTTTTTTTAATTGAGTTTTTTAAGTGATTTAATTACATTTTACACCAATACCCCAGCAAAAATGAATCTGCAAAAGAAGCAATAAAAGCATAACTACACTCAAAAAAAAAAAAATGAACTAGAATGTAGAAGAATAAACTTATTTCGAAGAAAAATTGAAATGAAAACGGCGCCAAAGAAATTTTTTACAAATATTTAATAAAATTTTCCTTGAAATTAAGAAACAAATTTTACTTAAAATTTGGTAAAAATTTCTAAGTTTTAGAAAAATTTTACTACTGTGAAGTAAATTTTTATTAGAAAACAGTAAAATTTCCTCCTAATTAGTTCATATATCATCTAAAATTTTACTGTTAGTAAGGAAATGTTTCCTTGATTTTAAGAAAAAATTTTTTTTATTTAAGTTTATTAGATAATTTTTTTTACTAAAAACTAGGACTAAACTCCCTAAAAATAAGAAAATATTTTCTAACATCAAGTTAAATAGCACTTCTTTTAAGTTAAAATTATCCTTTAATTTGATAAAAATTTTCTAATAAATATGAAACTGTATCTATGATGAAGGTAATAAAGGGTGTCCCAAGAAGAACGCAATTTTAAATAAAACACAGATATTTAAAAAAAATCGTGAAACTTTATTATATCGTAAAGTAGACAGAATGAGGTTATGTATGGAACAATATATCGTGCAGATGGCCGCCGCGGCTTTGCTGGCATGCACGCGATCTTTTAATGAAATTTTCAATGACCGTTTTGCATGAGTGCTGCGGTATTTCATTAATGCAGCGTCCAATTTCCTCTTTTAAGGCTTGAGTCGTCGTCGGCTTATTCGCGTAAACCATCGACTTCAAAAAACCCCAAAGAAAAAAATCTAATGGTGTTAAATCGCACGATCTAGGCGGCCAATTCTGATCTCCAAAACGCGAAATAACACGACCGGGAAATGACTGATGCAGCAATTGAATTGTTTCTCTGGCTGTATGACATGTGGCGCCGTCTTGTTGGAACCACATGCCCTCCACTTTCATTTCTTCAATTCTAGGCAAGAAAAAACTGGTTATCATTTCACGATAACGAACACCATTGACTGTTTGCGCTTGACCTGCCTCATTTTCATAAAAAAAGGTCCAATGATTCCTCCAGCCCAAAAACCACAACACACAGTGACACGTTGAGGATGCATTTGCTTCTCGTGAATCACTCGAGGATTTTCCTCACCCCAAATGCGACAATTCTGCCTATTGACGAACCCATCAAGATGAAAATGGGCCTCGTCACTGAAGATGATTTTATCGGCAAAATCAGCATTTTCATGTTATCTCTCCAATACCCAATTAACGAACTTCCTTCGCTGTCCATGGTCAGCTGGCTTCAGTTCCTGAGTCAATTGAACTTTGTATGCAAGAAGATGCAAATCTTTCGTCAAAATTCGCTGCAAAGTGGATTTGGAGACACCAATTTGCTGAGCTCGGTGTCGAATTGAGGTGGATGGAGTTTAAGCGACATCATCACGTACAGCTGCGACATTTTCGGTCGATCGACCTGGTCGCGCCATCGACCTGGTCTTTACATCACTAACAGACCCAGTTTCGGCAAATTTATCCATTAATCTCTTTACAGTTGACTCTTTTGGAGCATTATTGTGACCCCAAATTCATTCGTGTAGCGCTCCATTTTTACTAACCTCGTACCTTCTACTAGCAAACAATAACAATTGTTCAAATGTCAAGCAATGACACTTCGAATGTTGCCAGATTTAAAAATTGCGTTTTTCTTGGGACACCCTTTATATTCTACCAGAAAATAAAAAAGTACTTATATTGAGTTAATTTTTTTCCTTAACTTAGTTCTGAACTTTCTAAAATATGGTTAAGTGTACTAATATTAAGTTAAATAATTTTCTTCAAAATAGAAAAATTTACTACCATTAAGTAAACATTTTCTTCAAATTGAGAAAAATTAACTACAATTCAGTTCATTTTAACTACTGCTAAGTTCATCATTATACAGATATAGTTTATCAGTTTCTAAAATCAAGTAAATATTTATTATTACATAGGAAAAAATTTATTACTTTTTGTTTTTAATTGTCTGAACTAGTTTTTAGAAAACAATTCTTTAAAATTAGAAGGTGGTATACTAAAAAACTGAATTTGGAAATGGCTTTCTAAAATTTAGTTAATTTTACTACTCGCGAACAAAAAATGAACACACATTAAGTTCAAGTACTTTCTCGATTTAAGTTAGACACATTTTTTGAACTATATGGGAGTAAATTATGTCCTAATTTTTTTTTTTAACTAAATTTTATTTTATTACATTTTAGTATGCAAATTTCTTAAAACTAAGATGCTTTTTCTTAAAATTAGTACATTTTTACTTAATTTACTTGTTTTTTTCCTAAAATCAAGAAATATTACTTAGGAAAAACATGAACTATTTCTGAGTACATAAACTATTTAGTTTTTCCTCAAACTTAGAAATTTTTATTCTTTTTAAGAAAATTTTTCTAAGTTTTAATGAAATTTTACTTAAATTGAGGACAATTTATAAACTATTTTGAAGGAAATTTTTGACTACATATTAGTTCATGTCTTTTTTTTTTAGTGTACTATGGCAAAGGCATTACTTCTTTTCTGATGGTTTCATCGATGAATTTAACATTAGCGTGTCATAAGATCGAAGTATTCAAATGTAGCTACTGGCATTACTTATACTATACTCTAAGAAAGCAATGATAATACAATGATTAGGTATTCTGATTCATGAGTGGAAAATGTTCATATACTTTGTAGTATTTAAGCTTTGATCAAAATTTAATTCATAAGAACGCAGAAAAATAAGTTTAAAAAAGCGAACCTTATTCATTGATGTACAATTTCTCTTTATTAAAACAAATAAATAATTCTGCATAAGTAAAAAAGCATTTTTGAAACATTTTTCAAACATTTTAATGAATTTTTAGACAAATTTTAAAATATTTTTGGATAATTTAAAAACTGGTTGTATAATTTGGAAACATTTTTAGACAATTTTAAAATATTTTTGAGCAATATGAAATAATTTTTTACACAATTTTAAAATTATTTTGATAAATTCTGAATTAAAATTGGAAATGGTGTAGTGTTAAATAATAAACAACCCTAAGTCACAAAATGTATGGTAAGGAAATTGTATTTTTTCTAAAATTATTTTAGCAAAGTGTTTTTATGCAATTCAAATTTTATTGATTTAATATAAAATTTATACAAGAAATTTCGCTTTTAAATAATAAACTTTTATGTTAAGTTTGCACTGTATCATACCTGTGAATTTTTCATTACCATTAAAATAGCACAAATGCACAAAAAAAAACTAATTATAACTGATTGAAAAATCATTTGTTTACAAAAAAGTGTATACGATTTGAAAATTATCAAAGTAGCTTTATACAGAAAATTATAAAACTAAATATTAAATTTACAAATGTTAACCGGCATAAATAAATATTAACATAAATATTAACACATAAAATGGCGGTTGATAATGCTAATGGTTTCTTTTAATTGATGCATTAGTAATGGTTATGAAAATCAAAAACATTGGCATTGATCAATGAAATCAGATCCTTAAATCATTACCATTAATTCAAACAATGGTAATGGAATTTATTTCTTTTCTACAAATGTCTCCAAGACGTCTTGGATCGACCTGCCAGTCAAGGTACTGCGAAAAATGTACTTTAGAAATTGCTCATTATTTGACGAATGTACAAGAAAAGAAATTTTTAATGCGTTTTGGGAGATGTCGTGGGAACAAAAGCAATTCTACGTTGTTAACCTTGTAAGCTTTGCAGAGCGGAAAGAAATTTCATCCGAAAGCTCTAGACGAACACAGTCAATTGCATATTTTTTAAACAAAAATTCGATCCGAAGAAGATGTTCCTTTCAACTTTAGGACTGAAGGAAAAAATGGTGCTAAATTGGATCAAAATATGAGAAAAGTAAAAGTTTTCGCATACAGATGAAACGGTGTTTAATAGGTGTTCAACGCTATCGGCAAAGACGTAATTTTCTTCAAGTTTGGTTATCCAGATTACCAAAAATAGAATCCCATTATTGCAGACGAGATTCAAAAAATTATACTTTGAAACAAGATTTTTTTTATACAAAGATATTTATAATTTGTACCTAGCTGAGTGTAAAACAAATAAGGAAAACCAAGATATGATTTTGTCTTATTCAGTTTTTGTGAAACAATAAAAAAGTTAAACTATTCCATGTACAAACCAAAAAAAGATGAATGTGATGTTTGTGTTTCATTTAAAAAACAAAAATGTTTCAAATATCTGCTACGAGAAGCATAGTGAAGAAATCGGAAAAATGCGGGAAGAAAAACCTGCAAACAGGGTTATGTGCGGTATTCTGTATGGATATGCAAGCATTAAAATTGGTGCCCCAACTGAATGCAAGTGCCGCGTACTTCAAGATAAAGTTACAAATTCACAATTTTATAATTTGCAATCTTCTCACTCACCAATCGGACAATTATGAATTATGGGGTGAAACAGCAGGAAATCTCACAGCTTCAGTTTTCACAACGTGCATTATAAAGCACTTGAAATTTTTTTTGAACGTAGTCCAGAAACTCACCACATCATCATATATTCAGACGGCTGCTGTTATCAAAATCGCAATGTCACATTATCCAATGCCATGCTTAACTTGAGTGAGGAACGAAAGGTTACTATTGAGCAAAAGTTCTTAGTGGTTGGACAAACACAAATGGAGTGCGATGCAACCCATTCTCTTATTGAGAGAAAAACAAAAAACAAACAAATGAATTTGCCATTGCATATTGTGCAACTTATCAGAGAACTGCAAAATCAACTTTTTTCTTGATTTAATCATACACAAAAATTCTTGTTCACATTTAATAATTCAATAAAATTCACTGTAGAATAAAATCAGCATCATGTTGCTGAACGCGTAATTCGGAACAGCTTGAATCATATGTCGATTATATTTACTGCAAATTTAATCACTCAACAAAAAGTCAGCGTTTAATAAATCAGAAAAAACAACAAACAACGCGTATGAGTGTATTCATAATTAAAACAAAATAGAAACACATTTCATAAATGATATTGCTTACATTAGGGTGGGACTTAAATCCGCTTTATTAGAATTTTTATTAGTAATAAAAATATTCTTCTTTGTGAAATATACAAATTTTTTTTGAAAAAAAATTTAGGTCGATATCTCAGGCTTGCCTAATCCGGAAAAATTTAAATATTGTCTAAATTTTTTTTTCATCTATTTTGATTGGAAAATTAGGCAATATTTAACTTTAACCGGATTGGGCGAGCCTGAGATGTCGACCTAAATTAAAAACAAAAAAAATATTTACAAAGAACAATATTTTTGGTATTCCTAATAAAAATTCTAAAAATAACGTATTTTAGACCCACCCTAATATGTTTTTTTTACAAAACCACCCCCTTTTTATAGATAAGAAACTTTTTTGTTTTAATTATGATTACACTCATACACGTTGTTTGTTGTTTTTTCTGATTTATTCTACATCAAAATAATTATTGTTGGCTCGAATGAACAGAATAAAACAATGGTTTAACAACGACTGATGATTATAAACCTGTGACAAAACAATTTGCACATCGTTTGATTGATTTAAAATCATCAACGAATATGTGTGTTGGAGTATATTCAGCGTTTGAACGCAAACACAATTTATTCTTGTGTTGATTGCGTATGAACGTTTTGAAATCAGCAAATGCAGTTCTCTGCAACTTATTAAAGAGGCAAGAAAATACCCATCACGTCTAGAGGCACGCCAATTGGATTACACCTTTTTTTAGATTTCGATAATGTTTCGAAACGATATTTTTCGATTCGTCCAGGTATACACTTTTTATACAATACTTCTTTTAATTAAATTTGAATTTCAATTACAATTTGATTTTCAGGGAGAAAAGTTGGTGATGATAACGTAAACAAATATATAAGGGCGAATTATGAACTTTTTCTACATAGAGCTAAGACTTGTACTGACCGTTTCATTCCAGGACGCAATTTATAAAGAAAAATTGGCAACTTCAAAAAAGAAATGGGAACATTTGCAAGATTTGAAGAAGTTTCTTCCTATAGATTGCCATAATTTTTATGATACTTTGCCATACAAAATATGAACGGGATTTATATTTATGCGCAAATTTCATATATTTTGAATAATGATTTTATTTTTAGTTTGTTTAAACGAAAAATTTTGTAATTTCATAATTTGTGTTGAACGTTATGCAAAAAGCCCTAATTTACATTTACGCACAGAAATTGGACTACAAAAAGCCCTATCTCACTCTTTTTATATCAAATATGAACAAATAAATAAAATAATCTAAACACCAAATTCATGTTTGATTTTCATTAAAACCTGCATTAAAAAAAAAATATTGATTATTACAATTCCTAATTTGTTTTTATATTCCCCTGTAAAGTTAGAATTTAATGAGTTAGGGCCTTTCTACATGAGACCAACGATAATGTCAACTGAAAATTTTGCTGTTATTACTGGAAATTTTGCTAATTTGAGCCCAGCGGTATTTTTTGCTAATCTTAGCAATACATGTCTGCTAGCGTGTAGTACAATGAACTTAGTAGAAAAAAACTAGTAGCCGCTACTAAATTTTAGTAAACTTTTTGTAAAGTGGAATTTAAAATTGGTTTGCTAAAATCAGCAAACTAAATATTAAAATATTAAAACTACTAAATATTATTAATATTAGTACAATCAAAATATAATATAATATATAAAAAATTAATTAAGTTTTATTTATAAGAAATTACATTTCTTTCAGTATCCACTTTTTCAAAATTTTAGCAAATCGGTTTTCATAAATTTGTAAAATGATTTCTGAAGTTAGCAACAAAAATTTGTAAATATTCTGTAATAGTTCTGTAATTTGTAATGTAAACAGCAAAAAAATTTACTATTTAATAATTTTTTGCTAAAAATCAGTACGAAAATAGTAAAGTGAGATTGCAAACCATTTACAAATTTTTCTACTAACTTTTTTTCTGAGTGTATATTTAATCAGGACCAAGTTAATATCGTTAATTCAGCCATAATATTTTCTCAAATTTTCGAATATATAATTATGATATATGTATATGTTGTAAGTCCCGAAGATACAATTATATATACAGTGTGGGTCAAATAATTTTGAACAAAAATCATAATCCCACCGTTTTTGAGATAGCAAAAAATTAAGGTAGTAAACTCGTTTTGAAAATTTATGTCCAGTAAAAAGAGTGACACGTGTATTTAATAAAAACAATAAATAATTTCATTTATTTACATATTGCAAATATTGAAATAAGAAAACAATAACCATAGTAAGAAAATTCAAGTGACAAAACATACTGAACAAGACTGGTTTTGAACAGAACAGAAAGAAAAGAAGTTCCGTTAAATTTTTTTAAAAATTATATCAATTGATATTTAGCCTCATTTAAATTTAAAACATATGTCAAAAATATTTACATTTAAATAAGTGCATCAATCAAGACGTGCTGCTGAGGTAAGTTCTGGTTTTCAAATATTAGCACTCTTTTTTGATTTCAAGTATTTTTAGATTTTTTAACTAATATGGCTTGGGCAAAACATAGCATTGACGTAAAAAATGGTGTATTAAAAGAGTTCCAATCTGGAAAGCGTCATAAAGACATATGCAGAAAGTTTTCGCTGCCAAAATCTACAGTAATTATATCATAAATAAGTTTAAAAATACAAAAACTGTTGCCACAATACACTCTGGAGGACGACCAAAATGTACTTCAATCAAGGATGATGCACGGATAGTTCGAGAATTTAAAAAAACCCGTATAAATCAGCTGTTAGTGTTGTGGAGTCTTTAAATTTAACAGTCAGCCTCCGAACAGTTCAGAGAAGAGCTGTTGAAGCTTGGTTAAAGAGCTATAGAGCGGCGAAGGGGTTGCTTTTCTGGTAAAATTTTAGGACCCTTACACAAAATTGATGGCATAATGGACAAGTTTATGTACAAGGACGTATTACAAAATATAATGTTACCTCATGCCAAAGAGAAAATGCAGAGTGCATGGATGTTCCAACAAGACACGTCAAAGTTGGTCCAGAATTGGTTAGAGGAGGAAGTGGTCAATGTCATGAAGTGGCCTGCACAGTCCCCGGATCTGAACCCCATTGAAAGCTTATGGGAAATTGTCAATAAAAAGATCAATCGGGAAGCAGTGCGGCATGATCCAAATCTGCTATTCGAAGCTATTTAAGACGCATGATCATCAGTTTCAATGACGATTGTAGAGAAGCTAGTCAACTCTATGCATAAATGATGTGCAGAAGTAATTTAAAATAAAGGTTATTCTATTTAGAAAATATTGAAGTATTTAATTTTGTTCAAAATGTTTTGTCACGTGAAGTTCACCAGTTTTGTTGGTATTTAAGTTTTAAAGTGTAAACATCTGAAATAAAAATAAGTTTTTGTTAAAAATTGGAATCAGCATTTTTACTGCAGTGGAATTTTTATAGCTATTATTGGTAAAATTTTTATTAACTGACGACATGTCGAAATGTGATTTTTGTTCAAAATGATTTGACCGACACTGTATATAACACTACAATTATACGAAAAACAAGTAAGAGCGGCTAAATTCGGCTATGCCGAATCTTATATACCCTTCACCATGGTTGGGAAAAAACTGAAGTTTATATATGGACATATATGGAATGGACAGATTTATATACGGACGCCTTTAAGAGGAAATTAACCATTTAGTTTGGTGATAAAACTTGGACTCGGGAAGATTTATGGTTCCAGAAAAAAGGTATTTAAAAAAAATTATGTGTTGGGCATAACTTTTTTGTATCTGAACCGATATTTCCGAGTTTTTCAGCAAATATGTTATACTAAAGATTTTATAAAAGGTGAAGAGGTGAAAGAAAAGAATTTCAACAAATCGTTAAAAGATATCACTAGAACTGCATTTGTTTTATTTCTACAAAAACGTTTGATTTAGCTGGCAAATTTGCATTTGGTATTTTATTTCGCTTTTTTATTTAAAATATTTTTAATTTCTTTAGCTTAATTTTAAAAATTTGAAGGAAAATAGTTTGTATTTTTTTTTATAAATTATTATAAGTTATGACCTAAAATAGTTGCACTCAAAGGGAAATTATGTATAAAATTTTCTTAATATATGAGAAATAAAATGGTTTATATATGTTTTTATAAATTCTTTTAAATCGGAGCAAAAAATAGAAATAAAACCGTTTGCATTTTGTTTGTATCAGAGGTTTTTATAAAAATTTTGATGTTTTTAGCCTATTTATGGATTATTTAATTATTAATATAAAATTTTATATAAATTAATTATTAAATGTTAAAAAAAAACAAAAATAAACAAAAACAAAGTCTTAAAGAAAAAAATAAAAAAAACATACAAAAAAAAAAGTGAATTGACCGGGATTCGAACCCGCGGCCTCAGAGAAAAAAAGTATTTGTGACATAGCGTCTAGACAACTAAACTATTAAAGCTCACACAAAATCATCGTACATATATAAAAGTCTTCGTTCATTAGAGATTTCTTTAATTTTTATTTAAATGACAAATCTTTGTATGTGTGTTGTTTGTGTATAAAAGGTGGAGATGAAAGAAAAGAATTTTAACACATGGATGTGTTTGTTATGCTTAAAATTCTATATACATATTAAACAAAGGGATTTTACGGAAAAAATTAGAGGTAGTCCTGGTTTTTTGCTAATATCTCAGCCATTTATAAACCGATCTGTCTGATTTTTAATAGCAAACATAAATGGATCACATGTAACAGAAATAAAAAAAAATCATCATGTCTGGGTTCTTCGGAAAACCCATTTCAACACACAGACGGACAGACAGACAGACGGGCATCGTTAAATCAACTTTGCTCTTCATTAGGACCCAGAATATATATACTTTATAGGGTCTAAGATCAATATTGTAGAAATTACAAACAAAATGACAAACTTATATATACCCTTCCACCTGTGGTGAAGGGTATAAAAATGTATAGTAAAGCATGCCATTATGTATAGCAGACCGAGTTCAAATTCTGGCAAAGGCATAGTTTTTTTAGAATTTTAAATATTATTTTAATTTATTTTAGTTTTTTATATTTTGTTATACGTTTTTTAATAAACTGGTTTCCGTGTATATTTTATTGTTGGATCTAATCTGATACAATTCGATCTGACATTTTTCGGATAAATTTTGATATTACTTTATCCCTAAATATATTGCTGGATATAATTTGATCTGCCATTTTTCGGATCAACTAAGATGTTAAGGAATATAAAATTGGATATGAATAAATATTGTGGCAGATTAATTTTATTTACTCGAGTATGTAGAGAAAACAGTTCATCGCGACAACCGAATTTCTTTCCAACTGAATATATTGGTTGCAGCAACCGAATTTCTTAGTTGTCCCAACCAAATGTTTTCCTGATACAATTGAAATATTTGGTTTTAACCAAAATTCTATTGTATAACCGATTTTCTGTTGTACTAACCGAATTTCTGTTACCACAAACAAATATATCGGTGGCCCCAATCAAACCATTCGGTTGGCAAAAAATTTGGTTGTCACAATGAATCTGTTTTCGCTGTGTACTGTAAATAGCCCATACACAAAATATATTTTTAAACTGAGCTCGCTCTGTAGAACCACAAAATGTTAGAAAAAAGAAATCGTTAAAAAAAGGAGCATATAAACAATTTATATATATATATTTTTGTTAACAATTATTTAATTATGTTGAAGGGTGCCGCAAATTTAATTTTTGGTGAGTTTTTAAGGAATTTCCATTAAGTTACTAACATATTTTAGTGACATATTTCACATCACACTTTTACGTCATAACATATTTAAGCGGAAAACTTATCTTCTCACTTTAACATCAAAACATATTTAACTAGCATATTTATTTAAACAGACTTTATAATTTTAACCTATTTAACATTTATACACCTAGTACCTTCATAAGTTTTGGTACACGGGTTTTTTCCCGAAAAAATTAATACTGCCAACGATTACTGTTTTCTTTTTTTTTTTGGATTTTTATTTATTGAAACTTACGAAAAAATTATTATTAAAATATAACCGCCATTTGCCTTCAAGCATGACTTAGCAATTGTCTATCGCAGTACCCACCACCACATTTATAGGAAAATTGTGCGAAAATTGTAAGTATTCCAATGTTAGGTGGAGAGTAGTACAAACCATGTCCTCTTAAACCAATTACAAATTATAACCCAAGGGATTCAGATCTGGGCTACTACAATAAGGTTTGGTAAATTGTTTGCTAGTTTCCCTACACTGGAAGTTTGGACTATGATTGACAAATTTTCGTTCGTAATCCCCAGAAGAATACATGTATAAACCGCAGAATTGTGGTGTTTTCGAATTCCTTATTATGTTCATAGATTATGTTTGCCAAATATAGTTTTAATGGGTGGTCGGCCTTTGGACGGACATAATGATTCCCAATACCGGATTCCTAAATAAAATGCTTTGTGTAGCCGATCTTCGGCAGGGCTTAAGAGTTTTCTCTTTTCCGAGTATATTCAACTCCGGGGATTTTTCCATTGTTGAGATTATGACCAAACATTTTTTGGACATTATACCAAAAATAGATATTGGCATAATGTCCTATGGGCTGGGGCAGAAACCACGGTTCGTTTTTGAGCAATGTGCCGTTAAGAGGCTACGATTTTCTACAAAAATTTGGATTGGTATACTATTGCTGAAGTTTTGACTCTATTTCGCAAAATTGGAGTTTGGTGATCCCCATCGTAGGCGACTCTCCACCTTATTATCACAGATGAGGGATTCTAACGTCTTTGAACTACTTCCAATGCTTGCCGAGGGGACTAACCATAGTGGAAATTTTCTCATCAGGAAACAGAGTTTGTCTGTGAGCATTATATGTAAGCGTCTTAGCTTTAGATTTTTGATTGCGTTTCCGCAGTTTGATATGTGTTTTGTAATCCTGAAGTCTTCATCCATCTTTAATGATGCGGGAAATTAATATTGACCCTAAATCCATTTCCCGCGTTAATATTTGTTGCCCAAAAAGAGAAAGTACATAAGCGGACGGTCAGATAAATTACGTGTAATTCCTTGCCATAGCATTGTTTGAAAAATGTTGCCCGTTGACAAGATGGCTACAAAAAATGTTAACGCGTAAATCAAGTGTAAATTCACTTGTCACTTTCAGTTGTTAATTCAGTGATTTTCTGACAGCGGTGGCAGAAGTTTGTTTTAAGATAGTAGCTTTAATTAACCACATAAGGCCCTAATGGCTCGGTTATGTAAATGAAGATTTAATAAAAAAAAAAAAAAAATTGTGTACCAGAACTTATGAAAGTACTAGGTACAAATAAGATATTTTTTGCAAACACTTTAAACCTCTTTTGCACAAAAAAAGTCAATTCTATATTTATACCTACATAGTGATTATGCAATTAACTATTAGAATTTACTATAAAAGCCCGGCCCGAAAAGAGAAAGTACATCAGTTGTTTCTAGACTAAATAGTAAGATGAAATTCTTAATTGTATTTGCTTTGGCTTTGGCCACCGCTTCAGCTGGCAGCGTTGTTGTGCCCAATTTGAAACTCCAAGGACGTATAACTAATGGCAACAATGCCTATGATGGTCAATTCCCCTACCAAGTTGGCCTATCCTTGACGAGTGGCGATGGCACCACTTCATGGTGTGGTGGTTCTTTGATCAATCACGAATGGGTCTTGACTGCTGCTCACTGTACTGAGGGTATCGAGTCCGTTATTGTCATCTTGGGTTCTAGCGTTCGTATTTCCGCGGAAGTTTCCCACGCCGTTGACAGGCGCGACATCATCATCCATTCCGGCTTTAACAGAAAAACTCTAATTAACGATATTTCCTTAATCAAGATTCCATATGTTTCTTACTCCGCCAATATCCAACCCGTTCGACTTCCTGCTATTGCCAACTCTTACTCTACTAGCTCTGGTGAATACGCTATTGCTTCCGGCTGGGGCCGTACCTCCGACTATGCTAGCGGTGTTACCGACTACTTGCAATGGGCCCGTATGCAGATCCTTCCCAACTCAGTCTGTGCTGGCACTTTCGGTAGCTCCACAATTAGACCCTCCAACATTTGTGTCGCTACTACCGGTGGTGTTTCCATCTGCCACGGTGATTCTGGTGGTCCATTGGTTTTGGAATCCTCTAAGGTTCAAGTTGGTTTGAGTTCTTTCGTTGCCACCGATGGTTGCGCTTTGGGTATCCCCGCTGCCTTCACCCGTGTGACCAGCTACTTGGGATGGATCAAATCTTACACTGGTGTCTCTTATTAGTAAACTAAATTAATTATTTTTTAAATAAACAATATGAATATTTTATATTAAAAATATTGAATTATTATTTAAATATTCACCCTCTAATGCACTAGGCTGCATCCATACAGTGTTAACTTTTAACTAAATAAGGTGGCACTGACAGCGATCCGCCATTAGGTGAACAAGGAAAATGTTGGCATTATCAAACAAAATTATCGACAATGCCAAATATTTTGTCGGTAGCGTTTTAACATTAATTTTCATCTGATTTTGGGTGTGTGTGTCTTTTTAGTGTTGGAATGCTTAATTATAACAAAACAGCAGTCACCGTTACTGTTATAAGTTATAACTGATATATGGATTATACGTTTATTTAAAAATGTTCTTAGAATAAAAGGTGGGGAGAAAAACTTTAATCTTAACACAAAATTGATCAATTTCTAACACTTTATTGTCACTTTATTGCTCAGAACTCACAACATTTAAAGAATTAAGGGATTTTGTTTGAAGAGTTATTGCATTATGTTTGAAAAATTAAATTCTTTTATGATAAAATTTAATTTTTTGTTAAGCTTAAATCACTACCTAGGGATAAAATACTAAAGGTTTTTGCAACAAATATCTATGTTACCGAAAACTGGTCCGAACTTATATTCTTATGAAATTTAAATTGATGTTACTGTGTTCCAAAGTTTTATTTGATTCGATTTCAACTTTTTTGCAGTAAATGATCAAGAAAACATTCATAAATAATTCCCTCAAATTTTTGACGAACTAAAAGAAGTTGCGCAAAAATAATTATGAAATTTTCACTTTCACGTTAATCCAGAACATGACGGTTAATGATTAATTTCAACATCATGGAGATGGATTTATTATATTTGCAATTTTTGTTTGTCATTCCGTGTATAATTTCTACAATATTGATCTTAGACCCTATAAAGTATATATATTCTGGGTCCTTATGAAGAGCGAAGTTGATTTAACGATGTCCGTCTGTGTGTTGAAATGGGTTTACCGAAGACCCCAGATATAATGAGGACTTGATTGTTATATATTTCTGTTAAATGTGATCCATTTCTGCTTGCTATTAAAAATCAGCCAGATCTTTTGATAAATGGCTGAGATATTAGCAAAAAACCAAAGCTACCTCTAATTTTTCCGTAAAATCCCTTTGTTTTTATATGTATGTTAAATATTATATATATATATGTCCTTTATTTATTTAAATACAATAATATAACATAATATACTTAAATAAAAAGTTCACGGAGAACATAGAACGACAACGAATTCTCTCCATCTACTTCTGTCTCTGGCAAGCAGTTTAATGTCGTTCCAGGTTCTTCGAGCTGTTTCATGTTCGTTTCTTATGCACCGGATCCATGTATTACGTGGTCTGCCTGGTCTTCGTTGACCTTGAGGGTTGCACTCTAGTGCAGCCCTAGCAATATCACTAGTTGGTCGCCTGAGAATATGGCCGATCCATGTCCATTTACGTCTTCGAATGTCAAATTCGATTGAGCAACAATCTGCCTTATTCCAAAGATCTTCATTGGATAACCAATTAGGCCAATATACGTAATATCTGTCTCAGACACCGATTTACGAACGATTGTATTTTCTTCATGGTCAGTTTTGTAAGGCTCCATGTAGTGCATCCATATAGCAGCACAGATTTAACGCTACAGTTGAATATACGTAATTTCGTTCTCTGGGAGATGTTGTTAGCGCGCCAAATTTTATACAATTTGAGGAACGCAACACGGGCCTTGTTGATACGATCGCCAATATCGGCTGCAGAACCACCGTCTTTCGCAAAGATTCTACATCTTCAATTACGGTACCACCAACAATAAGTGGTGACGAAAAATTAGTACCAATACGCATCAGTTTTGTTTTTCTGAAGTTAATTCTCAATATATGTATGAAAATGTATTTTTAGTTTGACTCGAGATCATAGGAAAAGTTTTTTCAAATGAAAAAATTTTTTTCCTTATTTTTATACCCTTCACCATAGGTGGAAGGGTATATATAAGTTTGTCATTCCGTTTGTAATTTCTACAATATTGATCTTAGACCCTATAAAGTATATATATTCTGGGTCCATATGAAGAGCGAAGTTGATTTAACGATGTCCGTCTGTCCGTCTGTCCGTCTGTCCGTCTGTCCGTCTGTGTGTTGAAATGGGTTTTCCGAAGAACCCAGACATGATGAGGACTTGATTCTTTTTTATTTCTGTTACATGTGATCCATTTCTGTTTGCTATTAAAAATCAGACAGATCGGTTAATAAATGGCTGAGATATTAGCAAAAAACCAGGACTACCTCTAATTTTTCCAGTAAAATCCCTTTGTTTAATAAGAGTGTGAAGAAAATACGTAGGTTAAATACGTTTCACAACTATTGTGAATGATATAAATAAAAAATAAATAGTAGTGTCGCCAACTTTTTTTTGCCTAGAAAATGCCAAATTTGACAAGAAAAGCGCTGAAACATATGGAAAAATATAAATTTGAGATTTTATATGACTATTATTTTGGATTAAAATTTTTGGACATTTAAGAAAAAATAAATGGGGATACCGCTTGTTTGTGGAGAGCTATGAGGTAGTAGATTCCAACGATGTATTCATCTCCTTCAGAATACCATGGTGAAGGGTATATAAGATTCGGCATAGCCGAATTTAGCCGCTCTTACTTGTTTTATTTTTTTTTATTTTAGTAAACATGGAGAATACACAGAAAAAGTTATTAGACACCAGCCGAATGGAATGCATTTTCTGGTCAGCTACGACTTTCATCAACATTCTTTGTGCCGAAATACCAATTGTAAATATCTCTATTTAACTCACAAATCAACGGAAAAAGCTATTTTGTGCTAACATACAGTTGATTTTTATTGTTGAGTACAGATGAAATTTACTAACTATTTTTGTGTTATTTATATTCTCCTTTGTTTACCGTATGTCCAAATTAGCTATTAGCTAATACTAAAGACATGTGTTTTTTTTAAATTGTTTTTACATATGTTTAAACAATTGTTTTAACCGTGCCAAGTTATATTTTAATATTGTTTATATTTTATAGTTGATCTTTTTAATACTTATATGTATGAAAATGTATTTTTAGTTTGACTCGAGATCATAGGAAAAGTTTTTTCAAATGAAAACATTTTTTTTTCCTTATTTTTTTTTTTTTTAATTTTAGTAAACATGGAGAATACACAGGAAAAGTTATTAGACACCAGCCGAATGGAATGCATTTTCTGGTCAGCTACGACTTTCATCAAAATTCTTTGTGCCGAAATACCAATTGTAAATATCTCTATTTAACTCACAAATCAATTAATTCTCAATCCTACACTGTTAGCATTTTCGGAGAGTCTATTTATCTTCTTTTCAATGTCTACAAAACGGTGAGACATTAGACATATGTCACCAGCGTAGTCTATGTCATTTAGGTACTCCATCATGTTCTACCGAATGCCGATTGGGGCCTCACTATTCGTTTTTTCCATTATACAGTCCAATAGTTGGATGAATAATGTGGGGGAGAGGATACAGCCTTGTCTTACGCCTGTAATATTTGTGTAAGGTTGACTCTCCTTACCGTTGAAACGGACCTTACATTCCGCGTCTCTGTACAATCACGTATAAGGGCGACGATTTTTTCCGATATTCCTTTACCAATTAATGCAGACCCCATAGAGCTTCGGGGTACTGTATCGAAAGCACGTTCAAAATTTACGAAAAGCAGGTACATGGGTGTGTTATACTCCGCCGATTGTTCAATAATTATGCGTAGAGTATTGACGTGGTCTACACATGATCGTCCAGCCCTAAAACCAGCTTGTTCGTTACGCACAACTTGTTCTACCACTGGTGAGATTCGCTGTAGTATTAAAGTTGCCATCACTTTCCCTATTGCGTTAAGCACGGTAATGCCACGCCAGTTTTTACACTGAGTTGGGTCACCCTTTTTAGGGATTGTGACTACGACACCCTCTTTCCAATCTGCAGGAATTTGACCATTGAGCCATGCACTTCTTATCAGTAGGGTGAGAACTTCCACCAATGTATCAGAACCATACTTTAAATGCTCTGCGGGCAAGTTGTCGGGACCAGACGATTTGCAAGTTTTTAGCTTGTTCAGTGCCGCCGTAACTTCAAAAGAAGTCGGAGGATGGGTTGAAATATCTCTTCTCGGATTGCGGAGTATAGAAAGCGACACAGCCTCAACGGGATCGTTATTGTCTACAGTTAATGTGTGTGATGAGAAGTGTTCGCGCCACCGTTCTAATTGTTGCTCAGTTCTTGTTAGATCTGATCCATCATTTGCTTTTAACGACATAGTACATCGGATGTTGTTGCCGCTCATCTGTTTTATAGCAGAGTAAACTCCGCGTAGATTGCCTGTGTTTGATGCTATTTCAGCTTGTTCCGCTATATCGTTAAAATATTTTTCACAGTCAGCCCGTACCATATAATTCACCTTTCGCGCAGACTGACGGTATGCTGACTTTGCTTGTTCTTTTCCAGCAGTTGTTTTGGCTTGCATCCGTGCTTTGCGAAGACGCTTGCGATTTTCACTTTCATCCCAGGATTCAGAGCTGATCCACGGTTTAATTTTATTTTGTTTCAATCCGAGAGTTGATTTTGCGGTATCCTTGCAGGCTAAAACTACATCTGACCACGTATGTTGGTCGTTCTGTACCAGACTGGACCTTAGGTTCTAGTTATATACAACGTCGGCACCTTGTCTAGCTTTTACATCCATAAGGGATCCTAAGATGTTTGACCGTCTGGCGATTCCCAAGTATATTTATGTATGTTCTTATGTGGGAATTTGGTTCCGCCAATAAAAAGTCGGTTACGGGCGCAGAAATCAACTAATCTATCCCCATTGTTATTTCGTAAGGATCCCAGGCCGTGCTTGCCCATTACAGCTGTTAAATAGTACGCATAACAAACACATCAATTTCTTTTCTTTTACCTCTTCACCTTTTTTACACAAACAACAAACACATACAAAGATTTGTCATTTAAATAAAAACCAAACAAATCCCTATTGAACGAAAACTGTTCATTTAACTCTATGAACGATGATTCCATATGGCCTTCATAGCTGAGTTGTCTAAACGATATGTCACAAATACTTTTTTTCTCTAAGAACGCGAGTTCGAATCCTACTCAAGACACAATTAAACTTTTTTTTGTACATTTTTTATTTTATATTTTTTTTAACATTACATAATTAATTTAAATAAAATTTTATATTAATAATTAAATAATCCATAAATAGGCTAAAAACATCAAGATTTGTATAAAAACCCTCTGATACAAACAAAATACAAACGGTTTTATTTCTATTTTTTGCTCCGATTTAAAAGAATTTATAAACAGATTTTAAAACCATTTTTTTCTCATATATTAAGAAAATTTTATACATAATTTCCCTTTGAGTGCAACTATTTCAGGTCATAAATTATAATAATTTATAATAAAAAATTATAAACTATTTTCCTTCAAATTTTTAAAATTAACTAAATAAATTAAAAATATTTTGTTATAAAAAAGCGATATAAAATCCCAAATGCAAGTTTGCCAGCTAAATCAAACTTTTTTGTAGAAATAAAACACATGCAGTTTTCGTGATTTCTTTTAATGATTTGCTGAATTTCTTTTCTTTTACCTCTTCACCTTTTTTACACAAACAACAAACACATACAAAGATTTGTCATTTAAATAAAAACCAAACAAATCCCTATTGAACGAAAACTGTTCATTTAACTCTATAAACGATGATTCCATATGGCCTTCGTAGCTGAGTTGTCGCAAATACTTTTTTTCTCTAAGAACGCGAGTTCGAATCCTACTCAAGACACAATTCAACTTTTTTTTTATTTTCTTAAGACTTTTTTCATTTTTTGTTTTTTTTAACATTAAATAATTAATTTAAATAAAATTTTATATTAGTAATTAAATAATCCATAAATAGGCTAAAAACATCAAAATTTGTATAAAAACTCTCTGATACAAACGGTTTTATTTCTATTTTTTGCTCCGATTTAAAAGAATTTATAAAAAGATTTTTAAACCATTTTATTTCTCACATATTAAGAAAATTTTATACATAATTCCCCTTTGAAAGCAACTATTTTAGGTCATAACTTATAATAATTTATAAAAAAAAAAATTTATAAACTATTTTCCTTTAAATTTTTAAAATTAAGCTAAAGAAGTTAAAAATATTTTTTAATAAAAAAGCGAAATAAAATCCCAAATGCAAATTTGCTAGCAAAATCAAACGTATTTGTAGTGATTTCTTTTAACGATTTGTAAAAAAATATTTTTTTGGTCGAAAAAAGCTTATTTTAAAACTAAAAAGATTTTTGGAAAAAATATGACAACACTCATTGGCATTATGATCGTGATCGTGATTGTTGTTGTTTTTATTTTATATGTTGAACTTTTTGTCTTTCACCTCCTCACCTTTTACCCACAAACAACAAATCCATACAAAGGTTTGTCATTTAAATAAAACCCAAACAAATCTGTTTTAAACGAAAACTCTTTATTTACTTCTATTAACGACGTTTGCTTATGTCCTTCAATGGCTCAGTGGTCTAAGCGCTTTGTCACAAATACTTTTTTTCTTTTAGTCGGGCGATCAAGCCCCGTTTATTCAACTATTTTTATTTTTTTTTAACAAAACAAATGCGTCAAGCACTGTTGGCTTAACGATTTAGGTCAGCTTTTCTGTATAATTGGAGAACGGAAAGAGGAAAAGTTTCCAAATAAGGTGCAAGCATCTTGGTTATCAATACACAACATCTGACCAAATGTGGGCAGGATCCTTGAATTGGGCGTGGCACAAAATAGATTAATTTGTATCTTAAGAACGGTAATACCGTAATTAAATACTCCATAAATCTTTAGTAGAACATATTTGCTGAAAGTAGTTATGACCAAAACATACATTTTTTTAAATACCTATTTTCGGGAACCATAAATCTTTCAGAGTCCAAATTTTATCACTAAACTAAATGGTAAATTTCCACTTAAAGATGTCCATTCCATATATGTCCATATATAAACTTCACTATTTTCCCAATCATGGTGAAGGGTATATAAGATTCGGCATAGCCGAATTTAGCCGTACTTACTTGTTTAAATTTCGTTTACTGCTAATTTTGTTTTGTAAATTGTGCGAAATATTGACTTTGATTCCTTCTCGTTTGTATTACAAACGAGAAATGTTAATCTAGTAAAAAGTGTGTTGTAAATATAATCGAGCACAACAAGTTTAACAGTTAACCCAACATTTAATCTGGGCAATTTTGCGTAAATGTCTCCCAAAGTTAGATGAAACGTCTTCCAAAGGTCAGATGAAAATTAATATTAAAACGATACCGAAAAAATATTTTGCATTTTCGATAATTTTGTTTGCTAATACCGACATTTTCCTTGTTCTCCTAATGGCGGAAATAATAATAAAATATTTTTAATATTAAATGTTATTTAATCAATAATTAAGTTTTTTAATAAGAGACACCAGTGTGAGATTTGATCCAATCTAAGTAGCTGGTCAAACGGGTGAAGGCAGCGGGGAAACCTAAAGCGCAACCCTTTGCGGCAACGAAAGAACTCAAACCAACTTGAACCTTAGTAAATTCCAAAACCAATGGTCCACCAGAATCACCGTTGCAGATGGAAACACCACCGGGAGTAGAAACACAAATGGAGCTACCGAATGTGCCAGCACAGACTGAGTTGGGGAGGACTTGCATACGACCCCATTGCAAGTAGTTGGTAACAGCGCCATAGTCGGAGATACGGCCCCAGCCGGAAGCAATAAAGTATTTTTCAGTGTTAGTAGAGTAAGTTTTAGCAACAGCGCGAATTTTAACGGGTTGGATATTGGCGGATAAGAAACATATGGAATATTGATTAAGGAAATATCGTCAATTAAATTTTGATATTACTTTATCCCTAAATATATTGCTCGATATAATTTGATCTGCCATTTTTCGGATCAACTAAGATGTTAAGGAATATAAAATTGGATATGATTTTATTTTGGCAGATTAATTTTATTTTCTCGGTTATGTAGAGAAAACAGTTCATCTTTCCAACTGAATATATTGGTTGCAGCAACCGAATTGCTTAGTTGTCCCAACCAAATGTTTTCCTGATACAATTGAAATATTTGGTTTTAACCCAAATTCTATTGTATAACCGAATTTCTGTTGTACTAACCGAATTTCTGTTACCACAAACAAATATATCGGTGGCCCCAATCAAACCATTCGGTTGGCAAAAAATTTGGTTGTCACAATGAATCTGTTTTCGCTGTGTACTGTAAATAGCCCATACACAAAATATATTTTTAAACTGAGCTCGCACTGTAGAACCACAAAATGTTAGAAAAAAGAAATCGTTAAAAAAAGGAGCATATAAACAATTATTTAATAATGTTGAAGGGTGCCGCAAATTTAATTTTTGGTTTGTTTTTAAGGAATTTCCATTAAGTTACTAACATATTTTAGTGACATATTTCACATCACACTTTTACGTCATAACATATTTAAGCGGAAAACTTATCTTCTCACTTTAACATCAAAACATATTTAACTAGCATATTTATTTAAACAGACTTTATAATTTTAACCTATTTAACATTTATACACCTAGTACCTTCATAAGTTTTGGTACACGGGTTTTTTCCCGAAAAAATTAATACTGCCAACGATTACTGTTTTCTTTTTTTTTTTGGATTTTTATTTATTGAAACTTACGAAAAAATTATTATTAAAATAAAACCGCCATTTGCCTTCAAGCATGACTTAGCAATTGTCTATCACAGTACCCACCACCACATTTATAGGAACATTGTGCGAAAATTGTAAGTATTACAAAGTTATGTGGAGAGTAGTACAAACCATGTCCTCTTAAACAAATTACAAATTATAACCCAAGGGATTCAGATCTGGGCTACCACAATAAGGTTTGGTAAATTGTTTGCTAGTTTCCCTACACTGGAAGTTTGGACTATGATTGGCACATTTTCGTTCGTAATCCCCAGAAGAATACATGTATAAACCGCAGAGTTGTGGTGTTTTCGAATTCCTTATTATGTTCATGGATTATGTTTTCCAAATATAGTTTTAATGGGTGGTCGGCCTTTGGACGGACATAATGATTTTCTCCCCTGGGGTATGCCCAATACCGGATTTCTAAATAAAATGCGTGAGTTTTCTCTTTTCCGAGTATATTCAACTCCGGGGATTTTTCCATTGTTAGGATTATGACCAAAAATTTCTTGGACATTATACCAAAAATAGATATTGGCATAATGTCCTATGGGCTGGGGCAGAAACCACGGTTCGTTTTTGAGCAATGTGCCGTTAAGAGGCTACGATTTTCTACAAAAATTTGGATTGGTATACTATTGCTGAAGTTTTGACTCTATTTCGCAAAATTGGAGCTTGGTGATCCCCATCGTAGGCGACTCTCAACCTTATTATCACAGATGAGGGATTCTAACGTCTTTGAACTACTTCCAATGCTTGCCGAAGGGACTAACCATAGTGGAAATTTTCTCATCAGTAAACAGAGTTTGTCTGTGAGCATTATATGTAAGCGTCTTAGCTTTAGATTTTTCATTGTGTTTCCGCAGTTTGATATGTGTTTTGTAATCCCGAAGTCTTCATCCATCTTTAATGATGCGGGAAATTAATATTGCCCAAAAATACATTTCACGCGTTATTATTTGTTGCTTTTGAGTAGATTAAGTAAACAGAACCGGGAGCTCGAAAATGAGCGGGCGGTCAGATAAATTACATGTAATTCCTTGCCATAGCATTGTTTGAAAAATGTTGCCCGTTGACAAGATGGCTACAAAAAATGTTAACGCGTAAATCAAGTGTAAATTCACTTGTCACTTTCAATTGTTAATTCAGTGATTTTCTGACAGCGGTGGCATTAAAATTATGTACCAGAACTTATGAAAGTACTAGGTACAAATAAGATATTTTTTGCAAACACTTTAAACCTCTTTTGCACAAAAAAAGTCAATTCTATATTTATACCTACATAGTGATTATGCAATTAACTATTAGAATTTACTATAAAAGCCCGGCCCGAAAAGAGAAAGTACATCAGTTGTTTCTAGACTAAATAGTAAGATGAAATTCTTAATTGTATTTGCTTTGGCTTTGGCCACCGCTTCAGCTGGCAGCGTTGTTGTGCCCAATTTGAAACTCCAAGGACGTATAACTAATGGCAACAATGCCTATGATGGTCAATTCCCCTACCAAGTTGGCCTATCCTTGACGAGTGGCGATGGCACCACTTCATGGTGTGGTGGTTCTTTGATCAATCACGAATGGGTCTTGACTGCTGCTCACTGTACTGAGGGTATCGAGTCCGTTATTGTCATCTTGGGTTCTAGCGTTCGTATTTCCGCGGAAGTTTCCCACGCCGTTGACAGGCGCGACATCATCATCCATTCCGGCTTTAACAGAAAAACTCTAATTAACGATATTTCCTTAATCAAGATTCCATATGTTTCTTACTCCGCCAATATCCAACCCGTTCGACTTCCTGCTATTGCCAACTCTTACTCTACTAGCTCTGGTGAATACGCTATTGCTTCCGGCTGGGGCCGTACCTCCGACTATGCTAGCGGTGTTACCGACTACTTGCAATGGGCCCGTATGCAGATCCTTCCCAACTCAGTCTGTGCTGGCACTTTCGGTAGCTCCACAATTAGACCCTCCAACATTTGTGTCGCTACTACCGGTGGTGTTTCCATCTGCCACGGTGATTCTGGTGGTCCATTGGTTTTGGAATCCTCTAAGGTTCAAGTTGGTTTGAGTTCTTTCGTTGCCACCGATGGTTGCGCTTTGGGTATCCCCGCTGCCTTCACCCGTGTGACCAGCTACTTGGGATGGATCAAATCTTACACTGGTGTCTCTTATTAGTAAACTAAATTAATTATTTTTTAAATAAACAATATGAATATTTTATATTAAAAATATTGAATTATTATTTAAATATTCACCCTCTAATGCACTAGGCTGCATCCATACAGTGTTAACTTTTAACTGAATACGGTGGCACTGACAGCGATCCGCCATTACGTGAACAAGGAAAATGTTGGCATTATCAAACAAAATTATCGACAATGCCAAATATTTTGTCGGTAGCGTTTTAACATTTATTTTCATCTGATTTTGGGTGTGTGTGTCTTTTTAGTGCTGGAAAGCTTAATTATAACAGAACAGCAGTCACCGTTACTGTTATAAGTTATAACTGATATATGGATTATACGTTTATTTAAGTTCTTAAATATTCAATAAATAAAAATAAAAAAAAAAGAAAATAAAAATCGTTGGCAGTACTAATTTTTTAGGGAAAAATCCGTGTACCAGAGCTTATTAAAGTGCTAAGTATATAAATGTTAATTATGTAAAATTTATAAAGTCTGCCCAGGTGATAATGTTCTTATATGGTAATATATGGGTTCATATATTATTACATATATGCTCGGATCCGTAATTTGAGGGTATATGTCCGTATATGCTCATATATGGTATATGGCTCATATCGATTTGTCCCTTGCTTCAAAATAGGCCTCAGTTTCGGCAATCACCTCTTCATTCGACGAAAATTTCTTCTCTGCGAGAATTATTTTGAGATCTGAGAACAGGAAATAGTCGCTGGGGGCCTTATATGAAGAACACGCGGTGGATGCGGAAGCAATTCGTAGCCCAATTCATGGATTTTCGCCATTGTTTTCACTGACCTGTGACACTGTGCATTGTCTTGGTGAAACAGCACTTTCTTTTTCTTCAATTGCGGTCGTTTTCCGGCAATTTCGTCCTTCAGATGGTCCAATAACGCTATGTAATAGTCGCTGTTGATGGTCCTTCCTTTATCAAGGATTTTCAATGAAAATTATTCCGCATCCCAAAATACAGACGAGATAACCTTGTCAGCCGACTGTTGCCTCTTTCCTTGCTTTGGAGTTGGTTTATCACGTGCAGTCTACTCGGATGACTGTCGATTGGACTTCGGAGTGAAATGATGGAGCCATGAACTCATTTTTTGGATTTTTTGATGTTTTCGTCCGTAACAACCTCTTTTGGGCGGGCGTCAACTGCGTTCACCGTCTAAACTTATCATACCAATCCTTGATGGTTGATTTTTCTGGGGCAGTGTCCGGAAACTCGTCATCAAGCCAAGTTTTTGCTTCAACTGTATTTTTCCCTTCAAAAAGCAATATTTTAACAACACGCGAAATTCCTTTTTATCCATTTTTTACACAATTACAAAAGTTGCTTCACTCAAAATGTTATAATTCACAAACTAATGATTTGAAATTCATACACATGGGCTAACTAAATATCATATCGATTTAAGTCTAGTAGCGCTATATATATATTTCAAGCCTCAATTGACCTGTTATCAGTACTTTTCAGTATATTAGAATTTTTTTTTTTATTTTTTCCAAAAATTGTGATTTTTTTTATTAAAACTATATATTAATATATGTTAAAAATAACATACATATATAATATATTTTTTTTAAATAATAATGCTATTTCCATAAAAATTAAATTTTGAAAATTTGTTTTTAAACACCCATGTGTGAAAACCAGCCATGTATGAGTTTAAATAGCGCTCAAAGATTTGACCCAGTGCACAGTGGATAATGACAAGGTGAATGAATCTCATAATTGATTTTTTGCAAATGTTTGAAATAAACCATAAAACAAGTTCTATCATAAAGCTAAGATGTCAAGCAATAATTACACTAGTTTACAAAATGAAATCTTTTTCATGTACAGTTGATGAGAGATTGATTTCCTTATGTATTTTCTCCCGCTGAATTCGAAAATCAAGGTTAAATTTTTTTATGGAACAGTTTTTGAGATATTGTGATTTTTTTAACTTTTCGACCTTTTTTCACTTGACGAATCATATCTCGAGCTAGAAATGTCCGATTGGGTCGTTCTTGGTACGCAAGGTATTGAGATGACGAACAAATATGTATAATCGGATCTTTGATCGGTAAAGCCGTTCAAAATATATCGATAACATTAGGGCACATTTTCAAAAAAAATCATATTTTACAGTAACACTTTTCCGATGGAAAATTACAAATCGTTAAAAAAACGTCTGGTTTCTCTTCATGTGCGTAAGCCTGATACTTTTACGTAAGAACTAAGACAAACCAGAAGAAAATCGACCAAAAAATAAGAAAGTTATAAGCAATTGAGTGAATAAATCCAAATCTCATATTTTAAGAATAATATATTTTTTTGACAATATATTGGGTTTAAACTCTTGCAATACATTCTTGACATTTTTGTGTGTTAGAAATAGTTGTGGCCCTTGCTTTGTCTCCGGTTGCAGAAATGGATTTTTAGAGACATGCTTACACCTGTAAGAAATAAATAAAATGGTAAAAACAATACAATAGAAAACAACCAGAAATGAAATAAAAAAATGGCATTCCGTACCCATCTTTTTGTAGTTCTTCAGCAAATCGGTAATAATTCCCTCGTAGTTAGGGCTTTTATTGTTCCCAAGAAAATTGGTAACAACCAGTTGAAATGAATTCCAGGCCTCGTATTCAACGGGTGTTAAATATTTTGGAAAATCTGTGTTTTTCATCAATTTCTTTATGTGTGGACTATCGAAGACGCCTTCCTTGATTTTTGGAAAAGGGTTTTCAAATAGGAAAATACTTGGCCTTCCTTGTCTAAGGCCTTCACAAAATTTTTAATGTGCAACGCTGGAAGGATTATATTTTCTTTTTTGACAAGAGGCACGTTTTTAATATTGTCTTTGCCCACTGTGACGTTCTCCCTTTCTGGCCACTGTTTTCTTCTATAATGATGTTCACGAGCACGACTATCCCAGAGGCAAAGAAAGCAGCAATATTTTGTATATTCACCCTGCATTCCACACAACATGCCGACGACTTTGAGATCGGAACATATTTTCCAGTTGTGATGCTCATATTTAATAGCAAACTGGCCATTGTGGCGTATGATTCTTTAGTGTTGACGGCATGAGCGATGGGGATAGAAGCTTTTACATTTCCAATATGCAGTAGGACTGTTTTCAAACTCTCCTTACTACCATCAATGAACAAGCGCCACTCATTTGGATCATAAAGCTCTCCGAGTTGCTCAAACAATGCAGGAATATCGTGGCAGTAGCATATGTCGTTTTCCTTCTTAAAATGTTGTGCGTAAGGTTTATCACGGTTTCTGTAAAATGTTCCATTTACTCCCAGAGCCAAACAGTTCCGTTGCTTCAGGCGAGATGCAAGTAACTCAGCTTTTTCCTTTGACAGCTCGAGATCTCTCACCAAATCATTCAATTCAGGCTGCGTAAACTTTTGCAATTGCGACTCCTGTTGAAATTCAATATCACTGCTTGTGTCTGTCTCATGTGATGATCATCATTGAACCGGGGCACTTAGGAATAGGATATTCACTTGAATGTGGAACTGGAAGCGAAACAGATGCTACTGTCGGATTAACCCATTTGGCACTCTTTCCAAAACCAGTGGATTTGCTTAGGCAAAACTAACAATCAACCGAATGGCAGAGCGGCTCTCTCCATATCATCGCTACACCGAATTTCATGTATCGTCTAATTTGTAATAAAAATTCACATTATTATTAATTCTATTGTATATATAAATTTAATCTTACTGTGATGAACCAGAAGCCCACGCGGCAAGAGTTATGTGGCACGATAAACAAACATTATTTGGTGTCCATTGCTCATGAAAAGTTGCAGGTGCTATTCCAAAATGTTGCAGATAATTCTGTTGTAACGAATCGGTGAATCTACGTCTATTTGGTTGGGGAACAAAATTGCCACACACGTAACAGAAATTATTTGGATTGTTTACGCACTCAAATTCTCGTTTTCTTTTATACATTTTGATGAACACAATGAAATATAATTTCAATCAAATTTGTGAGAATAATATACAAACAACCGACACTACGTTTTATAGAAGCTGTCAAGATAAAATGTCAACGTTAGAAGCTGTCAAAACAAAATGTCAGGGTTAGAATCTGTCGAAACAAAATATTAGGGATCTAAGGGAACAGTTTCGTAGGGTTTGTCTATACTGAGCAGTAGTTTGGTGATTGAACCCAATATATTGTCGAAAAAAATAAATTATTCTTAAAATATGAGATTTGGATTTATTCACTCAATTGCCGCAACTTTGACTAGGATTTTAACTGTTGGAGCCGTTTGCCGCCGATCTAGTTTTAACATCGAATTAAAGTTTAACTTATTATCTAAAAGATATATCGAAACTAGCTGCCTTTTTCGTGCCTATAAACAAAAAGCATGCAAAAATTTTGAGGAACTCAGAAATTAAAAAAAAAAAAAATAAAAAAAATTGTAAATTTAATTAGCTTTTTTTATCTTGGCAGTTTTACGTTTCTTAATAAACAAGAAAATAATTATAATTTACCTGAATTGTCAAACAAAAAGTCTTTATAATTGGTATAAACGATTTGGTTTTTCACAAGAAACAACGGATTTAAACCTTAATAATTTTAAGTTTTTTTTTTATAATTTTAAATTAACTTATAGAAAGATCCAAGCTTTGTCGTTTGGTTTACCTATAGACCCTAAAAAATTTGGGGATTATGCACTAGCAAAATCATACGTTAAAAACTACAATTGGTATTACATACCATCGTCAATCCACAAAAACTTTAATACATGGGGAAATTATAATAAATCATTTCGCAGTATTGCTTATTGGGCAACTTTCGGAACTGTTAAATATAGGGACTACAAAATAAATATAGGGAGCAACTTTGTTTTAAAGTTAAAATGTGATTTTGAACACGCCAAGAATTATTATTCCGACCAGGACAATAATATGTTTTCAATAAGGCATTAAATGAAAATTGTTACAAACAAATATTAAATTAAAAAATGTATATGATTTTCAATGAAATTGTTACAATAAATTTTATTCTTATGACTTTATAAGTAGAGGTTTATATCAACATTTTGGAATGTTGTTTAAAAGGATTTCTTACAAATCGAAAAACTTTCACTACTAACTTCTTTGGATGTTCTGAAAAAGAGATTCGAAAAGAATAACACTAATAAAGACGTTTTTAATAGACTTCTCTATACCTCCGATCCATATGTGTCAAGCATCAGAAGACCATCGTAAAACTTATAAAAGATTTTCATTAAGACATTTTAAAATTTTTAATGTTTTTTTTATAATATTACACATACAAATACTTACATATAATATATAATACAGGTTGGTTGAAAAGTTCCTGCGCTCGAAATGAAAGAATACTGTTTTTGTTACAAAATATATTTTTTTATTATATAATCTCCTAGAAGCTCAATACACTTGTTCCAATGATCTTCCAATAATTTTATCCCATCCTTATAATGGTTTTCCGGAAGCTCTGCAAAATAACCGTTTACGGCTGCTATGGCCTGTTCATTCAACGAAAAATGCTTTCCACGAAGGAATTGCTTGAGATTTCTGAAGAGATAGTAGTCACTGGGAGCCAAATCTGGTAAAAACGGTGGATGTTCAAGCAATTCGTACTTTAATTCTTTGAATTTAGCCATCGTCAAATCACTTTTGTGGGCAGGTGCATTCTTTTGATGAAAAATGATTTTTTTCTTCTTTAAACCAGGCTTTTCTCACGAATTTTTTTATCCAGCTGATCCAAAAGGCTGCAATAATATTCAGAGTTGATTGTTTTACCTTTCTGAAGATAATCAAACAACGAAATTCCTTTTGCATCCCAAAAAACTAATGCCATAACCTTATTTGCTGATCGTTGCGACTTCACCTGCTTTGGAGCTGAACAACCAGCTTCAGTCCACTGTAAACGTTCTTGTTTAAATTTAGGATAATGGTGGTAGATCCAAGTCTCATCCATAGTTATAAAACGACGCAAGAAGTCGGTTTTATTCAGCTTAAAACGCTCCAAATTACGCAGAGAAATTTGTTTTCGATCCAGTTTTTGTTGAATTCTTAATGTGTGCGGCAATAATAGTTTTTTCATACGTAATTCTTCATGTAAAATATGGGGTACTCGTTCGTCTGAGATGCCTATGTCATTAGCAATTTCACGCTTAGTCAAACTTAGATCTTCACTAACCATATTATGTACCTGCTCAATGATTTCTGCTGTGGTTGCAGTTTTTGGTCGTACTTCGCGTGGATCGTCTTTAAGGCTGGTACGACCACGTTTAAATTCACCAGCCCAAAATTCAACGGTGAGTTTTGAAGGTGAGGACTCCTTATACATTTCAAACAATTGTTCATAAATTTTCTTTGCTTTTAAACCCTTCAAAACAAAGAATCTAATGACTGCACGATATTAAATTTTTTTCATATTAAAAAAATTCAGACACGTCAACTTCAAATGGCTTGTAAACAAAGAAAGAATTGACAGAATGACTTGCAACTTTGCATGTGTTCTCAGGACAGTTATACCAACTTGAGAACTTTTCAACCAACCTGTATAACATATAAAATAATTTATGTAATTGTAAATAATAATTATCAAACTATTTTGTACCAAAAACTTCTTCAAATAATCACCAAAATAAAAATTCTAAACTTTAAACTTCGAAAGCATTTTTTAAGTATCTATCTTACATTTGCTACCAATGAAAGTTTATTTTAACTCTACTGCAGCTGAAATTTTTTGAAAAAAAATTCAATCTTTGGCCCTTGCAAATATTTAGGCTTTAAAGTCTACGGGACAAAGGTTGACGTTATACAAAAACTAAAAAAAAATCAAAATTGTATTTTTAACCGTTCATAACTTTTTTGATTCGATTTTTATGATTGGAAATTCAAATTAAAACTTAAAGTTTCACGTATTCCACAAAAAAAAATCTTACAAAAATACTCATCCATTCAAAAGTTACAGATTTTTGATCCGAAAATGACCAAAATTTTACACTGTGCAGTGTGGCTCTAGAGAGCGAGATTGGTACATAAAATAAATTTAAGTTTGAAGCTATTTAAGTGTGTTATGACAATCGAAAGTCGTTTAAAATAGCCATCAATTTTTAACTGACAAAATGTAGAAAAAACGATTTTTGAAGTTTGTTATTTACATTGAAATTTGTTTTATTTGCATGTAATTTTACAAAACACAACACACAAAGATGTATATATTTTAATTTTCTATGTGTATATTTGAATAATTCCTTGTAATTTAATTTTGTATATAAGCAAACTATTTTGGTAAAAAAAAAAACTAAAAAGAATTATATGAATTTCTATTTTTAGAAACAGAAAATATAAAATTTTACTTTTATAAAATTTTACTTTACTGAAAAATTTACTTCACTGTTCACATACAAAATGTAACTTTTCGTGGTACTACAATGGAAAAAAATCGGAATAAAATAGAATCCATTCGACTTCCATTCTGAAATATACAGGGAATATTAAGGTTATATTGAGCTTTAAGAAAATATTTTTTTCAGATTTTTCGACTTGTTCAAAGATGGTGGAAAACAGAAATTAAGTAAAAAAAACAAATTTTAAAAATAAAAAAAAAAAAAAAAAATAATTTTAAAAAGGAGGTTCAAATACCTGTGAAATAAGGCATTAGTCTTTAAAAACCATCCACAAGTTTTTGCGAAACATTAGTTAAAAGTTGTCATGTCGGAAGATTTTTCACGATTTTGGCGATTTTCAAATGCACATAACTTTTAAAAATAAAATTTTTTTTTGGAAACACGTGTAAAATATTCTTAATGAAGAATACGTACTAAAATTTTGCAAGACATCAAAGTCAATTTTTAGCAAAAATCGTACGGTCTGACATGGAATGACTCACATACTTTTTTTATGAGTGCAGAAACCGTGGATTTAACTAAAATTTACTTTTTAAACAAAATGCTATTTAATTGTTTTTAAATAAGTATTTTTTTGTATAAGTATATATTTGTATTAAATATTTTATTTATTAAATAAACAAAAGTGTTTTTCAATAATATAAGATATTTAATATTTTGCTATTGTTTTTATTTTTATTATAAAATGTTTAATTCGAAACTTAAAAGGAATAAGCTGATCTTTTTATATAAAACTCTAATCGATTAAAAAGACTATTATCATTGTTCCATTAAATTTTAAAATTTAGAGTACAAAAAAAAACATAATAATGAAAATTAAGCTTGATTGATTGCGTTGTAAGTTTCCCAAAAAAAGTCTGTAATGGCAACTGAAAATTTTGCTGTTATTACGGGAAATTTTGCTAATTTGATCCCAGCGGTATTTTTTGCTAATCTTAGCAACACATTTCTGCTGACGTGTAGTACAATAAAATTTACTAAATATTATTAACGTTAGTACAATCAAATTAGTATAAAAAATTAGTAAGCGCTACTAAATTTTTGTAAATTTCTGTAAACTCGATGAATTGCAAAATATAGCAAAATTTTAATTAATAAAAAATTACGAATTCGAATGTACGTATTTATATTTTTTTTATCGAGCAACATTTTTTTATTTTATTTTTTTTTCAAAAAATATTTTAGACAAAATTAAAAAATTCAAACTCTTAAAAATAGTTTAAAACAAATGAATTTATCGTTTTTTTTTTAATTTGCTAATTTTTATTTTGAAAAATATTTTTGGTAAATTTTTTGGTGTTTTATGGTAAAATTTTAATTCTTTTAAGGGCTGATATTTATAACTAAAAAAGTTTTTAGTGCTATTTTTGGACATTAGTCGGTTGTGAAAACTATCTTCACTTCCGATTCCTTTTTTCAAGGCAATTTGGTTTGTATGTATAAGTTTTAATAGTTAAAAATTACTTTTCCTTCAATCTCCTCTTTTTTAAAATTAGTAAATTTTTTTTTGCTCATTTTATAGAATAGGTTTTTAAAAATTTGTAAAACAAAAACTTTCCAGCAAAACATGGTAATGACAGGTTGTTACTGTGTAGATTACCAATGTTATGATAGGTCGTTACTTTTTCATTACTTTAAACAATAAAATAATGACCTACTGATAATGGGTGAAAGCAGTACTTATATGCACACGCAAAATAATGACTTACTGTGAGTTTTTTTATTTTTAAATTTATTAATTTGTTTTGAAAAACTACAACAAAATAAAAAATTATCTGCTGTAAAATTGATTTTTTAAAAGTTTTCATATTTTAAAGCCTTTCTATGAGAAATAGCATTGAATTATTAAATTAAATTAACTACTTACTTTATTATTGTAGGTAACCACTTATTTATTTACTATGGCTAACCATTCTGGTAATCGATTATTCTCATTTTTTTTGTAAGCAAGAGGCTAATGATATCAATAATTTTGGAACATCGCGAACAAAAGTTATTAAGCAAGTAAATAGACTGGTAACTAGTGAAATCCGTTGTGTTCTACTTACTCCCTTAATTACTTGGTAATGGCTGTTTTTGCTAGGTTGTAAATATTATGTAATTTGTTAAATGTAAATAGCAAAATAAAAAATACAAAATAATAATTGTTTTATTAAAAATAAGTACAAAAATAGAAAACTGGGATTGAAAACCGTTTACAAAATTTCCTACTAAATTTTTTTCTGAGTGTACATGTAAACAGCCAATTTTTTACCCGGCTCAACGCTGCCGCCATTTCTTTTAGTTGGTTTGTTTCTCTAATGTAAAGCTGCAAAGCACCACAAACAAACCCTAAAAGTTCAGAAATGGAAGCACTGATCTAAACCCTTTGTCTCGTGTAAAACTAGCAATCTACACCTGTTTTCGTTATGAAAATTTAGCATGAGTTTTATTCATTATTAGTCGAGTATGGTTGCTAAATTCCTTCTAAAGAAAAAAACAAAAAATTTAATTTTTTGCAATCATAAAAAAGCTTTTAAAACACAGCACCAAAAAAAAATGAACTAGAATTTAGAAAAATTATCATATTTGGAGGAAGAATTTACTTTTTTAACAAAATTTAATAAAATTTTGACTTGAAATTAAGAAACAAATTTTACTTAGAATTTGGTCAAAATTTCTAAATTATAAAAAAAAATTTTACTATTGAGAACTAAATTTTTATTATTTGGAGGAAAAATGTACATGTAAACGGCGCCACAGATACTTTTTTTTTACCAAAATTTAATAAAATTTTCCTTGAAATTAAGAAACAAACGGTCAAAATTTCTAAATAATAAAAAAAAAATTTACTATTAAGAACTAAATTTGTATTAAAAAACAGTAAAATTTTCTTATAATTAGTTCATATATAATCTAAAATTTTACTGTTAGTTAGGAAATGTTTCCTTGTTTTTATTTTATTTAAGTTCATAAGATTATTTTTTTTTTACTAAAAACTATGGCTTAACTCCCTAGAAAATATTTTCTAACATTAAGTTAAATAGCACTTCCTTTAAGTGAAAAATTATTCTTAAATTTGATAACAATTTTCTAATAAATATTAAACTGTTTCTATGGTAAAGGTAATATATTTTGTTATATATTTTAAAGTACTTTACACTCATTGTGTAAGTATTTTCCCACTTTCGGAGGACTTCTGCTTTGTGAGGACACTGCTTTTTACAAGCTTTTTGCTCAAAAAAAAAAATTAAATTAAATTGAATTATACTTAACTTATATATTTAAATTTTAAATTAAATTTTATTAGCATAGAGATAAACAAATTAAAAAAATGTACTGCAGGAAACTTTTCGTAGTAAATAAATAGTTCTCCTTGAGAGAACTACAAGAAAGGGAAGCCCTAAGTGACACACGTCATATATGGCTAAGAAACACTGGGGGTCCTTTGTCTTCTTAAATCAACTAATTTAAGGAAATTATTGCAAAAATACAAAATATCACAGTTAAATTTTTGTTATAACTGGAAAATGTAAAAAGATCTTAAGTTTATTTTATGGCATTTTCAGCTTAAACTTTAATTGTCATATACAAATTTTGACTTTTTATATTTTTAAGTGAAAACAAAATATAGTTTTATTTAAAGTTTAATAGGCGCAACTTCAATTATAGAAAAGTTATTATGCCGTAATGTATAAAATGTGCTTGCAATATTTTGTATTGTAGTCAGCAAACAAAATTATTACATACAACCGCAATTTCGACATTTTTTACCTTTTGGCAACAAAATTTTAAAATATATTTTAAGTTCAATATTTAAGACTGTTAAAATTAGAGATGGGCAAGTGAGCGATATTTGACTCATGCATGAACACGAATCAAAAATTACAATCATGCACGATAATTTTTTAATGGATACTTGGTTTCCTTTAAGAATATTTTATTTTTTAAACGAGGAAAATTAACTAGTTTTTATTTTTTTGTTGAAAAAAATATTGAAAATAAGATAAACGTTTTCCAACAAAAACTAAATTTTTTCTCGATTTATGAAAAGTTTACTCAACTTTTTTTTTTAAATTATCTGAAGAAATTTTTAGGAAAAAAATCCTATACCAAAGATTATTAGTTCTCAAAAATTAGACAACTTTTACTTAAAAAAAAAAAAACAATTTATTAAAATTTTTAAATTTTATTTGAAATAAGTTGCTTGAAAATTTTCGCTAGAAATAGTTCATTAGTTGCTAAAATCCAAAAAATTTTTATTATTACAAAAGAAAAAATTTATTAATTTTTGTTTTTAACTGCCGGAACTAATTTTTAGAAAACAATTCCTACAAATTAGAAAGTGTTAGCCTAAAAAACTGAATTTTGAAATGGCTTTCTAAAATTTAATTTATTTTACTCAAAAAAAAAAAAAAAAATTAACACACATTATAGCCTTTTTCCACTGAGCTACATATTTCATCAATTATCAAAGATGTTAACATCTTCCCATAAAAGAATTATTTTAAGTGTCATCACAAAGAAAATGACAAAAAAAATCGATGCCAAAAAAAATTGACATTGCAAAAAATAAACAAACAAAAAAAAAAATTATTCAACAGACACACCCGGCCAGAAGTAAAATTCAGTTTGAAAAAAAAAATGACGACAAAAAGTGACTATGCCATCTTTTTGTGTGCGATCTGCCCTTCCAGAAACCGTATCCCATGAAATCCTAGCTGATCCTTTTTGAGAAATAACAACATTTTAATTTAAAAGAAAAACCAATATTATTTGATTTGCTTTAAAAAAAATATATATAACAAATAAGACTTAAACTAATTTGTTTCTGTGAAGTTCCATTGATAGAAAATTCTTCAAGCTTTCTTATGCTATATAATATTGTATGGGTAACTTCCCGAAAAAATTCATAATTTTTGTTAAAAAAAAAATATTTAAATCCAAGTTTAATTAACAGAGTTGATATCAGTAACACACCATCGTTGGGATATACACCTCGGCGCTTTTTTTTTAAGTGGTATCTCAAATAGACCTAATCCACTAATAAACAATGTTTTTTATAAATGCTGAGAAGAAAAAGTAACTACCGCTTTTTTTAATCGTGCCGAAAAAGTTGGATCATCGATAATATTTATCTTGAATCTATCCCAAAATTTGAGAAATTCTCTATGAATAGATTCGCCAGGTTGCTCGGACCATAACCCCAAACCATCATAATTCAAATGTATAAGACCCTGCTCTAAATGATCAAGAATTACATGAATTTTAAGATGATTAACTACACTATGGCATTGTGGAGCATTCTTTTTATCCTTACCAGAAGACTTAAATTTTGTATAACCCTGCTTCAAGTGTTTAAAGGTCTTTAGCTCAATACTTTGGACATCATGGTTCTGTAATTCATTTAACTTTACAAAGCAATAAGGACATGGGTATGTTGCAGTTGCAGTCTGTTGGCCAATAGCAATTGATAAAAGTTTGAAATCCGAAACAAATTTAAATGGTATGTCATTGAGTTGTGTTAACTCCACTATTTTTTTTACATTTTCGTAAGTTTCTTTTATATTTGGTACTATACATAATAGTATTAATCTATAAACACTATTCAATTTCCCTTTTTTGCAAAACTTCCTCCGTCAGAGTACGGAATTTTTTTATTCTAACTACTATCTATTTGAATTGGATCATCTTCTAAAATAGAAATAGAAAATTTGAAGAATTTTTGACCACCGTCAGCCATAATTTTGATCTTACTTCTTTCGATATGTTCCGTAGAGCGTTGATCAAAAATATATTTGAGAATTTCTGTGGCGTTTGCATAAATAACTGGTCTATTTTCTATTTTTTTTGATTCAATTTCAAACTCATAAATGCCCTCTTTGTAAATAAGGCTCATTTTGTTCGATCTGGAGCGCATTTGTTCGACGTAATTTGCTGGTACTGATTGCCTTCCAGCAGAAGTACGAATGAAATTAGTTATTTTTCTCATATAGGTATTTGAAGCGCCAGTAGTTGTCTGAAAATTATTTAAAATTTCAGCTGTAAAATTTTAATTATGATTTTGATGATAATGATGATGTTTGTTATTCTTGTTTGTTATATATATATTTTTTTTTAAAAGCAAATCAAATAATATATTTTTTTTTTTAATTAAAATGTTGATATTCATGGGATACGGTTTCTGGAAGGGCAGATCGCACACAAAAAGATGGCGTAGTCACTTTTTGTCGTCATTTTTTTCAAACTGAACTTGGCTTCTGGCCGGGTGTGCAGAGGAAAATAAGCGGCACATGTAAGAATTTCTTTCTTATGTCTACCAAAAATTCTTCTTCATCATCATCTTCTTTCAGAATGACCTTTAATATTTCAATGTACTGCATTAAAATTCGGGTTTGGTCTTGCAAAGCAACAACTACTCCAATGATTAATGCTTTCTCTAAATCCATTTTTTTTTTAACAAAAAATATGCGTCTGTTTCTTTTATTTTTTTGACAGCTAAATAAATGGCAGGTGAAAGATGAAAGATGCTGCCAATGTAAATACATGTTTCACGTTTTCAACATCTTCCACGCGTTTCACAAAGGTGTTGTTCAGTGTAAAAAGCCTATAAAGTTAAAGTACTTTTACATTTTAAGTTTGAAACATTTTTTAAACTAAATGGGAGTAAATTATGTTATACATTTTTTTTTGGAACTTAACTTAGTGTTATTATATTTTTGTATGCAAATTTCCTAAAACTAAGATGTTTTTCTTACAAATTGATCAATTTTTATTTAATTTACTTCCTTTTTTCTCCTAAAATCAAGAAATATTACTTAGGAAAGATATGAACTATTTATGAGTATATAAACTATTTCGTTTTTACTCAAACTAAGGAATTTTTATTCATTTTAAGAAAATTTTTCTGAGTTTTAATAAAATTTGTCTTAAATAGAGGAGAGTTTTTGAACTATTTTAAAGGTAATTTTGAATTCATTTTTAGTTCATGTATTTTTTTTTTTTTGATTAAAGTGTGGCTCTTAATCGGCATGCTAAGACATTTTTCCAATAAGCTGCTGCTAGGTCTTAACCCTTTCATTAGCATTTAAAAAATTATATCTCCACCGATGGGTATTAAGGTCCCATCCTAATAATCATCCCACTGGGTACTTAGGACATATTTCCCTTCTGAAGGATACTAGAATTTTTTGAAGCTCTTTTAGTGCTCTCTATAACACCGCTGCTAAAATTTAGTAAAATATTTCAAATTAAAACACATTTTTTATACTTTTTTAAGTTTCTTTTTTATTTTGTTTTTCGTGTGGTATTTTTTTTTGTATGTTTTTATCTTTTTATAACATTTAATTAAAATGACAATATTTTTACAACAGTAATTGTTACAAAAAAAAAAAGAAAATTATATATAATAAAAAAACAATAATACATAAATATGTTTAAATATGTATAATAATAATAATAATATTGACTTTGAGGAATTACGGTTACATGTTGCTTTTCTTAAAAAGGAAACATAAAAAACAATGCTGCTTGTTGTTTACTGGAACGGAACAATTGAACTTTAGTTTTGTTTTTTTTTTATAAACGGCTTTATTTTATAAATACAAAAAAAAAATTTGCTTCTCTTTAATATTTCGTTAATTTTTCTTTTGTTTACTTTTTTTAAATAATGGCAGGCTTTTTATTTCATTAGTTTTGTAATTTATTTTTAAATTTACTGTAGGATTTTTTAAAACTTCAAAGAAAATTGAAAAAAAAAAAATTGGTTAATAAATTTAATTTTGAAAATAATTTTAGATGTATAATAATATTTTTTAAGTGCTTATTTTTTTGAATTGAATGAATTTTTATTAAAATATTTTTGTTGGTTTTTTCCTTAATATTTTTTGCTTGTTTTTTTTTTTAATAAAAAGACACGAAAGTGAAAGAGGTTTTTTTTTTTTATTTTTAAATTTCGCCATAATTTTGTTTACTTATAAATTAATAATTGTTTTTTGTTTTTTTATAAGTATTCTTAAATTTTAAAAACACACCGAGAAATTTTATTAAAAAATTATTTTTTTTTGTATTCTTTTTGTATTATTTGCTATCGAATTTAAAATTTTGAGTTTAATTGCTAAACTTTTAATTTTGTTTGCCTTAATTTTAAACACCAAAAGCTTAAATTTAGTTCCTTTTTTAAGAGAGTTTGAGAAAAAAGTTATCTAAATATATTTTTGTTTTTGTTTTTGTTTTTTGTTTTTTACAAATTTTTAGTTAATTTTGTATGATTTTTTTTTTTTTTAATATTAATAAATTTTCTCAGCACATTCTTGTTAAAATAAAATTTAATTTAAAAATTTTGATTGAAATAAAAATTTACATAAGAGTGTTAAAAAATAATATAAAATTTGTTTAACTAAAATTAAGAAATTTTACTTTATCACATTTTTCATTACGTCTTTGTTCTTAGCACCTGATAAACAATTTTTAAAGTATACTTGAAAAAAAAGTATGTTTAAGTTTACTTTAAAACTTGTTTAAAATTTTGTCAACTTTTTAAAAGTTATACAAAATTTATAAATCCTTCGTTTTTTTAACCTTTAAAACATTTATCTACTTTTTCTACTTACATTTAAAAACCTTTTACACCGTATTTTTATTTTTAATATAACATTACTTGACCATTCTTTTATGCCCTCTATTTTTAAATTGTGTTTGTCTTAACTATTAACTCAATTTTTATCACAAATCCTAAAAAAAAAATAATTTCCTTCAAAATCATTGTATTCCCCCCCTTAAATCCTATATTTTCTTTTTTTTTTATTAATTTTATACGTTTCATTGCAATACTTTCTTTTTAAATAACGTTTCCTATTTCCATTTTGTTACATGTTTGTTGCATTAGCCAAAACGTCTCACTCGTTAGTTTTTTTTTTTATGTGAAAAGTAAAATTTTTATTTTTTAAAAAATATTAAGAAACGTAATGAAATTAAAATGTTGTTGTTGTTGTATTTTGTTTTGGTAAAAGCAAAAGAAACCAATTTGTTGTATTTTCCATTAGTTGTCTGTTTTAAAATTTATGAAGTTTTATTTTTCATTTTAGATTTTAGATTTTTTCACGTTTTAAAATCAGTCTCTATTGCATGGTTTTTATTAGTTAAAATGTTTTGTGTTTTATTTTTACACCCTCCACATACATATCTGATGAGAAAATATATCAGTTTGTCCTTCCCTTTGTAACACATCGAGATATAGGTTTAAGACCCTATATAAAGGCTATATTTTTATAATCCTAAGCCGATCTAGCCATACCCGTCTTTTCGTCTGGCCTTCACAGTGCGCTAATGCAAGCGGGATTGCTCGTTTTTACTCAGATTGTTTGTTATCCTCCCGAAGAGTTTATTATTGAAAATGAGCAAATTCGGTGTAGCGGTAGAAAATGGTTATGAATAAATTATGTGCAGGTACCCAGATAGCAAATGGCCAGACAATATATTAGTTTTAAGACTCTTCTCAAAATAATGTTTAAAAAAAATTACCCAAATTAAAATCCAAGTTTTAAAATTCTCATTTTGTTTATATTTATTTTTAATATTCGGTGTATAACTTAAAAATGCGGGATTCACAACAGATGGCGTATATTTTACACATGGTTTGTGTCTTTAATAACTGATATGAGATTTTTGAGAGTAAAAATCAGTAACTTATTCTATTGAACGAAATAGTGTAAACAAAGTTTTTTTTTTGTTTCGAAAATGTTGAACTTTGTGTAATTTGCGGGAAGGCCTTAAACACTATTGACAACGTATAAAATATACAGTTATTTTAATTGCAAAATTGCATCTCAAATCCCTAAACAAAAAAAAAAAATGTTTATTAAAAAATAAATAACAAAATCAAATATTAAATAAATAAAAAATAAAATAATAAAATATAACGCATATTAATAAAAACGTCATAACTTAATTTTTTTAAGGGGTGCGGTTCCTTGTTTCATGGTTCATTGTTTAAATTTACAAAAACAACATAGTCTTTGTAGTGTTTGTATGCATCAGAGTGTAAACACATCAGTGTTGCCAGATAAAAAAAAATAAATTTTATTATTGTAAATTTTTCAGATCAAAAGCTACTTCTGTTAAATTAAGACGAATTGATTTTTATGCAAAGCTTGAAAGTTAATTTTATTTCATATTATTAATTTTATAAATCTATGAACAAATTATAATCATTATAATGATTCAATTTTGACTCGATTGAATAATTTGTTTTGTGATTCTGTTCAGGAACGATTTTTGGTTATTTTATTTATTAAAATTTAATCAATTTGATTAATTTTATGAAAAAAATTAACAAAAATCAAATTGATTCTCCGAATTAATTGAATAAAGTAGAAAATTATTTAAACAATCAATAATTTGCAATAAAAAATTTTGCAAATGGATTCGTTAAAAGGAAGGAATCATGTTTTTAAAGGTGTTTTTTAAAACTTAAAAAAATTGTTAAAATTTGAATGTTTATTTTTAATTTTAAGCAAACAAAATCAGTGAAAAATCATTTAAAAAAAGAAAATTATGATTATTTAACAATTTGTTAAGGGTATTTCAACTTTGAAACTGGGAACATGAGAACAAATTGTTTTTTTTTGGCAACACTGCGGATACGCATGCGCCATTTATGATGAAGTTGGTACCATAGTATTTTTTGTGGTGCTATGGGAACCTCAAACGTACTCCTATGAACTATTTGCTACAAAGTATCAAAAATTATCAAATTAATCAAAAATCTCAATAACAATTTTTTGTTTAAATTTTAATTGATTTGATGCTGGAATATAAATTAAAAATTTGATTAAAATTTTAATTCACTTTTGGTTAGAACTTTAAAGAAAGTTATAATTGTTATAATTAAAACTTTAATTGAAAATTTTGAAGATTTTTGATTAAAAATTTAATTAATATGATTAAACAAATAATTAAAAAATTTCAATTAATTTTAACAAAAAAAAAAATAATAATTGATATTACAAATTTTTTTGCAGGTCCAAATTCAATTAAATATTTAATTGTATTTACAAAAAGTTTAATTGAAACTCGATTTTAGTTTTTTCTGTGTTGGGAGTCACTCAAGCAAAAATTTCAAATCGTTTGCAAGCAAGTTTCATCTGTGAGGGCGACAATTTAATCTAGACCAAATTGTACTGTACGGAGGTAAATCTTCCCCGAGTCATACTAACATTTTATTTTGGGTATAATTTCGAAAACATTTAACTTTGCAAATTTATATAATGTCAGAATTTTGAGAAAATTTTCATTTAAAGTGTAAATTTTTCTGGTGCTTTGTAATTTTTCTGATAATTTTGGTAAGAAAAGACTTTGGTTGTGCTGATGTAGTTCAGGTAGAGTAAATTTATTTTTTTTCAGAATATTCGGCATTGTTCCAGATATCATAGGATTTCCATTGTTAATTTTGCTATGGGCCGACTAGAATATACCCTAGAGTCGGCAAGGTAGGGAGGGTAGAGACCAGGGTAGCTCTCTATACCTTTTCACCATTTTATTTTTATCTTTCCTTCATTTCCTTGTTGCTAAATTTTAATATTTTCCCTGCCGGAAAAAAGAGGTCGGTTGGGAATTGGGACCTGTCCCGTGATAGGTAAAAACTGGCTCGGTTCCGAAAATACATATCACGAGATAGGTCAAAAGAGGACCGGTTCCTAAAGTACCTACCATGTGACCGGTTTAAAAGTCATAACATGTTCTTTTTGACCCGTCCTGTGACATGTCACAGAGCGCAATTGACCCCCTTCTAGGACAAGCCCATGTTAAAGTGACCGTTCCCGTGACCGGTCCCTATCACAATGAACCGGTCACGTGACGTGTCCTGGGATAGGTCGTTTTCCCGCAGGGTTGTTTTCGAACCCGAATTTACCTCCAAAGGGGCAAGGACACACCCCAGCCCTGAGCACGGCCGGCTTTATAGGTAGCACCACCCCAGAGGAGATAGACCAAGGATGGAAGGTTCGTTACACATCCAAATGCAAGGAAATTGGGTATGACTCGAGTTTAAGCCGAGAGACGTTCAAAGACGAATCATTACTGGCGATGAAAAATGGATCCAGTACGACAATCCGAAGAAATCGTATGTGGCCAGACTATCACAGGAACTTGTACCGAACACAAGTGATTCTTGGCCGAAAAACGTCTGGAATATGCGACCAGACATGAAGCTGTAATAATCCATCATGAAAATGCAAGACCGCTTGAAAACTATTTAGAAAATAGTGATTGGAATACGCTTCACTTCAGAACAGGGTATCCGAAATTTGCTTGATTCGTTCTTGGCCTCAAACAATCAGCCGGTATTTTGTCGCGGAATCCATATGTTGCCAGAAAAATAGCAAAAGGTCATGGCTAACGATAGCTTATACTTTGAATAAATTTATAGAAAATTTTCCAAAAAAAAGAGCACACATTTTAAGGTTATTCACCGAATAGCAGCAGTAGCAGTTTTGCTTCCCGTTTATTGTTTCCAAATTGCAATTAGTTCTACAACTAGATGTTGTGAAGTGGAAGTTTTGGAGACAAATGCCCCCATATAACATTTACATGTTAAATCCTACAGTTGTTTGTATGGAGAGGCGATAGAATTCATGTTAGTTGTCTGGTTCAAACTAATACTAGTATTTTTTGCTACTGGGTACCTCTAAATTTTCCATACAAATTTGGGTATTTTAGTATTATTTGATATTAGCATTTGCCATATATTTTCATCAGACGCCTAGAAGTGAATAGTTTTTTTATATTCACCTTAAAAACTTTTTTCACCTACAAATTTCTTTTTAACACAGAAATTGTTACACCTTTATATTTTTTTCTTCACCACTAAAATTATTTTCACCTCCAAACATTTTTTTTCTCAACAAACATTATTTTTCATCTGGAGTTTTTTTTTAATTTTATCTGCAACAAAAACACTGTGGAGGGTTTAAAAAAAAATTCGGTAAAGCCGAATTTAATGCTTTTGTTTGTTTTTATTACTATTGTTTTTAAAAAAGTATGTTATGTTTTTCTTTTTTAAATATTGTTGTAAGTTTTTTATTTTATTTTTTTAGTACGCTTGGCTTGTTATTTTTATTTATTTCGTCTAATGTTTTGATTTTTTATTAATGTTTCTTCTTTATTAAAAACTATTGTATGTGCCTTAGAAAAAATATCACATTCTTACTTCGTTCGATCGAGAGATTTGTTTTTTTTAATTTTTTTTTTGTTTTAAATTTTTTAATATTTACAATTTATATATTTTTGATTTTTGCTAAAATATATATATTTCAACTTTTTATTTAAAAATATATTAATATATTTTGTTTGAGGTCATTACGAAAAAATTATTGCTAAAAAATTGTGGTTTGTTTTTAACTTAAAATATTTTCAAACCTTAGTTTCTCTTACAATATAAGTTTATCTAATTTTATCTTTAAACTTATTAAATACCATAAACTTATTTATTATAAATATTGTAGACATTTATATAAAAATTAATTTTCTTTTTTTTTATTTTGTCGAGAATTAAAAATATTTTATTTATAGGTAATTATTTTAGTTAAAATTTTAAGAATTTTTTCATTTTTTTTGGGAGAGAATAAGAGAAAAAGTTAGAGAGTTAAAAATATGGCTCACAACATCAACAGTAAAATATTTTTTATTTTTTTTTTTGTAATTTTTTATTTTATATTTTTTTTAATATCCAAAAAGACATCTAACACCAAAAAATAGTTTTATAAAATTGTAATTTTGTTTTATATATAAATGTATTTTTGTAATTTAATTTACATGAGATAGTTTTTATTTTTTGTTTTGTTAACAAGATTTATTGAGTTTAAAAAACAAAATCGTTTAACTTAAATAAAAATTGTAAAAATTAATTCAAAAAGTTACTTTGTATTATTTGTATGACGGTATTGTACACACCATGACGTAACAATAACAAGTGGAATTTTTTTTTTTCAAAAAATTTCATTGTCAAATAAAAAATTCCTGCACCATCCCCTGAAAGGGTAACAAAATCTTTATTTAAAAACATTATTTTTAGTTTAGAATAGGGAAAGGGTTTGTTGTTTACACAAATACGTAAGAATTTAATTTAATTTAATAAGTAAGAAACAAAACAGCTGTTTGAAAAAAATATAATTGAAAAAAAAAGAATTTGTCCAAACACATTAAATATTTTTTTGTTTAAGTGAAAAATATGTAAATATCAACTTATTTACGATGGAAGAAGTAAGATGGAAGTCCTGAGTGTTCCTGGAGAACACTTCACATCTAATTTCCGGTTTTTAATCATATTTTCCATATTGACCAGTTGAATTTTTTTTGTTCGGCAGGTACAATCTAACTATTTTACTAATAAATCTCATAAATCTAACTATTTTACTAATTCTTAAAAATTTCCCGTTTGCGTACTTTTTTTTTGATATTTTTCCTTTTTGGAGTACATTTCTGTACACAGAAAATATTATTGAAAAATAAATTTAATTAATAAAACATTTGCCATATTTTTAATTAAATTTTTTTTTTTATTTTTTTTTGTTAATTTTCAATTAAAAGTTTAATCATATCAATTAATTTTTTAATTGATAATAAACTTCTTGCAAAAAATATTCTAGTTTACAATAAACACTATTACAGTTATTCAAATTGCCAAATTGCACCTGAAATCCCTAAACAAAAAAAGTTTATTAAAAATATTTTTAATATTACGCGTATTAATAAAAGCGTCATAACTTAATTTTTTGAAGAAAGAGAACCGCGCTCATTGTGTAAATTTACAAAAACAACATAGACTATGTAGTGTTTGTATGCATCAGAGTGTAAACACATCAGTGTTGCCAGAAAAGGGGATTTGGCTTCAGATTTGAAAATTAATTGATAAAAAAAATTAAATACAGATCGAGAAATTAAATTTCAGATCGACAATAGAAAGATATTTCTACTAAATTAATGACGTATTGGTTTTAATGCAGAGCTTGAAATTTCTTTTAAAAACAATATATAAAACATATTTTTTTTTAAACAGTTTTTAATGAACTAATAAATTTTATATTTAGAAATGGTATCATGAAAAATATTCAAACAATTTTCTTTTAAATTCAAACGCGTTGCTGGTTTCTTTAATTGTTGGAGGAATATTATGCCAAAGACGTATTGCAGCTATAAAAAAATTGCCATTCAGATATCAACGTACGATTTCTAATTGGAACCAAATTTCTATTTCGTCTTAGTTGACTTAAACTTAAACGATTAAAAAGATGACACGGCTCGCGGGTTATTATAATTTTATGAAGAAATATTAGGGTTTTTATTTTCAGTAGGTCTTCGAACAGCACACCAAATATTATCTTAGAGTATGGAGTTATATTGAGGTAATCTCCATTAGTAATACGATTTTTGAGGGCATAAACGTATCTTGCAATGTTGTTATACGACTTGATTGAGTAATTTATTTTGTTATTATGTTCGTGAACGATTTTTAGTTATTTTATTTGTTAAAATTTTATCACTTTGATTGATTTTATGTAAAGAAATCACATTGATTCTCTGAATTTGATATTAATTGAAAAAAGTAGAAAATTATTGAAACAATGAATCAGATTTAAAATTTAAATCAAGGAATCATATTTTTAAAGGTCTTTTTTAAAATTTAAAAAAAAATTGTTAAAATTTGAATTTGTTAAAATTTGAATTCTTTTTCTAGAATATTTATTTTTAACTTTTTAGAAACAAAATCTGCGAAAAATAATTTTAGAAAAAAAAGGAAAATTTGATAATTTAACAATTTGCTAAGGATTTTTGGGAAAATGAGAACATGAGAACAAACTTTTTTTGGCAACACTGCGGATACGTATGCAACAGTTATGATAAAGTTGGTACCAAGTTCTATGAACTATTTGGTACAAAGTATTTAGAAATTTTCATGCGTTGATGAACACAAACGTATGTAAATTTAATAAAAAAAAAATATTGAAAATTTGATTAAAATTTTAATTGATTAGAATCTGGAAATTTTATCAAAAATTTAATTAAAATTTTAATTAATTTGATGCTGGAATTTCTATTAAAATTTTAATTGATTTTAGTTAGAAGTAATTGATAATGTTGAAAATTTCAATTAATTTTAAAATTTTAATTGATTTTTTAGTTAGAACTTTAATTAAAGCTTTAATTGATAATGTTGAAAATTTCCAAATTCAATTGAAACTCGATTTTAGTTTTTTCTGTGATAATTTTGTTACTGAGTAATTTTTACTAAACTTTAATGGAAAAGTACACAAACGGTTGTAATATTTAAATACTATAAAGTAGCAATATTCGCCTTATTATGAATTATGTTATAAATAACACTTTACCCGTAAAGTCAACTGTAGTCGTAAAGTTTATTACGTAACATTGTCTAAAAGAAACCCTACATTTTTATTTAGTTATTCATTTTTTATTTATTTTAGTTTTAATTTTGAAAGTTTAGGAATTGTGAACTTTATCTAATAATTCTATCCGTATGGTTGTGCTATCGTGCACACAAAATTGTAAATTTACCATTATTTTGGGTAACGGGAATATATTTCTGACGTATCAGGCAAAAATTTAGATAATCATTTTATAAAGTTTTTTTTATTAAACATTTTATCAAGTTTTTATTTTAATATCATAATATTACAGCCACAATTATGAATGTAAAATTTATATGGAAATATCTGTGGTTAACGTTTTACTTTTGTTATTTATTAGAAAAGTTATTCATCCATAGAGGTTTTATTATCTGAATTCTATTTACAACTTGTAATATTATTAAAAACAAAACCCCTTCAGATTTTGTAAACCTTTTTTTACAGAAAAAGCCTTGAAATTCTTAAATTTTTTTTTTTATAAAAAGGTACTCGGAATGCCTATCTGAGTTTAAAAATCATCTGAAATTTATACAACTTTGGTTAGATAATTTTAATTTATAATTTGTATTAACCCAAATAAAAACGTTATAATTTAGTTATACGAGGGCGAGTCAGTCAATAAGTCCGTGATTTTATGAATTTCCCGCCTCTTCAGTGGAAAAAACAACACTGCTGCTGTCAATAGGCATCTGTCGATTGACTACTGTCAAAAATTTGAACTAGCTGCGTCATTTATTTTATTTTTGACAGCCATTCATAGCAGACTACCGCGTAATTTAATCTTGTTTCCAAACCTGAAGAAATGGCTCGACGAAAAGAGATTTGACTCCAACGCTGAAATCATCCTATTTTAATGACCTAGACAAATGTTATTTTTTTTGGAAGGGATACAAAATTGGAGAAACGTTGGACAAAGTGTATAGAGCTGAAACTATGTTGCAAAATAAAATGATGGGTACGTTCGTAAATGCAGAAAATATGTGCATCACTGCGGCAGTTATGTCAATTTTTGTTGCTGATGCGTGACCATCTGTTGCAGATGCTTTGCTACTGATGGTCAAAATAAAAATAAAATCTTGATGGAAAATTTACAACTTTTTGTTAACTTATAATAAAAAAGGAATTAAATGAAAGACGAAAAGACTTGATTACACAGTATGTCAAAATGACATACGAAAACCCTGGGTTACGTTGACTTAATTTTGGGTCGTATAATTCAGTGGCGAAAATTGTTTTGAACTCAGGTCATTTTGACAAAATATTTAGATTTTAAGTGTGCATTGACCCAAACAATTTTTCGATTATATTTTAGCGAAAAGACTTTGACTTAATTACGTGTTTACGTGTCTCGGGGTTTTTGTGTGTCATTTCAAAAGTTGAAATTTTACTTGCAGTGTTATTAAAAATTAATTAAAACGGGAAGGAAGACTGATTTCGCACTATTGCATCCACAGCGTACACAGTGAAGACACGGTGATTAGGCCTTTTAGAAAACTACGTGGAAACTACTATTTTAATACACTATAAAAGCAACTGCGCTATGAAAAACTATAGGTGAAACAACTGTATGACAATTATTCTGTCTCTCTTTCTTGCGTCTGATTTTCAAATTCGTCAGCTTATTATTGGTTTGGCCCACTCACCATTTTTGTAATAATAGAGGCGAATGGATTATATATAATATCAATATCCTCTTTCTAATTCTGAAACCCGTTTTTCGATATCTGGCATCATAACTGAGATAACTAATATCAACTTTGATATAAAATTAAGAATGAAAACCATTTGCATTGTTTTTCTTTTAAATCTTTGGGCAAACTAATAATAAGCTGACGATTAATTAAATGTGTTTTGTGAGTGTGTTTATTTGCTTATTCATTTCACAGATCATATAAATTTGAAACTTTGTTGTATGTTTTGTTCTTTTGAATACTGAGATAATATTAAAAAAATACATTAATCATGTGCAAAAATGTTATAAAAACATAAAACAGTTTTTGTTATTACAATATGTAACCCAAGTATAAAATTTGTTGTGAGTTTGTACTAAGTTTATGAAACAACAATACAGTCATGTTGCACTTCTGTGGTATCTTTTTGATATTTTTGGCGATCATATGTTTTAAAACATGCTGTGTAGTTGTTCACTTTTACACATTATTTTTTTGTATACATTGTTTTTAAATCTCTTTCTCGGACATGAAATACAACAACAACCCTCACCATACGGTTTTGGATCACTCGTTTGACAGCTGTCACTTCTGACATCACTGGTATACCCTGTGATTGCATCAGAAACTTTAATGAGGCCATAGTTTCAAAAATTTGCGGCAGCACTGTCAATTGTTTGCATAAAAAAAGTTTGACATAAATCAGTGCTGCCAAGTGATGATTTTTTTCAACGTTTTACTTATATTATGCTGCAGTGATGCGTAACTACTATATTTACGAACGTACCTGATTTTTTATCCAAAAATCTGTGTTTCTTTAAAAATGTCACGGACTTTGTGTGTGTGTATTCCTACAAATGTATACAATTATATATTGGGCAATATATATATATATATATATATTAATACAAAATTATATAATATTGAAATAGCGGGTAATAACATATTAATGCTCGCATCTAAATATTTGGATTTCTCTTGTTAATCTAAAAGTGCTTGGACATGTCTAAAGCCATTATTTTTACACTATCAATAAGGTAATAAATAATAAATGTACCTAGCAAGCAAGCACCTCTTATTCCTTAAAAGTGAGATTGGGCTGCTAAAAAAAATAATACATGAATATTATTTCATTATTCTTTATCATATATTCGAATTTTATGGTAATCTGCGGAAACCCCCTATCATCGGTGCTTTCTAGTAAAAAAGTTTATTATATCAAAAACTTTTATAAATCCAATTTTTATTGTACCTCATTTTAATGCTTAAAGAAAAATTATTATTTTGTTTTTTTGGGAAGATAAAATATCTGTTCAAAAAAAAAAAATATTTTTTCAATTTATACATAATACAAAGTAACTCAATAAAGAAATTCGTTTTGAATTACACAAAAAAAAAAAAATTAATATAAAATTTAATTAAATATGAATATAAATATCTATGCAAATTTTCTAAATAATATATTTATATATTGAAACCTTGGAAAATTGTCATAAAATTGTCTTGGAAAAAGTATAGATTTATTATATATAATTGTGTTTCTGTTTTAATTTTGTAAATTTTCTAAACACGTCTATTTTTTGATCCAAAAAAAAAAATGTTTTCTTGATTATAAATAGACACCGAAAACACACATTTAAGAATATTTTTTTGTTTAATTTATGTTATAGTTTTTTTATATATATTTTATAATTATATATTATTTATATAATTTAAAAAAATGCAAATTTTTTAATGCAAATTGTTCGTTGTTTTTTTTTTTAATAGTTAATGTTTATAATTCTATGAATTTATATAAAAAATAAATTTCTATATCTAGTTTTTGTGAAATTAAAATATGTATTAATAATAAATAAAAGTCTTTAATTCCCTCCAATTTGTTTTAAAATAAAAACTTAGTTTTCATAATTTGGTAAATAAAAAAAAAAGAAAATTTATATAATTTTAGCTAAGATTTTCTTTTTCTTTTTTTTTTGTTAATTTACAATAATTTCACTAAAAAAATTCTCTTAGAAGAGTTTATATTTTCAAATGTATGTATTGGACACCAATATTTTTCTTTTTAATGAAATATTGCTTTTTATATAATTTATCTGTTTCCTTTTCAGTTTAATATTAAAAATTGTATTTTTTGTACAATTAGTTGCAGTTAAAAAATAATAAAAAAAAAATCTGAAAAAATAAAACCATTTTTTTTGTTAAATAAAAATCAAATTTTATTAAAAAATAATAATATAAAATAACATTAAACATAATAAAAAATATATTATATAAATATTGTTCTATTTTATTTAAAAAAAAATTATAAAAATTTTTTACTTCACAATTTTCACAGCTTTTTTTTATTATTATTTTTATATTAAAGAATTTTTTTTTTATTTTTCTTAAGAGAAAATTGAGAAGTTCTGAAATTAAACAAATTTGTGATGCCTAAATAAAAAATTAAATAAAATATTTTAAATAAAATTTATAAATAAAAAAGGACAGTTTGTCTGTTACCAAACGTAAAGATAGGCAGTGTTGAGAAGTTGGCAAAAAATTAAAGTCTTTATCCAAAAAAAAGAGTTGTTGTTGGTTAATATTTCTTATGCGAAAAAGTATTTACTTGAAAATTATATGTATGTCTTTTTATAGCCCTTAGAGAGATTAGTTTCTGGTTAATCTCCTTCAACTTAACAAATTATTAATTGTTAAATGTTTCTGTTCAAATTTGTTTATATCGTTTTATATAAAAACGCAATTAAAAGTAAAATTTAGGAGCTACACTTTAACTGCCATAAAAATATAATACATACACATAAATTTGTTGTAATAATAATAATGTTTGTTGGGTATAATAACACAAAAAAAATAAATTTTTAACAGGATAATTTAAACTAAATAAGAATTAATTAAACAATTTACTAAAAAAAGTTTGCACATGCAATATAATTGAGTAAGGTTATGCATACAAAAACAACATAAATATACTGAGAGTATTTTTCGATGGTGTTTTTGCACAAGATACTAATTTGACACGGACTGTAAAAAAAAATAACTGGCTGAGCATTTTTACATCATGTGGAAATCACGAACGTGAATACACTGTTTCGTTTAACAAAATTTGGTATAAAGTGAGCAAACTCAATCCTGGGGTAATCTCACGCCTAGAGGTGAATCATATTTTATATTCTCCACAAAAATTATTTTACACCTCCGAAATTGTTTTTCACCTCAGAAATTGTTCTTCACCTCAGAAATTGTTTTTCACCTTAAAAATTATTTTTCACCTCAGAAACTGTTTTTCACCTTCAAAATTATTTTTCACCTCAAAATTATTTTTCACCTCACAAATTTTTTTTAAAACTCAAAAATTGTTTTTCACCTCAAAAATTGTTTTCCACCTCAGAAATTGTTTTTTACCTCAGAAATTGTTTTTCACCTTAAAAATTATTTTTCACCTCAAAGATTATTTTTCACCTTAAAAATTGTTATCCACCTTAGAAATTGTTTTTCACCTCAGAAATTGTTTCTCACCTTTAAAATTATTTTTCACCTTAAAACTTTTTTCACCTCAAAAATAATTTTTCACCTTAAAGCTTTTTTCACCACAAAAACTATTTTCACTTCAAAAATTATTTTTTTCACCTCAAAAATGCTTTTACATCTAAATATGTTTCTTATCACAAATATTTTTTTATTACGAAATATAGAGGAGGGTTTAAAAAAATTCGGTAACGACGAATTTACATAATGCTTTCACCTGTTATTTACTTAAATAATTTAAAAAAAATTGAATCATTTTGATAAAACTTCTTCTTAAATATGAAATAATTTTTTTTTTTAAAATATTGTTAAATGTACTTTATAAATATGAAGAAACTTCTTCATAAATTTTATGAATTTTTTTTATAAATCTTACTTATTTCTTAAAATGTTCAACTTGCATTTTTAAGAAACAGCTTCATCATAATTATTTGTTTATCATGCAAATTTTTTATGTAAATTTTTTCATAAATATAATGAAGGCTTTTCCCCGATTGCAGAAAAATATTTGTAAATAAATATTTCATTTAAAGAAATATCCAAAGATTTTACAATTTTATTGAATTTTCTTCCTTACCCCACTACAATCATAATAAATCATGTACAAATATACGAAATTTATGTAAAAACATCAAAAGCTTTCGTAAAATATACGAAAATTTGGTTTATTTTGTTATTTCGCCATTATTTTTTTTCGAAATTTTATGTATATAAAAAATTGAATTGGGTACTGTTTACATTAAAAATAAATCTTTTTTCGTTTTTACGTAAAATGCTTTGATTTTTACTTTTTTGTATTTAAAGAAAGTTTAAAGTTTTCTCGATACAAATTTTGAAAAAAAAATTTTTTTTGAAAATTTATAGGAAATTCTTTTATATTCCTTAGGGAAAATTTTTACCAATGTTTTTTTCTAAAAAAAATCCACGATTTTATAAATTCATAAATGATTTTTTAATTTAATCTGCTTTCTATTCTGACAATAGCAGTTTGAGGAAATTTTTTTATAATTCTGGGAAATGTTAACCTATTAAAAACGACTAATCCATATTCCCCTAAATTAAGAAGTCGTGGAAATTTAATTGAAATGAAAATTAGTATCACCCAAATAAGATTTTAACGAGATATTTCAAACCAAAGTCGAAATGGTGACTGACTTAAATTCTTCAATGGATCCAATTTGTTCTTTAAATTCTTATCTTGGTGAATTTTTTTAAATAAACCTTAAAAAGTAATTTTAAGTAAATTTTTCTGTAATCTTTTTTTGGGGTTTTTAAAAAATTCCAACCTAAAAAATTTTTAAATGAATTTGGCAATGCTGGAATTGATAATTTCTTTTAAAAAATTATTTGTGGTTGTAGCCAAACTTTTACACTATCGTTTGCATTTTACTGCGCTGCATATATCGGTTCTTGAGGTTGTGTTGTTTTACGACGCCGTTAGGATAATAACTCACACGCTAACCCCTGTCCACCCAAATTTATTATTTTTTTTTTTTTTTTTTGGGAAAAAAGAAGCAACACTCAGGAAATTCTTCCTACTAATTAATGTACTGCTTTCTTTCTTTATCAATTTTCTTTTAAAAATGATAACTAGCAGGGGATAACGAGCATGTGAAATGATCTAAAAACATTTTATATAATTTCAAACCAATTTCTGACTCAGAGAAAAAGGTAAAAGCAGGTAAATTGAGAAGTCCCCGGCCTGACACATAGATGGCGCTACTAGAGTTAAATCAATATGATTTTTAGTTAACCATAAGACACGTGTATAAATTTGACAGCTGTCGGATCATTAGTTTGTGAATTATAGCATTTTGAGTAAAGCCACTTTTGTTATTGTAAAAAAATTGATAAAAAGAAATTTCGCGTATTGATAAAATATTGCTTTTTGAAGGAAAAAAAAAAATACAGTTGAAGCAAAAACTTGCCTTGATGACGAGTTTCCGGACACTGCCCCAGGAAAATCAACCATCAAGGATTGGTATGCTAAGTTTAGACGTGGTGAAATAAGCAGCGAAGACGGGGAACGCAGTGGACGCCCAAAAGAGGTTGTTACGGACGGAGACATCAAAAAAATAAACAAAATTATTTCGAATGACCGTAAATTGAAATTGAATGAAATAACAGGTACTCTAAAAAAATCAACTGAACGTGTACATCATAACATTCACGAAAGCTCTGTGCAAAGTGGGTGCCGCGCGAGCTCACTTTTGACCAAAAATAAGTCAGTGAAAACGAAGGCGAAAACCCATGAATTGGGCTTCGAATTGCTTCCGCATCCACCGTATTCTCCAGATTTGGAACCTAGCGACTATTTGCTGTTCTCAGATCTCAAAAAAATGCTCGCTGGGAAGAAATTTTCGTCGAATGAAGAGGTGATCGCCGAAACTGAGGCCTATTTTGAAGCAAAGGACAAATCGTACTACAAAAATGGTATCGAAAAGTTGGAGGGTCGCTATAATCAGTGTATCACCCTTGAAGGGAACTATATTGAATAAAAAAACCAATTTTGCCAAAAAAAAATGTGTTTTAGTATGGTAGCCTGGGGACTTTTCAATTGACCTGTTAATAACATCTCATTTTCTTAAGAACATTTGTAAATTAAGTATGAATCTTACTAATGTAAATGTGCTTCTAGTAAAAAGGAACTGAATTAAAATGTCAACATTTTAAATTTTGTTTTTGCAATTTAAAAAGAAATATAGTTATATTTGTATAATTGTATGTTGTTTCTACTCGATTTTAACAAAATTGTTTTCTGTGTACAGGTAATTGTTTTCATCCATGTGAAAATCAAAAGATATATAAGCATACATGATCAGACATGGGTTTGTATATGATCATATATGGGTCCGTGTATAGTTAACATATATCTTTAGATCCAAAATTGGTCATATATGTTTATATATGATCATATGATTCACATATGCTAATATATGATCATATCATATTTATGCTTGATCATCTATTGACCGCATAGTTCATATATGATCATGTATGCCCATGTAGGATCATAAACAAGCCCATGTAAGATCATGTATACCCTTATATAAATATTTCAATTTCTATTAATACCAATTTAATTTCAATTATATTCCTAGTGCAAACTTTTGGTTTAATTTTAAAATAAAAACAAATTTTTATTTAAATGATAATTAAATCCATAACTAATTAACTAAAAAAACTTTCCATTCCATTTTTTTCATATTTAATGTAATTTCTGTTTCATGTTTATGTTTTACAATTTATGAGGTACTTTTATATTTTTGGCACAGTGAAAGTTTTTTTTTTTTTTTGTTTTTGCTTGATTATTTTTTTCATATTATTTTATTTTTCTATTATAACAATTACATTACATATTTTTTTTTAAATTAATTCATTGGTACGGCAAAATTTTATAAGTTACTTTGTATTTTTTTTTATACATGTTTTGTATTAAAAAATTTAAGTTTATATTTATTGAAACTACATTAAGTTTTAATTCGATGTTCTTGGTTCAATATTGTTAGTTTTCAGTATATATATTTTATTTTTGAGAACTGTATTACAAAATAAAAAAAGAAATCTTGAAAATCTTTAAGAAAAATAAAATAAAATTATATGAAAAAAATAAAAAATGTTGCTATTGTTTTGTTATGTTTTCAAGTTGCTTGTGCTACAAATCACAGTTTTGTATTTAATGTTTTTAAGTTTTTATATTTTGATTTATGTTTTTTATTTCTTCTTCATATTATAATTAAATTAAGTTTTTTTTTTATTGTAAAATAAAAAAATTAACTATTGGCGGTGGCTGCTTATTTTAGTAATAGTTTTCAATAATAATTTGTGTATTTATTTCTTTTCTATTTTTGTAAATAAAATATTTATATTTTTGTTTAAAAACAAAAAAATCATAAAAATATAGTTAATTATTGTATATTGCTCTATTTTTTTGTTTTTGTTTTACTTTTGTTAATATTTTACAATAAATTTTATCTATTGCTATGCCTCTTTTTTGCTGTATGTATTTGTATATCATTAGGAAGTAGTTAACAATATTAGTTTATTATAATTATTGCATTTTGTAATTTGTTTTGTAAAAATAAAATTTAAAATTGTACAGGTTTTTTTTTATTAAAATTTTTCTATTTTGGATTTTTAAGGCTATTTAGGTTTTGATTTGTTTGTGCTTTATAGTTAACATAAAAATAAATTTTTTAAAAATAATTATAAATGGTTAATTTAAGTTTGAAATTTTAAATACTTTGTTAGTAGTAATATGTAATAGTGTATTTAATACTTTTTTTTATAAGTTATATCTGAAACCAAAGTATTTGTTTTTCTTTTGTGAAATTTATTTATTTTTTTGGTCAAAAAAAACTCTCAACTGTGATGTTTTTTTTTTTTTTGTAATTTAATTTAATACGAATTTATGTAATTGTTTTCAAAGCCCCATAAAAAGACTTCATTTCTTAACAAATCCAGCACCCAAACATAATAAAATCAAAAAATTTTTAAAGTTAAAAAAATCTATAAATAAAATATATTATAATTTTGATTCAAATGCGCACCATTGAATAATTGGAATATGAAATGAAACATTATATAAAACTCTAGTGGTGTGGAAAAAATTTTTAAATTTAAGTTTTTAAATTGAAAAATTGGCCCTTTGAAAGAAGTTCCGATATAATTATATACCTATAGTCATATATATTTAATTCCATATCACATGATATCGGAAAATGATATACATAATCTCATCTCATGCGATCCCTTGGGATCTCATCTGATATAATTGATCCGAAAAATGGACAAGATTAATAATATGTTAAACCTTTCCAACGATATGCAACATGACTGGATTAAAAGAATATTTTTTTTATTAAAGTTTTTATTAAAAACTAATTAAAAACGATTTTTTCTGAAAATTTATACTCGATATATTAAATAATTGGCAAACAATATGAAGAAAGAATTTAAAAAAAAAGTTTATAAGAAAAAAGGTCGATAATTTTTTGTTGCTGAAACTTCTAGATTCGGTGTGTGCCAACTTTTGCAGGAGTTTTCACATTTTTAGTTAGAAATGCTAGAGGTCAAGTAAAATTCATACAAATACGTGTTCGATATAACGAATGGTCCTGAGAATTTCAAATTCAAATAAAATTTTTTGACTGCTATTGCATAGCGCCAGTGGATTCAGCACATCTAAATTAGCCAAATATTGCTCAAGCTCGGACAAGATTTATCTTCCATGTAGATGAGGTTTTTTCAGAATTTTTCAAGTTCGTCTATTTAATTTAAATAAATTTATATGCGGTTCTTTTTTTCCAGAAATAATATTTTAGATTCAGATAGATACAGGCTGTTTTTTTATGTTCCAGGGTACCGACTCTAAATGTGTGAAGCTGTGAAGTGATAAAAATTGTCACTACTTCGCAGAGTCCGATTTTTTGGTTTAACTTTTGCGAAAACTATCTGTCAAAATTTTATCATATAAGTTTTTTTCTTCACCAATAAAAGTTCTTGAAAAAATGTGAGTGTTGCACTATTTTACAAACATTGTTAGCGAGTTTTTTTTTAAATTGATTATTTTTTAACCTTTTATATTTTTTCTAATATAGTTTTTTTTAATGTTATTATGAAATTTTTTCAAAAGAATTACAAAGTTTATAAAAACAATTATATTTTTTTTATAAAAACATAACAAAAAAAAAAAAAAAAACGGTGAAATCGTATTCGAAAACTCCATGTGTGCAACACTTCAAAAAAAAAATAAAAAAAACCAAAAACTTGCCTCCTGTTTCTCTTCCAGAAGCATAAACTCATATAAAGGCATTTCTTTATATTAAATGTTTATTTTTTAATGAAAAAAATAAGAATTAATAGAAGTTTTTTAATAAAATTTCGCTTTAAAACTCATGGAACGAGTGGAATGAAATAAAATTGACAGATAGTCATCATAACAACATTTTTTTCATTACGAGAATGGGAACCGCTCAAAATAATAACTATGAAGTGAACATGATAAATTATATATCACTTTGCAAAGTAACTTTATTCGGAATTGGTTCCCAGGTCGATGGCTTTTGACCGCCATTTCTGTTTGGTTAACATTTGTCAGTTTGTATTTGATGGTTGTGCAGATCAGTCGATAACAATTTATTATAAAGCATCTAACACACCAACAACGTATTGAAGTTATTAAAATATTAAAAGTTGTAAAATCCCCTGCTTTGACGACAAAACATTATGAGCGACGAGGCACGTTTTGACTTGAATAGCTGCTACTGGGGAACTAAAGATCCTCAATTGACACACCAAAGGCCTTTATACCCTCGCAGAGTGACTTAGAGTGCTTATGTCAAAAAGAGGAAATTTCGATTGGACCCCTCGATCACCTGATTTGCCTGTCCGACTACTTTCTTTGGGGGGGACTTGAAGGGAAAGATCTACGACAACAAGCCAGATGCCAAAGAACATTATTATTGTGGAAATTGGAGCAATAAAACCCATAATACGCCAAAATGTTATGCAAAATATGGTTAAAAGAGCACACATTTGAGCAGCGGCCAGTGGCGGCCATTATATTTCATACATAATTGATATAAACCAAACTTTTATGCAATAGAATATTATATGTATGAAAATGTATTTTTAGTCTGGTTCGAGATCATAGAAAAAAATTTTTTTTCAAATGAAAAATTCATGGAGAATACACAAAAAAAGTTAATTAGAACACAAGCCGAATGGAATGAATTTTCTGGTCAGCTACGATCTTCATCAACATTCTTCGTGCCCTTAATTCACAAATCAAGGGAAAAAGCTAACATTCAGATGATTTCTTTTTTATTAAGTTTAGATGAAATTTACTTTACTATTTTTTGTGTTCTTCACAATATTCTTATTATTACCGTACGAAGTTATATTTAATAGTGAAGTTTTTTTATTTTTATAGTTTATCTATTTAAATCGGGATCATAGAAATTTTTTCCAATGAAAATTTTTTCTTATTATTTAAAAATTTTGCACCGTTTAAGATTTATTAAAAAAAAAACATCGGCCTGGAACATAAAAAACACCCTGTATTACAGAAAAATTTTTTATTTTCCAAAGCCTAAAAAATATCCCTACAATTCGGAGACAAAACCTCAAGTCCGACAAGCACGATAGAATTAAGTCATTTAACCTTTTGTTAAAGAAAATATTCTTAAATTCTACAACGAAAATTCTCATATAAAAAAGGAAAAATATTTTTCAATAGAATTTTTTTTATTTAATTTTTAAGGGATATATCCTTCAAATATAATTGCTTTCTATGATGAAAATATTTTTTTCAGGAATTTGAAAATTTTCGTTCCTATGCTCGATTATTCAGGACTATAATTGACTTATAAAATCTCCCCTCTCCTACAGCTCGTTTTCAGCGGAACGTTATACGTGAGTAGGCAATTTTAATGCTTGTATATATTTATTTTGTTTTTATTGCTCTATATATTTTCATGTTTCATTCCATACATTCCCACATAGTTTTCAAAAAAAAAAAAAAACACATGTCAATTTGTGCATACAATTGTTGTTCTTAATAAAAAAAATTATAATTTTGTTTTAATTGAAATAAAAGTAAGTTTCAGATATGTTAATAATATTTATAATTTAAATTGTGAGCATTTAAAGAGAAAATTTAAATAGTTTTAGAATTATAACTAAAGTAAAATGAAATAAAAATAAAATAATACCCATAATTTGTTCCCACATCAACTAGCAAACCAAATCAAAATTTAAATTGCTTCTTTTTAAAATTGAATTCTTCTAATTGGTTAAACAAATCAAACCTTATGCAAAAATAACATAAATTTTAATTATAACTATGTATTAATAATAAGTAGAGACATCAACATCAAATTAAAGATTCCTGTAAATATTATTATGCCTCATAATTTTACATATTATCTTTTTTGCCAAAAATTAGGATCATTTTATATGATTTTCATCAATAATTATTATAATTGTGTGTCTGTTACATCTTATGTATATATATAAACCCAAAGATCCTTTACGTATTAAGCTAAGTTTCATATGTCTTCTTTTTATAAACAAAATTGATCTACTAAATGTGACGAAATCTCCTGCTTGGTTTTTTTTGTATTAACGGCGAAGGAGTCTTCTCCTTCGCGCCTCATCTCAGCGTGGAGCATTGTGTATATGAGTGGTTAAATGTTTGGAGAGATAATCGGCTCGGGCAAAACATTTACCACACGATTCACAATGATACGGTCTTTCACCGGTGTGTATACGTAAATGGCGCGTAAGATCAGATTTTCCACCAAAGGCACGCCCACAGAAGAGACAGACAAATGGACGTTCTCCGGTGTGTTTGCGTACATGTAGTTTTAAATTTTCTTTAGAGCGTACACATTTGCCACAAAAAGGGCATGCGAAACGTGAGGCCGGAGGCCTGTAATGGAAAAATAAATAAATAAATGAATTAAAAATAAAAAGGGAAAACATTTTATTGTCTTACCTTTTATCTCTTTGCCTTTCTTGAGCGTCAACTCTTAAGAAATTAAGTATGGATGCTTCTTGTGGATTAAGGCCCAAAAATTGTTCATTTGGCAAACGTTCTGCATTTATGAGGGATGTTATTGAATTGAGAGAATTTAAAGAATTCATGGAATTAGCAGCGGCTGCTGCAGCGGTCAATGCAGCTTGTTGGGCCGTCTGAGGTGTAATTTGTTGTTGATGTTGCGGTGTTGTAGCAGCTGCTGCTGCTGCAACGGCCATAGCCGTCATATTATGAGCAAATTGCCCAGGCAGTTGAGGTGTTAAATGTTGGTGATGTACTAAAGTATGTTGGTGATGTTGTTGCGTTGGTGCTTGCTGCTGCTGCTGATGAGTAGAATGATAGGAGGGATCCGTTTCCATATGGGGTGGTAAAGGAGCATTAAGAAGGCGAGGCTAGTGAAGAAATAAATCGATCATGATAATGATTTGATAAGTGAGAATTGGATGAGGAAGCTAAATCGAAGGAATGCATTAGCATTCTTAAGGTTTTATAAATTTTTTTTTATTTTCAAAGGACTATCAAGAAACTAACGATAAGAGTTTAGAACTTTAGGGTTCTTCTATAGAAAAAAGTCATTGAAATCTTAAACCTTTTCTCTTTTGCGTCTGTTATCTACTCGTTATCGAAACCTGTTATAAAATCAATCACAAATAAATATAACAGTTTGGCTGAAAAGTTCGTAGACTAACATAAATTTGATTTTATTATTCAATATAGTTGCCTTCAAGGGTGATGCAATGATTAAAATGGTCATACAATTTTTCGATGTTTATAGTACGATTTGTCTCAGTTTCGGCGATTACTTCTTCATCACATTTCTTTCCAGCGAGCATTCTCTTGAGGTCTGAGAACAGGAAAAAGTGGCTGAGGGCCAGATCTGGACAATACGGTGGATGCGGAAGCTATTCAAAGCCCAATTCATATAATTTTGCCATCGTTTTTATTGACTTGTGACACGGTGTATTGTCTTGATGAAACAGCACTGTCTTCTTTCCAAATGGGGCCGTTTTTCCGCTATTTCGTTCTTCAAACACTCCAATAACGCTATGTAATAGTCGCTGTTGATGGTTTTTCCATGCGCATTCCAAAATACTGATACCATAACCTTGCCAGCCGACTGTTGCGTCTTTTCACGCTTTGGAGTTGGTCCATCACGTGCAGTCCACTCGGCTGTCTGTCGATTGGACTGCGATGTGAAATGATGCAGACACGTTTCACAAATTCGGGTTTATTACGATTAAACTGGTCCAAACACAGCTCAGAATCATCAATTCGTTGTTGTTTTTGGTTGATTGTGATCTCGCGCGGCATCCACTTTGCACAGAGCTTTCGCATAGCAAAATATTCATTCACGATATCTATAGAGTCTCAGATATCTCGATCAACTTCACTTTACAGTTATTCAAAATTATTTGGTGGACTTTTTTGATGTTTTTGTCGGTAACAGCCTCTTTGGGGCGTTTACTGCGTGAATCGTTTTCGGTGCTCATTTCGCATCGTTTAAACTTAGCAAACTACTTCTCAGCGGTTGATTTTCCTGGTGCAGAGTCCGAATAATGTTTATCAAGACGTCTTGGCTTTTACAGTGTTTTTTCGCTAAAAAGCAATGCTTTATTAACACACGAAATTCCTTTTTATCCATTGTTTTCAAACTAACGAAAGTTGCTTCACCCAAAATACTATATCTCACAAACTAATAGTCCGACAGCTGTCAAATTTATGCACGTGTCTTTCGAAGGTTAGGGCTGAATTTCATACTAGTTGCGCCATCTATGTGTCACCCTACGAAATTTTCAGCCAAACTGTTAGTGATATTTGAGTACACAAAAAAGTAAAGAAGCCCTCTGCTTGGCCTTGTTTGTGTATTTCTCACATCGATAAAGTTTTCGCAATATACATGTAAAATGCAACCTTGTTGTGCTTTCTATAGGGTGAGTCACAGGCAATTAAATATATATTTTTTTAAGAAAATAATAATGAGCTTTATTCATGTTATTTCTCTATCTAATACAAATTTTACAAAATTAAATTGATTATTTTTTAACATTTTATATTTTTCAAATATAGTTTTTTTAATTTAATTATGAAATTTTTAATTTGCAAAAGAATTAGAGAATTTATAAAAAACAATAATTACATTTTTATTATAAAAACAAAAAACGCTCAAATCGCATTCGAAAAATCCATGTTTGCAACATTACAAAAAAAATAAAAATAAAACATAAAAACCAAAAACAAAAAAAAAACTTGGCTCTTGTTTCTCTTCCAAAAGCATAAACACATATAAAGACGGAACGAGTGGAATGAAATAAAATTGACTGATAGTCATCATCACAACATTTTTTTGTTTTCATAATGAAAATGGGAATCGCTCAAAATGAAAACATGAAGTGAAAAATAACTGTGAATTGGAAATGATAAATTATTTATCACTTCGCAAAGCAACTTAATTAAGAATTCGCTCCCTGCAAGTTTAAATATATGTTCCCTGGGATATTGGCTAATTCAGTGATAAGGTAATTTTTGGAATCTTACCCAAGAATGTGGGATTAGCAGGAGAAGAGTTTGCCCATTATCGTCGTGCACAAAACCGCTTTGGGTGAACATTTGTATTCATAAAGAGATGCTTATTTGAATTTCCCATAAGAACGTGGTAAAAAAGTGTCTCTTTGGTCACCCCACTGAAGCTAACAACTTTGTCTTGTAGGATCCTTAACTGGCCTAGGCATAAACTAAGATATCATTTCTGAAAATATTAACGATGAGGGGCAAAAATCAAATTTTAAACATTCAGCTGGATAACTTTCCGTTAGAAATATGGAAAATTTACTAAAGAAACACTTTTTGTAACTTTAAATCAAATCGTGGCGAACAGTGAGCTATAAAGAGGATAAGTGCCAATTTAATTGCGTATGCCAAATTGATCAAGCTAGGAACTTGAAATTTGGAATATAACTATATATAACTTCCACCTTTAGCGTAGATATCTATAGAAAAAATAGTTTGGAAATTTTTACGGAGAGGGGAAAACTTTTTTTAACGTTCTGCTGCATTGGTATAAAAATCATAAATATAAAATATATGAAGTTTGGGCTAATTTACTGAAAGATAAGTTTTTTTTACAAAAGGCAGTGTCTCCTTCATTGACCCATATAACTACCGCTAAACAAGTTTTGGACTTATGTTGTTGTTGTTTTAGCAGCATTGGCTGAAATGTATGTAAAAGTGAAATTTATAAATTCTTTTCCTGTTCGTCTGCTGACTCATCTATGTCCAGGTCCAAGAAATGGACAGGCCACATAAATAGAATGGGTCCGAATGGAGCTAAGACTTATTGTAAGGGCCATCTCCACATGCAGGGCAAGTATCTGGGATGGTGGGATTAATTCTTGCCCAGTAAGAATAAAGACAGCTTCACCATCCAGATCTTAGGTGTGCCAGAATTACTCGGGGTCTTTCTGGACAGGTTTTTATTTCTTCAGCAATCATCAGCAATGGGTGGTGGGCAACCTCTTAGGACAATAATATTTGGGTAGCGTGTTGTTGTCACGCTTACCGTGTCCCTGTGTATTTCCTTCAGAGCTGTTTTGAATGAAGGTTTATATATTTTATTTATAATTCCGTAAGTTGGTGGTTCGGATGCGCCCTACGATGGCATCTCAGAAGGAACTGTTTCGTCAACATATAATGTTCCTCGATCGTAAGGATCTTCGACTACTTATGTGGATGGTGCACTGAATTATCGGGATTTTAAGCTACTGTAGAACACAATATCTTTCGGTTTTTACAACTAAATTTTGTCACTAAAACGTCAAAATTAGTTGTAGCAAATAAATTCTATATTCAGGAATAAATTCCGTCAGAGCTTAACTCGGTTTAGTAAACTGAACAAATTCAATTCACATAACTGAATAATACTTCTAAATTACACTTTGGAGTGAAAAATCTTATTTAATTATAAGTTCACTTCCATTATATTATATAGATACAATATATTCGGAAATTGTCTTCAAAATAAACTTACCCTCTTATTTGTACTATGTATTCCTTCAGAGCTGCTTATATTTGGCTCATTATTGTTGGTCTGTAAACTTGTATTAGATGCATGTGCCTGATTTTCTTGATAATTTATCACTCCAGCTGAATCTACGGTAGCATCTTGTTCCTCATCTTGTCGTTGTTGCTGTTGTTGTTCCTCATCGTCTTTTTCTTTTTTGATATTAATACGCAAATCTTCGACTGTATCGGTATCGGCCATCATCATTATGTTGGATTCCTGGGAACTGGAGACCATTTCTTGTTCCTGCAGCTGTTGTTGTAAGTGAGCGGCAAATGGATTTTTACCTTTCTTACCATGTAAACGTTCTAAGGCATGATTCAATCTATGCTTTTTGAAGGATTTCAAATAGCGAAATTGCATGCCACAAACATCACATGTAAAAAGTTTATCCGCTGGCAAACGGGCTCGATGATTTGTTTCTTTGTGTTTGGCATAAGCTGAACGATATCGATAGGATTGACCACATTGTTCACAAATAAAAGGTTTTTCCTCACCTGGTCCCAAAAGGGGATGCTGCAGCGCAGCATGCTGTTCCAACAACCAAACATTCGGAAACTGAGCATTGCACACTATACAGCGTGTCTCCTCTTCGATGGGTTCACTAAACAGTGATGAGGTATCCGATGGACTTTTCAACAAACTGCTACGACTAAGCGAGAGTTGACCTGGTGTACCCGGAGCCGGTGGTGGTGTAGATGAGGTAGATGAAGAGGAGCTTTTCTCCTTACAACTTGAGGTATCCGTTGGAGTTGTTGAATTCATTAAAAGATGCGAATACGATTTCAGACCAATTTCTCCAGCTAAAGCTGAGCTAGAATGACGACGTTGCAATAATTGTTCTAGGGAATCTTTATAAAGCATCGATGAGGTAATGGAACTAGTAGTGGCAGCACTGGAATTGCCGCTGTCACGATCTCTAATAGCAGCAGCTTCATCATGATGGCTGGTTGTCAATTCAATAACACCACCACCATCATTATCATCATCTTTGTGACTGGGTGTCAAAGACCTTTCGGACATTTTGTGCATCGAAGTTGAACATGAAGAAGAAGATGAACCACTTAACATAGATTGACTTGATGTGGCAGTTTGTTGAGGTGAAGGTGTACTTTGTCTAGCTGACCTGGGAACTTTTTGTGTTTGTAATTGCTGCTGCAATTGTTGCTGGTGATGTTGCTGATGAAAAAATGCAGCTGGCGACGGATAACGTATATTAAAGGGTGGTTGTTGCTGTTGTTTGTACTGCTGTTGCTGTGGTATGGAACGGTGTTGCTGTTGCTGTTGTTGTTTGTTAGCTAAATCAGTTGTTGTTGGTCCTCCTAAATTGGAGGCTGAAGTTAATGATGATGTTGCTGATGATGATGATGATCTAGCTAATAATTCGGCAGTGTTAAGATGCATGTGATTGGTATGATAATCTTTGGAAAGTAAATCGCTTAGAGGATTAAAACGATGTGAAAAATCCTTTGTTGTAAACGGAGGTGTAAGTAAACCGCGATTTCTAAAAAATGTAAACAAGTTTGTATTTTTGTTTGTTTTTCAATCTGTTGGACAAATGTTTGAAACTCACCTTAAAGCCTCTTCAGCTAACCAGGTTTGATGATGCAACATTGTTAATATTCTGGACGGATCAATATCAAATAAACTCAAACCCAATGGTGTAAAGGGAAAAGCAAATGGTGTTGGACATCTGGTGGCCATACCAAAATTACGTAAAAGCTTTAGTAAAATATACAAAAAAAGAATAGAAATATATGTTGGATTTTAGTTTAGTGTTACAAGCATTTTTATACTGGGGTTGTTGATATCTAAGGGGATTATTTTTCATCTTTTGTTTTTAAAAAAGCCAATATAATATTGAAATGTAACATGCTGCTATAAATACACACAACATTTAAGAAACAAAAAAAAAAAAAAAATAAATAACATCAATTTAATAATAATTGTATGCATTAAAATTTGGTGTAAAATGAAAATTAACTCAAAATTGTATAGACTTTTCTATTAAAGGTGTGTTTTTTAAAAAGCTTACCGTTTTAATCCAGTAGAAAACTGTAAGTTCTTGTTTTTTTTTTTAGTGTATATGTGTTGGAAAAACTTAAACTATGATGAATTTTCAATAAGTTGTCTTTAGTTTTTGTTGCCATTATTACTTAGAACAAGATATCGAAGACATATTATTGTAATAAATTTAGGCTAATATGTTATTTGGGCATCAATTAAATATAGTTATTGACATATCATTTTCCATGATTCATGAAAATTGCAAATATTTAATAATTATATTAATAAAAATATTATGCAAATCCATTGCTGTGTAACCTCTTAAGATTTCTATCGTTTTAAAAGTGTCTTTTTGTGTGCTCAATAACGTCAAAACTCAAATAGATGCGTTTTAAATTTGCGATAATAACCACACAATTTGAATGATTTTGCTTAATTTGAGCGAATCCTTCAAATGTTTAAAAAAAAAATTGCCTGAGAAGTTGTTAATTACCCCGTTCCTCTGGGGTAATTATTTAAACTTTTAATGACAAAAAAAAAAAATTGACAACTTAACCGAAGTTTATCATTTAAAAGTTAGAGAATCGCGCTACTGGACCAGTTTATATCATTTTGGGCAAAGGAAAGCTTCAAGAAGAAAATTTCATAAAAATCATGAACTATTTTCAAAAGACTAAATTATTTAAAATTGTCAAAAAGCAAAATAAAGTAGGTGAAATTAAACCAATTTTTTTTGTTTATAAAATTTGATTGAATTTTAGAATTTATTTAATGTAAAAATCTGAAAGTTTCCGATGACCGGTTCTTATTACAATGAACCGGTCACGTGACGTGTCCTGGAATAGGTCCTGTTCCCGCAGGGTATCAATTGAAGCATATATTTTATAAAATATACTAACATTTGTAAACATTTACATATAAAATATATCAAATTTTATTAACTATTTACTGTAATATTATTTTGGTCCATATCCCGTTTTGATCACTTTTCAAAAGTTTACAACACAGATTATACACCGATGTGTTGCCAATCCCATATGCCAAAATATGGTATATGGGGTTGGTAACACATCGAAAGCAACAATTTGTTTTTGTTTTTATTGTTTCCGTGTTTAGACATTGATTTCATGTCCCGAATAGATGTCAAGTTATTTTTCGTTATAGAATGTATCTCTTTTTAACTGTTTCTTTTGTTTATTTTTTTAAATTTATACATTTTATTTTACTTATTTTCCATCCGCCATACTGACAAAAAACAGTTATTTCCTACACAAAGAGAATTTTAGTGGATGAAAAAAAAAATAAGATCTTCAGTTTAATTTTTCATCAAGAAATGAAATGAAAAATTTCTAATAATTTGTAAAAATATTATATTATTTATGAAATTAATTTTTTAAAGAACTTTCTACATTAAATGTGTGAAATAAAACTTATATTTTTCATTAATATTCATAAAAACTTGCATTAACTTAATAAAAAATTTAAATGGATGAGTTTTAGCGCAATTTCACTGCGTTTATGCAAAAATTCAGGAACATTTAGAAAATAATTCTCTTAGTGTATTTGTGTATAAGATTTGATTTACATGAAGCAAATTATTGGAGGGTATAACTTAAAAATTTGGGATGTTTTTGGAAAATTTATGGCGTTTATACACTTAAAAATGTTTGTAAGTTAAAATAACTGAAAATATCATTTAAAAGAAATGATATTTCATTTAAAAACCGGTCAACTTAATTTTCATTTAAATTAAATGCCATTTGTTATTTATTTTTAAATGTTGATTAATCAACTGACACATTCGTAAGAAACAAATGATATAATCAGTTAAAATAAATGTCAAAATTTTACCTACCAATCCTTAAAAAATAATTGTTTTTTTCATTTATTTGAAATTATTTCCGTTTTTGTATTTTTTTTTAATATACTCGTACAATACAAAATGTATGTATGCATATGAAGCTATAAACACTTTTTGTATGAATATGTTTGTATATGTATATGTGTTTATGAAGTTCTTGTAATTTGTATTGAAAAATTTTGTATATATACAACCAATTTAAATAAAAAAACAAATTGTAATTTTTTGAATATTTTTTTTTTGAAACAGACAGCAAACAAAATTTAAATTTGTAATAACTGTTACGGACACAAATAAACCACAAGTTTCCGTTTTGTGGGTAAATTTTTATTAAATTTCAAACAAATGAAAAAAATAAATGAAACTGAAAAAATCGTTAAATGATAGTAAATCATTTCGAATATGTGTATAAAAAAGTTAATATAGATATTTCTTTGAAAAATAAATGTATGTTCCTTTATTTTTAAATGAAACGGAAAACTTTTTTATTAAACTACAAACAGTTAACTACATAATATTCTGAGTGTAGTGCAACATTGGTACAATATAAATTTATTCAAAGTATTGGTCATCGTTAGCTATGACCTTTTCCCATCTTTCTAGCAACATATTAATTCCGCGCCAAAAGAAATGCCTATTTTTTTGAGGCCAAGAACGAATCAAATCAATTTTAAAAACCCTGTTTTGAAGTGAAGCTTATTATAGTGATGCGTTCTGCATGGTTCGAAACAAATGATAGTCGGATGGGGCATGGTATGAACTATAAGGCGGCTGAGGCAAAACGTCCCAGATACTATTTTCCTAATAGTTTTTAACCGGTCTTGTAATATGTGACTGAGCGTTGTCAATATTATGGCTTCATGTCTGCTCGCATATTCCGGCCGTTTTTTGGTCCCCTGTGACCCTTCTGGTCCCACCAAATACAGAGCATTGTCTTGGCGCCAGGGATATTAAGTTTTGGCGTTAATTTAACTGGTTGGACGAGCGAGCTTTACATACGATTTATTGCGCTTTGGGTTGTCGCAATGAATTAATATTTCATCGCCAATGATGATTTGTAGCAAAAATCACTTCTTTTTATGGCGTTTAAGCAGCATTTCGGGCATGCAAATTAGTCTTTCAACGTTGCTCGGCTTCAACTTGTGTGGTACCCAATTTCTGTGCTTTTGGATGAATCCTGCTGCTTGCAAACGTTTTGAAATTGCTGCTTGATTTTGCAAGGTCTTCTTGAGTTTGACAACAATCTTTAATGCTTTCAATTAATCATCTTCGAACTTTTATTGTTGACCTGGGCGGTCTTTGTATTCCGTGTCAATATCACCTGAACCGCACGTTGAAATCGATGAAACATATTCAGAATAAGCTTCGGTGGGCAATCGATGTGCTTTAGCTGCACTATAAATTTCAATTTACAAAGTAAATCAAAAATACCCGCAAATGATGCCTTGTTGTCACAAAATTCGACATGTTCGAAGCAAAAAAAAAACGTGACAGAAGTTTACTCTCCGAAGTGGAATATAAGTTATTAAAGACTCAACTCATGTATAAAAGATACACCAGCTGTTGTGAATCCCGCATTTTTAAGTTATACAACCAAGCAGCAATGTACAGCCAATGAATAATGAAGCAAAACAAAAGACCAAAATAATAGTTTAATAATTTAATGAATAATGAAGCAAAATAAAAGTGAAACATATTTCAATATTTTTCACTATCACATTTCGTTTGTGGTATTTCCAGATGACTTTCTGCTTCAAGCGAACGAAAATACCAAAGCAAAAAAAAAAAAAGGTTTTCGTGTGGAAATTTTACCTCATATCCAAAAAAATTGCTGTATGCAACAAATTAGTAGTAAGTAGCCATAAAAATTTTAGATATAAAGCACATCAGATGCTGGATATCTTTTATATGAAACAAGATATCAAAAAATGGATTATGGAATCAGTTCAATAGTGTATATGTTATGCATTCCTAATTCCATTTACCCAAAAAGGTCTTAAGCGCATAGCAAAAATAACACGACGAAATGGGTTAGGTTGAAACCTTTATAAAGCAGTCGATGTCTGGAAGCATTTACCAGACACTCAACTGTCAGTAATCTGCTACTCAATAATCTGGTGAACAATCCCTGCGGGAAAAGGACCTATCCCAAAACACGACACGGGACCGCTTCATTCTGATAGGGACCGGTCAGGGCACCGTTTTTTTTTTATATGCAAAAGTACCGGTCACTTTAACATGGGCTCGTCCTAGGAGGGGGATAATTGCCCTCTGTGCCATATCACAGGACTGGTTTAAAAGAAGATGTCACACAACTAACCCTAAAGAACATATCACAGAACTCGCACTTTCAAACTCAACACGTGAAAGTACTTTCAGCCCAAATACGTGATATAGAATCTTTATAACGATCACGTGATACATAGGTACTTAGGAAATCGATCTTATTGTCACATACCACAGGACTGGTACTTTCAGACCCATCACCTGATATAGACTTTTAAACCGCTCTAGTGGTGGTACTTTACGAACCGGTCCTCTCTTCATCTATCTCGTAATATGTATTTTCAAAATCTGTACTGTTTTCACCTATCACGGGACAGGTCCCAATTCCTAACTGACGGCTTTTACGCAGGGATTTTATTACCCAACATCTTGTGGTAGCGTAAAAAATGTATGCTAGAGTAATACGCCAGCTTTAGTTTGCTATTTTTTTTTTTTTGTTTAAATTTTTTTTTCAAAGTATAATAAAAAAAGTTTAAATATTATAAAAAATCTAAGAAAATTGTACAAATATTTTTATTTAAAACCAAAAGTAGCATAATTCACCAGATTAAGCAAATCATAAAGCGTTACAACTCATCAGTAGCGGTTGCGGTTTTTTTTAGCTAAGGGTGCCCAACAAATTAGATAAAGCCCTGTATTCTGTTTTTCACTTGCATCAAATTGTGCGAAATTTTTGTAAAAGGTTGAATGCAAGAAATTTGTGATTTTTATAATTTGTTCATAGTTTTGGAGATTCAAACTCTGCGCTTTAATTTTTTTTAGCTATAGTTAACATAATACTACATAGGCTTAATATTAAAAAAAATAATAAAGAGAAGAATAAAAAAAGTAAAGTTATGATTACAGATTAAATTTTAAACACTTCAAGCTTTCACAGCCTAATATAATCGCTCCTAGAATTTAGATTTATTAAGATATAATTTAAAGAATTTCAGGTTCTAAAGTAACATTTATACACAAGAGAAAACATCTAGAGCTATTTAGAGGTATTTTTTGCTTTATCTCTAGCAGTTTTCTCTGCCATATAAATGCATCTCAAAGAACTGTTTCATATAAAGTTTGTTTCGATTTTTGAAAATCAAAGTAAAATAAATTGTTTATAAAAGAAATATGAGAATCTAAATTTTTTTACAATTAATGACGAAAACTTTTGGAACAAGAATACAAATTGATTGAAATATTAACCTCTTTGAACACTTGCCAAAAGAATTTTGTGTTGATAATTAAAAAATTGATTAGAAAATAATAATTATTTTCAATAAAACACACATTTTCATAATTTTTTTTTGTTTTTTTTATATTTTAATGTTTATTGGTTGTTCAAAATGTTTTTTTTTTCATATCTGTTTTTTGGTTTATAACTATTTTTTATGCAAAAAATAAAATATGTAGAAAAAAACGTAACACGTTTTCTTTACAATAAAAATCAGTTTCATATTTATTTTTTAATCAGTAATTTAGCTTCAATACGGCGCATTTCATAAATGGTTATTATTTTTTAAATATTTTTTTTTCTTCATAATTCTGAGGTTTTTTCTTCTAAATATGTTTAAGTTTTATTATTATTTTTTTTTTAATTAGCTTTCTTCTCTAAATTGCAACCTTGTATTTGTTTTTGCTTAATTTCATTGCGGAAAATTATATTCTTTTGTTAATATGTTCATAAATGGGGTAAATGTCATTTTATTTTGGGGAGGGGGGGGGGGGGGGGGGTTTATTTTAAACTTCATAATTTACAGCTATGATATGCATTTTTTGTAAATTTTCTTTATTTTTTTTTTATTTTCATTAATTTTCAATAAATTTTTGTAATTGTTTTTAGTTTTTGGAAAAAACCTAAAAATCTTTTGGTGTCCTCAATAGGCGGCCTAAAATATGTATTTATTGTGTACTTGTATTTATTTTTAAGGTTTTTCTTTTTGAATTTCTGTTATTTAGATTTCCATACTAAACGTTTATGGCCAAATATTTATAATTTGTTTTGAATAAAAACTAATGAAATAATTGATTTTGAGAAAATTGTGCCTTCATTTCTATGTATGAATAATTATATAAAATTATAATTTTTTATTTTTTTTTTTGCAAATAATTTTAACCTTCCGAAATGTTTGTTATATATTTTAAATAATTTGTTTTTTTATGTAGTTGAAATTAAAACTTCATTAACACATTTTTTTTTTTTAAACCTTTATTAATAAGTTAAAATGAAAAAAAATAAATGTTATTTATTTAAATATATTAATTAATAATGGGAACTTAAAATTTCTTGTTTTATCAGTAAAACTTTAAAAAAAATTATATTTAATTATAATTAAAATGTAAATAATAAAAAATAAAATTAATATTAAATTTTAATAATGTGGTCAATGCAATGATTTTACATAGCTTCAATTAGTGTTTTAGTTGTTCTTACGTTAATGTTTAATATATATATTTTTTGTATTTTTTTAATGTTTTTTTGTTTTTTTTTTTTACTTAATATGTAATGTTTTTTTTAAAAAAACTAATTTTTATGTATGATAATTTTGGTTCTTTTTGTTTTAATGTATGTATTTTTTTTAAATGCTTAAACGTAAACATAATTAATGTTCTTTTTGTGTTTTTATTTTTTGAAAGTGTTTAATTATTATTTTTTTTCATGTTAAATGTGTCTTATATAATAATTATTAAAAATATATTTTATTGTAGGAACATATTGACGTAATTTAACGTATTGCAGCTATTTTTTTATAACAAAAAATAAAAATATAAATAAATCGTAAACTTTTAAAGAATGTAAGAAATGTATTAAAAATTATAAGAACAAAATGTTAAAGAAATGGAAAAAATGTAAAAATATTTTATTTGTTTTAAGTTTATTTAATATAGAGTTTATATTTTTATTAACAAAATGTTTAAAATTTCTTTGTAAAACCCTGTTAAAATTTAAATTTATTTGCCATGTTAAAACTCTATTGCTAACCCTACGTTGTAAATAATGTTTGTTGAAAGCTGTTGTAAACTTAACATTTCAATTTCAGTTTGTTGCTAACTACTCCCAGCTGTTGTTTACTTAACGCCTCACTAAAACATTACAGTATTATTTTAGTAGGCAAAGTGAACGGTAATACATTTTTGTTCTCAATAATTTATAAGAAAGAAAAAAATTCCTTTCTCTCAAAAAAAAAAAAAAACGTAAGTACTTAAATAACCTTGATCAACAAATTAATTAAAATATTTAAAATTAAAAAAAAAATCTTAAAATGTTAAGTTAATGTCTTTTATATTTCATAGCTATTGTGAACAATTAAAAAATCTGTAAAATGTGTGTAAAAAATGAGCCTCATAGGAAACTTAAATTTTCAACCTTTAGGTACTATTATTTATGTATTCTTAAATTAAAAAAAAAAAACTGAATTTACTATTTATTAGTAAAAGGTTAGGTCTATTTATATTACAAATTTGTCTAAAAAAATGAAACAAAGGAACAATATTTGAATAAAACTAATTGTAAAATAAAGTTTATAATAAATTAATAAAGGAGTTAAATTTAATTTAAAATAAAAATATGTTTTAACTTTAATATGTTTATTTAATTAAAATATTTCGGAAAGGTTAAAAATCAGTATATTTTTTTCTTCTTGATAAGTAATGTTTATGGAAAATGTTAAATTTGTTTTAATTTTTTTTCCTTTTATTAAAAACTAAACATTTTACAAAAATTTTTGTTTTTCTTTCGGATTTTTGTATTTTCTGTTAAGGATATGCAAAAAACTACTTTGTCTGAGTTAAGTTTAATATACTTTATATATATGTATATATTATTTTAAGGTTGTCTTTAAAATAAAAAAAAATATGTAGTTAGAACAGAACTCAACTACTTTAAAATAATTTTTAATTATAATTCTTGTGGTTGTTACTAAAAAGCTCTAACTTTTTGTTTAACTTTTCTAGCCCTTAAATTTCCGGGTTTAAGTCTTTCTAAGCTTGTTGTTTTAACATGTTGTTGTATAAGTCAATTCTTTATTTTAAGATCTGTTTAATTTAATAAACTATTCAAAATTGTTTTTGTTTAATTATATTATGTGATTTTTTGTTTGTTTATAAAATATTATAGTATTATATATAAATATATATTATTATTTTTTTGTTTTGTTAAAAAGGGGGAGATTAGGCACTACAGTGTGTTTTTTTTTTTTCATTTTTGAATTTCACCAAAAGTTATGTTTTTGAATTTTGTTAAAAAGTATATTTTTTAAAACCAAAATTTATAAATTGAGCAAATTAAGATTTTTTGTTTTTATTCCCAAAAAAAGCCATAATATTAAGCAATTTTTGTTTTTGTATTTAATTTTTTTTTTTAGTTTTCCAGAAAATTGGTTCTATTTTTATTGAGTTTTGTGTTTTATATTGTTGGTTTTTGTTTTCTTTTTGAAATTGTATCTGAGAGTGGGAGAAATTTATTTACATTTTAAAAAACTAAATAATAATTTAAATGCTTTTTTTATTATTATTATTATTTATGTTATATACAATAATTATTTTTTATCAATTCTGTATTCAATTTTTGTTGTTTTATATTTATTTTTTTTTTAAGTTTTAATAGCTTGGCACTCAAATTAAAATTAATTATTTATTTTCTTTATATAATTTGCTATTTTTTATATATTTTTTAAATGATTGGTTATGGTAAATTAGCTATTTTTATTTTTGTTTAAATCAATCTATTTGTTTTAAGTTTATTGCTTTGAAACCAATGTAGATTCTTATTGTTTTAAATATTTTCTTTAAAAATCCTATTTATTTTTTAACGGTCTTCAATTGGTTTATTTCATAAATATGTTATACAAGTTTCTGGTAACATTTTATCTGTTCAATATATTTCAAAAAGAATACTCAAAAGTTTAAGAATTAAGAAAATATTTAAAGTGATTTTTTTTTTTGCATTTGTTATCATTGTTTTTTAATAAGTTAAACAGCGTTACCAAGTTTTTAGAATTTCAAATTGAAGAATCGATCACCTTCCGTCACCTTCGTAACCTTTCTTGACGACGTTTTAGAATTTCTAAAAATATATTTTAAGTTCAGTTACAAATTCTACGAGAATTTCTTATTTTGGGTACTGATTCTAAATATTTTTATCACTGCGAAGTGATATAAACTGTCATCTGTTATTATTGTTTTTAAATGAGTATCTATGTAATCCTTGAAATTTCTAAAAGGAACATAAACACAAACATAAACCCTACGGGATTTTCGGCCTGTTAAACAGTGTAATTTAAATTACGATTTGTGGCCCAAAAAATTTAAATAAAATTAAATAACGACAAAAACAACTTACTATGCTTTAGGCATATACTGCCAGATTTGATTTTTTTTGTCAAAAAAAAACAAAATTACGGTTTGAAGAGTTTTAGTTCAAAAATTAAAATTTTTTTTTAATTTAATAAAATAAAATTTAAGACTTTTGTGAAGATAGCAACTATTTGTATTTTTTAAATTTAATAGAACCAGAATATAGTCAGACCTTTAAAAACATAATCCCTTAAATCAATTTTCAAATCTGTTTTAAATTTTGACGAATTAATTCGCGAATTAATTTTTTTAATTGAATTATTTACTATCATAATTCAATCTTTAACTTATTAGAAGAATCAAGTTGATTTAAATAATTCTTTTTATAAATTAAACGAAATAATGCAATTTTTAATCAAAGAATCAAATCAATTTTGATTTCATTCAAAAAAAAAAAAAAAATAATTATTTTAATTCTGGAATATGATTGATTCGCGAATTCAAATATTTTTTTAAAATCACGATCAATTTAATTTGAAACCCGAACGGTTTCGTGGAATTTTTATAAAACAGCCTCTTCGGGAGATCTTCCGGACCTGGCACATTTTTTTTTATCGATGTATATTAATACTCTATTAGAGCAAACAAATTTTGTCCATTTTACCCTATCTCGCTTAGTTTTTGAGATACCGAATATTTAAAAAAATGGGCATTTTATAATATCGCAAATATCCCGGTTTACATGTCAATTTTTTTGGTTTTTTTATTTTATTTTAATTCACAAATCAAATCATATTTTGGAAAGATTTGATACAATTGAATCAAAAATGATTGAAATGAAATTGATTAATCAACTATAATTTCACATCTGATTTAATAAATTGATTTACAAAAGAAAATTGATTTACAAAAAGAATTATTTTTTCGCAAATTAATTCAATAAAAATTTATCTTTTTCAAGATCTGAAAAACAGGATTTTAAAAAGAATATTAATTAAAAATAGGTTTACAAAAATACCAATTCAATCATTAATAAAAAAATTTTAATACATTTTTGTATGATGTCGATAAAAAAAATTGTTAAATGTCTCACGTATAGGTTTAGGAAACTTAATAAAATCCTTTGAAATAGGTGAAACTGAGCTCCCGATTTTTTTTTTTTTGACAATTTTATTAAATTGATTTGACAAATTTTTACAAAACTCATCTGGCAGCACTTGAATTCACTTTAAACTATTAAATTCAAAAACTTTTGGTATGAAAAATATTTGAGAAATTTTAAACGAATAAAAAATATATATTTAGTTTATTTTTATTTTTTTTTTTGTTAAATTAAAATAAATCATAACTATTATATCGTTCTTTATTGTATATTGTTTTTAACTTTATGTAAAAATATTTTATTTAAAAATTGTTTTTGTAAAAAATAAAACAAAATCAAGGCATTTTTAAACAGGGTACTAAGGAAAATTCTTGTTCAATATTTTTTGTTTTTTGTTTTTATCGGTTGTATTTAACGTTTTTAAAACATATAACAACACGGCAGCTACGGGTAAAAAGAGAATAAAAACTCAAAATATATATATGATACTTATTTAAAACAAAGGCAATTGGATTTTTGTTGTTGTATTATTTTGAACTATTTTTGTTGTTGTTGTTGTTGTAAGGTTAAAAAAATATGTTTGTTAAAAACATCACTATTGACTTGATTGTAAATAATTCTTATTAATTTTTTTATTTTTATTTTGTTAATAAATATTTCAATATTATTTCGTTTTGTTTAATAAAAATTTAATAAATATTGTTTGTTTTTGGTAATTTTTATTGTAATTTTTACATAATTTGTGTATGATGTTGTCTGTAGTTTGGTTATTTTTGTTTTTAAAAATATTGGTACTATTGTTTGTTTTCTTGTTGTAGTAATAAATTGGAAGAATCAGTATTCTTTTACCCTGAGCCTTTTAGTTTCTTTTTTTTTAATTCATTATTTAATTATTATTTGTTTTAATTGCTATTGCAAATAAAATTCTTATGGTATTTAAAAAAATATTTTTTTACTGCTCTGCTCTGTTTTATTTTTTGTTTTGTTGTTAGTTTATTATTCATTTTTATGGGGTAAAGTAATTAAATTTGTACGTTGGTTTTTTTTTAAATAACAAAAATTAAAATATTTAATGAAATCGAAAGAAAGTTTACCCGAAATAAGTGCCAAAAATTTAATTTTTTGAAATTTGTTTTTTTATTTACCTTTTTTTTGGAGTTTTTGTTTGCCGAAACTTGCTTTTTCTTGATTTATATTTTAGTTGTTCAAGAGATTTGATCATGATTTGGATTTTGTTTGTTTTGAAATTGGTTTTAGTTTTTGTATATCGAAACTGGATTTTGAATTTGTTTATAACAAAAGAAATTTGTAATTTGTTTTTTCTTGTGCCAAAGCTTATTAAATTTTGTTTTTAATTTATTTTTTTTTTTGCAAATTTAGAATTTTTATATTTAATTTTGGTTTTTAAATAAAACTTATAAGTTTTTTTTTTTTTGGTATTTTATTTTAGTTTCTTATATTATGGTATAATTATAAAAATATCATTACGCTTATTGACCTTGTTCAGTTTTATATAAATTTTGTTTAATAAATTCGATTTGATGCTTGAAGCATATAAATATTTGAAAACAAAAAAAAAATAAAAAATTTAAAATAAAACGTAGAAAGGGGGCGGCGGATTAAATAAAAGAATAAGAACGATTGAGAAAATCTATCTTTTTAAGAAACTTATTCATTCACCAACTTGAATAGCTTTCATACTTGCAGTAAAGTTTTTGCACTTGAAAAATTATTTAAATCCTGCAAAAATGTTTAGAATTCTAAGTAATCCGAAAATATCAGATCAATACTACGCACAAAAAAAAAATCGTTACTAAATAATTAGTAGAATTTTAACTAATAAAAATTTCACGCAAACATTATACGTTTTTTGCTAAAAATTTATATTAAAAATCGTGCACCGATTGTCGTGAGAAATAAAATTTATTTTATTTTCTCCTGGGAAATAAAATTTATTTTATTTTCTCCTGGGAATTTCTTATTCTCTCACTTTATTTTTTTTTACTAGTGTTGCCATATCTTAACAAAAGATACGAAAGAAAAAATAGAAAAATGATTAGAAAATATGAATGAATGCATTTTATAACATTCATTGATCCTGTGAAATTTTTTTTAAAGAAATTTGGTTGAAAGATGATTGTGGTTTCCCAATAAGCATTCTGCCATTGCTAATACACATAATTTAATTTCGAATTTTTACGCATCTAATGGCTTAAGAGTAAGATAATTCTTTCGCAAAATTTAATTTATTTTATATACAAAATAATGTTAAATAACAACAGCCAGAGCTTTGAAGAACTAATTATTTTTTGAATCGAATTCAATTATAATCGAAAGTAAATCAGGGGAATTCGTTCAATTGCAACACTTCGTTTTATAAAATCAAATGATTTAAATCACTAGAGATGCGCCTATTTTTTTTTAATCGAAAAAATAATTCCTTCAATTTATCCTCAACCGTTCAGTGATTAAAAAAAAAATATTTTCGTTCCGTAATTTAAAAAAAAAAATACCATTTACCACTGTTTTAAAATAAAAAAATACTGTTCACTGATTTAAAAAAATAAAATACCGTTCACTGATTAAAAAAAAAACCGTTCAGCGATTAAAAGGAATTACCGTTTAGCGATTAAAAAAAAATTACTGATTTTTTCCGTTCAGTGATTTAAAATCAATTTTTAAATAAAAAGTCTAAACTAAATACAAATTAACAAAAGGGTTTAAAATTCTTTTGAAAAAGATTTGAAAATATTTTTAAATTTCAAAGAAAAGTAGTGAAACGAAATTTTGAAATTTTTTTAAATTAAAAATTTATATTTTTATAATTTCGTTTTTATCGAAAACAAAGCTAAAACCCAATTATGGTTTATCCTTTAGCCGAAATGTAATTTGAAAAAATAAAAGTTTCATTTTAAGCAAAATCACGCGTTCAACCATTTTTGCAGCGGCATCAAAATTGTCTTCCAAGAAATAAAGTATTCAATGGAATTTCGATAAAAAATCGTTGAGAGAATCGACCAAACAGACTCTCACATAAATAAAATTTAAGCCGGTATTTTAAAAGATTGCGGAACTGGTACAGTGATTGAAATTTCCGAGAGGTGCAAACGACGTCACTTCACAATTTTGAGGATGCGTAGTACAAACAAGGTCAAGTTGGTTTATTCACTTACTGTGCCAAAGGATTGTACGCGGTGAAAAGCTTAACGGAAGCTTTTAAGAGATGGTTTTTGATCTATCTCTACCATTTTTCTCTCGTGCCTTAAATTAAATATATTTTCCTTTTCGTACAATATTAAGGAAGCCTGCGAACTGGCTAAATTTAAACTAAATTTATATAGTCTTAGTTTACACACAGCAATTTTACTTGCAGCAATTATGAGTTTTTAGGAGAGTGAGAAAAGAAGAACGGAAAGGGGTACAGACTTGCTTGTACTCAATTCTCTTGTGTTTTCTAATTCGTACATTTTTTATATGTAAAAGATCCCTGCGGGAAAAAAGGGGTTAGTTGGGAATTGGGACCTGTCCCGGGATAAGTAAAAACTGAACCGGTTCCAAAATAACATATCACGAGATAAGTGAAAAGAGCACCGGTTCATAAAGTACCTATTACGTGACCGGTTTAAAAGTCACGACTTGTCCTTTTAGACCAGTCCTAAGACATGTCGCAGAGGGCAATTAAACCCCTCCTAGGACAAGCCCATGTTAAAGTGATCGGTCCCGCGACCGGTCCCTATCACAATTAACCACTCATGTGACGTGTCCTGGGATAGGTCCTTTTCCCGCAGGCATATTAAAATTGTAAAAATATACTTTGACCGTGTGGACACGAATGCAAGCTCAAAAGAGAATTTAAGAAAATTGCTGTGTGTAAACCGGGACATACTTTTGTTATAAAATCTAGAGTACACTCCCTGCAGGAAAGAAGGGGTCTGTTGGGAATTGGGACCTGTCCCATGATAGGTGAAAACTTTACCCGTTGCAAAATTCATATTACGGGATAGGTGAAAAGAGGACCGGTTGCGCAGGTCCTGTGATATGTTCTTTGGGGTTAGTTGTATGACTTGTTCTTTTGACATATTCTTTTAGACATGTCTCAGAGGGCAATTGACCCCCTCCAAGGACAAGCCCATGTTAAAGTGACCTATCCTTTTCATATAAAAAACCAATCCCTATCACAATGAACTAGTCACATGACGTGTCCTGGGATAGGATCTTTTCCCGCAGGGTAATTCTTGGACTAAATTATTTGAAAACCTAGAGTAAATTTGTTGTTAGCATAACAGAAGCATTAATTTAATCAGTTTGCACGCAGCATTAATAAAAAATTACAACAATTATTTATCTCTTTGGCAACACTAGTAGTATTTTAAAAATCAGAGAATGAAAAATCCTTTGAAAATAAGAAGAAACAGCCTCACAGGGTGGCCTTTCATAACTTAATAATTTTGGGTATTTGCTTTTGTTAGCTTCACGGTGTTGTATTTTTCATATCATATGTATGTGTCAGGATAGCAATGGAAATTGTAACAAAAAATGTTGGCAAATATTTTTTAGGTATTTGTAAAATGTGTTTTTTTTTTCTACAAAAATTAACAAAATAAAAGTTTTTTTTTTTTAATTTAATAATCGCCTGATATCAAAAATTTTAAAATATTTATTTTAAAATCTAGAATAAGAAAATATCTTAATTTAATTAAAAATATAAATATATGCTTCCTTGTTTCGAATTTATTTATAACTTTAAATATGTGTGGTTGTTTTTAAAGAGGCACTATAAGCATTTTTTATTATTATTTTAATTAATTTTTTGTTTTTCTTTTTACTAAATTTTTTGTTTTTCAAAAATATTGTTTTAGGTGTAAAATGCTTGTTTTAAATACAAATATACAAATTTATGATTTTATTCCTGTTTTTTAAGTTTAATAATTTCTTTAAGAAATGCAACTGCTTGCGGTACGCTAATGATATTTTTTTTTTATTTGAGTTTTATTTATATATATATTTTTTTGTTGTTGTTTTTAATAAAATGGTGCACTACTATTATATTGTAAGGAAAAAAAAATATATATATATTTTAAACAAAAACCAACAAAAAGTTATTTTTAGAAAACTTAATTATTTTCTTTTTTTATATAGTTTTTTATAAATTGTTTTTTTTTTTGTTATTTGGTAAAATATACTTTTTTTTTTGTTCTGATAAATATGTATTTTATATACGTATGTAAGTGTAACTTGCATTTAAATTAATAATGATGAGTGTATAATATAATGAATGTATCGTATGTTATATTTTTTATATATAAATTGTTTTTGTTTTTATTTTTGTATATGCAAATGTTACTCGAATTTCTAAAAATAAATTTTCTATTTTTTTCATATTTACGAATTTTTCTTACAAATCTTGTTTTGTTAAATAAAAAATCCGCAAATTTTTACTAATATGTAAAACTTTTATGTTTAATTGTTGTCTTGTTATTTCTTAATAAAATTTTATTTTTTCTCATTGATATATATTTTTTTTTCATAATATAAATTGTTTTTATTTTTGTATTCAACTGTATAAATTTCATTTTTGTTTAAATTTTGGGCCAAAAATTTTTGTAAGTGTATATTTTTCATAAATTTTTTTTGTCAACTATTTATTGCTCTAAAATGCTTTAACTTTTTTTATTTTCAGTTTTTTTTTTATTCCAAAAATGATAATTTTTTTTCAATGCCTAAACTTTAATTTTATTGGTAAAATTTTTTCTAAAAATTTAAATTTAGCGTGTAATAGTTTTTTGTGTTTTTTCTAAAACAAAAAAAAAATTATTAATTTAATTTTAATGATTTAACAAGGCAACATAGTCTAAACACAAAAGATAACAAATTATATTAATTTAAAAGCCAAACAATTTTTTAGAGAGCCTAAATTATAGATTTTATTTTTTTAAGAAGATTATTTTAATTTGAGATTCTTGAGTAGCTTTAGTAATTTAAAAACAAAAAAAAAAAAACAATATAAAAATATATTTTTTAGGGTTTTAAAACATGGCTTTTTTGTCGTTGAATAAATCATAAAAAAACAAAAATTTTCGTTGTAAATTGGGGAACCAAATATAAGGAACTTTTAATTGAAATTATTATAAATAATAAAAAAAAAACTTAAATATTAAAATAATAATTTTTAGTAAAATAAATAAGGAACTTACACAAATGATTATAAATAATGTAATAATGAATTTTATGTTATTTCCAGTAATGTTGTTCAATAATGTAAAGCTTTATTTAGGTTATTTTTCAAATTTTCAGTTTTTCAATCGTAAAAGTTTTAAGAAAATTTATACATAAACATAACGGTATTATTATCGCTAACCGGGTTTTAAAATTATTACTTAGTGGTAATGGTTCACAGACAGAATTTTACAATGAAAATTTCCAATGCACTAATGAAAAAAAAAATCTAAGCATTAAAAATAATCTAATTTATTAATTTCATGTTATGAAACTATACATTTTTTTTTTAAATTTTATAAAAAATTGTATTAATTTAATTATGCAAAACTCCTAACTAGGGCAAGGTATTTTATCCAAATTTGTATTTTTGTTTCGCTACCAGTTTAATGGCTTCGACTTTTGGTTGCATATTTATTTTGATGCAAAAACGCATATTCTTTTGCAATGAATATTTTTTGTTCTCAATGCATATTTTCTGTTCTCAATGCATATTTTCTGTTCTTTTTTTGAGCACATTATCACTCACAAAGAGGGTATCTCATTTGGTTCTCTCCGATCTTAAAAATATTCGGGTATGTAACAGAGAACTGCAACTACTGATTGCAAAACGTTCATACGCAATCAACACAAGAATAAATATGTGTTTGCGTTCAAACGCTTAATATACTCCAACACACATATTTGTTGATGATTTTAAATCAATCAAACGACGTGCAAATTGTTGTGTCACTGATTTATAATCATCGGTCGTTTTCATACCATTGATTTTATTCTGTTCATTCGAGTCAACAATAATTATTTTGATGTAGAATAAATCAGAAAATACAACAAACAACGCGTATATGGGCATTTCCAGGATCGCGAACGGGACATTCGTACGCACTCAACTTGAAAAAAAAAATATGAAAACTCAAATTTTTTTTTAACTTTTTATAAATATTTAATAGCATTTTAGTAGAACAATTTTTGAGAACAAAAAGAAAATTATAAAATATGAACGTTCTCCAAATATTTTGGATAAACTTGCGATCGCGAACGGGACAAAAAATGTAAGTCATTTTTTTCGGTGTGTGGTTTTGTTTAAAACTCTGCGAATTTCGTCAGTTTATTAAATGGAGATTATTTTTTAACTAAAGCAGAGATATAAAGATTTTATTTAGCATTTTGTTTTTTTTTTTATTATCCTTATTATTATTTTTTTTAAATATTTTTTTTAGAATCGCGAACGGGACATCGCGAACGGGACAATGATTCCAAAGGCATTTTTTAGGTTTTTTTTAGAATCAAAATGTTTAAGGTTTGGTTTTGTAAATATCAAACTATTCCGATCAACGTTCACGGAGAACTAAACACAAATGCTTATTTTCGGTCGCGAACGGGATAGAAGAATGTAGTACAAAGAATCTTTGAATTATACCGTTATTCGGAGTTTGCTTGATCTCTACTGTGGTGTTTTTAAATATTTATTGTTGGTATATTTAGTCTATAAGAAAAGTGCATATCATGCATGTAACACTTAGAAATAACTCAAGGATAAATGTCAATTAAAAACGCTAAAACCAAAAAAAGCAAAGCTGCTCTTTGCAGACCACTTTTCTTAAATTACAAATGGTAATATGTATTTAATTAGGTATATTCTTAAAATCCAATGCATTAACCAACTAAATTTTCTCAGAAAAGTCTTTTTTCTTCAACTTTAATATTTTGGTAGCGGTTGACCTTTCTGTGGAAATACCCATGTGTGAATTCATAATTAAAACAAAATAGTTTCTTTGCTAAAATCAGCAAAAAAAAAAAATTTACTAAATATTATTAATATAAGTACAATCAAATAAGTATACAAAATTAGTAAGCGTTACTAAATTTTATTAAATTGCTGTAAACTAAATGAATTGTAAAATATAGCAAAATTTTAATTTATAAAAAAAATTATTAAAATGGACAAATTAACTCAATTATTTTTAGATATACTTGTTACACTTTAAAACTGCTAATTTGCTTTAAAATTGCCTTACGGATTCGAATATACAAATTTATATTTTTTATCGTATAAAATTTTTTTATTTATTTTTTTTTTTTTTAAATATTTTAGACCGAATTAAAAAAAAATCGAAAAAAATATTGATTTCCTCCAATATTCACTTTTTTAAAATTAGTAATTTTTTGTTTGCTAATTTTAGCAAATCGGTTTTCAAAAATTTGTAAAATGATTTCTGAAATAAGCAATAAAAATTTGTTAATATTCTGTAAAAATTCTGTAATATGTTAAAAGTAAATAGCAAAAAAATTTACTAAATAATAGTTTTTTTTACTAAAAATCAGTACAAAAATTGTAAAGTGGGATTAAAAGCCGTTTATACATTCTTTTTACCAACTTTTCTTTTCTGGATGTACATGTAGTAACTCATTTGTATCGCGACGAACGTCTTAAGGAAACACCTTGATTATCTACAACATCAAAAAAATGTATTGATGTCTCTTTCGCTTATTGAGTAGCATCCAAAAGTGTTTTCTCAGCAGTTCAGGCGCAATTAAAACTTTTAATGCATTTATATCTGAATCGCTGTTTTGAGTTATGCCGGTCTTCTCGCAAATCAGCGATATGTATTGTAAAAATATTAATACAATCTTTTTTCACGATTTTTTAATAAATAATTTTTTATAAATCAGTATCTGTCAAATAGATGTCGGTAAGTTAATATTTTATTTACATTGCTGTTAATTTAAATGCAATAAAAACTAAAACTAGGGCTTAAAGAACTCCATCATTTTTTTATAAAATATATGAAACTTTTGCTAAAATAAAATAAATAAAATTTTTTCATTAAGTTTTGTGAAAAAGTTTTCCTCGCCGAATTCTCATAAAACTTTATCAATTTTAAAAAATAAATTTATGAATATCAAGATATAATTCTTTCAGTGTAGCACTTATTTCATCCTACGATTGTATGCCGCATTGACAATTATAAAATATATATGCATTTAATTTTTGTATAAAACATTTTTAAATTAAACTCTACAATTTTGTGTTTCTTAAAAATTCTGCGGCATTAATTTTTTTAGAAATGGCAAATTTAAATCTAACTTAGAAAAAATTTAGAAAAATTATCTATTTTTGAAAATCGGTTAAAATTTTTTCTAAAGTTCTGAAAATCGTAAACACTCTGTCAGAAGTGGATGGTAGTGAAAAAAATTTTCACGTCACTCCAGGCCTTTATAAGCAATAAATATTTTATTAGTGGTGCCGGTTTGTGACGATTTTTTTTGAAGAGACACTCAGAAAATTCTTCAAACTTATTAATGTGTTGCTTTCATTGGAAAGGGAAATAGAAGAGATAAAAGGTGGTGCAAAATGAAGGGCTTCAAATATGGCTAAACTGTAATTGCGAGAGATAATAATTTTTAAGAGAGTTTTCGCCCGCCATCTGACGGAGAGTTGACGAAATTGTTGAATCTTTTTAGTTTATAACCCTGTTATTTTATTTTACTTCGGTGGAGTTAAGTGCTATTGGGAACACCGAAGGAGGACGTTGTAATATATTTGTTTTATAATTTGATGTTGCCGTCGCTGGCGATCGAACCCGTAATCTTTTTGGTAACAGTCCAACCCGTTACGCTTTAAGTTAATTTGTTAAATTTTTTTCTAGGTGTTTTAACTTTGATAGAAATCGTTTTATAGATTCAGACTCGCTGTTTTTTGCCAAATTCTTTTACCTCATCTGGAGTTGCCACAATGCAAAAGTAAAAAAAACTTGAAAGTCTAGCAAAAAAATTAGCTTAATTTCAAAAGATAAATAAATTAAAATTGGAATTGGAATAATTTTAAAAAATAATAAATTAACAAATTTGGTTTTTAAAATATTTTTTTTTTCAAAACACTTAAATGTAGATGCGATAAATCGTTTAGACATAAACAATTGCATGAAAATATCTCATTTTCAAAATTTTAATCTCGTCACAATTTCGAGGAAATCGTTGAAATGCACTTTTTTCACTAGGAATCAGGAGCTCAAACTCTATAAAAAAAAAACATTTACCAGAATTTACACCGCATAAAAAATCTAACAGTTAACTTAAATTATTATAGCTCTAAAAGATCTTAAGAGCTCCAATGTAGGCTAGCAGTTAATATGATGCCCCGGATTCTATTAAAAAATATTGAATGAAAAATTAGTAGAAACTAACCGTTTTCTGGTAAAAATCAACCCTGTAACAAATAAATATTCAGTAGTTTTATCTTTTTTTTTAAATATTTTTTTTTTTACATTTCACATGTTCCGAGGTACGTCTTTGGTTCCAAGGTACGAAATAATCGTATCAATTACCCCTTTCAATTGCGCCCACTCCCGACCCGATCGGTCCATAAATAGAATATTTGGTTCCACAATGGGTTCCACATAGCTTCCACATACCTGTCATAATGATTTAAAGGGGTTCCCCGGGGATGTACGTCCTTGGGATTAGGGAAAGTTTCCGCTCCGCTAATACTTTCGTTTGAGCCCGGATTGGACCAAAACTAACCCCTTTTTTCGAAGAGGGCGTTGTTGACCTTGAGAAATCTCGCGAATTTCTTTTGCGCCCTCTCCCGATCCAATCTGTCAAAAAATAGGGTATTTAGTTCCACAATGGGTTTCACATACCATCCACAACGTTTTGTTTGAATTAGCGACGTTATGACAACGATGGCAAGTTCGCCTCAACCAACGGCTGGCTGCTGATATTAATCGGATAAAAGGACAATACTGTCAATTTTTCATAAAATAATTGACGATTTTTTTACATTTCTGAAGATTTTGGACCAAAAAAAGTGTGGAACCACCAAATATTTGACCAGAGATACTAATAAAAGTTGTTACTTTGAATTTTAATTGTTTTAAAATTGTATAACGTAACAAGTCCAAAAAAAAATACACGCAGAAAAAAGAGCATCATGTTATAATAGTTGACTAATTTTGTTGTAAATTATCGATTTTTGACAAATGTAACTACCGAATTTTCTAGAAAACAAACTATAATAAAAAATTTTGACATATTATTTATTATTTGTTAATCAGTGAGTTAAAATTTTTGTCAATTCACAGCTTATCGTAGAACAGAAATCCCAGCTCTGATTATATCATCATATTTTAATAGGTAACACTCGTAGCGTTACCAACTTCATATTTTAATTATGTGACAATGAATTGAATAAAATAACCCTATTTAAGTTTTTCCAGCAAACTTTTGTGCAGGTTTTTGGCTGAAAAATGTAAAAATTTATATAATTTGTACAAAAAACTTGGATTTTTCTAGGATATTTTTCTGTGTTTGTGTGTGAGCAATTTATTAATTTTTTAATTACAGAGAAGTTTGATTTTTTTCTATGCTTAGAAAAACAGAATTCGATATTCTGAGTTTTAATTTGTTTCTATAAAAGTTATAATAAGTTTGATTTTAAAGCTTTACATTATTGTTTTCTTGTTTTATGAACACAATGAATTTTAATGATTTTTTTTAAATGAAAAAAATTAATGATGGATTCCAAAAATAAATAAAGAAAAACCAAAAGTTTAAAATATTTTTTGTATATATATTTTTTTATTATTTTAAAATTTTTTATTTAAACAATTCATAAACTAACAAAAAAAATTGAAGTGTTTTTTATTAAAAAATTTAAATTTTTTTAATAACATTACAAATTCATTGTGTGTATGATATTTTAATTTTTTTTATATCATTTTGAATTAAAGCAAACAAATATATATTTTTTAATTAATATAAACTAAAACTTAAAAATAAATTTAAATTTGTTTTAAACACATAAATTTACAATAATTATAATTAAATTATAATAAACTTAATTAAGAGTAAAAATTAAAGAAAATTGAAATAGAATGAGAAGAAAAAAAAAATAAAACAAAGAAATATTTAAACAGCTTTAATTAGGTTTTCACTATTTCCAAGATAAAGTTTTAAAGAAATAATTATTTGAATTAAACATTGTTTTATTTTTTTTTATTAAACCTTATATATCACGTCTAATTTTACAGTGGAATGTTGATATTATTTCTTTAAAACTAATTTCTTTAAGGTGTTGTAAATTTTCATGTATCTAATAAAAACCTGAAGAATAATTTTTGTGGAAAAGATAATAAATAAATTTGAAATACTTTGACATTTTTGCAGATACATATTTTTTTATAAAATTTCTGCAAAAAAAAATCCGTACATTTTGTAAGAAAATTCTCGAGATGTTTTAAATGTCATAAAGCGTTCATTAAGATCAGTTTAATTTTGGGATCTTATTAATTAATTAATTAAACAAATACTAAAAAAAAATTAGATTGTGTGTTGAAAAATTTTTCAGTTTGCGTTTATTACTTCTTTTATACTTATATCCAAAAATGTTTGTATGTTTTTTTTTTGTTCTTTAAAGGCCGAAAATCACAATTTTGTTTTGTTTTTATTTTATTTTATATTTATTTACTTTTTTTAATTTTTAATAATTTAGTTAGATTTGCCTAAACTTTATATATTATTATTTATTAAGATTGAAAAATTTTTAACATCACAATTTAATACTGAGCCCTAACCATGTTTTGTTTTTATTTTTATATAACAAATAAGTTTTAAAAAATTTTTCTAAATTTTTTTTTTTGTTTGTTTAAGTTATGACTAAATTGTTTTTTTTATGTTTTTAACACTATCACAGCCAAATTTTTATAAGCCAAAGGGTTGTATAAGCCAAAAGTTTGTTTTTTTTTTATTATAATTTTTGGTTTATATTGTTTAAAATTTTTTTTTTTTTAAATTTTGTTTAATTTAGAATTTTGAATTTCGAGTCAATTTTTTATGTTAAAAAAATATTAAAAAACATACAAAAATTATGTAAACAGGTTTCTGTTGAGAAAAAGCTTATGTTAAAGAAACTTTAAAATTTCAAGACAAACAAAAAGTAATTTTGAGATCGGGTGGTTGTTTTTTTTGTAACAATTTTGATAAAGTTTCCTGTAAAGCTTTTAAGATTCAGTTTTTTTAAAAAGTGTTTTAAAAACCTTAATTAAGCTGTTTTATTATAATAAAATTAAGACACAAAATATATTTAAATATTAAATTACCAAAGTGCTCGAGCGCTCTCCTTAATTTTAGTAATTTATATTTATTTACAAGAACAAAGAAAAAAACTTTTAAAATATCTACACAATTATGGGGATTTTCATAAGATTCAAACTTTAGATCATAATTTTAATAATATTATTTCTAAATAGTTGGAAAAGTTGTTTATTTTTACTTTACTGTTTATACTTTCCATGTTTGCCGGTAATTTTTTTTTATATTTAAATTATGATTAAGTTTCAAAATTTATCAACAAAATTTTATGAAAATCCTGAAAATAATAGATATTATTTTTTTTTATTGTTCTCATGGTGTTTTGTTTTTTTTTTTACCAAAAATGGAAATTATTAAAAATAAATTCTAAAAATAGCGCTTAATATTGTGCATTTATTTGTTATAACTTTAAATTTTTGTTAAATAATTTTAAATTTTGTTTTTTCTTTTTTTAAGTATACATTGTTAAATATGCAATAAATGTGTTAACATTTTGTCTCACTACATTTTTATTATATGCTTTTAATTTAGTTTAATTAATACGCAATCAAATAAAACAGAATATTTTTTCAAAGAAAAGATAATTATAAAATAAGGAAAATAAACCTAAATTATTATTTTTATATATTTTTTTCTGTTTTGTTTATAATGAATAAATAATATATATACTTTTTTTAATATGCTTATGTTTTTATTAAATTATTTTTTCATTTATTTTTTCATATAAATATCGTTAAGATCACAGATATTCTATTTTAACTGTTCTTTTTTCAAACTAATTTTTATTTTTAATTTTTCATGCCATTTTCATTTTATAATTTTATTTGTATAAAATTATGATGTTTTTTGTTTTTGTTTTCTATGATATTTTTAATATTTTTTATTTTACAAAATTTTGTTTGCAAAGTGCTGTTTTAGTTTTTGAAAAAATTATATTTGTTCTGCTTTTTATCGGAAAGTGAATTTTTATGAAACCAAAACAAGAATTTAACGCATTTAAAAGACGCAAATTTTAAATTTTTTATTACAAAAATGAAAAATAAATTAAAATGTTTTGAAGATAACAAATCTCGTGTTGTATAATTCTTGTTAACCAAGATGTCAGATAATTATTTAATATGTACGTTTGAAAAAATTGTTATATTAACGAATTTGTCAAAGCCGTTTTAATTAGTTCTTTCCAAAAAAGGGAACTAAAAAAGCGCTCACCAAATTGAACTAGTTTAGTAGTAAGTGAAATCAGCTGTTTTTAGCTGCACAGCAAAAAAAAGTAGCAAAAGAAGAGTAAAAGATGCAGTGATTTTGATTCCGGTATTGTGAAAATTTGGATCGGAACCAATGATTTTTACATAGGGGTGTCATAGGGTGGAAGTTTTCTTTTATGATTCTTTATCATTGCATCTAAAGCAGTTCTTATGGTTTAGTGAAAATGAGATCTTGTGATCTTCCCAAATAAATTTTAAATTTGAATTTAAACGGGACATTTAGTAATAATTTTACCAATGTTATTTGACTGACACATACGTTGTTGTGTCCCATATAAAATTTAAGTTTGACTGTTGGTTAAGTTATAACGGCATATTCAAAGCCTTATTTATTAAATTACTTTATTCGAAATCAAAGGTTTATAGATATCACTTAAAACAGATAACTTGTTTTAAAAAAAACCAAAGTTTAGTACTTAACCATAGTTATGAATATCAAATTTATATGAAAATATCTGTGGTTAACGTTTAACTTTGACTGAATTTAAAATAAGTCACCCGTCATAGCTTTGTGAAGAGATATTTTTGGATGTTGTAAAAAAGAACTGCTTTAGAAGAGGAAAATCAGAACTAAATGATATGTGGAATCAATTAAGAATTGATTCCTTAAGAATCACTTCCATTTATTTTTGCTGGATGTCTCTCAATGTAGTAGAGAAGATTTTGTTTATAACATCCCTGCGGGAAAAGAACTTATCCCAGGACACGTCACGTGACCGATTCATTGTGATAAAGATCGGTTCCGGGACAGGCCACTTTAACATAGGATTGTCCTAGTAGGGGTTCCATTGCCCTATGTGACATGTCACAGGACTGGTCTAAAGGAACATGTCATGACTTTAAAACTGATCACGTGATAGGTACTTTAAGAACCGGTCCTCTTTTCACTTATCTTGTGATATGTATTTTCGGAACCGGTCCAGCTTTCACCTATAACGGTACAGGTCCCATTTCTCAACTGACCCCTTTTTTCCGCAGGTATGTTCGTCCGGAACGTAACATTACGCTACAGATACACGCCTTTTCATAAACCAAAAAAAAAACAGCTGATTCGTCATGGAACTTCACGTACAAATAAATCTGCATTAGAATCGCTTTCTGAGTCGATTAAACTATATCAGTTCGTCCGTGTGCCTATATAAAACTTGTAATCAACACACAAGGACAAACCCTTTTGATTTTAATTAGAATAAGTTCATATTAAAACCTAGCTCCCATATAAAGGTATTTTTTGAATTCAGCTTAAATGGTATTAAGACACACAAACCCGCAGATATCTTGTTAAAAAATTGGGCTGTAAATGTTCTATGGGACCAAACTATATTTATATTTAGATCGCATACACAAACTCAACTTCCCAGTATTTTTTTAAATTCTTAAATTTCGTTAAGATTTATCTCTTTATGTTTTGCCCTGTTCATAAAATAGTAACAAGAGCTTTTAGGGAATTTGAACCCAAATTCTCGAAATTTGACCCAAATTATACTTCGTACATGCCAGACTTTATTCTTTTTACTAGTTTTATTTGCGAAATGTATCGAACGCTCCAAGCATTATAGACAATTTGTGGGGCACTCTTATCTGGGCATTAGCTCTAAATATGGATCGACTTGAGCCCTGCAGAGTAAAAATAAGAATTCATATTCAGTATTTTTTACATGTTACAAATATCAGCACAAATCCATTGAATTTTGTCCACATCGTGGTGTAGGGAACAATAACATTTTTATAACTTTGCAGCTTCTGAATGATAACCAATTACCGTTTTAATAAAATTTTATTGCCGCATTGCAGCTTCGGGTTTCAATGTGTTGTTTTTTTGAAATTCTTGCTGAAAACCATTTTTAAATGCTGCAAAAGAGAGTGATTGCTGTCGCATTTAAAATAGGCTACATATCAGTTTTAGCGTTGCCAATTTGGCCGTCATTTGGTATTATCACTCCCATCTCTTGTTTACAAAGAAAAAAGGTACACACGTGGCAATTGTTGTAGCTTGCTGTCGCTTAGATGGCGCCAGTAGCCAAATGCAATGAGAAAATATGCTTGAAATACCTTGAGCGTTGTCAATTTGGCCGTCATCTGATGGCATTTGTTGCAGCTCTTTTGTCTTTTCTTTTAATTAAAGATTATTTAGGTTAACTTTTTAGTCTAAACGCAGCATAAGGCTTTTAAACTCTAACTTTTAGTTTTAGTGAACCTGATACTGGCTTTTTAATGCAAATAATTCGTGTTGCCAACTATGGTTTTGTTGTTTACTTTTTAAATATCAAAGTATAAAGACGAACATTTTTGTTCTTAATAATTTCACAAGATTTGTTTAACTTCAAAATTATTTGTTTCACAAAATAATAAAAATTTTAAAAATTTTTTAAAAAATGTTTATATTTTTTTTTGTATTTGTAAGCAGGTCATAAGGTAAAAGAGTTTGTTGATGATTATTAGTTTAGGTATTTATTATTTCTGATCCCGTACTTTACCGCGGTAAACCGAAACAACCCAGCAAAATCTTGCATTACCCTGTGATAAGGTTGGTAATCTTTTACTTTCCTATTGCAAAACCAATGATTTTAACAATATGGCAACTCCTTACCCAGCATGAAGTTATTCTTAACTTATGAGTAAAAATTTTTTTTTTTTTAAATTTTGAAGTAATAACTTATAACAAAGTAGTAATTATGGTAATACCAAGATTTCACCAAGGTTTGGCTGGAAACAGCTTAAATAGGACGAAAACTTATTAAGTTTTTTTTATCATATTCATAAAGAGTTTCAGCATATTTATAAAGCTGTTCATAACTATAATGAAGCTTTTTCTTTGAGATGGACCAAGGGAATCAAATGTTAGTAATATGTTACTATTCGCTACTTTTTTCCAAATACAATATTTCATCTATAAACTAATGAATGGGATGCCATTTTGCTTTGTTTTATCTTAGACATTAACGTTTTTGTTTAACACACAGTTCTCATGTTCTTTTTTCTAAAAGTGTATAATTTATAGAAAAATTTTAGTATAAAAACCAATTGAAATTAAATTTCACAAACAATATTTATTTTGTCAATATTATGAAGACTCTTAAAATTTTTAATTAATAATTTGATTGATATTAATACTACTATAATTGATATTTTTTCAATTAAATATACAGTGAGCAGCGACAGTCATGGTACCCCTAAAAACATTTTTTTTTAATTTTACGATTTTTAACTGGATTGATTTACCTATTACTTAGCAGGATATTCCTTAAGAAGTATAACTTCATTTAACCGTGTTGGCACAGGATTTTTTTATTGGAGTTTTCGGATATTTGACTTAAAGTATTTCCCGCACTGATTGAGATTTTTTTTTCAGAATGTCTTTTGGTCTACAATTTTAATTAATTTTATTTAGTTAAGTGAAATATTTTTATTTTTTGAATTTATGGTAGTTTATACAAGTTAAAACACAAACTAAAAATAAATGCACCTTGACTGTTAAGTAGTTTTTAAAAAATTTTAAAAGATTTTTTATTTTGCTGCTCACTGTATACAATATTTAGAACACTAAACCACGGTTAAGGAACAACAAATTACAAAATAATGTAATAAGTTTCAGATTTTCCTAACAAATGGTTTGTGATACTTTTAAAAATTCTTATATTTAGCAAAGAAACGAATGAAATGTTTTTTGTGCGATTAACAAAAACTGTTCGTTTAAACCGAGGAATCGGCTTAAGATATTTTTTGTTTACATGAAAATTGTTCTGGGATCTTTGAGATTAGTTAGGGTTTAATCGTGAATTCGTCTTATACGAGGTAGTTTTAAATAAGTTAGGCTGTAATAAATACTGTCATTCGCGTGATAGGTGCAAAATCAATTAAAATAGTAATTTATTTGAAGTTGAAACTTGTTTTTTATTTTGTCTGTAGATGTGAAAATGTAAATGCAACTCTAACATATTTAAAACAGGGTGATTCACGTGATATAAAATTCAAATAGAGGTATGTAGAAACATTGCTGCATAAACATAATTATTAGTTGAGCGCCCCCGTAGGCTAGTTGGTAGTGTGCTAGCTTATCAGTGCGGGGTCGTGGGTTCGATTCCCACCAGAGGCTCTGGTCTGTTTTCGCTAGTGCTCGGTTTCGGTATTAACATATAATTTGTAATTATGTGTTTAATAAAATAAATAAATAATAATAATAATTATTAGAACAGTGCAGTCAAAATTATGTGTGAGTCGTCATTTGAGCTGTTTTGGGGGTTTTTATGGCTTACCGCGGTAAAGTACGTATGGGAACGAACATTTTGTATAATAAGAAGAAAAACTTTTCTATTGATTGTTATTTGAGTAGAAATATAGTTTTTAGTCTATATAAAATTTGTAGGATAGCACCAATTCTATGAATGTATTTTGTTTGTTTGTATATGTATTAATAAAAAACAATTCTATTGTAAAAATTTAACTATTGTTTTAGGAAGAAAATTAACAAACAAAAAGATTTATTTATTTTTTTTAAATTAAAACAATTCTTTGTATGTAGTGACAACCAATTAATTTTTGTGGACTTAAGAAGCATTTTTTTTTATCAAAAAAAAAAAACGACACAAAATGGATCACATGAGATCGTTTACTATTTGAAAGCAATGCATGAATTAAAAAAAGAAAATATTTTAAAAATATATGTTGTTAAAATATTTTTTTTCATTAATTTCTGTTTCAATCAGCATTTATTTAAACGTATCAATTTCCCGTAAGTCTTTTTCATTCAAAGACCTATTTTAAGTTAATTAAATTCTTGTTTGATTTTTATGCAGTTTATTTTGTTGTTAAAAAAATATTTCTGTAAAAATCATGCTATAAAAAATGTGATTTTTTTTTAAATAAATTTAAATAATTAAAAACACAATATATGTAGCTTGAAGTAAAGTATTTGCCACAGTTCGCATTTAAAAAAAAAAAATTGAAAACTAAAACTGGTGCAATTTTAAGATTTTTTAAACCCTTTTTAGTTTTATGTTTTTTTTTTCGCTGCTATATTGTGTTTTCCCTATTTAAATTTTAAAAATTTTCAGCATTGTGATACAAAAAAAAAAAAAAAATTCAGTTGAATTGATTTTAATTTTCCATTTTTCTTATAGATAAGAATTGTATTTTATACATCCGGTATTTGGGTTTCAAAAACCATTTTCAATAGATTTTTTTTATTGTTTTTCCAATAACTATTGAAAGAGTTTATCTTTTGAAGGGGCAAGGGGGGGGGGGGGGGTTCCAATTTATTTTTTTTTTCACTTCTTACAGAAACTATTCTAAAATATTTATTTTTATCCATAGTATTGTATGTATTGTGTATATATGTATATATAATTACATTATATATTGTGTTTCTTTATACATAATTTCATTTTAATACATTTATGTTTTATATAAATATAAATGTATGGGTAGAGTAGTTTCTTTTATTTTTTCATCTATAACAATCTTTGTCCTTTATCATTTTTTATAATTTGTTTCTATCTTTTATTTGTTTTATTTTTTTGGATCGTTAAATTTGTTACTATTTTCAATAATAATGTTGTATATTATTATCTGGTATATTGTTGCTGTTGTTGTTATTATTGTGGTTGTTATAATTGCTGTTATTATTATTATAATAATGATAGTAATAATAATAATAATTTAATAATAAACTAAAATCGTTTCACTATTGCGGCAATTCATCCTTTGTATCGACCGGACTTGGTGATAAAAATTTTCTTGCATATTTGGGAAAATGTGTTTTTTCGTGGGCTTTTAATATGGTCGATCGTGAAAATGTTTTACCACACATTTGACATCGAAATGGACGTTCACCTAAATGTATTTATTTTTATAATAAAATGTAAACTTAAAATTTATAAGAAAAAGTAACAAATGAGAAAAAAAAGAAAGATTTTTGATTTTTATAATTTAAAAATTTTACTGTACTCAAGTCGCGAACTTTTGTTGAGTTACCAATTATTTTTTTTTCGAATTTATATTGTAAAATAAAAGACCCGCTTGTTTTGTGTAAAATGTCAACTATAAATTTAAATACTGATGCAAATAAAATGCGTATTAAACAAACTTGTGACTTATTTGAGTACAGGGGAACGAAATTATCGCATTCCAATATAAAGTGGGTAATATATTTCGAATTTTTTTTTTTAAATTTCTAATACGAAAGTTTTTTGAAACTCTAAGATTTGAATTTTTAAGAAAGAAAAGACTTTGAAACTCTTCCAAGGTTTTTACTAGCTGTAAAGCTATAGGAGATTTTAGGGTAAAAGATAAAATGGGCAGTTCGAAAGACAACTATTACATACACCTATAAAATAAAATAAAAATAACTAATAATGTTGTTATTTTAAATTGTTAAAAATAACTAACAAATACATTTAAATCAAGCAAAAATTTTACTTATAAATTTTTAAAACCACAAAGTATATACACTGGGATGATCGAACCGCAAACGGTTTTTCTCACTTTATTTTCTTGGGTTTTAGTGTCTAACTCGATTTTTAAGTGTCGATTTACTTCAATACAGTAAATTTTCAAAGTCCAATCTACTCAAAAATTACTAAAAAAAAAATAAAAAATAATTTAAAAGTTTGTATAAACTTTTGAGCATTTGTTTTTTAAATTGTCACGCTGTTATGATGTTATAAAACCTTCAGAAAGCATAAACAAATTAGTCTTAGTTTTAGTTCTAAAAATATATCTTATATAAAATTTACAATGTCTGAGATACTGTTAAGAGACTTAAAGTCTTATTTGTACCAAAATTATATTGAAATAAAAAAAAATTTGTTGGCTTGGTGATAAATTGATTATGTTAAAAAAAAACAGGATTGGCTACCGATTCATATAATTAGTGATAATGGATAACGATATTTAAATTATTTAGTTTGTCATGTAAATGTCAAAATATATATAAACATAAAAGATCACACATGGACTGGTATATGGCATGGACATACATGATCATATACGTCAATGCATAGTTCAATATATGACCATACAAAATCTCAATCACGTTTTGCCTAATTCTTCATTTTTTTAACAGACATCCAGCATACGTTTTTTTAGTTTTTTTTATTGAATTAAATATTCATAAATTTACAACAATAAAAAAATTTAGTTTAACAAAATTAGTCTAAATACAAGTGTTCAAAACATTTACAACTCTTAAAGAAATTATTATTCAAATCCACAAATTGATTTCAATATTCAGAATTTTGTAGCTTAGCCGTTTTTTTTTTATTACCTCAGAATATCTTTTAGACATTGGGGCTAGGAGCTTTTAAATATAATTTTCGGGAATTTTATTCCACTGCTTTTCCAACTCAGCGAAAAGTTCATCACCATTTCGGAATACTTTATTACCAGTATTTCGTTTTGCAATCATCCACATGTTCTCAATCGGGTTGAGATCGGGAGATTGTGGCGGCCGCGACATGATACTAAAATTATTTTTATCCGACCATACTTTTACAACCCCTGCTGTATGTTAAGGGTCGTCATCGTGCTGGAATACTCATGAAAGTGGCATTTCCCATTTAACATATGGAAGCATAACTGAGCTTAAAAGGTCTCTATATATTGTGGCCGTCATTGCATTAGTAACCTGGTAAATTGGGCCAATCTCATATCCCGAAAAAGACCACCCCCATACCATAATGTCTCCACCTCCGTGCTTCTTTGTGGCGGTTGGGTATCTGGGATTAAACTTTTTGCCTCGTGCTCTTCCATCTGAGGTTGAATTTGGACTCATCGGACTTAAGTACGTTCTTTTACTGCTATTGAGTCCAATTTAAATAGGTGCGGCGAAGTTAAGCCGAGCTTTTCTATACTTTCCGACACAAAGGGTTTTTTGTGCATCTAAAACTTTTAATACCATATTTTCGGGCTCTTCTTTTTATGGTGGAAAGACTATGAAAATCTATGGAAAATTCAGCTTTAACTTCTCTAGGAACTGATTTATGATATTTCGGAACAAAATTCTTAATTTTTCTTTCTTCTCTTACAGTAGTAGTATGGGATCTTCCTCCTTTGTGAGTTGTATGGATGTTACCACTATTAACAATGCGACAAATTGTTGATTTTGGAACGGAATATTTTAAGAAAATGTCTGTTTGAGAAAGTCCATTTTTAAAGTCATTTAAAATTTTGACCTTGAAATCGGAATTGTATTTTTTTCCTGCCATTTTTCACAAAAGTAATTCTTACGATGTCAATGCTTTCAATATCTATTAAACTTTTATAGCAAAATAATTATGATGAGGTTTTTTTTAATAAAATGCAAGGATCTTCGTCACGAATAAATAAAAAGAATGCGATTATCGTTATTTCCTAGCATTTGTTAGTGCTAATATAGGGTCCGCCAAATAACTATTTTTTTTGAAAATGCTATAAAAAAAACTACTGAATACTTTCTCAAATTTCTTTTTTTATTTAAAAGTACAATCCTTCCGGTTAATAATGGAAAATAATCTCATTCAAATGGCTGCCTCGGCTGGCTGTTACAGTCAATGGCGATCGTTATCGGGCCATGTTGAACGAATTTTTGTCCACAAAAATTGAAGAGGAGGATATTGGCAACAATTTGGTTTCAACAGGACGGCGCTACGTGCCAAACAGCCGAAGCTACACTCGATGCTTTTCGCCCTGTTTTTGAAGATCGCTTTATCAGCCGCAGAGCTGATGTCGTTTGGCCACCTCGGAGCTGCGATTAAACACCGTTGGACTATTATTTGTGGGGTGCCGTCAAAGATAAGTGTTACGCCGACAAGCCAGAGACAGTTGACGCTTTAAAGGACAATATTCGTGAAGCCATTGGTGAAATGCATACAATCGATAATGTGCTTACAAATTGGACCGATCCTGTAGGCTACTGCATGGCCAGCCGAGGCAGCCATTTGAATGAAATTTTTCCATTATTAACCGGAAGGATTGTGCTTTCAAATAAAAAAAGAAATTTGAGAAAATATTCAGTAGTTTTTTTTTATAGCATTTTCATGCATTTTCGGATCCGGAGAGTATGTGGCCGTATATATGATCATACATGAGCATATATTTATCATATTTGATCATAAATGACACATATATGATCATATATGACCCTTAAATTTCATATCCGAATATATATGGAAATATATGAGATCACCTATGGCCATATTAAAATATTTATGAACGTACTATATGATCATGTATGCCCATGCATGATCATATCCCATCCCTCGTGTTAATAAAACCCCGTGTTTAAAAAATTCCAGCAGATCGCAAAACTGATACCGGATTTTTAAAAATTTCGTATAATCGAATTCGAAAATGTCGATTAATCGGACACCCTAATGCACACTTACAATATTTTTCGAGTAGTTCATTTAAATGCATTCGTATATAGTCTTTATTATTGGTTGCAAAACTTGGAAAGTAATCAGAAATCATAATCCCAAAAGAACGAGAAGTAAAAAATTACAGCGTCTCGAATGGAAACAGTTGAATTGAAACTTTGTGTATTCATTCCTTAATCGCGTTGCCAACTGTGCAGTTGTACATTTTTAATCATCAAAACAAATTGAATATTTTTTTATGTGTCAATTAATTAATTCTCAATAACAATTAATATTACATCTTTCTTTTTTTTTAATCTTTGTTTCTTTTTCTTTGTAAATTGAAAAAAAAATATATTTTTAACTACTTACCTGTATGTACACGACAATGATCTTTCATGTGATGACGCAATTTAAAAGCTTTACCACAAAATTCACACTTGAACGGTCGATCACCTGTATGTATCGGCAAATGTGTGATAAGTGAGGTAACATCGGGAAAACTTTTACCACAGAACTTACACAAAACAACACTATTCGGATCATTGGACGATGCAGCAGCTGCCGCCGCCGCTGCTGATGATGCTAAGAGGGAGGATGCCGAAGAGCTGGCTGCTGCAGCAGCAGCAGCCGCTGCAGCGGCGGCAGATGTAGACGAACCAGCGCCACTTAATAACGATAAACTGCTGCTAGGACAACCACCATTACCGGAAGCCGATGTATTACCACTTGCATCTCGTCTAGATGAACCACCTCCGCCACCACCACCACCACTGCCATCGAGATCCAGACCACGTGTTGTACAGCCTGTGAGTGAGGGAAAAGCACAGCCTCCTGCAGCCGCTATGGCGGCCGCAAAATCCATGTCCATGGCTACCGCAGCAGCCACGGCCGCTGCTTGTTCTTGAGGATCGCCGCTAGCACTAGCAGCCATGGCCGCATTCATTTGGTATGCTAAGGGTGACATATTAAGATCATGGGCCAACAGATGCGGGTGTAATAGAGCATGAGTGGCGGTTTCACGATATTCCAGTGTTTTGAGTGAGTGTGAGAGTATATGGCGCGTTAATTTACTTTGGTTGGGAAAACCCGCACCACAGTAAACGCAGGTATAAGGTGGTGGCGTTTGTGGATGTTCATGGACATAGCTGGAAGCAGTGTTACCAGTCGTGGAGGAGGCTGCACCGCCACCACCACTACCAGCCCCACTACCGCAGCCCGCATTGGCAATACCGCCTAAGCCGTGAGGCGAATCAGACGTTTCCTGCAACAACACCAAACAAAAATCCAACATCAACTTCTTTTCTTCATCATCTTCAAATTTGTTTTTTTTTATTTTTGAATTTCAAAAATTTTCAAGATTTGAATTTAATTTTTTGCTTTTTCTTCGTTTTCTTTGTCGTTAATAAAACGATTTTTAATAAAAAAAAATAAAATCGTAATTTCTTTCATTTAGATAATTTGTATAAAAAAACAAATATTAAAAAAAAGAATAGAAAATAGAAATCAAAAACTGAGAGAGAAAAATATAAATTAATTTTTTTTTTGTAATTATAGTTTTTATTAAAAAAAAAAAACATTTTGCGAAGAAAAAAAAAATCATAAAAATATAGAAAAACTGAAATTGAAAATATTTATTTTTCTTTAAAATTTAATTAGCTTTTCGTCACTAAGACCAATAATTATTACTGCAAAAAAATATAGATTTTTATTCAATCATTAAATAATAAAAAGAATTAATTTCTTTTCTTTAATATGCCAAAAACAAGAGGGGCTTTTAGCGTTTTTTTTTCATATCTGAACGTTGGTGATGCTGTTTTATATATTTTATTGTAAGTTAATTCCAAAATAGTTTTTGTTTTTTAAACGTTGTTTTTGTTGTTTTTAGTTAATAAAATTAATATTTTAAATTATTATTTTTTTATGTTTTGCAAGAAGTTGAATTTCGATTTTTGTTTGGGCGCCGTTAGAAACGTATTTTTGTGTTTTAAAAATTGCGGTAAAAAAAATTCACGCACTTGTTTTTGTAAACGTTTTGTTAAGCGGTTTATTTAAAAAAAAAAACGCGTTTTTAAACGTTTACATTTTTTCAAAAATATTTTTGTTTAAATAAAACATAACAAATACAAACAAATGGTGAAAAAGAGCGTTTGATTTTGTTTCTTTTTTTATAAAAAATTTTGAAAAAGGGTGTTTAAGTTTAATTTAAAATACTTTTGCCAATTTTGAAGTGTTCCAAATTTTTGTATATGTTTTTGTTTATAACCAAAATTATGGATATAAATTTAAAACTTAAATTTAGTTTTGTTTAAATTTTTTTTTGTTCCAGAATAATATTTTTAATTTTTATAACAAAATTTTTTTATAAAAAAGATTATGAGCCAATGAAATTTATTTCAAAATAATAGTTTCTTAATTTTTTTTGTTTTAAATAAATATTTTCAAGAAGTTTTTCCACTGCGTTTTTTTTTAAATAATAAAGCAATTTATTAATGATTTTTTTTTGTGCAAACCTTCAATAAATTACTTTTTGTCACTCTTTTTCCTTATTTTGTTTATTTTATAGTTTCTATTATTTTAAAATGATTTTTTTTTTGCTTATTAATTTTTAAAAGTTTTAATAACATTTAATTAAAATTTTAAAATAATAATAATAATTAAAAAAATTACATAGCTGTAGCCATTTCCAAAAAACGTAGATCAACTTCTTGACAATAATTTTTATTTTGTATAGAATGAAAATCATAACTTTTTGCGCTGATTTTTTTTTTTATCATAAATTGCATAATTAAAATATTAATTTTAAGAATTCGTAATTTTGTTTTAAAATTGTGTCAATTTTGGATTCATGTAGTGTTTCTAGATGGTATAATTTTTGTGGATATTTTAGTTTATTAAATCTAGCGAAAAAATCTACAGATTTTAAAACTATCAGCTTAAAATTTTAATTTTTTCTGGATTGCATAGCTTGAAGTCTACACGAGATTTAAAATTAATGTTAAAACAATAATTTATTTTTGCTGTTTTGCATGTATTTTTCATGTTTTAATAATAATTTTATGTCTCATGTAGAGGTCAAGTCAACTACAGGAAATGCCTATTTCTGCTAAAATCTTGCCATTTATTTAAAATGGTTATTACCTAAAATAAGGTCTATCCATTTTTTCCCCCGAAAATATGAAAGAATTTTAAAATTCTGAAGAGAGGTGATTGGTTCAGAGGTACCAAAAAAATATCTATCGTGTGGTAAAGTGTTGTCACATACCTCTTCTCAAAGTATTTAACTAACGAGAAATATGACATTTTTAGTTTACAACCTAAATTAACCCAAAGATATTTAGGTCAAGATAAACCAAACTCGTTAAAAAGGGGAGTGTTCGCAACTCAAAGTTGCAACTCACTCGTTAGTTTTTATAAAAAAAATCGGGAAAAAGTATCGAGTTATAAAATATTTTTACTCGCAACTTTGGTTCCTTTTTCAAGAGGAAGCAAAGTCGCTAAAATTGGTGTTTACATTTAAAATGCATTGGTTTCTCTTGTGAATCTACAATCTTTGATCCCTACAAAGAGAGTAGATCTACAAGAGGAACCAAAATAGTAGCGAACAGTTATGTGTAACTACACTTTACATATTATCAATGCGTTTTATATGTAATTTTACGAAAAAGAGACAAAATATGTAGTAGCATAAATGTGTTACTACTCGCTATTTTTTTCAATGCATTTTATATGTAATCAAACGAGTGAGGTGGCAGTATTAGTTGGCAACACCAATTTGCATTATCATTAGAGAAAACATACCAAGATGTAGCAAATGAGAAACTTTACCAAGTTGGCAACGCTAACTAGCCTTATCTATGCGACAACAAGATATAACGTTTGATTTTATAGTACCTTTTTTTTGTCTGAGGTTTATCTTTAACATAAATGTCTTTAATACTTCCAGGGTTGCCATATTTTAAGAATTAACTTTTGCATTGTTATATTCTTTCAAATTATTTTTGTAAATTGATTTAAAAAAATATCTTTCAAATTAAGTTTTTGATAAATATTTTTCAAATCCATGAAAAAAGAAAAAAAAAAACAATTTGACAGCTGTCAGTTTAGGGTTAAAAAAAATGGAGCATTACACGATAGAACAACGCGTTTTCACTGTTGAACAATATTTCAAATATACTTTTTGTCAGAGAATACTAAACATAAAATTGTTTTACCAAAGACAACTTCTTTAGTCGGAACGGCGCTTAAGTGAGAAAAAATGCAATAATGTGTAAAAACTTTGACGACCACAGGCAGGCAAAGATAGCAGATTGACAAGAGAAACACAAAAAAACGGAACTGTTATTACAAAATATAGATATAGAGTAAATATATCTGAAGGTGGTTTGTACGGGCAAATCGACTGTGCAATAAGTCCCAGCAAAATAAAATGGATGTTATTTTTTACAATTTTCTTTTTCAGAAAATCCTAAGAAGTTAATAGTGCTAATTTTTCGATTTGTAAGAAGTCATTTTATACAACTTCCCAAATGTTGATATTAACACCTACTTATAAAGTCATAAGAATACAATTTTTTCAAACAATTCCATTGAAAAGCATATAAATTTTTAAATTTTAATATTTATTTTTAACAATTTATAATTATAGTAAAAAAAAAACTATTATTTAGTTGATCCATAAATGGTTAATTCCTGCAGTCATTTAATGCCTTATTGAAAACATGTTTTGCATACCAGTGATATCCACTTTGTCCTGGTCGGAATAATAATTTTTGGCGTGCTCAAAATCACATTTTTAGCTTTAAAACAAAGCCACTCCCTATATTTAATTTGTAGTCCCTATATTTAAAAACTTCCGTTAACTAATGAAAAAGTCCATCTGATCATCGATTTTTCACCGAAACAAACTACTTCCTCCTAATGACACGTCAATGTTAAAATAATTAATGATTCACCGAAATTTTTACAACTTCGAGTTCAGTAGATGTAGTGTTTAACTACTTCTTTCTCAGCTCTTATTTTGCTGGGGTCTATTTGGTGCCACTGAGTCCTCAACGTTAAACAAAAATTGTTCTTTATTCAAGAGGGACAAATAACTATATTTGTTAAGTAAATTAGTGGTAAGGAAGGAGACTTTTGAGGGCAGCTAAAACGAAATGAGTTGCAAAAAAATGGTGTTGGAATTAAATTGTTTGTGGCATAACTCTTATTAGGTCGCTGATCACGAGAATAAGAAATATATATTAAAAAAAATACTCAAAGGTTTCATAAAAGAATTACTAAACGCAATTGGGGTACGCTTAAATGAATTTTGCTTTTCCAACTATGTTTTTTTATTTGATATTTAGTTTATTTATAATAATTTCTGAATTTTCTATTCTACTTTTTACAAAAAGAAATTCCTGAAATTCTTCCTACTTTGGAAATAGGATAGTAGATGGTAGAGACATGAATTTCGCGAGATGATAAATATTAGTACAGTTGACGTCGCCGGGGATCGAACCGATAACCTTCAGTGGCACAGTCTAACGTCCTAACTATTACACCATAACGCCCACAAATCCCGTTTTACCACGTTATGGAAACTCAAAATTTTTTTTAGTAACATAGCCCATACCCCATTTAAAATTTCAGCTTTTAAGGCAAAGAGGTTTGGGCAGAATAAAAAAGGGAGAGAGACTTTTCTCCATATTGTTGAAATTTCCAAAACTCCCATTTGAGCCATAGGCAAAATCTACATTTCAAGTTCAAGTTGATAAATTGGCGAAATAATTAAAGCTTTTTAGTTCTTAGCCCTTTTATTTACATTAGTGGAGTTAAGTGCTATGGACGCACCTAAGGGAGAAACTTGCTGTATACGAGGACAGATCAATAAGCCCGTTACTTTTCGAACTTCCCCCTAAGTTATATGAAATGCAATACTGCTCCCATCAAGTACCACCTTTTAATAGACTACTGTCTATCTGTCTGAGCAAGTTCCGTCATTTACTTTGCGTTTAACAGCTGTTTAAAACATACAACCTCGTGGCTTTTTTTTTTTCAAAATGGAAAAACGTGAATTTCGTTCGTAAAAGCCCATTTATGTTTTATTTTTTTTCCAAATTTAAATTGCTATCGGTAGGGATTAAACCCGCAACCTTCTGTGTGACAGTCCAACGCGCTTACCATTACAGAATTACAGGTATTTCAGACCATTTTCCCTTATCGTACTGGTATTGAAGTAAAATTTAGTTTTTTTTTAATACAAAATCTCTAAAATTGTAAACTAATTTTTTTTGTATATATTTTAATCATATAATTACAAATTATTTCCAATACCCTAGCCGGACCAGATCCTTTGGTGGTAATCGAACCACCGAAATGATAAGCCAGCACGCTCCCAATTAGATTACGCTCATATAAATTTATTTAATAATTTTTTTTTATATAAAATTCGTATTGCTACGGTTATCAATTTTTGTTATTGTAAAAACGCAATTTTTCAATAATAGCGGTACGTACTGATACTTATGTTTCGATAAGATCTAAACTGATTCTTATACGATTGAAATGCCGTTATCAATACCAATAAGGAAACAAAAAAAATATCATACACACAGAGAATAATTTGATCAATTTTTAAATAAAATTCAGTTTCTACAACTGAAGTCGGTTGGTACAACTGAATCTTAGCTGCCACTATAAAAATCGGTTAATACAACTGAATTTTGGTGGTAAAATTCTAAGTATTCAGCAAACACATTTGAATATGATTGTGCTAACCGAATTTATTGATTGTCGCAACCAAAATAAACTTTAAAATTCGATTTACTCTTTATTCTCCTGTGTGTAGCAATTGCGTTTTAGTTTCTTTATTCCCAACCTCGATATATAAGAGCACTGTTGCAAAGTGGGCGTTTTTTTCGTCAAAACTATTGAGTTTAATTTATATCTAGCGAAAAAAATCTGTCATTTAGCCAAAATTTTGATTTTTTTTCATTTTTAAAAAATTAAGGCCGAACATGCCGACTATATGATACACCCTACATTAGGCTAGTTGAAAGTCAACAAATGTTTGGATCCGAAATTGAAATGTTATTATAAAAGGATTCTCTCGACAAATTTCGCAGATCTTAATTAATCATAATTCAAATGCTAAAATGAACATGTCTTGATAACTGATACAATTACTGCTGATTTCAACATCTTGATTTTAAATATTTAGACAAATTGTGGAAATATATGTATTTGAAAATTCTTGAATCTGTGTATATCGTTATATATTCCAAAAAATATTAAACCTATATCCACCCTTTATTATATACCCATTGACTGAGAATAGTTTCTATCAATGTGTGCACGCTACAGTTTGCAAATATTAAGATATTTAAATGAAATTTGCTATACAAAGGATGAAGGCTAATAATTTTGGTTAAAATTGGTTTATATAGAAGCCCCGCCAAAAAAATTACTTGTAGTTTGTTCACACGCAAACATAAAGATATTTCTATGAAATTTGACGCACTAACTCACATCGGCACACTGGCCCATGTTTGGTACACTTACTCATATTGGATTCAATAACGATGTCTATTAATTTTGGTTAGAATTGGTCCATGTATTGGCCATATATGAGGCATTCAAAATGGGTTTTAATGCGACTATAGCTGACAAATTTATAAGTAGCTGTGTAATCTATTATTAATAATATCCAACACAAAGTCATAAGTCCACCTGTGGACCGGGGAAATCAAAATTTTTAATTGATTCTTAAATTGTTTACCAATTTATAGACATACATTAACACAAGTCGATTTTAGCTCTTTAAAATTTTGCATCCAAATACTAATTAAGTTTCAACTTGACTAGTGTAGGGTATTCTATAATCGACCTTCCTGCCTTTAACTTTTTCACTTATTCATGTAAAATATTCGATATAAATGATTATTTAAGTTCAAAGAAGGTGACCATAAAGGCCATCTTAAGATCGTTAACGAGGCCAGTTCCATAAAGAACATGACACTATGTAGTGATCAAATAACCCCAGTGATTGAACCAGAAAAAGAATACAAAGTTCAAATCCCAACAAGAGAAGAATGGGAACTTGATCCCCCATGGTTGAAGGAAGATGCACAGAAGTGGATCCAAAACTTCTACCGGAGTTGGAGCCGGTGTATACGGACCTAGGTGCAGAATTCACATACCTCTGGGCAAAGATTTACCCATATTAACTGCAGAATTATATGCTGTCTATACAGCAACGACCGAGCTTCTGGAAAGGAATCATGTGAGCAGAAGGATAAACTTAATGTCGCATAGCCAGACTGTAATAAAGGCCCTGAAAAACCCCATCTATCACCATATCACCATAAAGCCCTCAACCAACTGGCGACCAATAATAAGGTTACACTTATTTGGGTACCTAGTCACAGTGGGCTAGTTGCGGAACTGCCATTTACAGGCCCGCGTTCTCAATTTGGTTTCACGAAAAAGGACATCACAAATATGAAATCGGATCTGATCAAGACGAAACCCATTGAACAAATGAAACCACTGAAACATCCAAAGAAATTCTTATCATACAATGAAAAGAGGAGCAGAGAAACTCTTCAGATGAACAGATCAAATCTAAGACTCTTATGCGAAGCACTCATAGGACAGTGATCCATGTAATTACATCCTAAATAAAATGGAACATGATCGAGATACGACATGCAGATATTGTATGAAAGATGAAGAGACCATGTAATGGCTAAATGTCCTGCCTTTGCAAACCTACGATTTATTACATTTGGCAGACCAGATATTATGGAGGAACAATACAAGAAGCTGGAAGTGAAGAACATTGTACTGCTACTCAAGGCTGCACTGGAGAACAACTGAGAAAATACTAGAGGGTGCACAATAGATCTACTTGGTCGCGGTGCTGGAGATACAGACTACTCAACCCAACTACATCGTAAATCGTAGCTTTTGTGACTAATTCGCGTTGCCACCTAAATTTTTTAAGCAAAAAATATTGCTTTAAAATTTTACTTGCAAAGAATTTCAGAAATTAATTGTTTCGTCACAAAAAATTAGACTGTCATTTGAGAAATTCATTAGCTGAATTTAACCAGTTTCTGGTTTCGGCGACACTCGTTTTCAGCAGCAATCTTTTCAAGAGACCGACCGGTACGTTGGCGGACAGGAGTCTTACTGTCCATAACCAACCCAGTTTCTTCAAATTTTTTGACCGCTCTTCGAATGGTTGACACATTAGGTGCACTTTCTCGACTGAAAATTCTTCCAAGTTTGTGAAGTTCTTTCGTAAAGCGCTCCATTTTTAATAATCGGAATAACCATATGTGACAGCTGCTAAATTTGCACAAAGAAAGCACACTCAATTTAAAAATAAAGCATATTCTGTGACTGTAGGGTTGTTTTTTGTTTGAATGCCCTAAAATTTCCAAGTAATTTTCTCATCAGAAATATATCAACATGCCTATTAATTTTAATCTATGGAGGGTATCTGAGCTTTTTACGATATTCATAATCATTTGGCTTTTTATGATTTAAAAAATTTTTGTTTTCTTGAGTATTCTAATGCTGTATGCTAATAAATCTTAATTTTCTTTAATTTCAGGCACACGTTCATACAGAAAAGGATTCATTATATCATTTACCCCTAAACGTGACGAATCAATTCTTCTTTAGAAATATATTTAAAATTCATAGAGATTAGCATATCCGCGCCAAGAGACCACTTTGGTAAGTACTTTATGTTATTAATTTAAATTAATTTGAATAATTTATGCTTTTATAACCTCAAATAATGTGGTAATAAAAATCTTTTGGGTGCAAACAACTGCACGCAGAAAAAAACATGGTTGGGACAATCATATTCGAAGAGCATCATATATTTTTGGGTTTATGATTGTGTCAACCATAATCGTACTATAATATGGTTGTCATATTATGATAAAATAAACATAATTTTATCATAATATGATCCCTACAGTTATATTATGTTTCAAAAATTACAGTTATATTATGTTTCAAAAATTACATATTATGGTTCTAAAGAAACATATGATCTTGAATTTATCATAATATGATTACATGTAATCATATTATGCTCAAAATGTTATCAAACTATGGTCCTCACAACTATATTATGATTCCTGGATTATCATTATATGATCCCCACAATAATATATATATATATATATATATATATATATATATATATGTATATATACATGATCCTTCTTATTATATTATGATTATTAATATACAATATCATATTATGGCATATTAATAATTAATATAAAATCCCAGTCTTAAACAATATATGATTGTTTTTTTAAGACATTTAGTTACCAATCATGTTATGAAATAGAAAGTGGCAAGCATGAAATAGTGAAATATTTACTATAACAATGATGGTATTGACCATGTTGATGGTTAGAAAACCAATAACATGGTTGTGACAACCATACCTGATTGCAGCAAGCACAATATATTAGCAGTAATCATGTTGCAACCATGTTTTTTCTCTGCGTGTGGATATACTTTAAAAGTAGGTTTTTACAAAAATAATTTTCGATACAGTTGACTAGCGATTTGTACCGCAGCCTTAAATCGAATAAATCAAATTAAGAGGTCACAAACTGTCCCTTTATTTTTTACATGAAAAGATCAAAATTCTATGTTGGCAAAATATTAATGTCTTGTATTTCTCGGTCCCTCTTTTCGATTAACAAACTTTTGGCAATAGTACTTATTGTATAAAAAAAATATCAAAGGGATATATCAGTGTGGCATTCCTTTTCTCTGTCTCTGTTGATAAAGTGATTACGATGCAAAAACGAAGGTTGTTTTTTATATCCTTTGAAGCCGTTTTATATTTGCAAATCGGTGTAGCGGCTACCTTTATATTTTTCACACAAATGGGTTTATTTTAGTACTTAAAAAATTGCTTTTCACCTCAAATATTATTTTTCACCTCAAAAGCTTTTTTTTTTACCTCAAGAATTGGTTTCACTTAAAATTTTGTTTTTCACCTCAATAATTGTTTTTACATCAAAAATTGTTTTTCACCGCAAAAATTATTTTTTCACCTCAAAAATTATTTTTCACCTTAAAAATTCTTTTCACCACAAAAATTATTTTTCACCTCAACATTTGTTTTTCAGCTCAAAAATTGTTTTTCATCTTAAAAATTGTTTTTTTTAGCTCAAAAATTGTTTTTCACCTTAAAAATTGGTTTTCAGCTCAAAATTTGTTTTGCACCTCAAAACTTTTTTCGCCTCAAAAATTGCTTTTCACCTTAAAAATTGTTTTTCCATTTCAAAACTTGTTTTTCAATTTCCATTGTTTTTAATTTCTGTAGTGATATACTGTGAGGATATACAAAATTCGGTAAAGCCAAATTTTCTGAATTTACTTCTTAAATTTTTTTCTTGTCACTCAAAAATTAAACAAAGTTTGATATTTTTTCCTCCTTTTTGGAAACTATTCATGATTCTAGATTTTGTTTTGTAGACGACTTTGTTTAACCAAATAATAATATCTCGCCAAAAAGGGCGCCTAAGCAGGGACTAATTTGTTATTCATTGTTTATTTGGCCTAAATATAAGCAATTATTTCCAAGTTCTGCCTTCTTCTTAAATACAGTTTCTAATGTAGAATTATTGTACTACAAAACATGTCAAATATCCACAAAAATTATTATTTAATTTTCCAGTAATTTGTTTTAATTTTTTTTTTAATTTTGATGTGAAAATTGTAAAAAATTCTGTTTGTAATGTCAAAAAAAAATAATAGTTAAGTTAACAAATTACAACATTTATACGAAAAAACACATTTATTAAATATTTTGAGAATAAAATTTAGAATTATTTTTTTTTTTATAAAAAATTGTACACCAATACATTGAAGAAGTTTAAAGAGACATCGATATATATAATTAAACCAAAAAAATTATAAAAATACGCATATTTAATATTGAAATACACAGACACATATATAAAGAAATTTTCAGTTAAAAAAAAAACTCAAAATATCCATCGAATAAAATAGAAAAATCAAATCAATATTTAAAAAATAACATATAAAATATAATAACATTTACATAAATAATTAACAATTTATGTAAAAGCGTTCCACACATTTAGATTGTAAAAAAAAACAACAACAATATGTATGTAGAGAATATAAAAATAGTAGTGTAAAATTGTTTTTTTTTTTAAGATTTATTAATTTTTTTAACACCAAAAGCACTTTTTGTTGAGTATTTATTAAAAAAAATATTTAACACTGCGCAACGTTTAAATATGAAAAAACTTCACCCCTCTTGTTTATATGAGTTTTTAATAAATTTTTCTTTAATTTACTTAAGAAATTTCTTTTTATAAAATAAAAAAAAAAATATATTCGAAATAAAATATATTAGATTTTATTTTTTTTTTATAAAAATTAGGTGCTTATTTTTTTATGGAATTTGTAAAATAAATATGATTTTAATAACTTTGGATTTGAAAAGCATATGAGAAAAATAAAAAGTGAATAAATTAGACAAATATTTTTAATAGATTTTCTTAAAAAAAAAATTAAATAAATAAATGAGTTTTTGATTCAAGATTTTAACATTTTAAAGCAGTTTATTATGTTTGATTTATGCACATCTAATGTTTTTTTGGGGGGTAAGAAGCTTGAGGTAAAAGGAATTATAAATTTTGTAATCGAATAAAAAATCAAAATTTGTAGAAAATAGAGGTAATAATAAGCAAAGTTCAGAGTTATACATACGTTTTATATAAAATTTTGAATTTATCTTATAATTCTAGCTTACGTAAATCCCAATTAATTCAGCTTACTTAAATGTACTAAAAATTTGTTTAATTCTTTTTTTTTAAGTGTATAAAAAACTATAGTGTTGTACAGAGATAAAAATAGATATTTAAATCAATTATTATATTATATTTGAATTAAAACTTAAGTTTTTTCACAAACATTTTTAAATTCCGTAGACTCACAATATTATTTCGTTGGAAACAATCTAAAATACATCTTAAATTTTTTACTTTCAATATTTTTTTAATAATCTACAAAAGTAGTAAAAACAATCGAAAGTCGTTTAAAATAACCATCCATGTTTAACTGACGAAACGTTAGAAAAAATCGATTTTTGTGGTTTGTTTTTCAAATAGAAAGTTTTTTTAATTTGTATTTAATTACAAAACAACACACACAGAAGCTCTTTAGGGTGTCCAATAAAATGAATGTGCGATTTTAAAGAGTGTCGGGGTCCAATTTGTTTATTAAAAAAAAAAAAAAAAATAATAAATATGAAGTTTGGGGGCAATCGGATAAAGAAAAGTCGAGGCGAAAATGGATTGAAAAAATATGATTTTTTCTCAGTTTTCAGGAAAATTTGGTTATATATATTAATTTTTCTTATTATCTTTTCAAAAAGCTACATAACTTTAAAATCGGTTAAGAACTCGCCCAGAAATATCAAATGTCGCCAGATCACTAGGTCATGAAATTGATTAAAGCCATAATTGTTTGTATGAATATATATATACTGTATAAATACTCAGATATAAAATATTGTTTTATTACCTGTCTGTTAAACTGTCGCGCAAAATAAGGCAAAAAACGCATAAATTTTTTGGCTTAATTTTTAAAACTCCATTTTCGAATTTTAAAAAATTTTCTTAAACAAATTTAAAAAAATTTATTTTTCAATTCAGGGACTTGTTAAATACATCCTAGGGATGAAGTATGTCAATTTTGAGGTAAATCCCTCCATGCACCTGCCGTTGACGAGCTATTATATTTTTGTGGATTTCAAGAAAAGTGTGTGATTTTTATAAAAAATTGTGTAAATTTATTTTTTTAAGTACTTTGTATCAAAAAGGAATCAATTTTGTGCATTTAAATGTTATATTTTATCTTAAAAAATAATATGACCTCATTAATCCATTTGGACATGTGGTCACATATGACAACACGCTAATAAAGGATAATTTATTTGAAGAAAAACCGCAAATATTTTGTAACTACTGTTGAATTTTTAGAAGCGATGCTTAAAATAAAATAGCCAAATGTGCAGATCTTCCATGCTAAAAATTTGGAATAAATCGAACAACGTTAACCCATTCCTTGCCAGGGCCAAACTTTGAAAATAGATTGTGAGTATATGAATCTTATTAAAGTAAATATAGTACTAGTTAAAATAAGCTTTTTCGTATTTAAATTAATATGTCCACATTTTAGATTTCATTTTCGCATTTTACAAATAAGTAGAAACATATTTAAATTAAACAAACAAACAAGAAAAATACAGACTTAGTTTGATTTCACTACACGCAAAGAAAAAACATGGTTGGGGCAATCATAATCGAAGAGCATCATATATTTTTGGGTTTATAGTTGCGCCAACCATAGTCATACTATTATATGGCTGTCATATTATGATAATAAAATAACCATATTTTTATCATAATATGGTCCCTACAGTTATACAATGATTCAAAAATTACCATATTATTGTCCTGAATAAATATGTCATATTGAATTTATCATAATATGATTGCACGAAATCATAGTATGCTCAAAATGTTATCATATTATTGTCCCTCATAACTATATTATGATTCCTAGATTATAAATATATGATCCATAATATAAAAAAAATTTCTTAAAGGAAAAGTTCTTCGAAACTATGAAAAAGCTCTTTAAATTTAATAATATTTGCTTTAGAAATGTTTTTTCTAAAAAAAATTATATTAAGGACTTTTTGAAGAAAAATTGTTAAGGAAAATATCATAGATTCTAAGAACTTTTCTAACAAGAAAACTTTGATTCTGTGGACTTTAAATCTTTTTTTTAAATTCTAATGACTTTTTGTAATAAAAAATCTTTTAAATTTTTAAGATTTTTTTAAAACGTTTTCTTTAAGAAAAAGTTTTTAGAATCTAAGAATATTTCTACTAGAAAAAGTCCTTAGAATCTAAGTATTTTCTTCAGAATTTATGAATTTTTCTTTCAAAGAAAAGCCTTAGAATCTAAGTTTTTTTGAAATATATAAACTTTTATCTAAGAAACAGTTTGGATAATCTGAGAATTTTAGTTTAAGGAAAAGTCCATAGAATCTTAAAATGTTTTTATCAAATACATTTACAAATATCTATTATTTTGTGTAAGAAACATTTTTATACAAAAAAAAATCATGTGTTCTACGGACAGTTTCTTATACAAAATATTTTATTAATATTTTGGGAACTTTTTACAAGAAATGAATTAAATAAACATATTTAAAAAAAATCTAATAGTTTTATTGAAAAGAATTAAAAAATATAAAATTTTTTAATATAATCTTTTTGACAATGCATTAATTAGTGTAAATAATATTTTCAAAAAACCCCTTTAAAAAAATTAACTGGATCTTAATGGGTCAATTTTTGAAATATTTTAATGGCATGTGAAAGATATTTTCCAGATTTGTCCAGATTTAGTAAACAATATATGATTGTTTTTTAAGACATTTTGTAGTAAAAACAAACTGACTTAACTGATCGAATTTTGTTTTTTATGAAAACAAGACAATATTATGACTGTAAATGTTAAAGTCATGTTTTATTTGATGTATAATTATTTATTGATTGTTGGCAGCATTTTATCTTTGCATATTATCATATTTTTTTCACAGTCAGAATTTTTGTAACCACAGTATGGTTACATCCAATCACGATATAAAATAGAAGGTGCCAATCATAAAATAGTGAAATATTTACTTAATAATGATGGTAGCGACCATGTTGATGATTAGAAAACCAATAACTTGGTTGTGACAACCATACCCGATTGCAGCAAGCACAATATAGTAGCAGTGATTATATTGCAACCATGTTTTTTCTCTGCGTGTACTGTTTCTATTTAATTTAATGTTGTTTTTGCTTGATTTATACCCTGTGAAGTTATACAAAAAGCTTCATTAGCCTTTGCTATCAGTGTATAATATATTAATATTTTGAAAATTTCTGATGCATCTTTTAAAAAAATTTTGAAAATACATATTAAAAAAGTTAATGCAGATGCAATATTGTAGTTTTGCAATTTGACCAACTGACTGATTTCTATCATAACACAATAAACTTGACTAATGTAACTATAAATACTCAATCTATGATCTATTTTGCCTTGACTTGGTAAAATGTTGACCATTAGATAAATTAAATTTTACATACATTTAGAGGTTATTAGCATATTACCACACATTCAGCAGTCAGAATGAGAAAAAAAAACACAAATTGATGAGATATATAGCAAAATCAAACAGTATGCCTCAAATGCATGCAACATCTCTGGACCACAAACATAACAAAAAATTATACAGAATGAATTTTAAAAATTCTAGTCAAAACATACATAGTATTTATAGTTATTTCAATAATTGTACGTGCAATTTGCAAATGTTTGCAAACGCTTTGAATATTCTTAAAGTTTCTTATAAGAAATTTTTGGTACGATTTTGATTATAAACCCAACAATGGCGCTTGAGCAGGGACTAAATTTTCCAACTAGAAATGAATTAATTTGAAACATATTAAATTTGTGTTTTATGCTATATTTTAAGCCCATTTTTGTTGTCTACATTTTGAAAAATCTGTGATGGGGAGCCTTTTTAAGAGTGAATAAAATCTAAATTCGACTTTTTCATCTTAAATATTTAAAATATGTGCCTTCGATTACAACAACAAAATGGCAGAAATTCTGTCAAAAATTAAAAAAACAAAACCGTAGAATCCTAATAAAAAAAGCCCGATTTCTATCTATTTTAACAATTGTCTGTATAACGGTTACAAACACTTGTTTTACTAATTTATGAGTTGGTTTCTTTGGAAAGGGAATAGAGGAGAGATGAAAGGTGCTGAATGATAAAGGGTGCAGAACAACAATTTGCCCTGTGATGTTTTCCGATATCACCACCTCTTTTGGACGACCAGAGCGTTCGGCGACATCGGTATTTGTACGACCACGTTTAAAGTCTGCAAACCACTTTTCTACCATTTGTCTCGATGGAGCAAAGTCTGAAAGACACTTATCAAGCCAAGCTTTGACTTGAAGGGAGTTTTTCCCCATTAAAAAGCAATAATAAATCAATACACGAAATTGCTTTGAATCCATTATTTTCAAAATCGCAAAAGTACCATCACTAAAACAGCTGTAACTTGTTCAATAATGAAAGAATTGTCATTAAATTTTAACAGGTATCATCTGAAGGTTGGTAATTCCAAAAAATCATATGGGTTTTCATTAGTAGTTGAAACCCAGTTTTTGCTGTTTTTATTTAAAATAGTTGGGTCTGAAGGACTTTTAAGGAATCTACGTATTTTCAAACCGTAACATTAGATTCAGAGTATAAATTAAATGATACCATGATTTTCGTATTTGGAAAATTTTTTAAAACGTACGTTCAATTTTAAAAACATTTGTAGATTTAGAATCTACTGCAGATTTGTTATTATTGAAAAGTACTGGTGTTGTTGTTATTATTTTATATGCATTCGTCATTCCAAATTTGGGTCAGTGAGGTCTAAATGGAAATTTTATTACATTAAAATTGTCAAATAATAATGATGACGTTGATAATGATGCCTCTGACAAGTTATATGTATTATGAAGGACATAAGTAAATTGGAAAATACTTGATTATTGAATTTGATGTTTTGTCGCAATGCGTTTTCTATAAAAAAAAAATAATATTCCCACTTCAAACCAATCACAATTGTAAATTAATATTGAAATTCAATTAAAATCAAACATGTTGAATATATATCTTGTAGATTTATTTGCAACAAGTTTTAATGTTTTTTTTTTTTTTGTTTTTTATTTTATTATAAATGTTTGCTGTATTTAAACTATTATGTCAAAAATTGTAAATGAAATTCATATGAAATTGTCTACTAAATAACAATAATCAAGATACCATACATGTTGTTATTACAATTCTTTGGACAAGGTACATAACAACATACATACACCACATATGATGACATCAGGATGAAAAAACAACCAAAACCAACAAACATCAAAACTTAACATCAACCAATTTATTCTACGACGTCTATATATGAAAGCCCATATTGTGGGTAATATCGTAGTAGTGTAACATTTAATAGACTCCATCACAATGTTTAAAGTATGTAATCTATATGACTCGTTTTTTTTGTGTGCAGTTTTTCCTTTTGTCTTTAGGCCATGTTTTTGAAATCAAAAAACTATAATGAAAATTCATTACTTTAACCACTCCCCAAAGTAGAAGAAAGTTAGTTGCAGCCAGTTATCCAGTCATTCAGTCAACCTGGCTGGCAGGCCAGCAAACAGGCATTTATATCAAACATTAACAACTCCCGCAATTCAACAATGAATATATAGTTACCCCCAAAAAAATGGCACTAAAAAAGTCAGGACTTAAGTCAAAAAGCTCAATATGGTCTAATAGTCAACATTTAAAATTGACCACACACATTCAGTACGTATCCAAAAAGAAGCAAAAGCAAAAAACCTGGTAATTCACTTACTATAGAATCACTATAACCATTCATAAGGTTTGAATGTAAGGAATAACAAAAAAAAACTAAAAAACTTTAATATGGTACAGAAACGTCAACTTTAAGGGGAAGTTACCCGAATTTCCCCTAACACAAACAAACGTGTAACTTTTATGTATTAAAAAAAGTAACTTTTATTAAAAAGTTCTTTTTTTAAAAAGTACCTTTTTTAAAAAAGTACCTTTTTTAAAAAAGTACCTTTTTTAAAAAAGTACCTTTTTTAAAAAAGTACCTTTATTTTATTTAAAGAAGTCACCCAATGTGGAGACGAAATATTGGAAAATAAATGATCATTTTTATTTTTATAAAAATATCTCAAGCTTAATTTAAAATAATAATATAAAATTACCTTTTTTTATTAAAATGTACGTTTTATTAAAAATGTACCTTTTCTTAAAGAAGTAAATTTTATTAAAAAAGTACCTTTTCTTAAAAAAGTACCTTTTATTACAAAAGTACCTCTTATCAAAAAAGTACCTTCTTTCAAAAAGTACCTTTTTTTTAAAGTACCTTTTATTAAAAAAAAACCTTTTATTAAAAAAGCTTTTCTTAAAAAATTACCTTTTTTTAAAAAAAGTACCTTTTATTAAAAAGTACCTTTTACTGAAAATTACCTTTTATTAAAAAGTACCATTCATTAAAAAGTTTATTAACAAGTACCTTTCATTAAAAAGTACCTTTTATTAAAAAATACCTTTTATTAAAAAAGTAGCTTTTCTTAAAAAAATACTTTTTTTTTAAGAAGTACCTTTTATTAGAAAGTACCGTTTACTAAAAATTACCTCTTATTAAAAAGTAAGTTTTATTAACAAGACCTTTTATTAAAAAGTACCCTTTATTAAAAAGTACCTTTTCAAAGAAGCTAGATTCGTTCGTATTATCTGAGAATTTGTCTTTTTAGAGTTCGCCTTAAACCAGTTTTACTGTGGTTAATTCATTTTATTTTACGTACGCGTGTTATTCTATTAGTCGTTCTTTTTGTCAGGTAATTAGATATAATTTCGGAATTTATACCTTTTAAGGCATGGATTTTCTTGAAATTTATGGAAATTAATTCTCTATATTGTATTTTTTTTCTTAAACTGTTTTTAACAAGCTCCAGCTTTTTTGAAAGACTTAAGTCATAACTTTGTTTCAAAAAATGTATTGAGGTTTTTTTTACAAAATGTTTAATCCTTATAGTAGGGATTCGGACCCATTACAAAGCGTTGCATATATGTATAACGAAAATTCTACGCTACTGTTTGCAAAAAACGACATGTTCCTAACTATTAAGTGAAATACAAAAAACATCATCCCCAGTCGTTGCAGTTAAAATCATCAATTTCATATTCAATGTTAGGAAAAAAATAGAAAAGATAGGTCGACATTTATATGGTTAAAAAGAGTTTTGTAGGACTTTTGCTTTTGCATATCACGTTTTTTGTAACAGTGCTGCTGTGTGCAAATACATACAAATTATTAAAAAAAAAACAACTGGCTAAGCCCGTCAAAAAAATCTAAATTTGTGAACTGTTCTAAACTAACATAATTTTTCCCGTCTAAACGCATTTAATAGAGTTTACTTATTCGTTTTTTTTTTGTTTTTTTTTTTGAAGCCATATTGGCCAGGCTAATAGTAGAATGTAGTTAGTTCATCATAGTTTTTTCTTTATATTTTATATACGCTGATTTTTTTATTCTTATTACAACCACACGCCTAAGCAAATTATCCTAGTCATCATGATCATCATCTATCTCAGTAGTTTAACAGACTACTATAACAAAAACTCATTTGACCGCAAAAACTGCAAATTCTGCTTATTTTGTGTGTTTTTTCTTCCATTTCTCTTCTTTTTTTTGGTTATTTGGGTCTACGTTTTTGTAAACGATTTTGTTTCTGGTTGGAATAAAAAGGCACAAATGCGTTATAATTTTAAGTAATTGTTTTAAAACTTTTGAAATTATTTTGAACCTTTTATAGCCCATTTTATTTTTTTAAAGTTTTAATATTTATACAAAGAACAAGTTACGTTTAAAAGTAAACTATGGATAATTACCAGAGTTTCCAATTCGATTAATCGGTTAACCGATTCCTTGATTAATCGCCTCTTTTTCGGTTAATGTCGAAACAAATAATTTAAAACTCAATTATTCGACCCGAATAATCGGTTAAAATAAAACGATTCATCGCCAATATTTGAGATATATTCATCTAATAATACATATATTATTATATATATTAACATATGTCAGTATACATTACCATATATAATTATATATTACAATAATTGTTTTAAAAATAACCATATATTGTGCCATATATAACCACATCTATTTATATATTCATCTCAATAAAATTAGATATTATTTATAATATACCATATTTTATCATATAAAATTATATATAATACTATTTATATATACTTATATATATATATATATGGCTTATACAGAACTATATATAATTATATATGCACTCTAATATTTAAGATATAATAATATATAGTTCATTATCAAAAATATTTTTCAATAGGGTATGAGATATAATTGTATATTATTCAAAATATGTTCCAATATAAAAAATATTTTTTGATAGGGTATAATATATAAATATACATCATACAATATTTGCAAACAAATTTCAGATATTGTTTTACATATATAGTTGCATATCTAGAGTATTTTTGATATGATATAAGATATAATTATGTAATACAAAGATATAATTCCATGTCAATGGTTCCGAATTCCAGCCAGGGAGATTAATTTTTTTTAGTGTTTTTTAACTTCTTTTGTATTATTATTTGTTTTAAAAAACTTTCAAATTTTAACTCATTTCGGGACAACCCATAGAAATATTTGATATAAAATATTATTAGTATATAACAATCTTGGTACATATAAAATTATATATGATCTGTGTTTCTAAAACTCCTATAAGTGGTGAAAATTTATATATTTTTGTTTTTGTTTTAAATATTATTATTTATCAAAATTTTTTCTTAGTCCATAAGATATTATTATATATAGTTATATATACTTATATATAATTATATAAAATAAGATAAATACAGAACCAATTTGGTCTTATTAATTCCGCCATGATATGTAGAAATTTTTCCCAATTTTCCCAATATATTATTATATATAAGTGCCGAAGATATAATTCAGTTCTAGGAAAAATGTGGTCTAATAAAGTCAGCAACACACTTCTGGCAGACCTAGTCTAAATCCTGTCAAAGAAATTATTTGTCAAAATTTTAATGTTTTTTAATTTAAAATTTTTTAATACATTTTTTAATAAACTATATTCGGAATATGTATTATATTGTTGCAACTAATCCGATACAATTTAATCTGCCATTTTTTGGACATACATGGATCTTACTTAATCTCTAAATATATTACTGGATATAATTTGATCTGCAATTTTTCGGATCAATTTAGATCCTTCTATTCCAAATATATTGCTATGTTTCGGACCAATTTAGATATTAAGGAATATAATATAAAATTGGATGTGATTAAATATTGTGCCAGATCAATTTTTGCTTTGAAAATCAAAACAAATTTATCAATGTAGTTTTTCCAATTTTTCGACCCTGCTGGTTACCGATTGTTCGGGTCGATTAACTCATATTCTCCGAAAATTGGTAAGGCCAAATAAATTGTGGCCAAATAAGATTTTTATAATTTTTTTTTTAAGTCTGTCCCTTATAAATGGATACATTTTTTCTTTAAACTAAATTTATAATTTGTGCTCTAAATTCTAATCTGTCAATAAATCTTTTAAAAAAATTAAAACTCAATTTTATGGAAGATATATTTTAATTTTTTTAACTTTTTAAAAAATTCCGACATTGACCTTTCTAAATCAATTTGGTACAACTCTGGAATGATAATTTAAAATTCTTTTATTTGTGGTTGTAGCTAAATTTTTATACTATCTTAGTAACTTTATAAATAACCAAAAAAAAAGTCTAATTCGTAAAAATCTTATAAAGTTAAATTGTTTTGAGTTCAATAACTTTGTGAACTTTTTTTTTTAATAAAATCGTTCTTATCGTTTATTACATTACAACCTTAACGTGTAATAAAGTCAAATGCCTTTAAATGCGAAAAATAAAAGTAAATAAACGACTGATAGACAAAAAAAATAAAAGCAATGAACTTCCAAAAAAAGAGAAACGCACAGAAAAAGTTCAATGTACAAATCTATAAAAAGTTCGTTGAACTAAACATAAATTTAAGGATATTTTTTTTGGGACTCCAACATTTGCCTTTCCAAAATAAACATATAATATACAAAAAAAAAAAAAACTCAAAGACAAAGACTTTTGGTCTTATGGATACTACTTTGTAAACAAAAAAAAAAAAAAAAACAATTTCATCAGAAAAGAAAATTTCATTTAACCTCCTCTTTCGCCCTGCTACCACAATCGGGCATTTCAAAAAAAAATTATCATGTCCTTAATAGTAAAGTCCTTTAAACATACATTTCATTTTCCATAACTAGTTAAGAGACTCAACACACATACAATATAAATTTCTTAATGTGTTAAAATGTTATGTGATGATGATGATGATGTTGAAGACAAAATTGAATAAGGATACGACAGCTTTATAGAAAAGAAAAATAACATAGAAATTATATATAAAATAATAATCAAATATCGATCCAAATGCGTCTGGGTTTTTTCCACATTATTTTCCATCCAACTGCGTTAGTTGGTTGACAGTCATTTTGTCAGTCAGTCACCTTTTAACGTCTTTTAATTTTCTTGCAAATTTTATAACCCAAAATGAAAAGGAAAATAAAATTGAGAACAGCACTTAATCATACGTACGAATCATAGATGGGAATAATTAACTGAGTGGCATAATTGATAGCAATTGTAATAATATTACCGGGGTAAAAGAAATAAATAATAATAGCAATCCATACTGTGTTTCGATATATATATATATATATACCAGGACTGTTTTCACCAATATTAAACCATTCACTTGTATCACCTTTTTTTTGATATTTTATTACGAGGGCGGATCAATAAGTCCGTGACTTTTCGAACTTCCCTCGTAGTTATATGAAATGCAACACTGCTCCCATCAAGTTCCATCTTTTATCAGACTACTGTCATATTTTGAACAAGTTCCGTCATTTACTTTGCGTTTAACAGCTGTTCAAAACATACAACCTCGTGGCTTTTTTTAAAATGGATAAATGTGAATTTCGAGTGCGTTGAAATGATTACGTTAAAAAACTCCTTGAAATTGGAATAATCTGGAAGTCGATTAATTTTGTTTTTAATTTTGACGATTTTGTTTTAATTTTGAAATATATTTCAAATATTAGCGAATTTATAATTTTGGCAATTTTTTAAATTCTAGCATTTTTCGGTATTTTAAATTTTGGGCGACTTTATTCAATCTGAGCATTTTTTTTTAATTTTGTTTTTTTTTTTTTTTAATTATAGCGTTTTCAAACGAAACCCCAGCATTAATTGTTACCCCGCTTGCTTCTCTACCCCGTTCGCCAACAAACAAAAATTGCACGCAATAATTGCATGTAACAAAGTCACCGTCTAAATTGGCTCCTAAGTGATTTTTTCCCAATTCGGCGAGTTTTACAATTTTTAGCAATGTTTCCAATTTTAAAGATTTTTCCAAATTGTTGCTATTTTCTACAATAATTTTTTAGATTATTTCAATTTAAGGGACTGTTTTTTTAAATTTTAGCAATTTTTTATTTTGGGGATTCTTTAATTTTGACGATTATTTCCGATTTCGGCGAAGAAGAAGAAGAAGTAATATAAAATATAAACAGTGTACCTCTGTTAACTCTCGAACAGTATATTTTCAATAAATTTTTTATATAATTTAAAATTGTTTTGATTTCAAAATTAACAAAAAATATGAAATATGAAAATATAATATATCTTTAATAAAAACTTTGGTTTATCCAGCTGTGCGTTAACCGAGATCAAACTGTATTTCTTATAATTTTTCTTGGCAATCGTTTAATCAGCTGTAGTGATTTGCAATCAGGGAATTAAAAATCAAATGTTTTTCCCAAATTACTCAATTGAATGAACAATAAATCGATTGAATTCCTAAATTTGTAGATCGATTGAGTAAACATCGATTGAGTTTCTAACGAATGAATTTAGTGCATGAACAAATCGAATGAGATAAAAAACGAATGAAGTCTTAAAAAATAAAATTGATTGGGACCAACTAAGAATTCATTACAATCTAAAAATTGTAATTTGAGAATTAAACCATTCCATAGTTAATCAGAAGATATTTCGTGGATTGTGAATGTTATCTGAAATTATATTACTTGCATCAGACCATATTTGGATATAGTGCTCATATAAACCAGCTTTCCGATATTTGCTTAAATACACTTTTATGTAATTTAATTTAAATTTTTTTTTGGCCGGCCCATAAAATAAGAATCAAGACTGTTTTTTGTTTTTGTAAACAAAAGGTTTTTTAAACAATTGTAATTAGAGGTTTTATGCATTAGAGTAACGGTTCCCAAATGGAGGGTCGCGACCCTCTGGGGACCGTAGCTGCATCCGAAGGGGTCCCGGGAGAGTTCGGAAAAAATTCTTCAACTCTTTTGTTTAATGTAATACACAATATATTTTTTGTGTTTTAGAATCAATTTTTCCTATTAAAAAATTACAAATACTAAGAAGCTTTCTATAGCAAATCCCTTAAAATCCTCGAGTTTAAAGTTTTTTTTAGAGTAATTTAATTGAAAGATTCTTCCCAAAATGTTATTTGGTAAATCTCTTAAATTCCAAAAATCTTCGGATTTAAATGTTTTTATTTAATTAAAAAAAAATTTAAAATTTGATGGTCCATCGGCCAGTGAAAATGACTCAAGAGGGTCCGTGAAGTGAAAGTAAGTGGGAACCGCTGCATAAGAGTATATTAATTATCATTAGTAATAACTTTGCTAATGCAAACAAATTCCATTACCATTAAATGATACTGAAACTTTGTCCAATTGCATTAGTTTTAACTAATATTAATGATATTTCATGATTATGAAAAATTCCCAAGTATTGTTGGTATAAACGTCAACACACTACACTCAGGGAAATCAATTTCATCATATTGATAAATCTTTTTCATATAACGTTTGTTATCAATGATGAAGTTTTTCTTAAAACTATATGATAAATGTTTTACAAATCTTTCAAATTTTATAAAATAAAAATTTATATAAAAATTTTATTTCTTTATTTATTTCAGTTAAAGCTTTGCTGTTTTTAATTCTCATTAAGTTTGCATTTTATTTACTTAAATAAGTTAAAAAAACAAATTAAAAAAAATCATCACATTGATGAAAGTTCTATATGAAACTTTTTGAAAAATATTGATTAAACTTTTTTATAAATTTGAAGTCGTATTTCATAAATCTTACTTAATAATTTTTTAAAAAATTTTTCATCGTATTTTCAAAGTAAGCAACACATTAGTTAGTAGGAAAAATTTCCTGGGTGTTGCTTCTGCATTTTTACGAAACAGCTTCATCATATTTACAAAGTGTTATGTTATATTGAACCCAAACCTATACAATTTTTTACCATATTTATGAAACTTTTCATAAAATTGATGCAGCTTTTTTCCCTGTGTATACGAAAGAAAAAAATAAATAAAATTTTCTATTAAGGTGGATCGAATTTGATCTTTGGACCTTTTGCAACTTAAAATCTGATATTTTCGATTAAATTTAAAAATTTTTTCGCCATCGATTTTTTTTCTGCACTCTCTCTTTTTTTACGAGGACAGCCGGTAATTTTGATGCGACAAAATGTGTGTACTCCTCAGCGAATTCATTAGAAAAAAAGTTTATTTTTACCAATTTCAAGGAGAATAAATTAACATTTTTCGTGTAAAACTTTAGATTTATAATTTTCTTTTTCACTTCCTGCAAAAAATTCAGATGAAAAACGCAAGTTTGATTTGTCTGAAACTTTACAAAATTTTAACGAAATTCTTCCTAACGCCAAAGTCGATCCACCCTAATATACATGTTATAATTTAATGTATGTTGACAGTAAGAGATTTAGGGACATTACACAAGACTTTTTACACAGACATTTAGATGTTTAAATTTTTATTTGGCATTCTTTTTATACCCTCCACCATATATGGTGAGGGTATATATCAGTTTGTCATTCCGTTTGTAACATCTCGAAATATAGGTCTAAGACCCCATAAAGTATATATGTATATTCGGAATCCTTATGCAATTTTAAGTCGATTTAGCGATGTCCGTCTGTATGTGCGTCTGTCTGTTGAAATGGCGATCACGACGCGAAGACGCAAGCGGGGTGCCTATTTTAACCTAGATTGTTGGACATCCTTCCGAGCAGTTTGGTATTGAAAATGAGCCAAATCGGTCAAGCGGTTAAAAAGTTATGAGTGAAAATGTGAAGATACCTCTAAATTTTCCATACAAATTGGTGTATTTTAGTACAATTTCATAGAAGCGACAGGTACAAAATATATTTTCTCATATTTTTTCATCAGTCGCTTAGAAATTAATAATATTTTGTATTCACCTCAAATATTTTTCACCTCAAAAAATTTTTATTAGCACTAAAATTTTTTTTCACCACAAAAAATTTTTTTCACCTCCATAATTTTACTTCAAAAGTTTTTTACATTATATGTATCAAAAAAGTAGAGAACATTTTTTTAGAATATTGGTGGGGGGGTATTCAAAGATTCGGCACAGCCGAATTTAAGCCTTTTTTTACTTGTTTTTTATAATTATCACAATTTTTATAGACGTTTACAGGCTATTTGTGTGTGTGTGTTTGTTTACTTTGGTTGCAAAATAATTAAATTTGTTGTAGATTTTAGAATTTTTCTAAGAGACGTTTATTAATTTTATCCATTCCATATTAGTAATTAGATTTTAAGGTAAAGATTTTTTTTTTTCAAAATAAAAGCGTTGTATTTTCTTTTTTAAAAAAATCTCTAAAATATTTGATAATATCTTTGTAAAAAAGTTGTCGATATTTTACTGCATACACCCATTTTTCATTTTGTGGCTTTTTGGTTTGCAGTGTTTCTGGACCTCTCTTAAAATTTGGAACTAAGAAAACCTTTGGCCAAATATTTGGTTAAAATCTTTTAAAAATACCACCTCTTGCGATACATCTTTTTTATTTATTTTGATACGATGCATCTTCATGGAAACTGAGAGGCTTTCAATAGATTTCTTATAATCTCAGAGTTCACTGAATTTACGACGGAAAGGGTCAAAAAGGGCGAAGCTTCAGTTCACCAGGTTTTCTTATCCATACGAAGAACATTGAATTTAGGGTGGAAACTCTCTTTTCGGGTTACATAGAGCCAATGATCGACGAACGAAAATCGTTTGGGTTAAATTGAATTTTCTGGGCGCTATTGCGAGAGCTTTTGCATATTACCATCGCATCGTTGTGTATTTACTGGTATTCTGACATATGCCCCGATACAATTAGAAACAAAAGATAGAGAGAATTGGATGGTGTATATCTTTACACAGTAGGCGGGGGAGCTTTAAGGTTAAGGGAACTGCAACCGCTGAAAAAACACTATTGCGGGTGCGGTGCCATTCCGCGTGAAAATGTTTAAACCCAACAGGATTATGAGCATATTCAACGGAATAGGACATACGTCTTTACGTGCTACATCTAAACGAGTTTTGCGTTTTCCAGCCTGAAAACTACGCAATTAATAAGCTGCGTATCCAATGAAGAATCTTTTACCGGTCTGTTAGACTTTTCAAAGAAATCTGTATCTTTTATAATGATGGTGGTTGTATTGCCATACAAAATCTTACCACAGAGAGCTAATAAAAGGAGTGGTGTAAATATTCAAGATTTCAATTAAAAAATCGGGATTACCATATCTTTGAAGCTTAGAGAAGTGTATCAAAATTTACGCAGAGTGTCACCGTGGAATTATGATTTCTTTCCAAAGAGTATATATGAAAACATTCCAATGGGTTGCCTCCGATCTTTGATTTTGCCAATTTTGGCGAAAACGCATATTTTTGCATTTTTGGTTTTTTAAGGCATATTTTTGCATATTTTGGTTTTAAATGCATATTTTAAATTTATAAATGCACATTTTTGCTCATTTTGGCATTTTTGAGTGATTTGTTTTTAAAAATTTCCATATTAAAAAAAAAGTTCCTCAGAAAATTAAAAAAAAAAAAAACAAAATTCTTCCAAAATAAATTTTTAAATCAGCAAATAAATTATTTTGGAGCTCAGCTTAAAATACATATGTACACTAGAAAGAGACGCACTTATACATAACTTCCCTGTAGGAAATGTCGATAGTGAAACTGTACTGATTCACTATTGACTTTGTCACCAGTACTACTGACTAATTATGCCCCAGCCAACGCTTTTTGCTGTAGACATTTAACATGTGCTTGTCATTGCGAATCTACACAACTATTGACTTGGTGTTGACATTGGAAATAGAGTTTCACTTGTACATTTTAGTAATTCTAGTCTACACTTTTAGAACTTTTTATTTGATTTCCGCACTAGGAAGGAAAATAAGTTTAAACAGGTGCATTTATTTCGGTAAATTAGATATTTTATTTATAAATTTTATTAAAATAAAAACAACCGTGCAAATTTAATTTTGGAGTAGACAAATCTTCAAAAGACTGCACAAAATCATCCACAGGCTCCGTAAAATCTTCATCAGGCTCCACAAAATCTCTAGAGTTGCGATTTTCACTAAAAATTGTTGCCTCTTGTTATTTTTATTTTTATACAAAATCAATTGTTTTTTTCACAAGCTTTTTGTAATTTCTTTTGCTCATTAAATATTTTGTTCAAATTTGTATATTTAACTTTTAAAATAATTTTTCTTTATATATTTATTAAAAACTTTTATTTTGCATGCAGCTATGTAGATGTATTTTCAACAAAATAAAACAAAAAAAATTAAGAACAAGCACAGTTTTGCAGCTGCAAAAAAGGAATGTAAAAAGTATAGACCAAAAAAATCACCCAAAATAGTGGACAAAAGTGGTGACTTGTAGACACTTGACTTCCTACAGGGTTAATGTCGAATGCTAACAAATTAATTCTATTTGTTTACAAACCAAAAATTTAAAATAGTTATTTAAGTTTTTAAAATATATTGTTCCTTCGAATAACAATAGATTGAATTTTTTATTTTTTGTTTTTCATAAAATTAAAAAAAAAACTATTTATTAAAATTTTTTGTTTTTCTAGAGCAATTTTTTGGTGTTCATTTTGGATTTTTTAGTTTAAAATATTCGCTTAAAATATTTTAAATAAATAAAAAAATATTAAGATTAAAATCTCAGCCTTAATTTTAAGAACTCTTTGGTACTAAAACTGGCAGGTGTGATAAAGGCTGAATTTCAGATGACTTATTTTTGACAGACCATTTTTTAATTTTTAAATAAGTATTTTCAGTTAAATCAAAAAATTTGTTCAGTTATTTCTGAAGCGAAACAATTTTTATGGAACAATTCCCAAAGAATTTAAAAAATTTTAATTTCTCCAACAATTTCTAAATTCGTTTTAAATTTCTTTAAACAAATATTCTGTCTCATTGAATACATTTTATTCAATTCAAACAACCAGACAGAATAAAACAATAATTAAAAAAATGCAACAAAAAAAATCACCAAATAAACATAGAACTTTGAAATCTTTGAGCTGTATTATACAGTATATTTATATATGTTTTTTAATGCAAAACAAAAAAAATATGAATTTGCACACTCAAACCCCCCAACAACACATATATGTACGATACAACAATAGACGATGTGGCAAATAAAAAGGAACAAAAATTCCGAAAAAGAACGCACATTGAATGCAGTTTGGCCGGGGATAAAAAACTGCAGGCCTTTTATTTTATATGCGCAATATGCAGAGGTATGACACTTCATACCAATCAACCTAAACATGGAGAAGAAGAGACTTTTTTGCAATATCATATTTTTATAAATATTTTTATATATGAATTTGTATTAGGGTAAACGTTATTGTTTCAAACTTCAGGTGAACAAATACGGCTAAAGAAACGTTTACATTATTGGACGGAGTCATATGATTTTGAGTAAAATAAATACAAACTCTGTTAATATAAATCCAATACAAAGTCATATGACTGCCAAAAAAAAATCTTAACCACACGTTTTTGGTTTTGACATTTCTTAACATTCGCTCATGTAAAGTAAACAACTAACTCTTAAACAAAGTTTTTATTCTATTTTAACTGACAATTAAGCTGAAAGTCCATATCACTCGTTTTCGCGTCAACGCTTTGTACGCGTCAACGCTTTAAACGCTTTACTGAAATTCAAGTTACATACGACGCTTTTTACGCTTTTGTTTTGATCAGCTTTAGCGTAAATTTGTTGAATAAAATAAATTTAAAATAAAGAACTTCGTGTTTTTTTATAGCTTCAATTAGTTTTTCCTCCATTGTGTAGTTTAAAAAAAAAAAATAACCTATCAAAACCAGCTGATCTGTTCATACGCTGCTTTTGACGCTTACAAAAGTAGAAAGTAGACCTAATTTACGCGTCAAAGCATTCTACGCTTTGGTACTATGCAACTTGCAACATACAATTACACTGATTCTACTTTTTTGACAACCGCGTATGACGCGAAGAAGCGCAGCATGCGTGGTATGGACTTTCAGCTTTATTCTTGATCAATAAATATTTGCTGATATTTTTTCGTTTTAAAGAATGTTAGCGAAGTCTGACCTAAAATACTCGTAGTCTGCCATTTAAAATGATAAATTTTACAAAATTTAAAAATGTACTTTTAGGGTTAAGGTCTGACTGATGAAGCGAAGTTTATCCACAACAATTGTCCTTACAATAAGTTATAATTAAGTTATTACAGTACAATCAGCACAAAGTCATTACCACATGTTGTGGGGAGTTAACCGAAAAACCGTTGTTTTCCCTAATTTAATTTTTTTTTTTGCAAATCGATATCTGAAAATCTCTTATTTTGGTTAACCGAAAACCCGCTTTATCCCCCTCTTTTTAGCTTAAAATGCCTACAACTATAAAGCGTCATATGTATGACTAAAAAATTTAGGTACATATATAAACCCAAAATCATTTGTACAAAGTTTATAAAAATTTTCAATAAATTAATAAAACTTTTCTTCACAAAGTGAACGAACATTTTTTAATTAAACTTCTGCATTAAGCGTATGAAACTTTTTATATTTTACTATTTGAATGTATTTTTTTTTTATTTATTTTTTTTAAACACATTTTTGGTTAATTTGAATTTATACCCAGTAGCAACTGGCCGAACTAGTTTTAAAATATACTAGTAATTACAAAACTAGTTCTCAAAGTGATCATCCTGAACCAGTTGTGTACTAGTTTAATAGTATCGATGTATAGCCTTTAAAAAAAATTGCTTAAAATGAAATACAATTCTTGAAATTCTCATTTTGTTTACAATTGCTTGTAATAATAGAATCTGATTTTGCAAATATTCTGTAAATGGAGGAGCAAATTAACTGGTACATAACTGACGGCAAAGAGTTACTCCTGAACTAATTCCATAAATATTTCATTAGTACCAATTTGGTCATCTCATTTAAAAAATATGCATAATCCCTGTTGCACTATTAGAATTCTTTTTTTAAAGTTTTTTTTTATAAACAAATTCATTAATTTTCTTAATTTTCACATGTTATTTTTTCTGTTTGTTTTAATTTAATATTACTTTAAATATAACTTTATACTACCATCAAAATATAAAATCAATTTTATTTCATCAGATTTTAGAACCGGACTAGTGTGATTTTAGCACTAGTCCAATTAAATTTCCTTAATCTCGTAAAAAGTACTTATATAGTACCATTAATTCTTACTCTCTTAGTAAATAGCACCGAACTAGTTCAAAACTGTCAGTTAAGTACCCTATCCTTTGCCCCACCGAACTTTATGTCCTGCTGCTGCTAGTAATGCTATACTAATACTGCAACTAGTAATGGTAAACTAGTTCTTTAACTATTCCAAAGTGGTAGTTTGGAGACAATTTCCCACAGCCCTATGACATCTCGATGTTTAATTCTACAGTTGCTTCCAAAGTGCGGAAGAGAAATAACTAACACAAGCACGAAACCCTGTTTTTTTTTTGTTACCCCTTTCGCTTTCAAACAAGAATTTCATGCAAAAAGTTACGGCCTAAATCTTATTTTAATTAAATATGAAAAATCGTCATTTTGTAACTTTTTGTACAAAAAAATTGTCGAAATGACGATCAATCATCAACTCTAGCAGCTATTTCTGTAGCAAAATCACTGTGAAGGCAGTTTGGTATTTAAAATGAGTAAAATCAGTCCAGCAGTTAAAAAGTTATGAGTGAAAATGTGAATGTACCTCAAAATTTTCCATACAAAATGGCAATTAAAATATTTTCTCTTTTTTTTAACCAGTCCCTTATATTCATCTCAAATATTTTCACTCCAAAAATTTATTTTCACCACTAAATTTTTAATTTACAAAAAAAAAAAAATGTTTCACCTCAATAAGTTTTTTTCTCCTCACAATTTTTTTTCACCAAAAAATTTGTTTTCACATTCAAAAAAGTTTTCCACTTCAAACATTTTTTCACTAAAATTTTAATTCAAAAGTTTTTTACATTATTTGTATCAAAAACAGTAGAGAAAGATTCGGAACAGCCGAATTTAAGCCTTTCTTTTACTTGATTTTAAATTGATGTTGCCATCGCTGGAGGTCGAACCCGCAACGTTCTGAATAACAGTCCAACGCACTAAGCATTACACCGGCTGAAAATAAGCAGAAAGACCTTTGTTATCAATTCGCGATATCGATCATCAGTAACAGTCACTGTTTGACCAGCCCCATTTTCGAAGAATGTCTAATGATGACTTCAGCCCAAAATCCACACCAATAAGTGACACGTTATGAGGTGCATTTCTTTTTAATTTTTGTGGGTTCTCAGAGCCCCGAATGCCGCTATTTTAACTATTGCTCGAAAACAACACTTTATAAGGTTGAAACACCCTTTATAAGATGTGTCCGCTTTACAAACATCAGCATACACTCAATATACCCACAGGGTGGGGCAGAGTAAAAAATTATACACCCCAAGTGAAATTATTGTGAACAAATTAAAATGTTCCATGTAAATAAATGGCACCTTAAAGTTTGTATATATAAATTTGTATTTATATTTTTTACTTATTTTTTCAATGTCAAAACAAAAAAAAAAATATTTTTCGTTAAATATTTTTCAAGCTTTTTTTTAATTTATTTTTGTATATATAAAGTGAAGTAGCATTTTAGGCGTTTTATACAGGATTTGTGTACGTACTTTTTTATCTTTATTTTTTTTTATAAATACTATGCGTTTTAAGTATTTACAGATTTTTTCAACCGTTCTTTTTTGTGTCTGGCTATGTGATGAACAACCATACGGGACAGACGTTTGGCTCTATGTATGGGTTTAGAGAGCTGTGGTTCAAATTGTAACGCACCGTTAGTCTCGTTGGTATTCTTTATTTATTTTTTTATTTTGCTAATGTATTTGTTGTTGTTTTTTTAAGAACTAATTAAAATAAACGTCAAAGCAAGTGAATGCGCCTAAATGCACACAACATTTTATAGATTTTTTTTTTTTTACAAATAAGCTTTTTATTTTGTTTCTTTTTTTATTTTGGGTGCACAGAGTATAGAAGTAGAGATTTTTGTATATAAATTTTTTGTCGTTGTAAAGCAGCAAAATTTGATTTTGTGCATTTTCTTTTTTTACATGCATTAAAATTAGTCGGAATGCATTCAAACGCATCGTTTGATATTTTGTAACAGAATTTAATAGAGAAAGAGATATTTTTTCCTGTTCATGTATATGGAATTAAATGTGGATATTTAAAGTTTGAGTTAACTATTGCAAGGATGAGATTTTAATGTACTATTAAGTATGATCAACATTTAGGAGTCTATTATTTGTTGTAGTATGGCACATCAAGGTACGACATCATTATTTAAAATTATTTTTAAAGGAAACAAGTGCTTTAGTTTTAAGGAATACAATTTGAACAAACTTAAAAATACAATGCATAATTTTATTTGTCGGTCTAGTCTAGGCGGTGAAAAAATTTTTTTTCAGGGTCAATTTTTCTTGGTCAGGGTACAAGGAGTTTGTGCTGATGTTTGTAACAAAAAAAAAAATATGGACATAGATTAACCCTTGATGTGTTATTGTTCGCACTCAAAACGTCGCAAATACCAAGATAATTTGATGAATCATATAAACCCAAGGATGAACACTTATGATTTTAGTTTGAATCCGTCGATGCTTAGATTTTTTATACCCACCATAGTGTTTTTGTTACATACGAGGGCGGATCAATAAGTCCGTGACTTTTCGAACTTCCCTCGTAGTTATATGAAATGCAACACTGCTCCCATCAAGTACCACCTGTAAATAGACTACTGTCAAATTTTGAGCAAGTTCCGTCATTTACTTTGCGTTTAACAGCAGGATATTTCGAGGTCCATAAAATAGGCCTTTGGTTTGATCAGTAATTTAATCGTTGGAGCTAAATCTCTTTCCACCGAGCAATTTCTTTAGGTTTGGAAATAGTCACTGGGGGCTAAATCCGGAGATTAAGGCGAATGAGGGGGCAATTCGTAGTCTATGGATTTTTGCTATGGAAATTAAGCTGTCACACGATTCCGTTGGTGGTTGATTGTGAGCAAACGCGGCAGCCATCTTGCGAAAAGCTTCTCATACCCAAGAGTTAGTTCAAAATTGAAACCACTGAGCCTTGTGAGATGCCTCTTCCACAATCTATCGCACATTCAATCTCCGATCGGCCAACACCATATAGTGAATTTTTTTCTTATGTAAAGAACTCAACTGGTCGTCCAGAACGTTCGGCATCTTCCGTGCTTGTAAGGCTACAACGAAAATCAGTAAACCACTTTTTTACCATTGAAATTGATGGTGCAGAGTCCCCATAGTATTTATCAAGCTCTTCCTTGGTTTGATTGACGTTTTATTTTTCTCAAAAAATAATGTTTAATGAGTACTCGAAATTCACTTTTTTCCATTTTAAAAAAAATCCACGAGGTTGTATGTTTTGAACAGCTGTTAAACGCAAAATAAATGACAGAACTTGCTCAAAATTTGACAGTAGTCTATTAAAAGATGGTACTTGATGGGAGCAGTGCTTCATTTCATATAACTACGAGGGAAGTTCTAAAATTCATGAACTTATTGATCCGCCCTCGTATAATGGACAAAATTGTGAGAGTTCTCTTTAGAAAATCAACCAACATTAATAAACCAATATTAATGAATTTGCTTTTTGGGAAATCTTTTTTATAAAATGCATGCAAGTTTTCATAAATTAAATAAAAACTCTCAATAAATTTGATTAAAAATTTAATTAATTAAAAACACTGATCAATTTTATGAAACGATTCATAAAAATAATGAAAATATTTTTTTCCGCCTTACAACATGTTTTGTGGTACCTAAGTTTAGAGAACATTTTGTGTTAGATCATTTAATGAAACTTTTCATTAAATTAATGAAAGGTGCATTTAAATGAATAATGAAAAATTTCCTACGCACAGAAAAATACACAAAATAAAACTACAAAATTCTGTTTGTAATATAGAACATCATTCATAGAATATTTTTGTAAATATAAATAAATTTTTTTTTTTAAAAGAATTTGTAAATACAAAAAACTTTTTGTTATGTTTTTATAACTTCAATTTTTATTTCCAAGGAATTTTTATATGAAAAGTAACAATTTACAAACATTTAAAATAAAAAATTGTTAGAAATTGAATTTGAATTTTAACAAATATTATTAATTAATTAAAATTGTGTGATACTTTTTTCTGTGTAACGTACAAACCAAATTGTAAAGTATATTTTGGTTTCTGCAACCAATAAATTCGGTTAGTACAATCATATTCAAATATGATTCCTGAGTATTTTCAGTTCAGCCCACCGATTTAAGTCGTAGTAATCGAATTTCAGTTGGAAATTAAAAAAATGGTTCTATTTGTGTTATTTTCGTGCAAATTTTTCATTAAATATGTGAAACTTTTTATAAATTAAATTCAATTTTTTTATAAAAAATTCGATTTATTTAATGCAAAATATTTCATTCCCACAAAACTTCATTTAGAATTTTTTTTTGTACTGATACTTTTTTTTAAGGGGGAATCTTGTGAAGAGACAATAATTTTTAAAGAAATTAAGTTTAAAACCCTCACATAATAAAATCACGTCTTTTTTTGAAAGTCACTGTTACCTTTTTTTAAGGGAAAACTTATAGAATCCCAAGTTTTTGTTTTTATATATTTCCATTTTATTATGCTTAAAACGAAGGACCCTATAAACCAGGATGAATAAACTACCAAATGATGCGACTTAGTTGAGACCACGAAATTCTTAGCCGATTTACAGAAAAACTTAGCCTCTAGCAAGGGTTGAACCAATTCAAACATGTATACATTCACATCACAATCACTGTACTTGCGCTATAACCCTTGCTAGCGGCTAAATCTTTCTGTAAACCGGCTAAGAATTTTGTGGTCTCGGCAAAAAATTTTTTGCAGTCGCACCAGTTGGCATCATGGATGGCTAAAAATTTGGTAGTTTGTTCATCCTGGTTTATAGGGTCCTTGATAAAACGACTTACTCAAAATAGTTGTCTTCCACGATAAAAAAAATATTAAAAATAATATTCATTATGTGTTTTGTATTATTTTATTTTTTTTTTTGATGGGTTTGCATAAAAATTTCCCCTGCAATATTTACATATTGTGACATACGCGCTGAGTTTATAACACCTTAACCATAACCCTAAATTTACGAATGAATAAGAGATTTGCAAACAAACCTTGGTGTAGTTTACATACCAGCAAAGTTTTTTGTTTGAAAAAATTTTAAAGAATAATTATTAATATATGTATTACAGCAAAGGCGATATAAAAATCAACAACTTCAATAAATTAACTGCCGTATGTATAGACATTTTGTTAATTTTTATAACACAATTATAATTCAAATTAACATGGCAAAACAACTACAAATTTTCTTTATAAGAATGTTATAAGAACCAACTAAATGCATATGGCTGTAAACGTTTTTCATGACATTATTAAGATTTAAAGATATTATGAAAAGTTTGATAAATTTTCTGAAACATGCATTTATTAGGATTTTTTTAAACATTATAAAATTTTCATGTTATGAGCTGATTTTTTTTTTTTTTTAATTGTCATTGATTATACAAAGCAATTCATTAATGAGCAATGTTTAAATTGATATTTTCTTCAAATTGTTCAAATGTAACAAAGAAATATGATATTTTTTTTTATAAAAGTATAGGGAATGAAATTGAAAAAAAATTTAAATTTTTGAAATGAGAAAATAATTAAAGGCATAACAGAACATCATCTTCAGTATCCATGGTTTTTGGAATGAATATTTAATGATCATCTACTTGCATGGAGGGATGAAAGAAATTAGAAATTCTGAAACATCATACATTAACTCTTAATATACTCGTAAGTAGATCATCATCAAATTGAATCATTCAAAAAAAATGTTGCTGGGATATATCAAAAAATACATTTCTTGTGTATATGTAGGCATATTTAATATTTATTTTCACATACATATAAATTTCTATGTTTTGTTTGCAACATTTTCTGTTTTTTAATTTTGAATATATGTATGTATTTTTTTTAATAAAAAAAGGACATTACTGCCACTCAAAAAACTCAGACGTACTCACAAAATAACGCAAAATCTACTACCATCTCCACAGCTAAAATTGAAAAAGTTTAATTTGAATTTACAATGTTATGTGGGCTGTATTTCAAGTTTTTGAAATGAGAAAATAATTAAAGGTATGGGGACGAGATGCATTTTTATCAATGATTGAAGCAATTTAAAACTTACCAAAACTTTAAAGTAATAAAAAGTAGTTTCTAATTAAAAAAAAGTTCTGCGCTGCCTGTTAAAAGTACTCTTTTTATAAAAAGGTACTCTTTTAAACGAAGGTGCTATTTTTTAAAGTATCTGTTATTCAAAAGAGAGCATTTATTACAAAAATGTAGTCTTTTATTATAATAGTACATTTTATTACAAAAATTTATTTTGATGAGACACTTTTAATTTAAAAAAAGGCTATTTTATTAAAAAAAAAAACCTTTTATTCAAAAAAAAACTTTTATTCAAAAAGTTCCTTTTCTTAAAAAAGTGCTTTTTACTCAAAAAGTACATTTTATTCAGAAAACACCTTTTATTAAAAAAATGATTTTTATGCAAATAGAACATTTTATTAAAAAAGTACATTTTATTCAAAAACTAACTTTTTTCAGAAAGCACCTTTTATTCAAAAACTGCTTTTTATGCAATAAGTATCTGATGCAAAAAGTACTTTTTATACAAAAAGTACTTTTTATACAAAAAGTACTTTTTATACAAAAAGTATCTTTTATGCCAAAAGTACATTTTATTTAAAAAGTACTTTTTATTCAAAAAGTACCTTTTATTCAAAAAGTACCTTTTATTCAAAAAGTACCTTCTATTCAAAAAGTACCTTTTATTCAAAAAGTACCTTTTATTCAAAAAGTACCTTCTATTCAAAAAGTACCTTCTATTCAAAAAGTACCTTTTATTCAAAAAGTACCTTTTATTCAAAAAGTACCTTCTATTCAAAAAGTACCTTCTATTCAAAAAGTACCTTCTATTCAAAAAGTACCTTTTATTCAAAAAGTACCTTTTATTCAAAAAGTACCTTTTATTCAAAAAGTAACTTTTATTCAAAAAGTACCTTTTATTAAAAAGTACCTTTTCTTTAAAAAGTTCCTTTTATTTAGAGTACCTTTTATTTAAAAAGTACATTTATTTAAAAAGTATATTTAATTTAAAAAGTACCTTTTATTTAAAAAGTACCTTTAATTTAAAAAGTACCTTTTATTTAAAACGTACCATTTATTCAAAAAGTACCACTTATTGAAAAAGTACCTATTATTAAAAGAGTACCTTTTATTCAAAAAGTATTTTTTATTTCAAAAGTACCTTTCATTCAAAAAGTACCTTTTATTTAAAAAGTACCTTCTATTTAAAAAGTACCTTCTATTTAAAAAGTACCTTTTCTTTAAAAAGTTCCTTTTTTTTAACAAGTACCTTTTATTCAAAAAGTATATTATATTCAAAAAGTACCTTTTATTTAAAAAGTATCTTTTATTTAAAAGGTAACTTTTATTCAAAAAGTACCTTTTAATTAAAAAAGTGCTTTTTATTCAAAAAGTACCTTTTATTCAAAATTAGCTTTTATTCAAAATGTACCTTTTATTCAAAAAGTACCTTTTATTCAAAAAGTAACTTTAATTCAAAAAGTACCTTTTATTCAAAAAGTAGCTTTTATTCAAAAAGTACCTTTTATTCAAAAAGTACCTTTTATTAAAAAAGTACCTTTTATTCAAAAAGTACCTTGTATTTATTATAATCAAAAATAGCAAATGTGGGATTGTGATTGTGTCAACCATATAATAATAATAAAACAATCATAATTTTACCATAATATAGTCCTTACAGTTATATTATGATTCGAAATTATGCAAAAGTTCTTAAATTTTTTTTATTTATATTTATCATATAATTACAAATTATATCCTAATGCCCTAACCGAGAACTAGCAACAAAGGCCATCGGCTCGTTGTAGCGAACTGATCAGAGCCTCTGGTGGGAATCGATCCCACGACCCCCGCACTGATAAGCTAGCACGCTACCAACTAGCCTACCGGGGGTGTTTTTAAGTTTACAAATATTTCTTTAAGAATTGTTTTTCCTAAAGAAAAAATTTAATATTAAGGACTTTTTCAAGAAAACTTCTTTGATTCTTTAGACTTTTTTAAAGAAAAATACTTCAAATAAAATTTTATATTCTTAGTTTATATTGACTTTTTGTAAAAGAAAAATTTTTGGAGTCTAAGGACATTTTTAAGATTTTTTTTAGATGACCCTTAGAGTCTTAGAATTTTTCATATAGAAAAAGTCCTTAGAATCTAACAATTTTTCATTTTGAAAAAGTTCTAAAAATCTAAATATTTTCATGATGAAAAGTCCTTAGAATCTAAGAAACAGTTTGCAGAATCAGAATTTCACTTTAAGGAAAATTCCATAGAATCTAAAAATGATTCTATCAGAAAATTTTATAAGAAACCTTTTCGTACGTAACAACTCTACAGACGTTTTCTTTTAATAAATTATTTTATAAATATTCTGAATACTTTATCCACAAGAAAGTCGTTATTTTAACAGAAATGTATTAATAAACATATTTCTTGAAAAAATTGATTATTGCTTTAATTGAAAAAAATTTAAAAAATATAAAATATTTATATAGATTCTCTTTGACATTTATGAATGAATCATCATTGACTGTTGTCAGCATTTTATAGTTCTATAATGATCATATTTTTTTCATAGTCAGAATTTTTGTTACCATAGTATGGTTACAGCCAATCATATTATAAACTCTAAAGTGGCAATCATGAAATTATAAAAGATTTACTATAATAATGATGGTAGCGATCATATTGATCGTTAGAATCTATTTATAAATCAATAACATGATTGTGACAACCATACCCTAATGCAGCAAGCATAATATAGAAGCAGTGATCATGTTGCAATCATATTTTTTCTCTGTGTCTTGAGAAGATAATTTAAAACTGTTTTTTCGACAGGATGGAAGAATTAAAAAAATTAAAATAATTAATATTTTGAATTCTCATAAAAAATCAAGAAAACCAAAATGTATCACAAAAAAAAATGTGTGTTCCACTGAAAGTTGTGTTAAATGTAACAAAATTATGCTTCCATGCCAACATATCTTCAATAGCTGCGATCTTCTTCTCGCTGAAAAAAAATCCATCTCTAAACTCCCTTTGTATCTTATAATAGGTTAACAAATATTATATTCCGGCGATGAAAATTATATTTTTTGAAATATTTTATGTCACAGTTTTTTGTTTACAATAATAACCCAACAGCTTCTATCGAGATAATGAAACCCCATCCAGTCTGATATCAACAGTTTTGATTAGTTTTGCAGCCAAAAAACTTAGAAAACTTGCTGTGAATGTTTGTTTCCTTTTTGCTTTGAATACGTTTTTACTCATTTTTAAGATGTGAAAATAAAATCTAAAATGTTGAAATATTAAATTAAATACGAAAACTTTTACTTTAATTGGAAACGTATTTACTTTAATGTAATAGTTGATTTAAATATGTTTTTTTTCTCTGTATACAACAATTTTGTATATACCAAAAATGCTTTTCTTTTTATTTTGAAATAAAACAAATTGTTTTTGTCTTTTTAGTCTTACAAATACATTCACGCATCCCTATATAAATACTCATTTTATTATATAAAAATGCTGACTTTTTTTATTAAAAAAATCTTCAAAAGTGTTTTTTTTTCTACATAAACTCATACATATAGTGTAAAAACGTGTAAGGCTGTAGTTATAGATATTTCTTTATTTTCTTTTTAAGAAAAAATTGTATTTTTTTTTTGTCCAAAAAATGCATGTTTGGTTTTAAAATCCGTCAAGCGTTACTTTGTCGTAGTCATCGTCATCATCATCGCCATTATAGTCGCACATGTATTTTTTTCCCCAAAGTTTTCCATTCTATTTTATTTTTAAGTCTGCATATTCATGACAGGTTTTGTTCTGTTTTTTTTTATATTTCTTCTTTTCTTTTTACCATCACCAAAAAAAAAAATATATAAAATTTCTTATTTTTTTTTTATTTTGTTAAACAAAAATTTCGTTGATATATAAAAAAATATATTTTTTATAAAAAGTTTTAGTTGTGCGATACGTAAAATAAAGCCTCGAAAATTATATACCTTTAGGTTGTTAGGGGAGTATAAATTGTTGGTTTGTTTTTTTTTTATGTCGTCCTTGTCGGGGGATTGTTCCCATACTTATAAGGTAGATAGTAGGAGTAATAGTGATTCTATAATAGTTATATATTTTATATGAAGTTATATTATCATTGAAGTACAGTTGTAACAGGAATTTAATTTATTTGGAATATAATATATTTATAATATAATATTTGGAAGCATCCTGTTTCAATACAGTGTATGTTACAGCGTTTCAGATTTGACTTTATTATATATAAAATGTATTTAAGCATTTATTTTTTTTTTGAAACTTGATCGATTTCAGAAGCTTTCCAGATGTTAACAGAAGAGGTGTTGAGCTTAGAATTTGTTTTTTTAAAAGTTACATTAAATATTGTTGAAATTGCTTAATATTTCCAAAACGATAAAAAGTCGAAAGCATTTTTTCAGCTGGTCGACCTTGACACCCTGTTGTATGTTCTGTTTTTAAGAAGGATGGATCAAGATGTATTACTTTGAAACAACAATACCTCTTTTATTACCAGCGAGAAATTTTATGAATTTTTTCAATCTTTCAAAGCAATTTTATACCATCCATTTTATATATATCAATTCGATTTGTGAGTTATTCTACAACAATTCATTAAAAAAAAATGTTTGAAAAAGATAGAAACTTGCAATAATTTTAAATTTTTACTAACAAATTTAAGTCATTTAAATTTGGTTGTTTTTTAAAAAAGGTACTTTTTAAAATAGGTACTTTTTAAAAAGGTACTTTTTAATAAAAGGTACTTTTTTAATAAAAGGCACTGTTTTAATAAAAGGCACTTTTTTAATAAAAGACACTTTTTTACTAAAACGTAATTTTTAAATAAACTGTATTTTTGTTAATAAAATGTAATTTTCTAATAAAATGTAATATTTCAATCAAATGTAATTTTTCAATAAAATGTACTTTTTTTAATAAGGTCACTTTTTTAATAAAATAAACTGATAAAAGTTACTTTTTTAATGTGTTACTTTTTTAATAAAAGGTACTTTTTAATTTAAGGTCCTTTTTTAATAAAAGGTCCTATTTTAATAAAAAGTAATTTTTTAATAAAAGGTACTTTTTAAATAAATGGCACCTTTTAAATAAAAGGTAATTTTTAATAAGAGGTAATTTTTTAATAAAAGGTACTTTTTTAAATTAAAGGTTCTTTTTTAAAAAAAGGTACTTTTTAATAAAACGTACTTTTTAATAAAACGTACTTTTTAATAAAAGGTACTTTTTTGATAAAAGGAACTTTTTTAATAAAAGGTACTTTTTTAATAAAAGGTACTTTTAAAATAAAAGGTACTTTTTTAATAAAAGGTACTTTTTAATAAAAGGTACTTTTTAATAAAAGGTACTTTTTAATAAAAGGTACTTTTTCATAAAAGGTACTTTTTAATAAAAGGTACTTTTTAATAAAAGGTACTTTTTAATAAAAGGTACTTTTTAATAAAAGGTACTTTTTAATAAAAGGTACTTTATAATAAAAGGTACTTTTTAATAAGAGGTACTTTTTAATAAAATGTACTTTTTAATAAAAGGTACTTTTTTATAAAAGGTACTTTTTAATAAAAGGTACTTTTTAATAAAAAGTACTTTTTAATAAAAGGTTCTTTTTAATAAAAGGTACTTTTTAATAAAAGGTACTTTTTAATAAAAGGTACTTTTTAATAAAAGGTACTTTTTAATAAAAGTTACTTTTTAATAAAAGGTACTTTTTAATAAAAGGTACTTTTTAAAAAAAGGTACTTTTTAATAAAAGGTACTTTTTAATAAAAGGTACTTTTTAATAAAAGGTACTTTTTAATAAAAGGTACTTTTTAATAAAAGGTACTTTTTAATAAAAAGGATTTTTTTAATAAAAGGTACTTTTTTAATAATATGTACTTTTTTTTAATAAAATGTACTTTTTTAATAAAAAAATACTTTTTAAATAAAAGGTACTTTTTTTAATTAAAGGGTTTTTTTTCAATAAAATATACTTTTTTTATAAAAGGTACTTTTTTAATAAAAGGTACTTTTTTAATAAAATGTACTTTTTTATTAAAAAATACTTTTTAAATAAAAGGTACTTTTTTTAATAAAAGGTACTTTTTTAACAAAAGGTACTTTTTTTAAAAAAGGTACTTTTTCAATAAAAGATACTTTTTTTAATAAAAGGTACTTTTTAAAAGTACCTTTTATTATATGAATTATATTATTGAAAATAATATTCATCATATTCACACTAAATACCCGATTACTGAATGTCCCCTTGGAATTTAACAAATAGTTAAATTCAGATTTTATGGGAGAAACAACGGAATATTGTGAAATTTACTTAATATGATAAAAATATTCGAATATTCTTTAATTTAAATGGTAAATGGATATTGTATAAACTTAAAATTAAATTGTTTTTTATAAAAATATCTGTATGGATTTTGATTTCCATTAAAGGTTTTAAATAATTAGAATTCTTAAATACTTAAACATACAGTTACATACATATTTATACTCTGAACTTTGCTTTATACAATTTTGATTTTCTGTAGGATCAAATCTATGTATATGAATAAAATTTCGGTAGTTTTAGGCAAATATAAACAATAATTTACGAAATTTCTATTTCTATTCATGGTTGTATAAACAACACAGTTGAAAAGAGATGAAATAAAATGAACTAATACAATATACGATTATATGTATTTGAATTTAAAAAAAAATATATATTAATTTCAATTGGACACATGCAAAAACTTGAAAATAAAATTTCATATATAAATAAAAAATACAAATATTTTTTTGTTTGTATGTTTTACACATATACAAAGACAAAACTTAAAAAAAATCACGGTTCGAAAGCAGAATTGTACGGAAATAGAGAGAAAGAGACAGAAAGATACAACAAATATGTTTAAATGTATAAGTTTTGTTAAAAATAACAATAAAAAATGGTAAAACAAACACAAGTATAGAGGATAAAAATCACAAAATATCAAAGCAGGAAATCTAAAATAAAATAGAAACAAAATATGAAAAAAAAGAAAATAAAACTAAAATTGAGGACACGGAAACATGCGACATTTACTAGATAAAAAATATAAAAACACAAAAATAATTATATATTTGTAGGTATGACAACAATATTGTGCAAAAAAAAAAAAATATAAACAAATAAATAAATTTTGCGAAATTTTGGAAAAACAAATAATGAGAATTTATTTTTAAACAATAAATGAATTTTCGAGGGTTTAAACTAAATAGGGGGTTTTTGCAAGGTTTACATCTAGAGGATTATTGAAAAAATTTCAAAATTTCTTTAAAGCGTTTACAATTAACTGATAAAGTTTACTTATTTCGTAAGTAGGAGGGTGCAATTTTCCCACTAATAAATTTTTGTGAATAATTCCATGCTGCAGGGAATACATATTTTTAATGGCAGATTTCCAGCCGAAGGTTTACTACTTTTGGTTGGGCAGGGTGATTAAGGGGACTCTATTTCAGATATCTAGTTAGATCCAACCATTTTTTATGACTTTCCTGACGAATATTCAAAAAAACAAAAAGCCTTATTAGAGTATAATTCACTGAACGCATATTTAAACTTTTACGTTTTTAGCCAAAGCGGTTTGGTCGTAAAAAGGAACATTTCCCCCTTTGCAACCACCATTTGTACCACTTTCTTAAATAAAATTCCAAAGGTAACTTATTAGTGAATTAACACATTTTCGAGAACTTAAGCTTTGCTACTGATAGCTGCTTAAATTTCTTAACTTTTTGGTTTTAACTCATCGACCCACCACTGGAAAGTATTTACTAGATTTAGTTGGTATTATGTAAACGCTTTAGAGTGATATGAAATTTTCTTTTAGATAATATGTGATTTAAATTGAAAGGAATAGGTTTTCAATAAAAATTTGGATATTTTGCATTGGTGTAGATAGAAAATATAAGATTTTGATTTGATTTTTTATGATCAATTTGTTTTTTGTTTTAAATAAATTGTATTTTCTAATAACTAAAATAAATTATTATTTAAATAAAAGGATGTATATATTAAAAACAAATTCATAGACAAAGAACACGACGAAGAGCAAAAATATTTTGATTTTAAAGATCAAAAAAATTATATCAAGAATATTTCAAAAAAAAAAATATATATATATAAATAAATAATATAGAGAGAGTTTTAAAACAGAAAAAATTATAGCAAAACTAGTTGTTAATAAGGAATGGCATAACTTACCGATTCATGGGAAGTGCGATAGTCTAGTTCACCACCTAAAGCACCGCCGGCCGAAGCTGATCTAGGCTGCAGATGATGACGGCTATTGCTGTTATCATCTTCACTGCAATCGATTTCTTTTTTGAGAGACTAAAAAAACATTTACAATTAATAACACACAACAGTCTGGTATCTCTATTTTCTTTAGACAAATAAAAAACCTACCAAAGGCACCGACTGCACTGGTCCCAAGCCCGTGGGTCCCGCTAACGAGTCACTATGCAGACCTAAAGCTGCCGCTGACGAAGACACGGGACTTAAACCTCCAGCCAAAGAACTAGCTGAGGTAGAGGGTAAACCGCTTAGACCACCCCTACTACTGGGACGATCCAAACCTGAACCTTCTCGTGAACTACGCGATGCTGGACGTTGTGAGTGGGTATCGAATATCAAAGGAGCCGTACTGGTTAAAGGTGTGGAACGTGCCGAATCCATACCGCCATCACCACCATGGGCGGCACTTTCTAAGCCCCTTGATGTTAATTGTGGGCTAACTAAAGCGGCCGCTAAACTACTGCTGCGTATTTTCATATTTAAGCCCACATCCTCCGAACTATTATCACCATCATCATCTAAATCCATTTCTTCGTCTCCATATTCGACATCTTCAACATCTTCGATTTTTTCTACACCACCACCGCTGCCGACACCTTCCGCAGTCAGCGTATCTTCTCTATGTACATCATGCCTTAATAATCTGTCCGGTGAATTAAAATTTCTACCCGTCTCCCGTTCCATATCCTCACGTTTCTTAATTCCTTCTGGACCACCAACCCCACTACTGCCATCATTGTTATTATGCTTTTGTATGGTCCCACTTGCCGTTTGGGGTGTTGTACTTCTATGTTTCTCACTTGTATTATTATTATTTACAATTGCATTTTCCTTAGTGTCTTCCTGTTGTTGTTGCTGCTGCTGCTGTTCCAAACGTCTTTGATAGAGATCTAGGGGTAGTGGTGAGCTAAGCTCATGTTTTGTATGTAACCGTTTAGGCGGTGAGGGACTACAACGTTCACTTGTTGTGTGTTCACGTTTTGAACTCACTGAGCTGGTATGTTGGCTGCTATACGCGCTGATGGCGGTTGTTGTTAAAGAGCCGGCGGAGGAGGATGCGGTGGCTATTGTGCATGTAGCATTTGTTGTGGCAGATGTTAAAGAGGCGGCATTTGTTGTTGTTGTTATTGTTGATGGTGCTGCTGCTGCTGCTTGCTGCGATGATGAGGTTGAGGCTGATGTGGCTGCCGATGTTGAGGGTCCGGTTAGTGTTGCATCGACTGGACTGTCACAAGAGCTATTTCTTTTACAGGGCTGTGAATGAGGTCTTAAACGATCGGGTTCACGTTCTGGTTCTCGTAGGGTTGTACTCTGATTTGTCATTTCTGCTAAACCCTTAACCTGGAAATGAAAACAAACGGAAGAATATTTATTACAATTTTTAGAAACCGCTATTAAATTTTAGTGGTAAACAAAATTCCGTTAATTTGACCTGCCAAACAATTGAAACTTGTTTTAGTTTGTAGTAACAATTATATACAAACAGGTCCCCGATCCCCGAATTAAAGTTGTTTTTGCTATAAAGGCTGTTCCAAAATTCACGTAAAATTTGAATTAAACAAAAAACATAGTTTATTTTTCTTTACATTGTTATTTTTTATTGAATCCTAAAGTGAACAGGATAGATGGAATAGCACAAATAGCATTCACTGTTTTGATTGTTCTTTTGTCTCTGATATGTAGTAATGGATCCATGCTTCCTCAACAGTTATGAAACGATGCTTAAACTCCATTTTATTTCGCATAAGAAATTTTCATTCGAACATAGTATGTTATGTTAAGAAAAAATAAAATTCTATTGGTAAAACTTCTCGGTCTATTAATTCTTTTTATGTTTCTGAGTTATTTATAACATTTCTGACCATTCGATGTTTCTGGCGATTTCCAAAGTATTTTTTCCTTGATTTTTCATGGAGTACTTTTGTACTACATGGAGTCGAAAATTCGTGGTCTCACCAAAATGGCGTGACAATTGCCAATATTTTTTGTTTATTCTGTAGTACCAACTGTTACAAAAATTGACATTTTATTAATTGGAAAAAATTTAACGGTATAAAAATGATGTCGCTTTTAAAGTTTGAGAAAAAATTGATTGCAAGGACTTTCGTGTCTTGATTAAACATTGTTTTTTGGTGGGACAAAATACTGTCCAATCCAAAGAATGGTGAATCTTTGACGTCATATTCAATGGTTAAAAGGTGGTATTCCCAATTTAAATGGGCCGTACGAGCACAAATGATGCAGATCGTTCTGGTCGTCCAAATAAGGCAGTTTCCGGAGAAAACATAAGAAAAGTGCATCAGGTTGTATTGGGTGATCGAAAGATTAAGGTGAGTGAGATTGCTGGCATCATAAAGATATTAACAGAACGAGTTCTGCATATATTACACGGCCACTTAAACCACTTTCTGCTCGACGGCTGCCGCATTTTTAGCAGCTGAATAAAGACAGAAACCTGTTTGTGATAGAAAGTATGTTTTGGATATGTTTGAAGTAAATTCAACTGAATTTTTACTTCGATTTATAACAGTGGATGATAGTCTGCGGAGTGGTTACAAGCCTGGAAAAGCCGACCAAAGCGGTCAGTGTTTTTTGGGATGGACGTGCTATAATATTTATTGATTACTTGGAGAAAGGAAAAACAACAACCGGCATGTACTATGTTGAGTTATGGGACAGATTCGATGAAGAAATTAAGAAAAAACGACCGCACTTATATAAGAAAAAAATCTTATACCATCATGATAATGCACCGTCCCATTCATCTACATTGGCTTCAAAATATTGAAGTCTTTACATTACAAATTGCTTCCCCACCCCCGTTTTCTCCATATTATTTGTTGCCTAACTTGAAAAGATGGATCCAGTGAAAGAGATTTTCCACAAATGAAGAAGTCATATCAGAGACGGAAGCCTATTTTGAAGAGTTTGACAAATCCTATTTTTTTTTCAAGATTTTCAAGATGTTAGAGGACCGTTTGAAGAAGTGCATTTCACTTAACGGAGATAACGTTGAAGAATGAAGTTGATTTCAAATTAAAAAAACTGGATGTTCGTTTTTAGGCCTTACAACGTTTGTTTACACCAAAATTACTTAATTTTTGTCCAATTTATTCTATGAAACAATTTTTTTAGATTTTACTTCGATTTTTTATAAAATTTTTCAGAGTTAAATGAATTTTAATCTTAATATTACAAGTCCAACATTGCTGGCAATATATTTGCATAATAGATGACCACCACTGTGTATGCCCTCAACTGTGTTGTTTTATATACACTAAAAAAAAATCAACTAGAATTTCGAAAAATTAACTTATTTAGAGGAAAAATTGAAATGAAAACGGCGCCAAAGACACTTTTTACCAATATTTAATAAAATTTTCCTTGAAATTAAGAAAAAAAATTTACTTAAAATTTGGTCAAAATTTCTAAATTATAGAAAAATTTTACTACTGAGAAGTAAATTTTTATTAGAAAACAGTAAAATTTCCTCCTAATTAGTTCATACATCATCTAAAATTGTACTGTTAGTTAGAAAATGTTTTCTTGGTTTTAAGAAAAATTTTATTTTATTTAAGTTCATTAGATAATTTTTTTTTACTAAAAACTAGGACTTAACTCCCTAAAAATAAGAAAATATTTTCTAACATCAAGTTAAATAGCACTTCTTTTAAGTGGAAATCATTCTTATCCTGCTTCCATTGCAAAGGTTATATATTTTACCATAAATTTTAAAGTACTTTACACTCATTGAGTAGGTATTTTCCCACAGCTATACAATTTTGTCTTAAAACTAAATTGAATTATACTAAACTCATGTATTTAATATATAAATTAAATTTCATTAGCAAAAAGGTAAACAAATTAAAAAAATGTACTGCAGGATATCCTGAAACGTAATAAATTGTGACAAAGTCAGATCCTTTTCGTAGTTAATTAACGGTTCTGCTTGAGAGAATTCCAAAAAGGGACGCCCTACGTGACACACGGCTAAGGAACACTAGGGGTCCTTTGTCTTCTTAAATTAACTAATTTAAGGAAATTGTTGCAAAAATACAAAATATTGCAGTCACATTTCTTGTTTTTATTGGAAAATGGAAAAGTCATAATTTTATTTGATGGGATTTTTAGCTTAAACTTTATTTAACATATATAAATTTAAACTTTTTTATTATTAAGTGAAAAAAATAGTTCAATAAATATAAAGTTTAATAAGCGCTACGTCAATTATAGGAAAGCCATTATGCCGTAATGTATAAAATGTGCCTGCGATATTTTGTATTCTAGTCAACAAACCAATTTATTACATAAAAACGCAAATTCTAATTTTTTTACCCTTTGCTAACAAAATTTTAAAATATATTTTAAGCTACTTTAAGTTCAATATTTAAGACTGTTAAGATTAGAGATGGGCACGTGAGAGATTTTTGACTAACTTACGATCATGAACCAAAAATTACAATCAAGCACGATAGTTTTTTTTTTTTAAATGGTTAATTTAATTTATTTTATTTAATAATTTTTTTCTTGAAAATTAGGAAACCTAACTGGTTTGTTTTTAATTGTTTTTTTGGAATTGAATATTAAAAATAATTTAAACGTTTTCAAACAAAAAAAAAATTCTATACCAAATTTTATTATTTTTTAAAAATTTGAAAACTTTTGCTTGAAAAAAAGAATATTTTATTAAAATTTATCTGAACTAAGTTGCATGTAAATTTTCCTTAGAAATAATTCATCAGTTTCTAAAATTAAGTAAATTTTTATTATAACATAGGAAACAATTTATTACTTTTTATTTTTAATTGTCTGAACTAATTTTTAGAAAACAATTCTTCAAAATTAGAAAGTGTTATACTTTAAAACTGAATTTGGAAATGGCTTTCTAAAATTTAGTTAATTTTACTACTCGCGAACAAAAAATTAACACACATTAAGTTCAAGTACTTTCTCGATTAAGTTAGACACATTTTTTGAACTAAATGGGAGTAAATTATGTCCTAAATTTTTTTTTTGAACAAAACTTAATTTTATTACATTTGAGTATGCAATTTTCTTAAAACTAAGATGTTTTTTCTAAAAATTAATAATTTTTTATTTAATTGACTTGTTTTTTTTTCCTAAAATCAAGAAATATTACTTGGAAAAAATATTAACTATTTCTGGGTATATAAACAATTACGTTTTTCCTCAAACTTAGGAATTTTTATTCTTTTTTCAAAGTTTTAATAAAATTTTACTTAAATTAAGGACAATTTATAAACTATTTTGAAGGAAATTTTTTATTACAGTTTAGTTCATGTCTTTTTTTGAGTGTAACAAATATTTCAAAATCTTTTAAGTTTGATTAATTTTTTTTTTACTAAAATTTACTAGTCGGTTAAGTTATTTTTTTTTGTTTTGGTAAAACTAACTGATTTTTCAGTTATAAACTTGAAGTGTATAATAAATGTTGCAATGTCATTACATTTATTTCTCACTTACCTTTAAAGATTCGGCCGTTTTCAGCAATGCCGATAACTGACAATATTGCACGTTTACTTCGCCTTTATACATGAATTCAACTAATGTTTGCAGTTCGGCCAAACGGACGTCCTTTAATATCACAATTGGATGTTTTTCGGGGTGGTCCAGAAATAGGCTCTGGAAATATGATGAACAGGCCGAGAGGACCACCTATAAAGATAAATAAAAATTTCAAACAAAATTAAATAAAATTTAATAATAATAATATGAAAAAAATAATAGATTAAAATATAAAACTGAAATGAAAAAAAAAATAATCTAAATATTTAGTAAGGTAAATACATATTAAGCTAAAGATTTATGATGTTTAGCCTTAAGGCCACCCAGAGATCAAAGAAAGTTATTTGTTGCTGTTAACGATTTTTCTTGTTTTTTTCTTTTGGTTTGAAAGAAAATCATATATTTATGTATAAATAAAAAATTAGTAACAATTTTTCACTGGCAGTAATTGTCAGGTAAATCAACACTTTGTAGTTTAATATTTAGTGTAGTAACAATGAAATTTACAATAGATAGGCTCTCACATGTTGTTGTTGTTGCAGTTGTTTTTAAATTTTTGACCAGAAAGAAGCATTGTATGTAAGATATGGTTAAGGAAAAAGTCCAATTGAACCTAAAACTAAAAATATTGTACGAAAAACTAAAACTAAGGAGTGTTTGTGGTGAAATATTTTATGATATGCTAAGAAAAATGATTAGATTTACGATTTGCTTACAAAATATAACAGCAACAAACAAATTTATAACAAAACAAAAAAAAAGAGAAATAAGAAGTAATGGAATATACAGAGACAACCATAAGTCGTCGTTGGTCGTCATCATCTTCATCATCACCAGCATACACTAACACGACCAATATATGTTTCTGTTTTCAGTTGTTTTTTTCTACAGTTTAGTTTGGCTTTTAAAAGAGCGGCCGCCTTAGGCTTGCGAGGGCGTCAACATTTTTTTTTTCAAACTGACTAAAATGGAATGCCTTTACTAGTTTTTTTTGTGGAAAATCTATAGCAAGTGTTGTGTACTACACATATTCATTGCTAGAGTCTGACAATTATAGAGTGATGCAACTTGATATTTAGTAGAGCACAAGTGTTGGCGTTGTTATTCATTGCACTACTTTTTACACTACAGTTTCTTTTATTGCTATCAGTTAAACAATTTCTCAATACCCTTCTTTTTGGTGGATATGCCCGTTTCGTTTTTTTTTCCTTTGAGAATAGGTGAAATTATGGAGGGGAACAAATTTTTTGAGGTGAACAACTTTTTTGGACGTGAAAAAAAATTTTGAGGTGAAAAAATTTTTTGAGGTGAACAAAATTTTAGTGGTGACAAAATTTTTTTTGAGGTAAAAATAAAATATTATCAAATTTTAAGGGACTGGTTAAAAAGCACGAGAAAATATTTTACTTGCCAGTCGCTACCATATATGGAGGAGGGTTTAAAAATCTGATGCCAGAGACGGTAATCCTTTACAGAGAAAAGTTTTTTAGACAAGTTTTAGTGAAATTTTTCAGTTTCAAAAATACATTTCACAACCGACTCATGTCATACCCCTAAGCCCGAAAGTCGGATTGTTGAGCGTCCTTATTACGGGAACTATTTCCCGTACCTTAATTTCAGGAACGTTGGCCTTCTGACGTAAAGCATGTAGACGAAGAATTTTTTACAAATTCTAATGCGAATTTCGAGATGAAAAAAAAAACAATACAAAAAAGTGTCGTTAGTTTTTAAATTCTGTGATGTGAAACAACAAAATGCATACAAAGTTTTCAGTTTTAAATAAACGATTATGGCGTCAACATCAAAATTAGAAAAACAGAGAAAAAAAATTGTGGACACTTTTTTAATTAACCCTAATGCCTCATTTGTAGCTATAGCAAGGCTAACTGGTACATCCCGAGCAACTGGAAGGAACATCATAAACCGGTTTAGGGGGACCCACTCCACTGAAAGATCTGAGCGAATTCCTTGATTTGTTAATAAAAAATTGGCGTTAAAAGTTAGGAATGCACTGGTGTCTAAACCAAACATGTCGGTTCGAAATTTAGCAAAAAAGTTTAAAGTGTCTCATATGTATGTTCAAAGAGTTAAAAAAATATAAGATCAGATCATACAAAGTAATAAAAGTGCCAAACAGAACAGATTAAGTTGATGTAAGAGCAAAAAAACGGGCCACAAAACTATTAAAAACAGTTTTGAACAATTTTAAAGGCTGTATATTGATGGATGACGAAACATATGTCAAAGAGGATTTCAAGCAAATTCCTGGATCCCAATACTATACTGCATATATGAGGGGAGGTGTAAAGAAATTATTTAAATACAAAAAAGTTGACAAATTTGCAAAAAAGTTCTTAGTATGGCAAGCAATTTGCAGCTGTGGGCAATTCACTAAGCCTTTTGTCACACGAGGCACTTTGAACAGGCAAACGTACATAAAACAGTGTTTAAAAAAACGTTTATTGCCTTTGTATAAACTCCATTCTACTCCACCAATATTCTGGCCTGATTTAGCAACAATTCATTATTCCAGAGAAACTGTAGAATGACTTAGAAACAATAATATACAATTTGTCGAAAAAGAGTGCAATCCACCAAACTGGCCTGAACTTCGTCCAATGGAAAAATTTTGGGCTCATACAAAATTAATACTGCGAAAAACATCCAAGGTAGCTAAAACTGAAAGAAATTTGCACTTCAGATGGAATAAAGCAGTTAATAAAATTGGTAGAAAAGGTGTCCAAAAACTTATGAGTGGGTTAAAAGGTAAAATACGCACCTACGCATTATCTCGCCGCGAATCGTAAACTATTTACTAGTTTTAAAAACTTTGAAGTATTGTACTTAATTTGTAATATTAACTTGAATTTTGTTATTTTAAGTTTAAATTTTATTAAAAAATAAAAATGTAAAAAATTTTTCGTTTACATGCTTTAATTCTCTTGTCTCCTCCAGCCCAGGGGAGATCCAAAATTGGATAATATTGTCGCCAGATAAGTGTTAAATCCTAATCCTTGCCACAAAGATAGTATTGTTAGGTCCCGTCATTCTCCGCACAGCACATTCGGAATATATGTGACTTTAGCGTTGAATGTCTGGTAAGAATACTTACTACAGGGTGGGCCAAAAACCATTCTCTAAATTTCTTTCGCCATAGCTTTTGTTAAATGTGGAAACTCTTTTGGCCTTTTACTGATAATCTTTACTCGCACTCATAAATTTTGTTTCCATTGGAACATTATGTACGACATTATATTGTGCGTAACTGTGCGCTATATTTGTGGTGTCACGTGGTCAATTTCGCCTCAAATGTTGACCACATAGAACCACATATCATCCAAATCCAAACCCCTTACTTCCAGTAAGAAAAATTTAGTACAAAAAAAAAAGGTCGAAATACCTTGGAAAAAATAAGGTCCAATCACCTTCTCCATGGTAAATGCACACCACACGGTGATTTTGGGGAGTATCAACTTCCTTCACGAATAATTCAGTCAGAGGTCGCCATTCACTGTAAAAGCAATACCGTGGGGTCATTAGAAAAAATAAGGTCAAATTACCATTTTCGAGATAACCACGCGGTGAATTTAAGAGGGTTTAATGGTACTTTATGAATTATGCATGGATTTTTCCTTTCTCCAGAACCAGGAATTTTGCCTTTTTACGATGAGTTACGGCTTATGCCAATAGCGATTCACAGCTATTCAATATAAATTTCACACGTGTCTACTTTACGAATTTCAAAACCAAACTGACACAGTCCATTCACCACGTAGCTTAGCGCTATCCGTCTGAAATAGTTTTGCGATCTCCAAGTTGAATGTGCTCTCTCTGGCCAATTAATCACTCATCTCGTTCCCTGCGGTGTTAAAATACACCAGAAACCAAATAATTTCAATCCTGCCTCTAATTAAGAAGTTATTGATTTCCTTCTTGTCCCCCAGAATAAGTATTAGAGATTGCCTAGATAGCCGTTTGACCATCCGTAAAGATCATTATATTTCCGGTGATGCCCTCAATATTAATAAATTTAATGCATTCCGTGATAACCTCGATATCGGCCGCAAGGCGGAAGCATTTTCCAACAGGAAATTTTAAGAACTGAATGCTGGGATTGTCCATCAGGAAAAAATGTTCATATCATTGATGAAACTGTTTCATAAATTATTTGTAATCAATTCTTCATTTTTTTTAGAAGTTCAGGTTCGGTTTCAGTCTCTGATGAAACTGTTTTATAATTTTTTTTAAGTTTTCATAAAAATAATGAAGTATTTTATAAAAATTGATGAAAAATGCTTTATAACTCCTCAGCGTTTCATACAAAAAACTTCATAAAAAAATTTATAAAAACTCTTACAAAATATTTATTTCGCTTGAAAAACACTGCTCTTTGCCTCGTTCTCATTGAGTTTACATTTTTATTTAGTTAAATAATTAAAAAAAAAAACAAAATAAAATTAATAAAAACTTCTTCATATTGATGAAATTTCTTTATAATTATGAGGCAACTTCTTTATAAATATTGATAGAATTTTTTTTATAAATATAAAAGCAAATTATTTATAAATGTGATGAAACGTCTGAAAAAGTATTTCATAAATTTTACTCAATATTTTTTAAAAATTCTGTATCATTTTAAAGAGAGGCTTATGATTTAATTCGTTGTGTTTTTAAGTGTTAACTTAGAAAAGTTCGTAGGGTTTATAAAATTCGTTTTTAGTCAACATTTTTCTCTTTTAAACCTTTTTTTTCCTTAAAATTTCAAAAAGAAATGCTTAGGGGTGCTTTATAAAATTTAGTTTTATTTTTTATTACTGTTGACCGCCTGTTGTGCGTTTTTATGTGGCATATTATTTATATTGCACATAGATGTCGATTTTTATGTGAGCTTTCGAAAACGCACTATAAAGTCATGTGGTACAAACACAAAATCCATTAGCACTTTTTATATTTTGTCTAACGTCTAGTGGTTTAAGTGATACGACGTACTGTGTATGTGTAAGCTTCAGCGTCTTTAGGTATGCTGTGCAAAAAATATTTAAGTCGTATTTAAGCGCCTTAGGTTATGCAATGATATGCTGCATTACATATATTTTACGATTATATTCTTTAAAAATATGTATAAAAATACATACTTTTTCGTGTTTTGTTGTAAACTCACGATTTCAGTTTTTTTTTGGATTATGAATTTTTCGATGTAGAGGGCGTTTTTTTTATTTGCAGTATATGCGTGGTGCGCGTGTTTTTTTAACTTATACTTTTTCTTTATAGTGAAATAAGTTTAGCAGGCATTTTCTATTTCTTTATGATTTTTTCATGTTCCCTGTATTCAATTTTAATACATTTTTTTTTTGTTTTTGATAAACAGAAAATGTGCGCAGGCGCTAACGATTTTTAGTTTTTCTCTTTAGTTATTGTTCATCATAAATTTTAACTATTATAACAGAAAATTTAATTTCATTCCCTTAAACATAAATATTAATTTGTTGCAAAATTATGCGTTTTATTAATTTTGGAAAATTAAATTTAAGGTGTGGGCTTTAAAAAATCTACAGATTTGTGAAGGTTTTTTGAAGCGTTTTTTTTTTTGGCAATTGTCGAGTTAAAAAAAATATATATAGTGTTATTGATATACAATATTTAAAAAAAAAAATTGGGCCAAGTGGGCGTGACTGAGTATGGGCAAGTTTAGCGTTTACTTTTAGTTTTGTTGCAAAAAATAGTAGGAATACACACACTTCTTAGGAAGTATGGCTGTCACAATCAAGTTATTTTTTTAGAAATAGATTCTCACCATTAATATGGTCGCTACCATTATTATTAAAGTAAATATTTTATTATTTCATGATTGCCACTTTCTATTTTATAACATGATTGGCTGTGGTAACAAAAATTCTGAATATGATAAAAAATATAATAATTATGCAGCTATAAAATGCTGGCAACATTCAATGAATAATAATAAATCAAATAACACATTACTTTGAAAAATACCAACATATAACATTATAATTTACACCAATCAATTTATTGTAAAAAAAATCAATATAAAGATTTTACATATTCATTTACCAAAATAATAGATCAACAATTCATTAAAAATAATACCTAAAAAAGATTTTATATTTATACCCTTCACCACCGGTGGAAGGGTATATATAAGTTTGTCATTCCGTTTGTGATTTCTACAATATTGATCTTAGACCCTATAAAGTATATATATTCTGCGTCCATATGAATAGCGAAGTTGATTTAACGATGTCCGTCTGTCCGTCTGTGAGTTGAAATGGGTTTTCCGAAGACCCCAGACATGATGTGGACTGGATTGTTATATATTTCTGTTACATGTGATCCATTTCTGTTTGCTATTGAAAATCAGCCAGATCGGTTGATAAATGGCTGACATATTAGTAAAAAACCACGACTACCTCTAATTTTTTCCGTAAACTCCCTTTGCTTCATATGTATGTTGAATTTTACGCATAAAAGAGACATGCATTTGTTGAAATTCTTTTATTTAACCTCTTCACCTTTTATACACAAACAACAAACCAATACAAAGATTTGTCATTTAAATAAAAACCAAATAAAACTCTATTGGACGAAAACTGTTTATTTACTTTTATTAACGATAACTTCGCATGAGCTTGAATGGCTCTGTTGTCTAAGCGCTATGTCACAAATACTTTTTTTCTCTTAGGGGGGATCAATCCCCCCCCCCCCCCCGTCTATTCAACTTTTTTTTATATTTTCTTAAGACTTTTTTTGTTTCTCTTTGAGTGCAACTATTTTAGGTCACAACTTATAATAATTTAGAAAACAAATTTTTATAAACTATTTTCCTTAAAATTTTTAAAATTAAGCTAAAGAAATTAAAAACATTTTTTAAAAAAAGCGAAATAATATCCCAAATGCAAATTTGCCAGCTAAATCATACGTTTTTGTAAAAATAAAACACATGCAGTTCTAGTGATTTCTTTTAACGATTTGTATAAACAAATTTTTTGGTCGAACTAAGTTTTTTTTTTACAACTAAAAAGATTGTTGAAAAAAATATATCAACACTGATTGGCATTATGTTTGTGGTTGTTGTTTTTTATTTTATTTGTTGAACTTCTCTTCTTTCACCTCTTCACCTTTTATACACAAACAACAAACACATACAAAGATTTATCTAAAACCCAAATAAATTAGTTTTCAATGAAAACTGTTTATTTACTTCTATTAACGATGACTGCATATGTCCTTCAATGGCTCAGTGGTCTAAGCGCTTTATCATGAATATTTTTTTCTTTTAGTCAAGCGATCGATAACCGTCTATTCAACTTTTTTTGTACTATTTTTTTTTTACATTTTATTAAACTTTTTTTTTTTATTTTTTATTTTTTTTAACATAACAAATACGTACAGCACAGTTAACTTAACGATTTCGGTCAGTTTTTCTGTATATTTGGAGAACGGAAAGAGGAAAAGTTCCAAAATAAGGTACGAGCATCTTGGTTATCAATACACAACATCTGACCAAATGTGGGCGGGATCTGTGATTTGGGCGTGGCACAAATTAGATTACTTTATATCTTAAGAATGGTAAGACCGAAATTAAATAATCCATAAATGGGCTAAAAACATCAAAATTTTTATACAAACTAAAATTTTAGAGCTGTAATATGACCTTATATAGCAAAAGATGGAAAATCTTTAGTATAACATAAACTTGGAAATATGGATCAGACACAAAAAAGTTGTGCCCAAAACATAATTATACCCTCCACTATATATGGTGAGGGTATATATCAGTTTGTCATTCCGTTTGTAATATGTCGAAATATAGGTTTAAGACCCCATAAAGTATATATATTCGTGATCCTTATGCAATTTTAAGTCGATTTAGCGATGTCCGTCTGTCTGTCTGTTGAAATCACGATCACGACGCGAAGACGCAAGCGGGGGTGCCTATTTTTACCCAGATTATTGAACATCCTCCCGAGCAGTTTGGTATTTAAAATGAGCAAAATCGGTCAAGCGGTTCAAAAGTTATGAGTGAAAATGTGAAGGTACCTCTAAATTTTCCATACAAATTTGTACAATTTTTCTGTATCTATTTTTATACCCTCCACCAAATATGGTGAGGGTATATATCAGTTTGTCATTCCGTTTATAATATGTCGAAATATAGGTTTAAGACCCTATAAAGTATATATATTCGTGATCTTTATGCAATTTTAAGACGATTTAGCGATGTCCGTCTGTCTGTCTGTTAAAATGGCGATCACGACGCGAAGACGCAAGCGGGGGTGCCTATTTTTACCCAGATTATTGAACATCCTCCCGAGCAGTTTGGTATTTAAAATGAGCAAAATCGATTTAGCGGTTCAAAAGTTATGAGTGAAAATGTGAAGGTACCTCTAAATTTTCCATACAAATTTGTACAATTTCTGTATCTATTTTTTTTTCTGTTAAGTAAGTAAAAATGTTATTAAGTCTTCTTATTGTTCGATTACATTTATTGTCTTACATACTATGAGAAGAGCTATATGTGTGTTACTCTGATAACTAAGTTAACGTAAAAATCAACAATGTTAAAGTCGCTAACAGAGCAGACCTCTGTAAATAACATTGCTAAAACTAAATAAATAACATTACTAAAACTAAATAACAAAAGTTCGTTACATAAATTGACAAAACATATTCATATTACAGTTCATGCAAAATTTAGTATATACGTATATCATCTTCAGCCCCTATGGTGGAGGGTATTCAAAGATTCGGCACAGCCGAATTTAGCCCTTTTTTACTTGTTTTTTTTCTGTTAAGTAAGTAAAAATGTTATTAAGTCTTCTGATTGTTCGATTGCATTTATTGTCTTACATACTATGATAACTAAGTTAACGTAAAAACAAGTAAAAAAGGGCTAAATTCGGCTGTGCCGAATCTTTGAATACCCTCCCCCAAAGGGGATGAAGGTGATATACGTATATACTAAATTTTGCATGAACTGTAATATGAATATGTTTTGTCAATTTTTGTAACGAACTTTTGTTATTTAGTTTTAGCAATGTTATTTACAGAGGTCTGCTCTGTTAGCGACTTTAACATTGTTCATTTTTACGTTAACTTAGTTATCATAGTATGTAAGACAATAAATGTAATCGAAAAATAAGAAGACTTAATAACATTTTTACTTACTTAACAGAAAAAAAAATAGATACAGAAAAATTGTACAAATTTGTATGGAAAATTTAGAGGTACCTTCACATTTTCACTCATAACTTTTGAACCGCTTGACCGATTTTGCTCATTTTAAATACCAAACTGCTCGGGAGGATGTTCAATAATCTGTGTAAAAATAGGCACCCCCGCTTGCGTCTTCGCGTCGTGATCGTGATTTCAACAGACAGACGGACAGACAGACGGGCATCGCTAAATCGACTTAAAATTGCATAAGGATCACGAATATATATACTTTATGGGGTCTTAAACCTATATTTCGACATATTACAAACGGAATGACAAACTGATATATACCCTCACCATATATGGTGGAGGGTATAATGAACAATGTTAAAGTCGCTAACAGAGCAGACCTCTGTAAATAACATTGCTAAAACTAAATAACAAAAGTTCGTTATATAAATTGACAAAACATATTCATATTACAGTTCATGCAAAATTTAGTATATACGTATATCATCTTCACCCCCTTTGGTGGAGGGTTTCAAAGATTCGGCACAGCCGAATTTAGCCCTTTTTTACTTGTTTTTTTTTAAATACCTATTTTCCGGAACCATAAATTTTCCCGAATCCCTTTTTATCACCAAACTAAATGGTTAATTTTCTCTTAAAGGCGTCCGTATATAAATCTGTCCATTCCATATATGTCAATATATAAACTTCAGTTTTTTCCCAACCATGGTGAAGGGGATATAAGATTCGGCATAGCCGAATTTAGCCGCTCTTGTTTTTAATTCTTTTCAATAAAAAACAATAATAATTTAAAAAATATGTTTTTAATTAATTTTTTGTCGAAAAAGTACTCAGAATATTAATAAAATATTTATTTATAAGGAAAGGTCTGTAGAACCCACAAGTTGTTTTGTACGAAAAGGTTTCTTATAAAAAATACTTAATTTTTACAAGTTTTCCTGATAGAAACATTTTAAGATTCTATGGACTTTTCCGTACAGTAAAATTCTCAAATTCTGAAAACTTTTTCTTAGATACAAATTCATATATTCTAAAAATTTTTTAAACATAATATAACTGTAGGGAGCATATTATGGTAAAATTTTGGTTATTTTATTATCATAATATGATAACTATATTATAGTACGACTACGGTTGGCACAATCATAATCCCGAAAATATATGATGCTCTTCGAATATTATTACCCTTCAATGTGGTTATCAAATGGATAAAAAACTTAATAAATAAAATAAATAATAATAGGGACGACAATTTTTTTTTATAAAATTTGTATACTAATTGCCATCATATCCTGATATTAATTTAATATTAGGTAGAAGCTCCATTCAGTTTTATTGCCTCGACATCTACCATGCATAGATTCCACAAGATTTGTACAAACTTGTAGGGGTATAGAATACCAAGATTCTTGAATTTTACTACAAAGCAGAAATTTTTAAAAATTTTATAAAAACGGCCTAGATTCACGCCCATGGAAATTTTCACATAAAATAAATATAAAAAAATTTTTATTGAACTCAAAATAAATATAAAACAGTAAAACGTGATTGAGACTAAGGTTATAAGCAATTAGTTTAATTTGTTTTTACTTTTGAAATTTTGCAAAGTATGCAAGCTTTTTTTTTGCCTGAATAATTGAAGAATTTTTGAGGTTATGTTAAAATTTCTCTTACGGATAACTTTCAGAGTTTGAAATAAAAATTCAAAATTAGTCAATTAAATAAGCTTTTATTTACTTTGTGTTTGGCTGTGCTAGCTTAACGAGTTACAGAAATAATGTGGTTCAGAATTTATTAATATGTTAAAGTGTACAATTTTTTTTTTTGCTGACTGTATATCGAATATTTGCGATGTTTAATATAAAACGAAGTTAAGTAACAACTTGAATCCATAGAAAACTTATAATATTTTTTCAAGAGGGCGAATATTTAATTAATTATCTAATAATTTTAATATAAAATATTTATATTATTTATTTAAAAAATCATTAATTTAGTTTTTTTTTAATAAGAGACACCAGTGTAAGATTTGATCCATCCCAAGTAGCTGGTCACACGAGTGAAAGCAGCGGGGATACCCAAAGCACAACCATCAGCGGCAACGAAAGAACTCAAACCAACTTGAACCTTAGAGGATTCCAAAACCAATGGACCACCAGAATCACCGTTGCAGATGGAAACACCACCGGTAGTAGCGACACAAATGTTGGAGGGTTTAATTGTGGAGCTACCGAAAGTGGCAGCACAGACTGAGTTGGGGAGGACTTGCATACGGGCCCATTGCAAGTAGTCGGTAACACCGCTAGCATAGTCGGAGGTACGGCCCCAGCCGGAGGCAATAGCGTATTCACCAGAGTTAGTAGAGTAAGAGTTGGCAATAGCAGGAAGTCGAACGGGTTGGATATTGGCGGAGTAAGAAACATATGGAATCTTGATTAGGGAAATATCGTTAATTAGAGTTTTTCTGTTAAAGCCGGAATGGATGATGATGTTGCGCCTGTCAACGGCGTGGGAAACTTCGGCGGAAGTACGAACGGTAGAACCCAAGACGACAATAACGGACTCGATACCATCAGTACAGTGAGCAGCAGTCAAGACCCATTCGTGATTGATCAAAGAACCACCACACCATGAAGTTTTGCCATCGCTACTCGTCAAGGATAGGCCAACTTGGTAGGGGAATTGACCAACATAGGCATTGTTGCCGTTGGTTATGCGTCCTTGGAGTTTCAAAGCGGGTAATTCAATTTCAGCAGCTGAAGCGGTGGCCAAAGCCAAAACGAATACGATTAAGAATTTCATTTTATTATTTAGTCTAGAAACAACTGATGTACTTTCTCTATTCGGGCTGGGCTTTTATAGTAAAATTCTAATAGTTAAATGCATAATTACTATGTAGATATTTATAACAGTCTTAAAGAACAATATATCATATAAAACAACAACAAAAATCGAACATTAGGCCTAGGTACAGAATTGACTCTTTTATTTTTGCAAAAGATGTTTAAAGTATTTGCAAAAAACTATCTTATTTGTACCTAGTACTTTTATAAGTTCTGGTACACAATTTTAATGCCCTCGCTCTCAGAAAACCACTGAATTTATAATTAACATTATTTGGACAAGTGAAATTTACACTTCATTTGTGAGTAAACGGGTAACTTTTTTTAAAGAATACTATATGTCTGCCCGCTCAGTTTGTGTATTTGTTTTTGTAATTGTCATCAAACAACGCTATACATTATCAAATTCTTGACATGTTGTACAGCATGCTTGACAGTCTATGTACCGCAATCTGGCATCTGTCATGGGGTCACAAAGCTCCGATTTTGCGAGATGGAGTCCAAATTTCAGCAATGGTTAACCAATTCAAATTTTCGTAAAAAAACGTAAAGCCTCTTAAAGGCTCACCCTGCAAATAACCGTGGATTCTGTCCCAGCCTATAAAGCACTAACGGTGCCTGGACATTATGCTAATATATATTATTAATATAATGCCCAAAAAACTTTCAATCATAATCCCGTCAATAGAAACATCCCCAGTTGGAAAAGAGAAAACTCTTAAGACCGAAGCCGAAGACAGGCTATACAAAAGCCTTATATTAGCGAATCCGGTATTGTGGGGGGAAAAAATCATTAAGTCCGTCCAAAGGCCGACCATCCATTATAGCTATATTTGGCAAACATAATCGATGAACATAATAAAGAATTTGAAAATACCGATATTCTGAGCTTTATATCCGTTTTCTTCTGGAAATTGCGAACAAAAATGTGTCTGTCATAGTCCCAACTTCCAATATAGAGAAAATAGGACAATTAACCAAACTGTTGGTTGTCCTGATCTTAATCCTTTGGATTATATGCTGTAATCGTTTAAGAGGACACGGCTTGTACTACTCTTCACCTAACTTTGAAATATTTAAGCACTTTTCCGATCAATGCACAATACTTGAAGGTAAATGGCGTTTATTTGTGAATAATACTTTTTTTGAATGTTCTTAAATATTCGTTGAACAAAAATAAAGTACAAAACGAAAAACTATCAAAAATCGTTGGCAGTTTTAATTTTATCACGAAAAACCCCTGTACCAGAACTTATTAAAGTACTAGGTATATAAATGTTACATAGGTAAAAACTAAAAAGTCTGTTTAAATAAATATGCCAGTTAAATATTTTTTTGACTGTAAATATAGAAGTTAAATTAAATATGGTATGACGTAAAAGTGTGAAGTTAAATAATGCCACTAAAATATGTTAAAACATTTCATTAAAAATCGCCAAAAATTATATTTGCGTCACCCTTCAATCATAAAAATTAAATTTTAAGAATTTTTGGAAAATTTATACTATTTTTAATATTTTGTTTTTTTTAGGCCCATATGTGGTTCTACAGAGCCAACTCGGTCCATAAAATAAATTTTATTTAGTTCTTGAATGATTTTCCCCACTGTGGCTCCACGGAACAAACTCGGTACATAAAATAAATTTTGGTTAGAACATATTTAACTGTCCTATGCAATCTTGGAAGTCGCTTGTCTGAATACATTTTGTGATGTTTTTGAAATTTGTTTTGAAAAATACACATTTATGAGTTTGAATATCGCTGAAAAATTTGGCCGACTGTGGCTCCAGGGAGCGAGCTCAGTTCATAAAATAAATATTAATTTGAAGCTATTTAAGTGTGCAAAATGTGTAATTTTTATATGTTATATAACGTTATATATTAATACATTATTGAAATATATTTTTTAAGGTGAAAATATTTGAGGTGAATATAAAATATTATTCAATTCATGCGTTACCTTGTAATGATAGCTCGTTACCTCTTTCATTATTTGCAAGCATAAAGTAATAAGTTACTCATTATTGATTACGTAATATATGATTTATAAATGTAAAGTAATAATTGAAATATTTTTGAAAATCTATTTTAAGATACATTACTTTGTGTTTTTTGCAAGCAAAAGGGTAATGTATGTTTGTTTTGATAACACTAGCGAAAAAACGAAGCGCAACAATTCATTTAAGTTAGAAGCAATCAAATATTATCGATAGCTCAGTGGGTAGAGTTCTTGCCTGGCAACCAGATTTCCCTGGTTCGATTCCCATCTTGACCACATTATTTTTAATTACAAATATTTTCAATAAAATATTTGTAATAATTTTTTTTAATAAAAATTCCTCTTTTTTAAAAATCTATTTTTAGACACAATACTTTTTCCATTCTCGTAACCATACATTATCGTAATCGATCGGCCCTCTATGGCTATACATTACTTTACCCATTATTTGGTAATGTGTGGTTTTGCTGGGTATGAAAATATACTAAAATACACTATTTGTATGGAAAATTAAGAGGTACCTTCATATTTTCTCTCATAACTTTTTAACCGCTGATCCCATTTTGCTCAGTTGCTACACAACGGAGTAGCGAAATATTAAAAAATAAATAATATTTTTTATAAATAAATAAACCTTAAGCTTAAAGAATAAATAAGTTATTAATAGAAGATACAAAAATTTAAACACTGATTTGAAAACAACTAAGCAAACGAATTCTAAAAAATGCCTTTTCAGTGAATTCGCCCATTCGGCATGAAAATTAAATTTTAGGTTTCTAACCAAAGCGGTTTGGGTAGCGTATTCATGGAAAGCTTTCTCATTTCGTCTAGGGTCTGAATACGGACCATGAATGAGATGATTTCAACTTTCCCCCTTGTACCCTCATTTTGAACACATTCACGTCTCTCTCTACGGACCGAATACGGAACTGATACAGACCAAATACGGACCGTATACGAACTGAAACTTTTTATTCGGGGGGTAAATCCCTTGCAGCATATTTTTACCCAACTCAAAAAGAATTTAAAATCTAGGCAAGTATGGATTTTAAAAAGCATGTACTAAAGTAATAGTATATGATCTTGTGAAATCGGTTAACTAATAATTAATGCCTAAACAATAAAGAAGAATATTAGTTCAACTGAACTAAATTAAACACATTTAACAGAAGTATGTACATTCTTTAAGAGTACAGAATTTATGGATATAATTAAAACTTAATTTCTAAGCAAAATGTTATTGAATAGTTTTTAAATAACTATTATTTACTTGTGCTAAATATTTTATTTATTCAGTAAACAAGTATGTTTATTTTTTAATAATATAAAATATTTATTATTTTGCTATTGTTTTGTTTTTGTTAAATATTTATTTTAATTCATAACTTAAAAATAATAAAGGAATATACCTGAACTATTTATATAAAAACCCAATCGATTTGTATCATTATTCCATCTAATTTTAGAGTTAAAAATAAAAAATAAAAAAATAACGGAAAAATGAAAATTTTCACATTGACCATCTTGTTAAGCTTGATCGCGTTGTCAGTTTCAGGGGTCATAAATGAAATCCCTGTTGAATCCTCTACTGATGTAAATGTTACTACTGAAGCCGGTACAGAAAATCCTACTGAAAGTTCTACTGATGCTGCCACACAAAGCCCTCCTGAAGTTAGTTCTGAAGATCCTGCCATTATTACAACTAGAGCTCCTTATCCTCAAAAACATCATCATCATCATCATAAACTTGCACATCATATTGCCCATCATATTGCTCATCATATAGCCCATCATATTGGATAATCATAATGATGGCCCACACAAAGGTGGTTTCACATATTTAAATAATTTATTTTTAAATACATATAACTCAGGATTAATGAAAAAGAATTTTTTTTATTATTTATTTCCTTTAGACGATTGCTTTATCATATGTATGAAAATGTTCATACATATGACGAGGTTGTTAACAAAATGTTACTCTAATAGGTAGACAAACACACTTAAATGTCTTGGCTGGCAATGTGTATGTGTATTTTAATAAATAAAATTAAAAAAAAAATATTAAAACTAAAAAAAAAATAAAAAAGTCGAAATATATTTGTGACTATGCATGATCATACATTGTCTAGTATATGATCATCTATGGTCATATTTCAATATATGACCACCATACGTGATCTCATATATTATCTCATCGTATATAATCAAATGTGAGCGTATATGAATTATATATGGGCATGTATGACTATATATGATTATATACCCTCAAATTTTAGATCCGAATGTACATATATGGTCATATATGAGATTATGTATGGTATATGAACATTTATTCCTGTGTATTATCATATACAATCCCATGCATGACCACATATGTTCATGTGTTATATTTATATTTTCACACGGGTATATAACTTATACATCTATTGAATGTTGTTTTGAGAGAAAAAAATTTTTTGTTGTTCAGAATTTATTTATTTATGCAAAATTTACAGATCTGATGAAGAAATTTCCGAATTTGTAAAAATCATAATATGCTGCAAATTACCAAATTTTATTTTTTTATTTTAGATAATAAACACTTTTTTGAACAAGTTTTAAAGCCAGTGTTGCCATATTAAAATTTTAAAAAATTCTAAAGACTCGTGAAAGGCAGACAGATTAAAATTTTGTTTATTAGTTTAATAGTATTTTGTAAAGGGTGGTTAAATTTTAAGGGCCGATGTTGGATGTGAACCACATTATGCATAAAGACTTGCATTTACATGCTTACAAGGTGCAATTGACTCAAGAACTAAAGCCTCTTGACCATTCCAAACGTCGTCAATGGTCAGAATGGTGACAAGAAATGGCAAAAGTGGATGATCAATTTTCGAAGAAAATCATCCTCAGTGATGAGGCACATTTTCGCCTCAGTGGATTCGACAATAAGCAGAATTGCCGCATTTGGGCGAATGATAATCCAAGAGTGATTGTCGAAAAACCAATGCACCCACAAAGTGTGACTGTTTGGTGAGGTTTATGGGCTGGCAGCATCATCGGGCTGTGTTTTTTCCAAAATGAAGCCGGTCAGGCAGTTACTGTGAATGGTGTTCGCTATCGTGAGATGATAACGAACTTTTTATGGCCCGAATTGGAAGATATGGATGTGCACGATATGTGGTTTCAACAGGACGGTGCCACTTGGCACACAGCTAACGAAACAATGGCTCTTTTGCGCGACAAATTCAATGGCCGTGTTATCTCACGTTGTGGCGATGTCAATTGGCCGCCAAGATCATGTGATTTGACACCGTTGGACTTCTTTCATTGGGGTTATTTGAAAGAAAAGGTCTACGTCGATAAGCCAGCAACAATTCAAGCGCTAAAGGATGAGATAATTATGCCTCAGCGTCATCGGAAATTTGGACTATCGGATGGAGGTGTGCCGCCGAGGTCGCGGCGGCCGGTACTTTGTTCCATACATAATGAACCATACCATATTATCATAATAAAAAGAAATGACAATAATTTCCTAAATAATTTGTGTTTTATTCAAAATCAACATCGGACCTTAAAATTTAACAACCTTTTATAAGCAATAAACCAAAATTTTAATTTTGATAAAATCTTAACCCGTTAAGTGCACGAACAGTTTAAAATTTTGAACTTTATGTTAAGCACCACTATAAAATAAAAGAACGAAATTAACATAAAAAAAACTTATTGGAAAACCAATACATATTTCTCCAAAATTTAGTAAAAAATTCCAATGGGATCGATGAGTGGTACAAAACGATTAAAGTCTTAACTGATATAGATCGGTACTCTCTCACTAATATTTAAATATCACTATATTTTGTGCTTTCGAGTGAGTATTGAAGGGTGAGGACTTAAAATATTCAGCAAACTATTCTCAGTAAAATCGCCTTATAAGGGACTGGGCTCGTATCACTAATATTCGTGATTTAAATACACACAATTCTAGAATTACACTTTAATTGAAATTTGTAGTCTATTAATTAAAGAGAAAAAAAAGCTTTTTAAAATCCAGTCTACGACTATAACAATTTGTAATAGTTAACCATTCTAGATTTTTTTTTCACTTCAACATATACCAACAAAAATAAATTCTAATTGAATGGGAGTTTGTTGTCTATATAATTTAAGTTTTGTGTTTTATATTCATTTATGATCATGGTGTTGTTATAAAGTGCCAAGCATGATCACTTCTTAAGCAAAATAAAACTTAAAAAAAGAGACTTGACTCGACGACTCATTGTAAATATATATTTAGTTACTGTATAGCCAACCTTATAAAAGTGCCATAAACACGAAATGCGTTAGAATTCATAGAATTCAGCCAAAGGCATTCATTAGCTAAAGGGGCGTTATATGCTCGTTATAAACGGCATGATCAATTAAAGAGCCAGATTTCAATGTAAATGTACATAAACTAATAAAAAGAACAAAAACAAAACAAAAAAAGCAAAAACATAAAACTAAAGCAATCAGGAAATTTGATTTTCACTAATAATATCAAATATAAAGTAGTGTTGGCTGCAAAACAAAAAACATTCTATAACCAGGAGGTGTTCTTAATAAAAAATTTGTATAAACGTTAACATAAATTTATAACGTGATTACGAATTGTATATTAAAAACAAAGTGTATACGACGTATGTGGAATATAAATAGTGTCACTTGACAACAGGATAAAAATTTATGAAAGATGCTTTGGGGGAAGCGGATGATATGCAGTAGAACCTGCTATGATCAATTTTGATCATCAATATATTTATAATACTGTGGAATCTGGTATTGATTTTATGCAGAAGTTTGTCGTTGTTTCAAGTCATAATATTTACTTTTATGAGTGTGTATGTAATGCAAATAAATTGTAAAACAAACTAACTATGACACATGCCATAAAACTAGCCAGAATATACAAATTTTTAAGCTTTAAAAGTAATTTACTTTTTTAAAATGTTTTTTGCGTTTAGATGACGACTAAAATGAACAAAATTTCTGAAAAATTATCATCTTTTAGTTGAAAGAAAATCCATTAAAATTCTAAACTAGAGCTGAAAATTCCATAAAGGGAGTGAGATATTAAATTTCAACATTCAATTTAAAGTTTAAAAATTGGTTAAAATTATTTACAATTTTATGTAAATTCATTACACATAAAAGTTTTTCAAATATCAATAATTCACTAATTCTCGAATGCTTTTTCTTCAGATATCGCTAATACATGTACTATACACGATCCCAGAAAAACCACACATTACCAAATAATAGGTAAAGTAATGTATAGCTACAGGGGCCGATGGATTACTTTACACCTTACTCCATTGATGAATTTTATAGGCGATGAGCCTCAAAGTAATGTTTATACCCATTACTTTAGAGGTGATAATCTAAGGGGTTACTTATATGGTTACGAGAATGGAAAAAGTAATGTGTCTAAAAATAGATTTTTAAAAAAGAGCAATTTTTATTCTAAAATTTTTGTAATTAAAAATAATGTGGTCAAGATGGGAATCGAACCAGGGAAATCTGGTTGCCAGCCAAGAACTCTACCCACTGAGCTATCGACGCATATAGTATTTGATAGCTTTAGACTTAAATGAATTGTTGCGCTTCGTTTTTTCGCTAGTGTTATCAAAACAAACATACATTACCCTTTTGCTTGCAAAAAACACAAAGTAATGTATCTTAAAATAGATTTTCAAAAATATTTCAATTATTACTTTACATTTATAAATCATATATAACGTAATAAATAATGAGTAACTTATTACTTTATGCTTGCAAATAATGAAAAAGGTAATGAGCTATCATTACAAGGTAACGCATGAGAATATCGCACCCATTACCAAAGTTTTGCTGGGATACTTAGCATTGACACATTCCCGAGTAAAAAAGTTTAGGTATAATCATGTGTGGCCTCATCAAATAATGTATTATCATATACAGTTATGTGCCAAAAAATAGGGACACTTGCATGCAACAAATTTAAAGTAAAAAAACACACATACATTTTGGAAAAAAAACTAACAATATTATTTTTAGATTATAGTACAACAACAACTCTTCATTTTAAGCAAAAATTCAAACTTTGTTGTTGCAATTGAGAAAAAGGTCATTAAAAAATATTATAATTTCCTATAGTCGAATGTGAATTAAAATAGGGACAGTAAGAAAATTGTTTGAAATATTATTAGTATTTTATATTTTTTTAATGGAAATATAATAGTGATCATTGTATCTAATAGATGTACTCATTTCTATATCATATTTATGTAAATAAATGTACCAAGTATGGAGCCAAGGGTGGAAAAGGTATGGGATATAGAAAATCGGAACAGATTGCCATATGCATGGAATTTTAAAATTTGGTTTGTGCCAGACTTCTTCGTTGGTATTGTTTATCAATTGTAAGCCAAACAAAAGAAGACCTGATCAATATTAAGTCCTTAGAAAGCGGAAATTATTTACAAATTTTTAAGAGGATCGCAAAATTTATTTTGATATTGTGGGTTTTTAATTCACATTGCAATTATTAGTATTTTTGATATAATATAAGATATAATTATAGGTTGTTCCATGTCAATGTTTTTGAATCCCAGATAAATTGTTTTTTTTTTATTTTTTACAAAACTTTCAAATTATAACTCATTTCGGTACAATCTATGTACTCTACCAATGTTTATTTTTTTTGTAAGGTTTAATGGCCTTCCAAACAGTATCACGGTGTGATTAATGTTGATTTACCATTTTTCTACAAATCAAAATTGATTTTGTTGAAAATGTTTGACAATTTTAGCACGCAAATTAACGAATAGACGAGTAGTTTAATATTTAACGTATATTTGCAGGGTACAATGATTAAAAAAAATATATATTGAATGGGCATAAATAAAGTTATTGGCGCAAATGTGTGTCGATCTCATTTTCATATGTGAAATTTCTGACTGTTTGAACTATTTCCAAAATATAATGATAATTCTGCTCCACTGTGCTCTTTAACTGTAACATAAATTGTTTAATTGTTTTTAAGTCATATAAATTTAATTTTATACCATAAATCTTTCTTCAAAATTGCAGAGAGTTTTATGCACAAGTTTTTGAAATAAACATTTTAATGATTGGCCAGTCATGTTTAAGTAAAGTGATACAACTTTTTCTTAGGATTTATGTATGTAGTTGAAATTTATAAAAATGATCATTTAAAAAATAACTACAGCTTTCTTTTAATTTCATTCAAATACAGAATTTTATGTTCGGTTGTAAAAAAAAGAAGTGGCGCCAAACGTCTGATAACATTTTTTCTAAAAAGTCAATAATTAAAAATATCAAGAGATTATAATCAAAATTTGTTAATTGGAACTTTTTTTTATAATTAATGTTTTAATAAATCTGTTTTATGTAAAATCTAAAAGCTAAAATTAAGAAAACTTTAAAACAAACATTTTATTAAATGGATAAAAACTTATATAACATTACAAAATAAAAATATTTAAAAATTTAAAAGCAGTGGAAAATATGGTGAAAACTATTTTATAAATACATACATGTGAATAAACAATAAATTTAAACCTGTTGAGTAATTTTTCTTATTTTCTCTATTAAAATGAGTCAGAAAAAATATATGCAATTAGTTTTTTTTTTTTTTGGATTCGATCTATTTTTTGATTTAATGCTTTTTAAAAATTTGAAAATTTTTTAAGGGTCTAATTTGTTTTAGGGTCTAAATTAGAAATATATGAGATGGTTAACTCAACACTACTTTTATTTTTTTTGTTCTATTATTAATTCAAGGTTCCAATAAATTATAAGAAATTTGGAAATGATTTGATTTCCATCAGTGTTGCCATGTTAGCATATTTTCTGCTAGACTTAGCAGATTGTATATTTTTTCTAAAAAATGTGCTAAAGGCTTACCATCAGATTACCAGATTAATTTTTTTAATTCTTCCCCAACAAATAAAAAAAATATTCCCAAAAAATCGCTACTTAGAAAAACGTTTTCAGCTAAGCAGGAAGTTGAAGATACTTGAATTTTTGTTGGTCAAATTAACTTTACACAAAACTATTGTATAATTAAATTTTTAAACAGTACTACTTTTGCGAAAGCTTTAAATTATGAGATTTATAGAAAATCCCTTCTAATTATGGAGTTTTGGAGCAAGACTGTTTATAAATTCTTTAAATTTTTTTAACGAATTCTAAATATTCTTGATTTGAATATTTCCCAAGTTTCTTTCTTTTATAAATTCCACAAATTTTTAGATTTATTTTAAAGAGCGTTCTGATCCGTATTTTATACTTATTTGTGTTGAAATTGTATGATTCTAAAGACCTTCATCTCGGATTAATATGATAAATTCTGCAACGTTAATCCTAAAAAAAACTTATATTGGCTTTAAGCCAGTGAAGAGCTAGCTACACACATGTACGCTTGTGTGTGAAGTAGCAAAAATCGAAGTTCAACTTGACGTTCATTTATTTTACACTAAATAAACATTTCATTTATCGAAAGTAAGAAAATATATTTTCAAAAAAAACATATTATAGTTATTTTTATTTAAAATTTTATTTTTTTATTTTAGTTAATCAGGATAAACATTACCTGCATTAAAGGAATTAAATGTGGTTATATCCCAAATATAATTAACCAAATTGTGAACTAAACAAATTAATTTTGTACTTTTATTTAAAGACATACATTTTTTATTAGAAATTTAAAACATTCCCCAAAACTGCTCAAAATGGTTTTTAGATCCCCACAAAAATCCTTTGTCCCCAATTGAAAAAATCCTCAAATTTCCGGCAAGCCTGTTTATCATATTTCGTTTGCTAAAAGCAAATTTTTAGCATATTTCTTTTCAAAAATATATAGTGTTAATAGTATTTTTTAGGCATAATTTTTCCAATTTTGGCCAATAATTAAACGCTTATATGTTGAAACCCTCACAAAACAGTTCGTTTTATATGATAACTTAACAAAAAAAAAAATTCATCATTTATGTCAAAAAATGCAATTTTTATGCAACAGATTTTTTGCATATGTTTTTTTTGTGGTAATTTAGCATACCAAATATTTAAAAAAAAAATGTAGATTGTTAGTAAATTTTGCTTTTTTAAGAAAATATTTTTTTAAGAAAATATTTTTTAAATGGTACATAAACAACAGACACAACAGTAAAAATAAATGATTAATCAGTTAAAAATAAATGTTTAAATTTGACCTACCAATTCCGTAAAAATAAATGATTATTTATTTATTTGAAATTCTTACGGATTTTTGTATTTTTATCTGCAAAATGCAGATTCCTACAGTTTATAAACACATTTTGTGTGAATGGCCTTATGTGCGTGTGTTTACGAATTTCTTGTAATTAGAATTTAATTAATTTTGCATACAAACAAACAATTTAAATTAAAAACACAATTGAAAATTTAGTTTTGAAACAGGCAGCAAATAAAATTTAAATTAGTTTTGACTAAAACAGAAACAAATAAATAACAAATTTCCATTTTGTGGGTAAATTTTTGATAAATTAATAAAAAAAAAAAATAAAAAAATAAATTAAACTGAAAAAATCGTTATATGACGACAGTAAATCATTTTAAACAAATGTATTAAATAGTTAAAATAAATATTTCTTTGAAAAATAAATGTGTGTATTTTTAACTGAACTGAAAACTGCAAACAGTAAACTACATAATATTCTGAGGTTACACTATTTTTAAGTTTAGGAAAATCGTTTGCATTATTTTAAAGCATTTTGTATTAGGTTTAATAAGAAACTCATAGATTCTATTTTAGTAAGATGTAAATTTAATTTAAGTTCATATATTTTTAAAAATATCTAATCTTGGGCTTTAACGTCAAATCAACATATGGACATCGCTAAATCAACTCCTCTTTTAACAAGAGTATATCAAAAACTTGGAAAAAATTGTTTCAAATATTAAAAAAATTATAAGGTTTTTTTTACAACAACTAATAATAGTAATACCTAAAATGTAATGAAAAATCAAATATAAATATAATACAATAACCACAATTACAATTACAATACAACCCTTAAGGCATAAAGTTTTTGTTCCTGTAGTATCTATAAACAACTCCCTGATATCAAAAAGCCACACCACAACTTCTTATAAAAACAAATAGTTCCTACCATACAGGGTGTGACTACCAAAATAAGTAAGAGACTTCTCTTTTATTATACTTCTTCTTCTAGAAAATGAAAAATAAAAAACAAAGGACAGTAGGCGTTTTGTGGTCAAATTGGCAAAAAAAAAAGTTTATTTAAAATCATATGTATAATATATTTGCAATATGCTACAAATAGCAACATAACCGACAACAACAAAAAAATAATGCCAAAAGGTTAACATTTCTATTAAGTCTTTCTTTTTATATTTACTATACAACTAGCAGTTTCAACTACTTTTGTTTGGCACCATTATTTCCACTACTTTACTCTTACTATGTGGCCCAGCTGCCTACAAATATGTAAATTATAATGATTTTAAGCTTTTGATTTCGGCTTACAAAATATTTTTTACATACTCTAAACATTTAGTATAGAATGCAATAATTTTATTTGTACTTTATGTTTTTGTTATTATTTTCAGCACAATATTTTCATTATGGTCAATTGCTTGCGGCCAAAAAACTCTGTGTGTGTCTAAAAAAATATTGCAGTGATATCTTCCAGAAAAGGAACCTCTAAATAGTCAACAAATTTGTAAGTATCGAATAAAACATTGAAAGTAATTTTTCCCACCAATAGCGTAGTCCTTTCTACACTAATAGAAAAAGCTTTTTCAAACCAAAGCACACATTACCTTTACACTTTACACCTAACTTCGTTTCGTTTTTTCGCTAGTGTTGTCAAAACAAACATACATTACCCATTTGCTTACAAAAAAAAAAACGGAAAGTAATGTATCTAAAAATAAATTTTCAAAAATATTTGAATTACTACTTTACATTTATAAATCATATATTACGTAATCAATAATTAGTAACTTTTTACTTTATGCTTGCAAGTAATGAAAAAGGTAACGAGCTATCATTACAAGGTAACGCATGAGAATATCGCACCCCTTACCAAAGTTTTTCTGGGAAATTTATGGAGCTTTTTATAAAGTTGATCAAATATTTTATATTTCTGCTCCCCAAACTTATAAAAAAGCTCAATTTTATTAAAGGATAATTTTATGAAATATTTCAATTTCCTAAATGTCTAGAAAAAAGTTCCATCATAAAAAAGAAAAGTGTTATAAATTTTTGTTAAACAAAATGCTTCATAAATATAATTAAAAATTTTTCCAATATGATAAAATGTTTGATAAGACGAAAATATACAAAGCTTTTGAGAAATATCATAAAGCTTTTTTTCTTAGTGTAATTCTTGCAAACGCTGCAGTCCTCTAAATGGACTTTTTACTGTTTATGGAAATATTTTGGTTTACAATACTTACATTATGTGGAATATAGTTACCAAATTGCTTTTATGTCTTAATAATGTATTTTATTTTTTTTTGTCTTCATAGGCCAACTTGTTTTTTGATTTCATACAAGAATGTCTGTAATAATGATCACTTAAAAAAGATGAAGATGATTATAGTTCAGTTTGCTTATTATTGAATGAATATCTACTAATGTGAGTACTTAAATTTTTCTTAGTACAAATTGGTGATAATTTACATAAATTGATTGATTAATTTTAAGAAATGGGAAGGAATACTATATTTTGATTATAAAAGTGTTTTTAAAAGCTTTTTTTCTTGATTTAACAGAGCTTTAAGTTTCGCATTAATTGTATAGTTTTCTGATTTAAGAATACACAAAAAATTCTCTAAAATTTATCCAATAAAAATTTTTGAATAACAAAGTCATATTTAATTAATTTTTAAGTTCTTGGTATAAATATCAATGATGATTATTACTTGCAAAAATTTTATCATTCCTTATTTTTAAATTAAATGAATAACAAAATATTTGATTGAGGCCTTGTTATTAACAAATATTTTTAATTAAAGGAATTTAAAAAATTGTTTGGGTACTTAAAGTAAAAAAGGTTTTCGATTAAATAGATTTTTATCAATTTAATAATATTTTCTTTTTTTTTTTATTCAAAGTTCACAAGTTTTCATACTATTTTTAATTTAAAATGGAATATTGCTAGATTTTTTTAAGTTTTTCTATACAAAAGCTTAAGCACTCATAACTAATACGTTGCATTTAACTTTAAATAAACTTTTAATATCCTCTATAATGTTATATGAATTGTTCCAGTAAAACAACTTTTGTGTAAAAAAACATTTTAAGGAACTGTTTTGTCCATAAAGTCATTAAGAAACGAAGCAAACCTGTTACCGGTCTTGTTAATTTTTAATACTAGACTGCTTAGGATTATTCTAGGTTAGGTTTGGTCGAAAAGTGGCTATTCGCCCTTCATGATTACCCACAAATAGGTGACATACACCTATGTCAGAGAATAGCCATCGGCCATCTCTAAAACTGTCTGAACAAACATTCTAGTATACTTAAAGAATTCAATATCCCTCAGTTTCCCTAAATCAACCCCCACAAGCACTCCAAACACGTTGAAACGTACCCCTCGCGAAAGCCGTGCAAAAACAAGGAAGAACTCCAGGTTCTCATCGTCCTCCCCACAGGTCCTACTAGAGTATTTAAAAAACCGGCCTTTTGAAAAAACCGGTTTCGGTTTTCTTCGAAAAATCGAAATTTAAAAACACCGGTTTCGGTTTTTGCAGAAAAAACCGGTCAACCGCTTTTTTCGGGTTTTTTTAATTTGAATAAAAAGCTTATATAATTTGTTAATTGTTTTAATACAAACAAAAATAAAAAAGAAATTTAATATATTAAGAAATAAAAATAAGAAAATACATTCTTTGAAAAAAAAATATTTTATAATATTTTTTATTGCATTTCATTTTAACATTTTATTTATTGGTTTTAATATTTTTTAATATAATATCTTAAGAATTAATATTATTAAACTATATTCATATCAAATGAATAGAGATTCCAAGTTTTCAGTTCTTTTGTCGCATTTATCAAGATATATGAAATCATCATATAATGATGAATGATTTTGTACAGTCTCTTTTTTAGGATTTTGAATACTGTTTATTGTGTTATTTAGATCAGAAATTAAACTATTTGAATTTGGAATATCCAAAGTTAAGTCTTCATCGGAATATACAGACTTCGCCTAATTCTTCGTAACCAAAAAAACGATTATAAGTGTTCGGAAAAAATAAAAGAGACCAAGTAACCCAGTTGGTGATGTAATTAAAAAAACCGGTTAACCGAACAAAAAATACCGGTTTTCGGTTTTCTTCGAATTTACAAAATATTCGAAACCGATCGGTTTTTAAAATTAAAAACCCGGTTGACCGGTTTTCGGTTTCGGTTTTTGAATACTCTAGGTCCTACACACCACAGAGTGACTCCATCCCAATTTCGAAAGGTGTGATCTTAGTGAAGAGTAGCCTGTGTGAATTCCTATCATGTTGGCCAGTTCCCGTTTCAGGGATCTTATAGTTCGGTCCAAGGTTGGAAATAAAAGGTAAAGCTGTTTTTTTCATTATTAATATTATTGCAATTATATTTTAAAGACTAACAGAGACCAGGTTCGATCCATCCCTGGCCAGGTACGGGTACTCATATAAACCTCAGACAACCCCTGTCAGGATAAGTGTTTATAATCCTCTTGCAGTTCAAAGCCATCTTCGATTTTACAGAATTTTTTGACAGGGGCCTAAACACAGTCTGACTTTCAGAGAAAGATTATTTTAAATATTTTCTTTAAAAAAGCATCATTACCCCTTTTATTGGGGGCGTGATATCTATTTTTTTTTGCCCCAGTACGAAATCGGTCCATATTCAGAAATGCCTCCCATACAAATGTCCTAACTTATTGGGCTTAAATAGAATAAGACACTCAAAGGTGTAATTTGGGTTGTATATGTTATTTGGGATTATAGATCACGTTTTCAAATTAAAAAGAAAAATCCGACTATTTTTGGACCTATTCCCCATATAAACCCGCTTTCTCGGCATTTGCTTAAATGATTTTAATCAAGTGGTAAATATAAAGATATATAAATAAAATTGGTTATTGGCTCAGGGACAAACCGTATTGATATCGATTAGAATCACACTTATCGCCTATAAAAAGGATTTTAAATTGTATTTAGAGACACAAAGCCCTAGTTAAAATAGGACCGTTATGCCTTTAAATTTAAAGAAAATTGGAGTATATTTGGACCTAATCCTCATATAAATCCACCTTCCCGGTAATTGCCTAAATTAACTTTTTTGGCCATATCTATTTTCCAAATACAAATTTATAGATTATTTTCCATGTATTTTTTTTATATAAATTTTAGATTTGGGGGCTTTTCTTTAGAAGACTTTAAGATTTTGAGGTCTGTTTTATATAAAAATCTTTTAAAAATACGATTAGATGATTCTCAAAACTAGTTAGAAATATTTTAAAGTTTTAAGTGATAAAATCCTCTTTTTCTTTTTCCGAGAAATACTCTTAGGACTTATATCTATAGAATTACCGCTCTAACAAGGAAAGTACCCCAAGCTTCATGTGGTGAAGTAGTGTGTAGTGCCTTCTGTAAATGTTTTCACTTTAAGTTTTTTTTTTATAATTATATTTTCTTCCAATTATTAAGTGATATTTGATTAAATTATTATTTAAATATTTGCATTAATATTTAACTACTTAAAAATAAGAAATTTTTATATATATAAAAAATTGTTTAAATTTAATTGCGCCACACTACACACTCTGTTTTTTTGATGAAACTTGGGTATGTGAAAGAAAAAATATGTGCAAAAGAGTGATCGTATGGGTTGGCATCTCGCGAACGTTCGAAATTGATTAAAATAACTTATTCATCAAATAAGAAAGTTTGGTTTAATAATAGTAATATGGTTAGGATTGTCAAGTTGTTCCAAAACGTACCAAAGATGGTCTTTGCGAGAAATTTGTTGAAACACAAATTAACACGAACTTCAAAAAAAAAAAAAAAAAAATAGAAAAAACTGGTGTCCGCTAAAATAAATTTTTTGAATTTGGCAGCCATAGCAGTGTACTTCTCCCTATGAAGTACCCAACATTTTCAACATTCTTACAACAGAAAATTTAATTAAAAAAAGTTCAAAGAAAGATTCTAGCGAAAAGCCATTTGGTTTAAATATTCTCATTTTAACCCCTTAAATTTCAAAGGTCGGCTAAAAGCCAGTACAGGTCAATCATTTAGATTTATTTTTTCTTTTAAATATCAAAGTTTCAGCAAAATCAGAGTATTTAGATTAACATACTTTTCTTTTTTCCTTCAGAAAATGTGAGAGCATTTTAAGGTTTTTTTTATACCCCTCCACCACAATGGTGAGGATATATATCAATTTGTCATTCCGATTGTAACATGTCGAAATATAGATTTAAGGCCCCATAAAGTATACGAGTACGAGGGCGGATCAATAAGTGTGTGACTTTTCGAACTTACCTCGTAGTTATATGAAATGCAACACTGCTCCCATCAAGTACCACCTGTTAATAGACTACTGTCAAATTTTGAGAAAGTTCCGTTATTTACTTTGCGTTTAACAGCAGGATTTTTCGACGTCCATAAAATAGGCATTTGTTTGATCAATAATTTCATCGTTGGTGCTAAATTTATTTCCACCGAGCCTTTTCTTTAGGTTTGGAAATAGGAAATAGTCACTGGGGGCTAAATCCGGAGAATAAGGCGAATGAAGGGGCAATCCGTAGTCTACTTCATGGATTTTTGCCATGGAATTAAGCTGTCAAACGATTCCGTTGGTGGTCGATTGTGAGCAAACGCGGCAGCCTTTTTGCGGAAAGCTTTCTCATACCCAAGAGATCGTTCAAATTTGAAGCCACTGAGCCATGTGAGATGCCTATGTCTTCCACAATCTGGCGCACATTCAATCTCCCATCGGCCAACACCATATCGTGAATTTTTTCAATTGTTTTGGGTGTAGAGACCTCAACTGGGCGTCCAGAACGTTCGGCATCTTACGTGCTTGTAAGGCCACAACGAAAGTCAGTAAACCATTTTTTTACCATTGAAAGCGATGGTGCCGAATCCCCATAGCATTTATCAAGCTTTTCCTTAGTTTGATTGGCGGTTTAATGAGCACTCGAAATTCACTTTTTTCCATTTTTAAAAAAAGCCACGAGGTTGTATGTTTTGAACAAAATATCGGAAGTTGCAAAGTAAATATCGGAAGTTGCTCAAAATTTGACAGTAGTCTATTAACAGGTGTTACTTGATGAGAGCACTGTTGCATTTTATATAACTACGAGGGAAGTTCGAAAAGTCACGGACTTATTGATCCGCCCTCGTATATATTTATGATCTTTATGAAATTTTAGGCGGATCTGGCAATGTCCGTCTGTCAGTCTGAGGAAATGGTGATCACGGCTCGAAGACGCAAGCTCATTAATATACATCCTCCCAAACAGTTTGGTATTGAAAATTTGCTAATTTTCATCGGTCCAGCGGTTAAAAAGTTATGAGTGAAAATGTGAAGGTACCTCTAAATTTTCCATACAAATTGGTGTATTTAGGTACAATTTTATAGCAGCGACTGGCAAGTAAAATATTTTCTCTTGGTTTTTAACCATTCCCTTATAATTGAATAATATTTTATATACACCTCAAATATTTTTAACTCAAAAAATTTTTTTCACCACTAAAATTTTGATTCACCCAAGACATTTTTTTGAACCAAAAAACATTTTTTTCAGCTGAAAAATTTTTTTTTATCTTAAAATTTTTTTCTAACAATAAAATTTGTTCTACTTCATAAGTTTTCAACATTATTTGTATCAAAAACAGTAACGAACATTTTTTAAGGATATTGATGGAGGGTATTCAAAGATTCGGTAAAGCTTTTTTTTTACTTGTTTTAACATAAAACCCGCTAAATTGTCAGAATGTGTTTACAAAGCTCCAACATTCTGATAACTGTTTCGTAAAGCCAAAACTGCACCACGTTAACCCTTTTGAGAATCTGAACATATTCTCAAAATTTTTCGAAAAGGAAACACTGATTTTATCTTCTTACAACACTGTTGTACCTTATTTTCAATACTTATTTTAAACTCTTAATTGGTAATCGAATACTTACCTACACCTACCTAAAATTAAACTTTCCAGCTACCGAGTGCAAAATACAAGTGCACTTCTTATAAACGTAGTTAATTAAGAATGGCGATTGTTTGACTTCGGGGATGGAAGTTCAAAACTCGAATTACCCTTTACCTCGAATATAAACACAGTCCTTTGTAAATGATATAGTTTTCTGCTTATTTGCACACATTTTAATTTTTTGTATAAGAGGCAAAATTTAGAAGAGGCAAAATTTAGAAGAGGCAAAATTTAGATTTTTTTTCATCATTTAAAAAATTTCTTATATCGACTGAAGAAAAAATTGAAATCTTATATATTTTATCTTACTGCAAAAAACTAATATTCCATCTCTGACAGACATATTGCGTTTAGTGTAAATGCCGTCAGAGTGTAGTGTAGGTATGAGTGTGAATGAATAGTTAATTGTTGAGGGTATCTACTATCTATCATTATACAATATCGTACAATAAAAATAAATGTATTGAAAAAAGCTTACTAATGTTTCATTTTGAACTGAATGTGTTTCTATGCTTCGTCAAACTTATTTATGGTTCCGCTGGTAAAGCTTCAAGGTCATAATGACGTTTTGATTAAATGAAATAATGTAGAAACAAAAAAACTATACATATTGCGCAAAAATGCTTTTTTATTATTTTAAAGCGTATCTGGTTTTACGCTTATTGTGTTTCACATTATTCTGTGAGTACGCTATTACACATTATGGTCTGATGTGCATCAGCATAGAAACGTTAACTGACTAACTTTTTGTTGTAGAAAATTTTCTAGAAATTATACCTTTTTACTTTTAAGAATATGATTAACTAAACTTTTAGCTATCGAAAAATTTCTATAACCTGAACTTTAAACATTTTTTGTTGAAATTATTTTAGGAGCTGAGCTTTTCGCTTAAGTAAGCTTTTGTCAATAACACCACTTTTGCCTTAAGTATTATTTCCACCCTAAGAAGAGATTGTATACTTGCTTACAATTTTCTCGAAAACTTTGATTTTCACTTTACTTAAAACGTATTCTTTACAGAGCTTATTACAGTAGAAAATATTAACTAAAGATATCAGAGCTTTTTTCTAAAGGATTTCTATGTTTTTTTACTAAAGCCAAATGTAATGTTTACATAACAATGAAGGTCTCCTTGTAGATGTGTATACATTTTTTGCTTCCAAATCTCAAATCTGGAGGTAAAAATTGGGATAAAAAACGCTTAAAACTTTTTTATTTCTGAAATATTTCAACAGTTATATACATTTTAATATTGGCGTCTTATATACCTTTCAATACTTAGTTACTAATAATTAATCTTACAAAGTATGAAGAAAAACTTGAAAAATATCATTTCACTATTTTGCACCCTTAAAGTGAAATTGGGTGTCTAAAAAGTGACATATTTGTTTATTATTTACTCGTATTCTCTACCACTTACCGAAATTTTAGCACAAGCGATGAGTGAATTTTTCTGTTAAACTTTCTAAGTTTCTGAGCTTAAGCTTTATTTTAATATGTCTCCAGCTAAGATTTTTAAACGAACTAAATGATAATTAACTCTTTTTCAATTGTCTCAGTTAATATAATATTTACTTAAGTCAAAAGGTAACAAAGCTTGTTACTAAAGAAAATTTTTTATCAATATCAGTTACTGCAATTTTTAATTAAGAAAATTTTAATTTTCAACTAAGTTATTTCCTTATCGCTCATATATCCTTCTTAGTAAATAATTAGGCCTGTTTTTTTATTTAAATCACTGGATATATTTTTGGATTTAATTTATTGCGTTAAAAATTCCATAATTACTACAAGGAGTGTCCTCATGCAGAGATGGCATGACAAGTGCCAATATTGTTTGTTTATTCAGTAGGGCCAACTGTTAAAAAAATTGTGTCAAAATTAAAAGGTGGTATTCCCAGATTAAACATGATCTACCAAAGGAGGCAGTTACCGAAGAAAACGTGAAAAAAGATTTTATTGGATGATCGAAAGATTAAAGTGAGTGAGATTGTTGGCATCACAAGGATATCAACAGTGCGAGTTCGGCATATATATCATGATCATTTAATTATCAAAAAGCTTTCTGCTCGATGTGTGCCGCGATTTTTAACAACTGAACATAAAACTGAAACTTGTTCATGAAAAAAAGTATGTTTTGGAGATGTTTGAAGTAAATTCAAGAGTATTTTTACGTCGATTTATAACAATGGATGAGACGTGTTGTCATTTTATACATCGGAGTCAAAAAAACAGTCTGGGGATTGGTTACAAGACTCAACAATCGGCAGGAAAGGTAATGGCCAGTATTTTTGGATGCACGTGGTATAATATTTATTGATTACTTGGAGAAAGGAAAAACAATAACTGCCAAGTACTATGTTGATTTATTGGACAGATTGGTTGAAAAAATTAAGAAAACCCGCTCCTACTTAAATAAGAAAAAAAATTTGTACCATCATGGCAATGCACTGGCGCATTCATTTGCTTTGGCTTCAGAAAAATTGAAGTCTTTACATTACGAATTGCTTCCCCACCCCATGTATTCTCCAAATCTAGTCCCCAGCGATTATTATTTGATCCCAAACTTGAAAATATGGCTGGAAAGGGATTTTTCACACATGAAGAAGTCATATCAGAAACGGAAGATTATTTAAAGGAGTTTGACAAATCGTAATTTTTCAAGGTTGTCAAGATGTTAGAGGATCGATGGAAGAAGAGCTTTTCAATTAACGTAGATTACGTTGAGGAATACAATTTATTTCAAATCCAAAAAATTGGGTTTTCATTGTTAGACCACCGAGTTTTCATAATTTAAACTAAATAATTTTTTTATCTTATTTATTAAATAATACAATAAATGACACTATACAATATATGCAGGAAGAGAGTGCCAGCAAAAATGGCCTTCAACTCCACAATGTTGTTATCTAAATCTAACACTTACTCGCTAACATATCGTAAAAAAAAAATGTAAATTTTCCAAAATTGAAATTACTGCAATTAAAATTAACCAAATCTAAAATGGATTTAACTAGTTTTTAAAATCTAAAATGGACTTAACTATTTTTTAAGTCCTGCGTTTCCATTTTTAAAAAATTTTAACAGCGGGTAAGTGTTAGATTAAGACATTAGTATAATTTATTTTAAATTAAAAAACCAAATATTAAATTAAACGAAATAAAAAAAATCTAAAAATAAATCCGATGATTACAAAAACAGGCCCATTGCTAAAAGTTCAAAATTAAAATTAAAACCATAGTAAAGGGGCTCAAATATATAATTATATTAAAAAGAATTTGTAATTTTTGTATTTTTGTATTTTTCTAAAAATTAATTACTTTTAGAACAAAATCTGATAAATTTATTAAAAAAAAATATATATATATAAAAATCGAATAACTTAATCAGATTTGTTCTAAAACTCATTACTTTTTGGAAAAATATATAAATTCCAAATTGGGTAGCTGTTATATGAAAAATGTTTGAAAAGTCATTTGAAAAGTCATATGAATTTATGAAAACACATTTTAAGATAAAAATTTTCAAATTCATACCACAAATAGATATGATCTACAGGATCAAAAGTACCTAACGACCTCTAAAATCCCCAATTAAATGGATCTGTTTTCCTAAAACTTTTATAATTAATCATGCATTTGAGCCTAAATAGACAAATGAAACATTGTTTGGAGTAAAAAATTTTAGTTTAAAATATACATTTTTTAAAATTGTATAAAAGCCGAAAATCAAGTCACACCCATAGAAATTTTCACAATAAAATACAAAAATATATTTATTGAACTCAAAATAGATACTAACCAGTAAAACTTGATTAAGACTAACGTTAAAAGCAATTAATTTAATTGCTTTCGTCTTTCTTTGGTTTTAATTTTTGAAATTTTGCAAGTGTACAATTTTTTTTTGCCTAAATAATTGTAGTATTTTTGAGGTTATGTTAAAATTTCTCTTACGGTAAGCTTTCAAAGTTTGAAATAAAAATTAAAAATTAGTCAATTAAATAAGCTTTTATTTACTTCTTGTTTGGCTGTGCTAGTTTAGCGGGTTACAGAAATAATGTGGTTCAAAATTTGTTAATATACATAAGTGTACAACTTTTTTTTGCTGACTGTATGTAAGGTTTAAACTAAAATTAAAATAACTCTGCAAAGAAAAACAATTTCCACGCAAAAAATCTTTTAAATTCCTCCAATAAAAATTTTGTTTTACAACAAAGCCATTTTTAATTATTTTTTTAATTGATTTAATTAAAAAAAAATGATCAATGATGGCTACTACCTGTGAAAGTTTTAATTTTGTATATGGATAACAAAATTTATTATTTAAGATTTTAGAGTTATTGTAGTTCTTAAAGTAAAACCTTTTTTGAATTTAATAATTTCAATCTAATTTATAGTGTAGTATTTTTAAAAGTCGTTGTTATTTTGCTTTTTAATTTCCATACCTGTTTTTATTACTATTTATTTCGAATTTATGCACTTAATATTTTTAAATATATGCTGCGGGTATTTGTTAAGAAGATTATTTAATATTATTATTAAAAAAAATTAACAAATTGTATAATGATATTTTATGATAGAATCTTTTCAAAAAAAAAAAGGTTCAGCTTCAACACCTGGTTTCTTAAAAGATTGGAAACCTATTTAAAAGCTGCATTTTTTTGTTTTGTTTTTGGTGTTCTTCTTTGTAAAGAACCAATCGTTGTTATTACAACTTCCAGAAGTTGTAGTAAAAATTGCGTGACTGGAGGCGTTGCAATTTCCATTTCAACTCATAAAATCGTCATCAAATTAAATCTAGTGTATTATAGAGTCTATACAAAATGCACTTAAGTTACAAAACTTCAAACAGTGGCCATTCGTTTTAACTTTACTCAAGGGCATATTGTTGTTTGGTAATACTACTTACTACTAGATGGTTGGATATCTTTTAATAAACAGAATTTATATTTAAGACAATTTTTTTTAGTTTTATTTCCTACTTCTAGTCTTACAAAATAAAATGAAATTGCAATTAATATTTTGTTACGCATGCGTGGCTATATTCAGTTTTTACTTTAATCTTTGCTAGTTGAAAATATAATCCTTATTGTAAAAAGTTGGTATGTTTTTATTAACGATGAATATTCTTATGTTATTAGGTGCAAATGCCAAACTCATAAAATATAAATCATTTTTCTTTTTTTTTTTCGTGTACCTACAATAGTTAAAAGCCAATATTAGGGACTTTGTAAATTACAGAAACTATAAGTAGATACATGCAAAGCCCGGTTTAACGTATGATAATATTGTCAGACTTTTTTAGTATACCAAAATCTTATATCGCAACCATTTTTGTATTTTTAAACAAATCCAAAAACATAATATTTTATTCATCATGGGGTTTCCATAAGACGTTCGTCGAGAGCCAAATGAGTGACTACGTGTATTTTGTTTTTGTATATGAAAAGAAATATCATTGGTGGGGCCATCATATTCGAAGAGCATCATATATTTTTGGGATTATGATTGTGCAACTATTACTATAATATAGTTATTACATTATGATAGTAAAATAACCATAATTTTACCATAATATCCCTAAAATTATATTATGATAATTTGATAATTTTTGTTAGTTTTGTTCAATCTTTTTGATTTATATATTCGTTTATAATAAATTTTTTATAATTATTTATTTATCGCAATATTTTGTTACCACATTGGGTTACCTTTTCTGGGGAAATTTTTATATAACTAATAAATGAAAATTAAAAATGGAAAACTCATATACAACCATTTTTCCCGCCGATTTAAAAAACGAAAAAAAATGTTATATATAAGTTTTTCATTTAATACGAGGGCGGATCAACAAGTCCGCGACTTTTTGAATGAAACACAGTTTTTTTTTGGAAAAAAAAATATATATTTTTTAACATAATCTCCTTTTAGCTCAATACACTTAGTCCAACGTTTCTCCAATTTTTGTATCCCTTCCAAAAAATAGGATTTTTCGAATTCCATAAAATAGTGCTAAATTCATTTCCACCGAGCCTTTTCTTTAGGTTTGGAAATAGGAAATAGTCACTAGGGGCTAAATGCGGAGAAAAAGGCGAATGACTACGAATTGCCATAGTCTACTTGGATTTTTGCCATGGAAACTAAGCTGTCACACGATTCTGTTGGTGGTCGATTGTGAACAAATGCGGCAGCCAAATTGCGGAAAACTTTCTCATACCCAAGTGATCGTTTAAAATTGAGCCACAATCCATCGCACATTCAATCTCCCATCGGCCAACACCATATCGTGAATTTTTTCAATTGTTTTGGGTGTAGAGACCTCAACTGGGCGTCCAGAACGTTCGGTTTACAACGAAAGTCAGTAAACCACTTTTTTTACCGTTGAATTCGATGGTGTAGAGTCGCCATAGTATTTATCAAGCTTTTCCTTGGTTTGATTGACTTTTTTCGCAGAAAATTATGTTTAAGGAGCACTCGAAATTCACTTTTCCCATTTTTTAAAAAAGCCACGAGGTTGTATGATTTGAACAGCTGTTAAACGCAAAGTAAATGACGGAACTTGCTCAAAATTTGACAGTAGTCTATTAGCAGGTGGTACTTGATGGGAGCAGTGGTGCATTTCATATAACTATGAGGGAAGTTCAAAAAGTCACGGACTTATTGATTCGCCCTCGTAATTATATAAAAAAATTCCCCTGTAAAAGTCACTCAATGTAATGAAGAAATATTGGGATAAATAAATAATTATAATAAATTTTTAGTGAACAAATTTGACTTTTTCAAGAAAATTTCTTTGATTCTATGAACTTTTTTAATGACAAAACATATATTCTATGGACTTTTTCTAATAGAAAATTTCATCGATTCTAAGGACATTTTTAAGATTATTTTTAGTTTTCAGATCTAACATTTTTTTTATTCAAAGAAAGACTACACAATCGAGGTTTTTTGAATATATGAACTTTTATCTTAGAAACAGTTTGCGGAATCTGAAAATTTTACTTTAAGAAAAAGTACGTGAAATCTAAAAATATTTCTTTCAGAAAAATTTCTAAAAATTTAGTATTTTGTATAAGACACCTTTTCGTGCAAAACAATTCTTGGGTTCTACAGACTTTTTCTTTTAAAAAATTATTTTATTAGTCAGTACTTTTGCCACAAAAAATATTGCAAGAAATTAATTAATAATCATATTTTTTTGTAAAAGATTTATTATTTTAATTAAAAAGAATTAAAAAATATAAAATCTTTATATTTATACCCCAGGTGAAAATGATCATATATTATCATTTTTACATGGGTGACTGAACTGATACACTCAGAATATTATGTAGTCTACTGTTTGTAGTTTAATAAAAAAGTTTTCCGTTCCATTAAAAATAAAGGAACATACATTTATTTTTCGAAGAAATATCTATATTAACTTTTTTATACATTTATTCGAAATGATTTAAATACTTTCATTTACCGATTTTTTTCAGTTTCATTTGTTCGAAGTTTAATAAAAATTTACCCACAAAACAGAAATTTGTGGTTTATATGTCTGTAACAGTTATTACAAATTTAAATTTTGTTTGCTGTCTGTTTCAAAAAAAAAATATTTAAAAAATTTAAATTTTTTTTCATTTAAATTGGTTGTATATATACAAAATTTTTAAATTCAAATTACAAGAACTTCATAAACACATATATTCAAACACACTCACACAAAAAGTTTCTATAGCTATGCATACATACATTTTGTATTGTACGAGTATATTAAAAAAAAAAAATACAAAAAGGGAAACAATTTCTAATAAATGATAATTGGTAGGTAAAATTTTGACATTTATTTTAACCGGTTATATCCTTTGTTTCTTACGGATGTGTCAGTTGATTAATCAACATTTAAAAATAAATAACAAAAGGCATTTTATTTAAATGAAAATTAAGTAGGCTGGTTTTTAAATGAAATATTATTTCTTTAAAATGATATTTTCTGTTATTTTAACTTACAAACTATTTTAAGTGTACAATTTCTTATTATGAAAACAAGACATGCTGCAATTAGCTCAGCTAATGATATTAGCTCAGCAGATGACAAATTTTTATTTACTAAAAATAAAAAGCGGACTTAAGACTTTTGCTGCAGTAAAACGCATAGAAGCTTGAAACTTATTTCAATACAGTGAAAAGGTAGGACTTTTTTAAATAAAATCCTCAGTAAATCCAAAAATAACTTTCCCAAAATAACTTTTTTACAATAGTACATATTAAAAAATAGATAATTTATGGTAATGGCTAATATTTCCAATCATTACTATGGCAAAAAATGTGCTTGCAATTATAGATTTTTGCCAAAATGACTTTTCAACAAGTGTTTTAACAAATTTAACTAACCTTGAATTTGTTAGACAAATTATAAAAGACACTATATATTGCAAAAAAAAAATACTACATACAAATAAATAAAATTATTATGACGGATTACTGAGATTTAAACAATAAAATATTATTCAACTAAATAAGGAAATACAACAGACAACTTATCTAAAATTTAAAAAATAAAAAAAATTGTATCATAAATCCAACAGAAAAACATGCATATAAATTAATATAATATAATAAAATTAAATAATAAATCATATTAATGCATAATTTTTTAACACTTTTTCATAACATTTTGTTTTAATAAACAATCTTAATTAATTTACATTAAAAAACAAACAGACAAAATACTGCTGAAATTATGCAGATATAAATTTGCATAAAATATGCAGTCATTAATTATTTAAACTTAAAGAGGAAAATCTAATAATAAACTGATAAGAAATTATTCATTTAATTAACATTTGTTCACTAAAAATACTCATGGCAAACACAAATTTTTGTTAAAATCTATTTAAAACGAGTGTTTTAGCACTAGAACAGGCCTACGCACAAACACATTAAGTTTAGTACGCTTAATATATACACAGTTGTATCGAAGAAGTGAAACATAATTGTAACGACCAGCTGTGTAATTGCAAAATGTATAAATACAAACTACAACCACAAAATTATTTAGGCGCAAAGTATAGCAATGTTTTCTAGGCAGAAAAGAAAAAAAATTAAATTCTTATTAACAAATATTTGCATAAATTCAATGAAGTTTTACTGGTGCAAATTTTCATTTTATTAAATTTTTTTTACTGTATTTATTACAATTTCATACGCTTAGTGAAAAAAATTTTAGTAAAAACTAATTTCATTAAAATTATAAAGATCATCAGTAATTATTTTACTGCAAGTTTTCTTTAATTCTGATGCAATAAAAAATATTTTATGTGTAAGACTATTGCAAATCTACATAAATAGCGTTAACGTTTTTTCTAGATAATAATCATAGCGATTCTGTTTTAAACTTTTACAATTTATCTCAATTTTCTATCGTCAATTTTCTCGTGTGTTCGTAAATTTTACTATTTGATTTGATTACAAAAAAGCTTCTAAGGTTCCAAAATTAAGATGAAACTGAAAACCCTAATCGCTATTAGTGGCTCGCTATGAATAATTAGCGTCTTAAAGCCTGTCGCTTTAATTGTAATTAATCTTAAATTCTTCCATTTAAAAGTGCGTCATTTGACAGTCGAGCACGTGTGCCAAATCAACTAACGAAATAGTGTCTGTCAGATTCATACGACAAAATATTTTATGTAATTTCTACAGATTGTTGTTAAGCTGTTGTTGACAACGTTCAACAAGTTGCTATCGTTTGCTATAGTTTGTAGTTGTTGTTGTTATTATTCATTCATTCGTTAAATAGTTGACAACAGTCGTATTTGTGTTGAATTGTTGGTTGTTCATGAAATGAGTGACGACAACGGGCTGTAAAAGTCTCGTGTGCGTATTGTCAGCATATTGTTGTGCGGGGCGATTATAATGATGATAATGGGTGGGCATACGCATGATGAAAACAATAAACAATGTTAACCAACAGGGTTGCCAGATATGTTTACTTTTTTGGATAAGATATGTTATTTGTGTAGGAGAAATTTAAAAACAGCCATTTTATTTGGTAATTTATTGAATTAAAAAGAATAAATATAAAATTAACACTGAACTTTTAATATCCTTCAGTTTATCATTTCGATTGTAACATGCCAAAATATAGGTTGAAGACCCCATAAAGTATATATATTCGTAATCCTCATGCAGTTTTATGTCGATTTAGCGATGTCCGTCCGTCTGTCTGTCCATCCATCTGTCTGTTGAAATGGCGATCACGACGCGAAGACGCAATATAATAAATTTTGCATTCCCCTCATATATTTTTCACCTCAAACATTTTTTTTCACCAGTAAAATTTTTTTCACCACAAAAAATTGTTTTCACCATCAAATTTTTTTCCATCACAAAATTTGTTTTTACACCAATAAAATTTTTTCAATTTTACTTCAAAAGAGAATAGAGAATTTTTTTAGGATATTGGTGGAAGGTATTCAAAGATTCGGCACAGCCGAATTTACTTGTTTTTCAATTAGAGAAACTTTTTAATTATTTGAATTTTTTTTGTGGAGTGGAAGGTTCTGGCACCAGAAACCCTAACGGAATTTTTTTTTAACAAATTTGTCTTAGATGACCTATATAGCAGAATTTTATAATGTTTTATTTAACAGTCTTAAAATCTATAATCGTATTATAAACTTTGATATAAAATTTATACAGGTAGTTTAAAAATTTTGGCGTTGCCCACAAAACATTTTTGTATACAAACTTTGCATTTAAAAATGTATTTTGTTTACTTAAATTTTAAAATATTGTAACGGTTAGTGCATTGGACTGTTACACAGACGATTGTTCATAACTTTGACGAATGTCAAACGCTTCATGAGTTCAGTACAGTCAAATGACAGCAAGAACATTAACCCAATGTTATCTTGCTATATTTTTTAAATGAAACGTTCTCGCATTCTTGTCGGATATTCTCTTTGAGAGCTTACAGAGTCTGTGGCATAACACCCCTGCGACTTCAAAACACATAACAAAAAAAAAGTTTAGAGTGGTTAAATCACTAAAACGAGTTATTTTGCGACCTGGAAAAGTATCCTTCAAAATGTCTATTGTCGCTCGAGCTGTGTGTGCCGTTGCGTCGGCCTTTTTGAAACACATGTCCTCCAGTTCAAATTTTTGGCAGTAAAAACTCATTGATCATAGTTCTGCTTCGCTTACCAGTCACAAAATCAGCGTCGCCCACAGCGTCCTCGGCAGATGTGTTTAGTTGACAGTTGACTTCAGTTACAAAAGCTATAGTTTATTTCGATAGGGTGATAATTTGTATTAGATACGTTAATTTTTAGGAAATTTTTTGTTAAATTTAACAAATTTATATTTAATAAAAAAGTAAAAATACACCCAGAGTATTAAATTATATAATACTCTGGGTGTATTTTGTTTAACAAAAAAATTAAAGTTCAGTTAAATATAGAGGAACATACATTTATTTTTAAAAAAATATTTATTTAAAATATTTTATACATTTGTTCAAAATGATTTACTGTCATTTACTGATTTTTTTAATTTTAATTTTTTTAATTATTTGAAATTTAATAAAATTTTACCTACAAAACGAAAATTTGTGATTTCTTTGTTTCCGTTAAATTTTGTTTGCAAAACACAAAAAAAAAAAAATATAGAAAAATATAGAAAAATTGTCTAAAGACGCTGTGAGTATACATTTTGTAGATTAAAAAACAAACAAATATACAAAAAACTGAAACAACTTCAAATAAATCAATACATCAGTTATTAACGGAATCGGTAGGTTAAATTTTATAATTTTAACTGATTAATCATTTATTTTTTTTTACTGATTTCTCAGTTGTTTAAACAATATATCTGTTTTTGTTTTAATTAATTTTATCTAATATGGCAACTCTAAAAGCAACATGTGTTTTATAATGAAATTGCCGTTAGCAATTTTAAAATATTTCAACTCTAAAAAGCGTATACGCATATTTTGTTTAAAACGACAACAAAAACAACAATTAAAAAATATATATTTGGTAAAAGTCGACCATTAGATACGCTACGAAGACCAAATGTCGAAATTAGTACGATTATATTGAAATAGAATATTTTGCATAAAGTGTTATCAGAAACTCGAGAATTGATAATAGGGGTATGAAATTCGAGATTTTATGATGCATTCGTAAAAATTGTAATGTCAGTGTTGCCATACATTAAAAAAAAGGTTGAAAACTACCATATTTTTAAAAATTGAAAAAATTTGCTTCTTTTATATTAAATTATTTTTATATTAATTATTAATTGTATTAAGATTTCTCAATCAAAAAAACCTTATATATAAGAGTTTTTTTAAAATATCCTTTTAAAGATTCAACTTATGTTGCCATATTTACACTAGTGGGCGTTTTAAGGCACAACAATAGCCAAAGTTTCCTCATGAAGCATACTCTTACAATATTTGTCCCTTAAGATCTTTTGGAAATGCACATTAAAACAATCGAAAATCATTTAATCAGGCTACGTACTTTTGGTTTAAAAATTGTTAATAAATTAACAGACAAAATCAGTAAAAATAATAATAATAAAAAACTGAAAATCGTTTGTTTTTAAAAGATAATTTTGACATAAACAAAGTATGTAATTTTAGGAATTTTGTTTATTGGTAGAAAAAGTTAAAAAATATATTTCCTTGTAATTTAACAATTTATTCTATTTAAAATAACGTTACCGATTTTCTTTTCAAATAACCATTGAACCTTTAATTTAAATTTACTGTCTGTGTATTTATTTCTATATAGTATCTGAAAAGTTTGATCAAAAATATCCATCGAATCTATGGAGTGTCCGAAATGGCTGAACACTCTAAAAATTTATTTTATAACTATAAAAAGTCAGATTAGAGGGCACAGTTTTTGAAAGCTAGGTCTGAACATGGACTCATTTGTTACTTTTGAACTTTTAATATTGTCACATTTCCTCGCATTGTTCCTTATTAAGTTTTAGCCAAGACATCTATTTTTTGTGTGTACAATTATTTTTGCCGTTACAAACTTCAACATTAACTCATATTATAAATTTTGGTGTAGGGTATATATAAAAATCATGCGTTAATCATAATGTGCGTCGTGCGACAAGGTTGTCTAAAAGGGGGCCCGTCTATTTGCTTTTTGTTATACATAAATATTTTGTTTGATATTTAATTTTCTTGTTAACCCATACGATATTAACAAAATGAAATAAAGTTGATTGTTTTACCTTGGCCGTCATAAAATTGTTTCTATCTCATATCATTATATATTGTTACTATACGCACCGAACAACATATTGTTCATGAACTTGAACTTGAATTTATATTTGTTTAATTTTATTTCAACGCCAGTCGTCTGTCAAGTTTTGTTAATTCATTGTGTTAAATACTTTTGCTGTAAATATCAACTGTTGAGATATTTTGTTTGTTGATTTAACGCATAATCTTATGAATGAATTTTATATACTATTTTTAGTACTTTTGATGATTTTATTTAAAAAAAAATAGTCAAATAAACTGAATTTAATGGGGTTTGTTTTGGTATCTCATCTTGACAATAGTTAAATAATCCAACGTTATATTTGTTGAGTTTACCCGAGTAAAAAACAATTTGATATTCTTTAATATCTGCTGTAATGTCAAGCTGATCTTATTTGATCCAGAAAATGGCAGTCCATATTAGATCCAGCAATATATTCTGGTATTTAGCATAGTTAGCATTCAATACCTTTTTATAATAACGGTAGTTAGCTATCACAGCTTCTTAAGACCGATATGAAAATTTTAAAATGGTCATTCTATTAAAGGTAAGTGTATTTTTGTTTAACCGGGTTTATTGCGCTATTTTACCGGTTAAATTTTGAAATATCTTAAGCTATCTTAACGGTATTTTGCAAATATAACAAAATTGAACAGGTAATATTATAAAATAAACTACGTGATATTAGAAGACACATGTCACTACAGGTTCCTGCGCTCACCAAGAGATGGCACTGCTAGCTCCAAACATATTTTTTTCTCAAGTTGGTATAACTGTCCTGAGAACACATGCAAAGTTGCAAGTCATTTGAAGTTGACGTGTCATTGATTTTTTTTATATGGAAAAAATTGAATATCGTGCAGTCATTATATTCTTTGTTTTGAAGGGTTTAAAAGCAAAGGAAATTTATGAACAATTGTTAGAAGTGTGTAAGGAGTCCTCACCTTCAAAACGCACCGTTGAATTTTGGGCTGGTAAATTTAAACGTGGTCGTACCAGCCTTGAAGACGATCCACGCGAAGGACGACCAAAAACTGCAACCACAGCAGAAATTGTTGAGCAGGTACATAATATGGTTAGCGAAGATCCAAGTTTGACTAAGCGTAAAATTGCTAATGCCATAGGCATCTCAGACGAACGAGTACTCCATATTTTACATAAAGAATTACGTATGAAAAAACTGTTTGGAAAGTTAGTGCCGCACACATTAACAATTCTACAAAAACTGGATCGAAAACAAATTTCTCAGCGTAATTTGTAGCGTTTTAAGCTGAATAAAACCGACTTCTTACGTCGTTTTATAAATATGGATGAGACTTGGATCTACCGCCATGATCCTAAATTGATCATGTTCAGTTCAGTTTTTTGGGATGCAAAAGGAATTTTGTTGATTGATTACCTTCAGAAAGGTAAAACAATCAACTCTGAATATTATTGCAGCCTTTTGAATCAGCTGGATGAAAAAATTCGTGAGAAAAGACCTGGTTTAAAGAAGAAAAAAAATCATCAAGACAATGCACCTGCTCACAAAAGTGTTTTGACGATGGCTAAATTCAAAGAATTAAAGTACGAATTGCTTGAAAAGCCACCGTATTCACCAGATTTGGCTCCCAGTGAATACTATCTTTTCAGAATTCTCAAACAATTCCTTCGTGGAAAGCATTTTTCGTCGAATGAAGAGGCCATAGCAGCCGTAGACGGTTATTTTGCAGAGCTTCTGGAAAACCATTATAAGGATGGGATAAAATTATTGGAATATCATTGTATTGAGCTTCTAGGAGATTATATTGAATAAAAAAATATATTTCGTAACAAAAACATTATTCTTTCATTCCGAGGGCAGGAACTTTTCAACCAACCTGTATTGCAACCGCAGCTTTAAAATTTTCGTATCGGTATTGATCAGAGCGTGATGTACAACTACCATTATAATTAAAAGGTAAGTTGCATTTAGACTAGAAAGTTAACCTAGTAAAAAGTAGATTAACTGCTTAATATTAGTGCAACCATAATCAGTTACTCCACTTTTTACCAAATTAACTTTGCAGTGCAATATGCATATTAATTAATTAAACAGTTTGAATTAATCAGTAAATGCTTCGTTATAATTTTTTTTTTTTTTTTAATTTCTGCAGATTTTATTTGAGGCTAAAAGTCACCCACAAAAACTTTCTATTACGACGTTGTGGGAAACTAAATAATTCGGTTACTGCAACTAAACTATTCAGTTGGCAAGAAATTCGGTTATGACAATGAATCTGTTTTCTCCGTGATTTTATTAGATCTAATTAGATCTTAAAATTGGGGATAAATTTGAGATCTAATAAGATTTGATCCAATATATACAGACCTGACTCATCGTGTATATATTAAATATATCGTGTATATATTAAACGGTCGGTTCGAGGACTTCTGGGGCTTCCGTCTTGTGCCGCGAAGTTAACGTTGCATTAATACTTTTGACGAATTATTGCGCTAACTACACTTTTCATTCTGGTTATACTTATTGCCCCACATTCTACTTCCACTTTCGTCAATTAACACATTACTTTAATATGAAGTGGTTACCTAAAACTAACGAGTAACTATATACGTAAATAAGTGAATACCAACAAGGAGTTAAAAAAGCAATTATTTCATAAGTTACAGTAAGGGATTAAACAAAACCTTACCAATAATGACTTTGAAAATTTGTAAAAAATCTGAAAAACTATTGTAATATCAATTTTAAGATCATTAACTAAAAATGCCTCATGAAATCTTTAAAGGAACAAATAAAAAAAAAATGGGTCTATAAATAGCTAGCTTAAAGAATTTTCTACTAAATTACAAATGTATTTTTTTAAGTGTGCGTTACTAACTACTTATATGCCCTTTACATTGAGTATAATTATTGAAATATGAATTATTACAATTGTTTGCTGCCATTTTTATATAGAAAATAACTACTTTTGATGTCTTTGAAATTCTTATTTTTTTATAATTAAACAAAATTGCAACTAATCTTCGATACAATGTTGTTTAATGATAAACACCTTTGATCAAAATGTGTTGAGTAAGCATAATTTATTAAAGAAAATTATATATGGAAACAATACAAATATAGTATAAATGATAATTGCATTTAAATAATGCTGCTTTTTCTCTCTAAGATTGATAAAAATAAAAAAAAATTGTTAATATAACACGTACACACAGTAGTTTAGACGACAATAATACACTCAAAATAATACGTGTATTGTGTCAACAGAAACAATTTATTGCATTTAAAAAAGTTAATTCTTGTTTGCGATAGAAAAAAAATTAGGCAAACCATAGTTTTATTTGTAATTTTACTGAGGTGTAAAATTGTTTGCCATTATAAGGTCTCGCGGCTTTCCCTGGACCTGGTCCATATCCACTAAGGGCAAGTAGAGATATTTTGAAGGAACAAACATTTTATCCGTTTGACATTTTATAAAATGGAATTTTTATAAAAAAAAAATTCGAAGGGTGAGCTAGTTAGTAGCGTGCTAGCTTATCAGTGCGGGGGTCGTGGGTTCGATTCCCACCAGAGTCTCTGATCTGTTTTCGCCTTCGTTGCTAGTGCTCGGTTAGGGTATTAAGATATAATTTATAATTATATGTTTAATAAATTTCGAAGGTCCAAATTAACAATAAATTGGTAAAATTCAACAAATGAGTTCTTAAAAAATTGTTTTAAATATAACTTTTTAAATGATACTGGTAAAACACTAACTGTCATATGCATAGACAATTTGTTGATTTTTATCAAACACTTATAAATCGAATTAACATGTAAAACAACAACAAGTTTTCCTTGTAATATGTTATAAGAATCAACTAAATGTCTATGCATATGGGGGTAATTTTACAAATAAAACAGTGTTTTGGTAGTACAATATTAGTTCTATCTTTCATTATTTTCTACAGGGTGGATTTCACAGTGTTTTATCAGTGCTATTTTATTTGTCCCGTTAGAAATTTCGGCCTGGCTAGCTTAAAAGACCGATGCTTTGTCTCTGATACAAATTGAAATATATTTAAAATAAAATGCAATTATTTTTTTTAATGATTTGATTTTTATAGTGGATGTTTCAATTTCAAAATTCGGAATTCCGGCTTAAAGGGTTTATACAGGTTACTAAAGTGGCAAAATTTTCCCTTTGTCCCCCCTCGTAAAAATTTCCCACAATCCCCTTTAAGAGAACATCTGTTTTGGAGAAAAAACTTACATTACAAATTTTAAGTTTTCAGCTCCAGTTTCAGCTGGATGGTTGTTCAGTGGGGCCGTATGCTCTTTTAGAAACCCGTTTTTAACACGCACTTAAAATTCCACAAAAATTTTCTTTAGCGAATTAGCCAATACCCCAGGAGTCACAGAGCCAAATGGGTTTGAGCAGAAAGTTATAGTTGTTTTTGCCCCTACCAAAAATCTCATCTTAATGGATGTCTGCGCCACATGCAAGTTCTTTCAAGTTCTTAGCTCCAGCGGTTTTATTTATGCATTAGTGGGGTTACGTTTTTATGGGAAACTACAAAAAGTATCTCCTCAGGAAATTATCCCATACACCAAGGAATACACTTATTTACAATTTCAGAAGGTGAAGACTTCCCATTTTTTATTGAAAATTTCATAAATTTTAACACGTTCCTGGCGAAAATTTCAGAAACAAACTTTCATCGGTTAATTAGTCTATAACCCCCCCAAAAAAACAAATATTTTAAATGCTTGATTTCTAGCAGAACATTCAATGGAAAACTGTTCCTTTTAAAAAATTTAAAATATGATTTATGTAATATTTCAAGTTCCCATCTTCAGCAGATTTAACTGTATGATTAAGATACATTTTTAGCCCCATTTATACCAAGTTATGTTTGAAAGTTACAAAAAGTATTTCTGTAGTGATTTATGGGGTTATTCCGTAACTATATGCAAAGTCGTCACATCGAAATACGCAACTCCACTATATTTAGGATAGGGAGGTTCACATAATGTTAAATTTTCCTAAAGGTAAATACAAAAATTTACCTAAATGTTATTTTAATATTAGTGACTCACCTAGTTACAGAATAACCCCATTAGCCAATACTCTAGTCAATAAGTATTGCCTGGAGTAGCCGAAGTGTTTGGGCAAGATTTTGAGAAGAGACTTTCCCTTTATTGTCCCAAACCGTAAAAATTTCTAAAAATCCCCTTCATGGTAAATTTAAAGTTTATAGCTTCAGTAAATTAGCCCATACCAACATACTTTAAATGTCAGACTTCTAGCCAAAGAATTTTGGGCAGGCCGTTAAGGGCTTCCCCTTTCTTCTAACCTTGATATTTACCACGTTCCTGACGAAAATTAAAAAAATAACACATCGGCTGAAAAGTCCGTAGAATAACCAATAAAACAAAAATCTTTTGGCAAAATTATTCATCAACATAGTCTCCTTCAAGAGCGATAGAATCACTCCAACGCCTTTATAACATAACGATACCTTTTTTATGGAATAATTTATCTTTGGCCTCCAAGTATGTCTCTGTTTCGGTAACCACCTCTTCACCTCTTTGAGCTGAGCTAAACCTGCCGAATACGGTGAGTGCGGAAGCACTTGAAAGTGTAATTAATTTTGGCCATTATTTGGAGTTATCAAAACGCTGCTGTTTTTGGTGCACTGTAAGCAAACGCAGCAGCCGTTTCGAAAACAGCTTTCTCATGGACAAATGTTTATGCGAAATTAATCAGGCACGTTCCTCCGATATCTAAAAGGTATCAGCCATCTCCTGCAACTTCATTTTACGGTCTTTCAAAACGATTTTGTGAACTTTTTTAATGTTTTGCGTTATCATCACCTCTTTTAGGCGATCAGAGCGTTCAACGGCATCGGTGTTTGTACGAACGAGTTTAAAGTCAGCAAACAACTTTTCTATAATTTGTCTCGATGGAGCAGACTCCGAATAACACTTATCAAGCCAAGCTTTGACTTGAACGGTGTTTTCCCCATTAAAAAGCAAAGTTAAATCAATACACGAAATTACTTTGAATCCATTGTTTTCAAAATCACTAATGAACGAATTCTGGTTAAAAATTGACAGATAACGTCTAGAGCTTGGTAGTTCCAAAAAATCGTATGGATTTTTTTTTATTAGTGGCGCCACCTATGTGTCAGCCTATGGATTTTTCAGCCAATGTGTTATCTCATCAGTGAATTAGTTTATGGTCTTCGGATCATATATTTTAAATTTTAGGTTTCTAGCCAAAACTTTTTGGGCCCGCCGACAAGAGGAAGAATTTTCCTCTTTTGAACCCTGAAAAAAATTTTAAAAGCACATTATCTGCAATTTAGGCCATACTCCAAGAAATGCATATTTGCAAATTCGAATTTCTAGGCAAAAGGCCAGGCCGTTAATGGGGGCATTTCCTTTTTTGAAACCTCATTGTAACTACGTTTCAGGCGAAAATTAAAAAAAAAGTACATTATCAGTGAATTTGTTCATCAATAATTTATTTTTTACATTTCTAGCCAAAGTGGTTTTGGACACGCCGGACATTTGCCCTATTAAACGAAAAATTTTTAAACGCTCCTGGCTTAAAAAAAATTCATTTTCATTGAATTAGATAATTTCTCTCGGAACACATACTTTAAATTGCAGGTTCAGGCTTCTTAACAAAATATTTATACCGATTTTTTGTTTTTAAAGAATTCTTTTAGCTTTATGCTTACAAGTAATTAAATAAAAATAAAAATGTGGTGGTGTTTTATTGAAACCCATCAAAAGCACATAATAACTCCAAAAATAAAACTACCTGCATAGTTATCTAAAAAAAATCTAATACTAAAGCATAAACAAAATGAGACCTCAAACAATGGAGTCTAAATAATTTCCGCATATGGAGACATGACAAAAGCCACACAAAATAAAACTAAAACAATTTTAAACAATCCAATAGATGGACAGACAGACAAGACAAGACAGCAAATACAAACAGACAGTTATGTATGATAAATAAAAAACCAATACAAATAATAAACAGATATTTTTTTAACCTGTTAACTGTCAGTAAGGCATATTTTGATAAAAATGTATTTACATTACACTTTCAAATTCTTATTTAAATTTCTGTGACTCAATTCGCATTTATACGAATTCTTTTTATCGACATTATTTTAAAATTTATAAAAAATTTAAATTGTTATTTATTTAAAATAATAAACAGTTAGTGGGTTAAAATTTAAACCCGCATAAACATAAACACTTGTTAAATGAAAGACCACAAACAAATGGTCACTGGAAAAAAATCAACTGAAGCACAAAGAACTAAAAAAAATTCAATAATCTTTTGAAAATAAGAACACACAAAGGAAAAAAGGACAAAACTACAAACTTGACAGGGCAAATATTGAATTAAAAAAGAATAGAATAAAAAAAGATAATGACAACACTAAATTAAAAATTTTTAGTTTTTGTTCGTTCTCGAACACGCACTTTGTGTGTTTATGAAAAGAAAAAACTGGACAATTTAAGGAGTTAAATTTAAAATTTTCAAAAAGTTTTTTTTTTTTACAAAGAACTTGGAACAACTAGAGGTTTTTAAATAAACGCCTTCCAGATATGCGTGTTTGTGGTAGACAAATTTTCAATGTGGTTTTTTAATACAAAAGAGGAATATTTTTAACGTTTTTTTGTTATAAAATAAACTTTCAATTTTTTTGACAAAAGCACTGACCAAAGTAATTTTAGTGTGTGTTTTTTTTACAAATAATTATAATCCTTTTTAGAAAATTATAATATTTTTTATACAACTTGTGGTTTATAGTTTTTTCTTTATATAAAAAAATATGATCATATATTTAACGGAAACAGACGCACAAGTTGACGTTTTATTTTAATTTTAGTTTCCTTCATTTTTTTTTTGCCATAACGATGGGAATATTTCTAAACAATAGCCAGTGGTCAGTTTAGATTTTTTTTCTTCAAGAGTATGAAGGATGTCTTACTACCTGGGGTTAATTGTTTAGTCTTAATATTAACAAAGGATTTTTAGGTATTTTTTTTAAGTTTGATCAGTTTCAAGATTTTTTTTTTGGGAACTATCCCACGCATTTCAAAGAACTGTATGTTTAAAAGCACTTGAATTTATTAACTTACGCATAGTTTGTATTTAATATTTGTTTTATGTTTGACCAGAATATTTCATGGATATTTACCTGTAAATATAAGAAATAATTTTTAAATTAATATTTGAATGTTTAAGAAAGAAACAGGAAATATAAAGAATTTATGAATTATTTTTAATATATAAATTAAACTAGCAGGCGGTAATGACAAATCACTAAAAAAAACACTGAAAAAAGGGCTGGAAATAGGTCTGGTTTTCCCTTGCTCAGAATATGTTAGGTTAGAATTAAAGATACTCTTCACAGCCGACTCATATCCAAACACTTAAGGCAAAAGTCGGCTTGTTGTGCGTGCTCTTCATGCGATGCTTACTGTTCTTATCTATCCAGGAACTCCCTCCTGTTGGGTGACCATTCCACTAAGGTCACACCTTAATTCTTGCAAAGGCCGGACAGCCACAAAAATAGCTTTATAAGTGCTTGCCATTCTCCCCAAAGGCCCTACAAGTCATCGAGTCCGCACAGTCGATTCGGAAATGGTGTGTCCCGTGTGAATATTTACTATCTTACCAAGTTCTCTTTTACCGAATTTTAAGAGTGCATTAAGCAGAAACAGAAACGACTTAAACTAGGTATCGGTATGAAACAAAAATTAAAAATTTGAAAAAAAATTGTATTTTTAAAAGTTGATTTCATATCAAAATAAAGCTTAAGTCGCTTAAGCTAATTGTAGTTAAGCTTTCAGTTTCTACCCTACCCGGATCTTCCCATAGGATTCTAGTGGTTTTACCTACTCCTGTCTGTGAGCAATAAAAGTCCATTCACGTTGTTCACCTCTAAAAGCCTGAAATCGTTTCGGGTTCTCCAAGTTGACTGTGCTTAAAGAAGAACCTTATCTGGCTAATTTGTCAGCCATCTCGTTATCTGAGATGTTACAATGACTCGGAAGCCCTGCAATCACAATACTGCTTAAGCAGTTATTGATTTCCTTCTTGTAACCGAGGACAGTGGCTGATTGTCAGAGAGATTACCTGGATAGCCGATTGTCTATCCGTAAATATCAATATTAATAGTTTTGATGCATTTCGTGATTGCCCAGATCTCCGCCTAAAGGGCGGTATTATGATCCGGAAGGCGAAATCATTTTCCAATAGAGAGATCGCAGCTCCGTACAGTAAGTGAATGCTGGGCTGGTCCCTCAAAAGGGTACCTTCTAGCCAGGATTTCATGCTGAAATTGTTGTTGTCCACTTGTAGATCATATCACATACTATTCTATGATGTTGTATCCATGTCAGTAGTCCAAGATCTCCCGACGATCCATTCACCAGTTGCATTCAGCCCAAGCCATTGCCAAGCCGGCCTCAAATTTAGCCAATTTTAGTAGGCTTTATTTAGTAGGTTAGGACAATATTGTCTCCAATTTTCTATTGTATATCAAGCTGGATCTGATTACGCTTTTGTAGAACCAGTGTGCCATTCTTGGCTTTAAACACTGTTTGCTCTTGGCCCACGCTCGCTTGGCTTTAGTGATCCTGCTCTCAAAGTGCTGCTTCCAATATAATTTCTGATCAATAATTACCTTTTGATACTTTAATGATTCATTTCCGAGTAAAAAGATATTAAGTCCTCGCAGCCTAGACCAAATGTAAGACAATAAAATTGCTTTGAATCCCTCCTACTCAGATGTTCAGGATTTGCCACATCGTCTGCATAACAAACAGATTGGAAACCCTCATTGACTAAAATCCTTAGGAGCTTGTTTATGTTAGTCACCCGTAGGAGTGGCGAAATAATGCCATCTTCTTATACTGATGCCGTTAAACTAGGAGTTAATTCATTGGTTCCCTAGCATATGAGCGATCTAGTTTAAATCTCATGATTTATAAATTTTTTAACGATATGTTTAAATTTAAATACAAATAATAAGCAGAGCTTGAAATAGATGGTTCTGTTTTTTTTTTTTAATTTATTCGCATAAAAAGATTATTAATTTTTTATGAATCAGAGAATAATTAAAATCAAAAGTGATCTAATGATTAATTGAATTATTTATTTCGTAATTGTCCACCAACAAGCCAGTCTCAGCAAGTCCCTCACGCATCATTTCGGCCAAAACATTTTGGGCAACACAACACTCACCTTGGAAATAAGTTTGCAGTATTTCCCAACGTTGTTCAAGCGTAAGCAAGTCATTTTGATGCGCGGAGGTATGATCCTGACTGACAGTGTTAAAATAACAAATGATTTTAAAAGATGCCTGTATTTGGACCACTCTTTACATTATTTCAAATATTTTATCACAAACAATACATATAGTTTTTTATTCAATTCACTTAATTTCATTTGTAATCAGTGTTTTACTATTTAATTACAAATATTCAATAAAATCTCATTTCATTACGTTTCTTTTTTCTCTTAAAAATTCCTATAAATTGTATAATCAACATAACAAGATACTTAAATTTTATAAATTTCCAACTCAATTATGTTCGCCAGAAATCAACAGTCTTATAAAAATAAAAATATAACTATTGAAGACAAAATAAAAACAAACAAAAAAAAAATAGTTACATAAAATAAATATCAAACACAAAAGAGTAGTCAGTGGTTCATACTATCATGTAAAAGCAATTATAACAAATCACAAAAACGATGACAACATTGAAGCAATAACAATTCATAAACACTCAATATGTGCCATAAAAAAAAGTTAACTGAACTGGGCCTATAATGCTGCACACACATGTGTGTAAAGATTTGCAAGACTCCAAGCAGATCAACCAACACCAAATGCAACATGAACCAATCCATTGAAATGATCATATGCAGTTGGTCAGTGCAGTTAGTGAGAGTGTAGGAAAATGTAAAAAATCCACAAGAATAGGAGAAAACTGGATTTTTTTTGTTTTTGCTGTTATGATATGCTATTAAGGCACGTGTTGATATCACTCATGATCAGTATTTTTTTTATTAATCATAAGATAAGTTTGAAAAAGTAATGCAATGAAAGCAATCATCCCTGGTCTGAATTCAGAAACTTATAATATAAAGTAAATGTTAAGGCATTTTTCTAAGCAATTTCATCATAGAGAGAGAAAAAAATTCGGAATGTTTAGCATTCTTTTCGGAACTCAGAAAAGCACCGAGTGCTGGAATTTGTATGTATAAACAAAAATTTTTAGTTTTCGTTTGATAAACTGTTTTAAGTGGGTGGTGGTTGGTGATTCTGGATCACCGTTTATGTTTAAGTTTTAGAAAAGACAAAGTTAATCTAGCGACGAATTTCTCTTTATTAATAAAATGCATTTTTTCGTAAAATTTTATAAATAATTATTTAATGACATGATTCACTGGCCGAATTTCAACGAAATTGATTTGATTTTATGAAAAACTCTAAGGAAATCATTCTTTCGGTGTGCAGAAAACTTGTTAGATTCTTTAAAATATTTTCTACACTTAAAATAATGCCGACACGCATTATTAAGTAAATTTCCCATGTTTATTATTTTATTTTTGCATTAATTCCCTCTACAAATGTAATGGATTGTGTTGGTATCAGGATATTAGATTTTGGGAGGAAAGAGGTAGAAGTGCTTATGGATATAGGACTTGAATTTACTTTACATACGACTAGTGTTAGGAATGAACAAATTCCCCCTCGATACCGATGAAATCTACTTGATAACGTGTATTCCAGAGAAAAACTTGGGTTCTAGGTACAAGTTTACTTATCAGCAGAACACTGCGATGCTCAAATAAGCGCAGACTAATTTCTTTGTATACAGTCGAAAAGCTCCAAAATATAGTTTGAAGCTCTTGTCTAAGTTTATATTTATAGATAGGAGGGATATTGGATGCAGTAAAGTACTTCTTGCACCGTTTCAAAAAACCCAGACACTTGAATGCTTCTTACGACACTACAAAAATGTGCTTACTTCAACTGGCATCACAGTGAATTCATATACCCAGAACATCAAGAGTTTTCTATTCTTTAATATCGATACTGCTTATTTCAACAGATAAGGTTGAAAAAGACTCCACATCTCTAGAGACTTAAATGCTTCTCTCTACATTTCAAAAATGTTCCTTTTTCGCAGACATTACACTGAATTATCATGCCCAGAACAAACATTAAGAAATTCTGATTCCCAATATTTCAACAGATGAGGATGAAGACTTCGATTAAGACATTAGGTCTAACGTGAATTAAAATCGACGCTATTTGGAAGACCAGAGGTTGTCAAAAGGTCCTTAAAGGTCTTCACTTAAAAAAAGGCTGGTCCTACGATCGAAGGAAACTGTATGATAAATGTTGCTGTCGTCTACGAAAGAGTAGATATCTGTGACAGTTTGACCAACAAGGAAAAATAAGATAAAGAGAAGGAGGAACAACAGAACCCCCTGAATTTAACTGTAACTTGTAACTAACTTTGAGAGAGCTCGAAATAAATCGAGAAAAGTCATTACCGACACCAAAAGTAATACGCCGAGCCGCACACGAACGAGTGCCTTGGAAATATTAAAAGCAATATTTTTGCTGTCTCCAAATCGGTGGATGGATCTATTCCAACGTAACAGAAAAAATGCTAACAGGTCTCCTGTAGATCAACTTCTTTGAAAGCCTACTGCTAATGGCGCAAAAGTGAATTTAACTGTAGATAATTTTCAAGTTGCTAATTGCTGTACTCTGCTATTAACCGCACGCTTTTTCGAGGCTAAACATTGGCTAAATTTCAGCATGAGGGAAGGAAACCTTCACGGCATGAAAAGCTGTAAAGCTTAGCCTATGGACGGGCTAGCGTCAAAGAGCTTTGCCTCAGAACCCGGCCTCGGAGATTTGTTTATTTTGATATTTCTACTCAGAGAAAAATAGACTTCTTAAAACAAGCTATTTTCTGGCCAACCAAATGCTTTTGTTGCAGTTACTGACGTATTTTTGGATTAATGAAAATCTGATGTACTAACTGAATTGTTGTTGCCACAAGCAAAAATATCGTTTATTTCCACCGAACCATGACGTTGGCAACAAATTCAATTGTTACGGAATAATTTTGTGTGGGACACTCTTTTACAGCTCGAGCAGTAATTGATTGCTTTCCCGGTAGAAATGAATTTCCAGCAAAATAATTCTAACAGAAGGATTGTCTTATTAAGCGCTACTGTGGATATTTGATCACCTTTTATCAGAATTGGCATAGCTGAAGAACCTGTTGATGTCCCGAGTTCCAGAAACAACTTTAGCACAAAGACGCTGTTCACAAAGAAACTTCAGGTCCACCTACTAGAGAATACTCGGTTCTCGCCTGTTAGCGAAGGAATTCAATATTAACTTTTTTGATTATACACCTATTATTGAACGCTTCCTCTCGGGATTTGAGCGCGTTTCTCAAAACCGGTTTAACCTTTGACTTAGCCGAAATGCGCTTAGTAGCAATAAAAGATTTTACTCCAAGCAATAAAAGATGTCTAAACATTTCCGCTGCGGCATCGACAATCTTTTCGAGGAAATAAAGTTTCAAATTGAAATGCAGAAAAAAAATCGTTGACCTCAGCATCGTGAAATCTTGTTAAAAGAAACACATCGTTACGTAGCTGTTGTCGAAATGTTAAAAAGTTTGGAAAATGATAATGATGCGGCACAGTGACCCGAATGACCAAGATGTGCAAGAATCTGTATTTCGTTATTGTCAGTGTATGAAGAAAAATATGGAGAGTATTCTGGCCTTCACCTTTAACACAAGGAATGATGCGTTGATCGGTCCATTCACAAATTGCTCAGTTCAGGAGTCGTATGGGTCGAATACCAAAGCCAAGTAGAGTTGTGGATACTTTAAATCGCCAGCGTCTACGATTTCAATATCTTGAGAATTTTTGTGTGACCACCTTAAAACAAGTTGTTTTTTTTTTTTTTTTTAATTTAGTAAAAATTGTATAAATTTAATCAAATTAAAAGCTACTATTTCATTATCCACATCTATGGATTTTTCTTAAAAAAAATTTATGAATTATTTAATTGACATGCTATAAGTGTAAAGATATTTACACAAAAGATACACAAATTGATAAATTTGTTAAAAAAATAATAGAGTTTTATTTTTTACGCTGGTTTATAACATATGCGTGCATATGTATAAATTGCAAATTACAAATATTTGCATATTTGTAAAGTTTTCCTACTCAATTTTTTGGGGTGTTGATATTGAGGTGGTTTTTGTTTTTGTGTTTTTGGTCAGAAAAAATGTTAAACATTATTAAAGTATTTGTGTAAATGCCACTGCGTTAAAATATTAAAGAAATAGAAAAAAAATAGAAACTATTCATATAATCTTAACAAGTAATCAAACATGAGTTTCCAAAAAAAAAAAAAAAAAATAATTTTTTTTCTCAAAATTTTACTAAAAAATTATTTTTTTATATTAAAAAATATGTATAAAACCAAGTGCATTTTTAGTAGTTTTTTTGTTGTTGTTGTTTAATAAACACGCCTTATATTGTTTTATTAATACCGAAACGAACGTTACGATGAATGATCAACAGATTCATGTAAATTTATCTCTGATGCTGCTCCTGCTTGCTGCTGCTGCTATAACTCCACTGCCTTTACACAATTGACCAAAAATGAAAACAGAAACCTAAAACAATTGTCCATTTTTTTTTTTTGTAGATTTTTTTCTAAATGCCTTAAAAAACTCTATATGAATTCACGCGCCAAGCAAATTTTTGTAAGAGTGTAAATTTATGTGTGTGTGTGTGTGTTATGCCTAAACTATTCATTCTTTTGCATGCAACTAATAACTATGTTTGTATGTATGTATGTATGTATGTATGTATGTATGTATGTATGTATGTATGTTTTAGTATTCCATGTTGGCCAGTTTTTTGATCTGTGACTGCATGTTTGTTGTGGCTGCTAACTTGGTCTATTTGTGGGCCATAAAAATATGAATTGTAAACACTTTGTGTGCACATAAATGAAATTGTTTTTATCGCTGCATGTTTGGAATTTGTACATTTCGAAAATTATCGCTTTATATGTCAGTTATTGTCTAAAGTTTATGGAATTTGTTTATTTTTCCTTTATATATATACAGTGGCACCTCGTTCAACGCCGGCCGGCCGCCTTTAAAACAATACCTCTACAGCGGTATTCAGAAAAAAATTTTAATTCAGTTTTCAAATGCATTTTAGTTAAAAAACATATTAAGCCTAAAAAAGGTTTATTAAAAATTCGTATTCATAATCAGTATTTTAACTAATAAACGATTTAATGTTGAGGATGGCAACACTGTATCTTTTTACTTGTCAATTTAATCGTAATGATGCAAATCAATGATTACTAAAACATACGGTACTCGTTTCTATGTATTTTTTTTTTCGTTTTTCAGAAAAATATTGTTTTTATAAAATAAAAAATTTATGAAAACTTGTTTATTAATTTAAAAAAGAAAAAAAGAGTCAAAACAAAATGCCCAGTTAAAGTGCTACATAGATAATGATTTTATTGTAGATAAAAAAGTATTCAAATAACCAGGTTTATTTTCTTTGTTTTGATTAAACAACACACTACTAGTTTACTTTCAATAAATAATATCAAAAAATATTATTATTTCAGCTTAAATTCTTTATCGGGAGTTGTTGTAAATTTTCGTCTGACGATTTTTTTAAATTTTGGCAATAGTTTCTATTATAAACAAAATACAATTAAAAATATCACATTTTTCAAATAAAAATGGTTCTTACCATCTCTTTTGATCAAATCCAATTAAAAATATCACATTTTTCAAATAAAAATGGTTCTTACCATATAGAATGTCCATTACTTATTAAACAAAAACAAATATCTTCTTTTGATTAAATAACAATTTTTTGCAAAAATTTTTAAAATGAAAATAAACACAAATCAAAAATGTCATTTCAAAATAGGTTTATAATAGGGTCGAACCAATTTTAAAATTCGTTTATTTACACAAGGTTTAAAAAACGTATTTTAAGCTAAAATTCGTTTATGAATACAATTTTAGCAAATTTTGCTTAAAATTGGTTTGAAATACTGTTTAAAATTTTTATGAATACCTCTGCTAATGTTGTAACAACGAAAACTACACCTCATCCAGTTTTCGCAATTTAAGCTATTTTTACTACACATAGAAAACAAATGTTATAAAATTCAAGTAGAAACATTATTAAATTAAATAGAAACAACTTTAAAAACAAATCAAGTTATTTACTTTTCAATTTTAATATTTTTATACTTATTTTTAAAATACGAAAACAAAATCTTAAATGTTGACATTTGATTTTATAATATAATTTAAATTTGATAAATTGGAAACTTAAATATGATGTAAGTAACGTTGAGTGAGGTCGCATCGTATTTTTGTTTATTTAATGGAAACTATTTTAACGCATGCGTTTGCATATTGTGTTTTTTTTAAATTTAAAATTATATAATAAATGTTAAATTCAAAAGTTATGGAAAAAAAAGAAAACGTTGTTAAACATAACTAGCATAATAGATGTTACAGTTTTTTTATCCCTACAAATTAATAAAATTTTTAAATGCCAATAAGCTAAATTTGTTTAAAAGGTTTGTGGTGACATGTTGCTTTTTAAAGTTCCTGAAAATTTTTCCATTCCAAATGAAATTAATTTTCTTAATTTTTCGCGACCTCGGCGGCCACCTCCATCCGATGGTCCAAATTTTCGATGACGCTGAGGCATAATTGAGGTTATATCTCATTCTTTAGCTCTTGAATTGTTGCTTTTTTTACACCTTTTCTTTCAAAAAACCCCAAAGAAAAAAGTCCAACGGTGTCAAATCACATGATCTTGGCGGCCAATTGACATCGCCACCACGTGAAATAACACGGCCATTGAATTTGTCGCGCAAAAGAGCCATTGTTTCGTTAGCTGTGTGGCAAGTGGCACCGTCCTGTTGAAATCACATATCATCCATTGTCATATCCTCAATTCCTGGCCACAATAAGGTCGTTATCATCTCGCGCTAGCGAACACCATTCATGGTAAATGCTTGGCGGACCTCATGACACACTATCGCGAACAACAGCAATGTTTTCCGCAGAACGAACTGAATACACCTGGCATGCACAGGTGTATTCACAGACTCGGTTTGTTGAAATTTGCCCACAATTCTCCCGATTGTGGACACATTTAGTCGATTATGCTGACCAAAGAAAATCACGAAATGCACGAAATGCATTTTGATTTGAACGCCCATTTTCAAAATAAGCCTGAATAACTTTAACGCGTTGCTCGATTGTGTATCTTTCCATGGTTCAAATTGATTTAGTCTGAATTTGAGAAATGTCAAATGAAATGCAGAAAAAAACTTGACGTTTAGGTGTGGTTCACATTCAACATCGGGCCTTAAAATTTAACCACTCTTTATATCCAACAATTTTTAGCCAGAACATCAATGGAAAGAATTTTATTTTACCCCATTTCCTTAGATATACCAAAAAGTAACTTATCAGTGAATTAGTCTATACCTCGGGGAAATTTCAGATTTGTAGCAGGTTTTTTTTTGGACAGAACGTTGAGGGGAAAACTATTATCCTATTTGGTCCTCCCGTAATAATTTTCAAAATTTAGTTTCAGGTTTTCAGCGGAAGGGGTTTGGGCAGATCAGTAAAGGGGATACTTTTTCCGCCTATGCCACAATGGGATCTTTAGTACCAAAATTAAAGATCCTAGCTCCAGCATTAAGTGCTGATCATTGGGCCACATTTTGCGTTTTGATCACATATTTAGCAGTTTTTTTTTTTTTTGAAATTCCCAAGATTGTAACCTCAGTGAATTAGCACAATTCTGGTTTCAAACTAAAGCGACAGTGGCAAGCCGTTGAGTGAGGTACTTTTTCCTATTAAACGCCTAGTTTTTTGTTCGTGGCGAAAATTCCTTAAGGTATCTTATCAGTGAATTAACCTTCATATAATCAAGGAGTTCATATTTAAAATTTCTTATTGAAAATTTCATAAATTATTAACATTCGTTTTAAATTTCATTACCATTAACAATATGTTCATTGTACATGGAGTAAAATTCCTAAATTTTAACAAAGATATGTTCAAGGCATAAATATAGCCCAGTGTTAAATGTTTTCATTTTACTCGTTCCCGTTGCATTTCATTCCATTCGTTCTCCAATCGTTGCATTTCGTTGCCCTGTTCCCCTCAATTCTTCTTGTTTTCCATTTCAATTCTTCTTGTTTTCCATTTCGTTCTCCTTGTATATAGTTTCCATTCCAGTTATTTCTAGTCCATTCCAGTTATTTCTAACCCATTGCATTTCGTTCCCCTGCTTAGTGTTTCAATTCCACTCGTTCCAAGTTGCATTTCTATTGTCTAGGCTTCTATTCCACTCTTTCTCCGTTCCATTTCATTTTGTTCCTCTTGTATATTGCTTTATTTCCAATCGTTCTAGTTTCGATGCAATTTTTCTACTCTTGTCCAGTGTTTCAATTCTACTCGTTGCCTGTTCAATTTCATTTCGTTCCCCTTGCCTAGTGCTTCAAATACACTCGTTCTCCGTTCGTTTCCCTTGTCTTAGGTTTTAATTCCACTCTTTGCCCGTTCCATTTCATTATGTTTATTTTTGTCTAGCGTTTAATTTTTTCCTGTTAAGTTCCATTTCTTTCCTTTTGTTTAGTGTTTCAATTCGATTCGTTTTCCAGTTTATAATAATCCCATTATCATGCCTCTGTCTAAATCGGTCTGGGAAATCCATTAACTTTTTCACGTTTCTGGCGAAAATTCGAAAAACATATTTGAAATTTCAGGTTTTTAGCGAAGGCCGTTGGCTAGGCTGCCAAGGGAAGATTTTAACCTTTTTGACACCGTCTGTAGGAATTTCCAAAAATCTTTCTATGTCCAGCGGTTTGAGCGAGTCAGCCAGTCACTACCATTATTCCGTTACATACAGAGCTAAATAATTGCATTTTAATTGGAAATAACTTGTATATTGCTAAATGGTATATTGATGGTTAAATGTAGAAAGACCCTAAATCAATTTTTTTATTTCTTTAGAGGAAAAGGGAAAAACGTAATAAAATCTAAAAAACGTGGTTTATTAAATTTCTTTTAAACAAATTTTCGATCAATACTAGCATTTTCCGGTTTACACACAGCAATTTTTTCTTGCAGCATTTTCTTAAATTTTTTAAATTCGTGTCCACACTCTGAAAGTTTTTTATTGCAATTTTAATATCTTTTACATATAAAAAGGTACGAATTGGAGAACACAAGAGAATTGCGAGTACAAGCAAGTCTGTACCCATTTCCGTTCTTCTCTCCTTCCTCTCCTATAAACTCAGAAATGCTGTGTGTACACCGGGCCTAACAATAAAATTGATGCATCAAATTTTTCATTTTTTTAGTAGTATACGAACCATATTTGGCCCAGAGGGCTTGGTTCTTGAATATTTGAATAAATAAATAAATAAATAAATAAATAAAAAAAATATAAACGTTTTTATGTATTGTTGATCTGTTATTTTGGTAAATTAACGGTATTAGTAGGATTTTAGATCATATAATCATATTCATTTTTATAAATTGTTTTTTATTGCAAATAAACATGAACATTTTTATAAGTAAATTATAGAGAATAAAAATTAAAAGAATTTGACAGAGCCAGCAGGATAGAATACCTAGTATTTCCGTTTGCCGCAACATAACCCTGTGCAGTATCCACGCCCTTGTTGGGTAAATGCTCAATATAAAATAGACAATCGTCAAAGTATTGACCCAACAAGGGCGTGGATACTGAATGTAGATTATCTTTAAACTCAGTTTATCGCAGTTTGTAACTTGAATATTGATTTTGAAATTTGTTTTAATTTATTTTACTTCAATGAAGAACAAAATTTCATGTAAAGTTGTTCCGACAAATTTATGTTAATAAACATGGAAATGGCAGATAAAATTCGTTTTCGCTTTAACTAAACCAAGTTTAACTCACATTCCAAAAACTCTGCCTAAGTCATCTATTTAGTAGTTCAAAATTTGTTTGTAACTTTTGCATATGCGTAATATGGAATTAAAAAAAAAATTATTAAGCATACGCCACCTATATAATGAGCATATAGAATTTCATATAAAAAATATCTAAAAAATAAATATGATTTGTGTAAATACATTTTGAATGAAAATGGAATTTTATATTAAATTTTTGATATGATATTTCTATAATTATAAGTTTTAACAGTTAATTTTAAAACTGTTTTAAACAAGTCATTATTTAGTTTTTAATTAAATTCCCATTTATATCTAAAACATAACTTTTAAAGTCATTTGTACTTCCTACACTATAAAAAACGCATTTTATATTATTTTATTATTAAAAAAAATATATATATATATATAAATCTTTTAAACTAAATAGTATATGAACATTATTTTTTACAAACTTAAAAAAAAACACCATGTTATTAGTAGAAATCTTGATAAATTCATAACCATACACATGATTTAGAGAGAAAAAAAAATAGTCGTGTCAAACATGACCTTGAATAAGAAAAAAAAAAGTTTTTTTCTAATTTGTTGTTTTATAATTTGTTCCTACATTTTTGTATGCATTATAAAATTATATATTGTATTATTTTATTTTTTTTTTTGCCACAACACTAACAACTACAACAACAACAGCAAAATATTATATATATTGTTGTATAGTAGGAATTGAGTTGCTGCGTCTAAACAAAACGACCAAAACCAACCAGTCAACCAAACAAAAACAGCTAACTAACCAACAACTACTTGTGCAACAATTACACAAAATTATATAAAAAAAAATTAACAACAACAAAAACAACAATAATAATATTGTTAATAAGATTGTAGATCTTTACGGGTTTTGTTGTAGTAGTTGTTGCTGTCGTTGCTTTTCTAAATGACTCCAACTTTGTCGGTTTGTCGTTTTAGATTGACGTACAAAATGACATACAAACTTAAAGAATTATTTGTTTTTTATAAAATAAAAAAAAAAAAATATGCAAAAAAATAGTTAAGATCTAAATCTGCTAAGCATGTTTTTTCATATGATTTGACTTACGAGAGTAGAAGATATAAAATATTTTAAAATAAAATATCGTTAATAGTATTTAAAGTATTTTAATTAAATAAAAAATCGTTATCATATTAGATAACTGCTTTTCTGTGATTAATTTATGCAGAAATATATTGACTAACTATAATTAAATCAAGGGTTTAATTAATGCCAATCATTAGTTAGATAGATAGGCTGCTTCAAGGTAATATTAAATGAGTCAAAAGTAATAGTCACACAACAAAATCTATCGCACATTCAATCTCCGATCGGCCAACATCATATCGTGGATTTTTTCAATTGTTTTGGGTGTAGAGACCTCAACTGGGCGTCCAGAACCTTCAGCATCTTCCGTGCTTGTAAGGCCACAACGAAAGTCAGTAAACTACTTTTTTACCATTGAAATCGATGGTGCAGAGTCCCCATAGTATTTATCAAGCTTTTCCTTGGTTTTTTTTCGCAAAAAATAATCTTTATAAAGCACTTGAAATTCAGTTTTTTTTAATTTAAAAAAAATCTACGAGGTTGTGTGTTTTGAACAGCTGTTAAACGCAAAGTAAATGACGGAACTTACTCAAAATTTGACAGGTGTTACTTGATGGGAGCAGTGTTGCATTTCATACAACTACGAGTAAAGTTCGAAAATCCTCGTACATAGAAAAAATTCTCAAAATTCTGATTGCATTATTAAACATCGTTTAAAGAATATTTTTGTAAATACAAATAAATTTTTTTTTAAAGAATTTTTAAATACAAAAAAAAAATTTTGTATTTTTTTGTAACTTCTCTTTTTATTTTCAAAGAATTTTTATATGAAAATTAAAAATTTACAAACATTTCAAATAAAAAATTGTTGGAAATCGAATTTGAATTTTAACAAATCAAATTAAATTTTTAATTACTTAAAATGTTATGATACTTTTTCTGTGTAAAATTTCGATAATTGTTTTTTTTTTTTTTTTTTGGTGGGGGCAGGGGGATTTTCAGTGACTCAAATAAAACCCCTATTTTTGATATTTAAATTTTTTTTCTATTTCTTCGCAAAGGCACAAAATAAGGGTTTAGATTTGAAAATTTCGTAAACGATTAAAAAAGGCTTAAAAGAGTATTAATTTTTAAGCCTATAACATTTTTTAAATCATTGTTTATACCCTCCACATTGTGTCAGTTTGTCATTCCGTTTGTAACATATCTAAATATAGGACCCCATAAAGCTAATATTTATATTCATGATCCTTATGCAATTCTAAGCTGATCTAGCCATGTCCGTTTGTCTGTCTGTCCGTTGAAATGGCGATCACCACACGCGAAAGTGGGGTTGTTTGTTTTTTAACCAGATTGTTTGGTATTGCAAGTGAGCAAAATCGGTTCATATAAAAAATATTAGAAAATTAAAAATTATTTCACGTATCTTAATGCAATTTCTGTTAAATAAAGCATTTTGTTATATTTTTACACTAAGGATAAATAATATCTTTTTTCACGAATTTTTTTTTTACTAAAATATTTTTTTACTAAACAGAAAACGTTTTCCAAATTTAACGCTCGACAATGTTTTCTCAATTCAAAACTATTTATTCTATCTGCAATATAAATTATAGTGATAAAAAAACGGTAAAGCCGAATTTAATGCTTTTACTTAAATATTTAAGGCATATTTGAATGAACTACTATCATGGAAAAAATGTAACTTTAAGTAATTATTTTAACCCCGTTTTTGATTAATTTTTACATAGCTTGGCAGGAATGCAAAATTTTTCTTTAGATCTATTAGTTCCAGGATATGAAAATTTTTAATGTATGACCTTATTTGTTTTCATAAATGATCAAGAAATTAAAAAAGTGCGAAAAAATTTTTAAATTATAATTCTGAAATTTCAACAAGCCTCCAATTGGACTTTAAAATACTAACCTGACAAAATGTGTGTGTCAGAGAACTGCATTTGCTGATTGCAAAACGTTCATACGCAATCAACACAAGAATAAATATGTGTTTGCGTTCAAACGCTGAATATACTCCAACACACATATTTGTTGATGATTTCAAATCAATCAAATGACGTGCCAATTGTTTTGTCACTGATTTATAATCATCGGTCGTTGTTAAACCATTGATTTTATTCTGTTCATTCGAGCCAACAATAATTATTTTGATGTAGAATAAATCAGAAAAAACAACAAACAACGTGTATGAGTGTAATCATAATTAAAACAAAATAGTTCCTTATCTATAAAAAGGGGGTGGGTTTGTAGAAACACATTTCATAAATGTTATATGTATATTAGGGTGGATTTAAAATACGTTTTTTTAGAATTTTTATTAGGAATACCAAAAATATTGTTCTTTGTGAATTTTTTTTTTTTTTTTAATTTAGGTCGACATCTCAGGCTCACCCAATCCCATTAAAGTTGATGAAAAAAAATTTAGACAATATTTAAATTTTTCCGGATTAGGCAAGCCTGAGATATCGACCTAAATTTTTTTTTCCAAAAAAATATTTATATTTCACAAAGAAGAATATTTTTATTACTAATAAAAATTATAAAAAAGCGGATTTAAGTCCCACCCTAATGTAAACAATAACATTTATGAAATGTGTTTCTATTTTGTTTTAATTATGAATAAACTCATACGCGTTGTTTGTTGTTTTTTCTGATTTATTCAACGCTGACTTTTTGTTGAGTGATTAAATTTGCAGTAAACATAATCGACAAATGATTCAAACTAATTCGAATTACGCGTTCAGTAACATGATGCTGATTTTATTCTACAGTGAATTTTGTTGAATTATTAAATGTGAACAAGAATTTTTGTGTATGATTAAATCAAGAAAAAAGTTGGTTTTGCAGTTCTCTGGTGTGTGTTTGTAGTTAATTTTTTATTTTTGGTATTTTATATTGTGTCTCAAGTAACCGACAAATTGGAATTGAAAACCAACCTCAACTCTATAATTACGCTAAAAAAAAACAAATTGTAAAACATACATACAAATCAAAAAACAAAACGAAGGCAAAAAAAAAAAAACAAATGCAACAAATTACACAAAATAATCAAAACAATTTGTAACATATTTTTATAGCCGTAAGTAATTTAAGAATTCAATTTTTTTTCTGCAACATAAATATTTTTTTTTTTAAATAACACTCAAAAAATGTTTAATTCACACAATACAAACAGCTGAGTAATTTGTTAAAAACAACAGTGGTTGAATTTTAATAAAAATAAATCTAAAACAAATGACAATTTAAATGACCAATCAAATTAATTAAAAAAAGGAGCAATTTTAACACATTCGTTAAATTTTGATTTTACCTTCAACACATTTTAAAGAATGTATTCGTTGCAGAAATTGAAACAAGACATTCCATATAATTTTTTAAATATGTTTGTTTTCAACTATTTCACAGTAATCTACGTTTCAGTATGCTGCTCCCTACACCGAAACTTAAAGAGTTTTTTATTTTCTTTTCAACGAAATATGAAATCATTATAAAACATTTCATTTGATGAATAAGTTTTCATTTAAAGTTTTTACTGAATATCTTGTCGATATTTCTTTCAGTGTATTTGTGGGTTAATTTACTTGTATAATTTTTCAATTATTTAATTTTTTTTCTGATATAGTATTGCTTGTTAATAGGTTTATTAAAATTCACATTATTTATTGTGCGTTTAAGTGAAAATTATAGAAAATTGTCTAGTAATATTGTGCTATAATTATCAATTAACAATAAAAATAAAAAAAATTGCTAACATTTGCTCAGCAACAATAATTGCCCTTAGGTGAGCTTTTATAAATTCTCAATAAAAATTTAAACAAACAAAAACAAAATGCATATATATAAAGCGGAAAAAGTTATCATCATGTATGCATAGCTGGTACCAAATAACTACTCTTGATACACGTACTAAATATTCATAGCACTCATGGCAAGTCCAGTCGAGGTAGCAAACAAAAAATAACTTTATATGGCCGCTTGTTTGTTAGTTTATTCGGTGTTATCGATGCCTGGGAAAATCTCACAAAGTTAATTTAAATTGGAAAATTATACTAAACAATTCGGAAAACCGTAAAAAAGAAACAAAAACAAGCAGAAAATTTTAAACCACCAAAGTTTTAGTATATTCCATAAGTATTGCATTGAACTATAAAAAAAACCGCTAATAGTAATTTTTTTTTATTATACAGAAAGTATACTTAGTTAACAAAAAAATTTGTTAAACAACTAACTTTATTTTTTTTTTACAAAAATTAAAAAAAAAAAAAAAAAAAATTCATAGCCACCACAACAATTTTAAGTTGTTGTGTTTTTTTTTAATATGATTCGCATACAACTGCTAAATGTAACGTCACGTTTTCACGCTCTAAACTCCAGCTATACATTGTTCACTTTACAAAAAAAAAACCTATGCATTCAATAATATCTTAACAATTTCACATTACGAACAACTGTTTATAATATTTAAGCTTAATTTTCATTTATAAGCCTTTACATACTTAAGTATGTTATGTTAATTAGGTAGACATTTATTTAGGAACTATAAAAATATTTGCAACATGGATTAACATTTTAACAAAGAATTTAAGGGTTATTAAAAAATAAAATCTATACCAAAGTTATGACGAATAATGCTATTTATAAAGAAAGAATCCCCAGGCGTATGAGCAATATCAATTATTTTGAACTTGTTGTTCATACGTTAAGTAACAGTTTGGCTGAAAAGTTCTTAGGGTGCCAGATAGATGGCGATACTAGGATCAAATCCAAATAATTTTTTGTTAGCCCTAACCTTCGAAAGGCACGTGTATAAATTGGACAATTGTCAGACTATTATTTAATTGTATTTTGGGTGAAGCAACTTTTGTGGGTTTGAAAACAATGGATAAAGAGAAATTTCGTGTGCTTTTTAGCGAAAAAAAACACTGTTAAAACCAAGGCTTGGCTTGATAAACATTTTTCGGACGAAATGATCACCGAGGACGATGCATGCAGTTTATGGCCCAAAGAGGCTGTGATCGACGAAAACATCAAAAAAGTCCACAAAATAATTTTGAATGACCGTAAAGTGAAATTGATCGAGATATTTGAGACTCTAAAGATATCAAAGGAACGTGTTGGACATATCGTGAACGAATATTTGGCTATGAGAAAGCTCTGTCCGAAGTAGGTGTCGCGCGAACCAAAACCAACAAAAACGAATTGTTGATTCTGAGCTGTGTTTAAACCTGTTAAATCTTAATAAACCAGAATTTATGCATCGACAGTCGGCTGACAAGGTTATGGCATCAGTATTTTGGGATGCGCATGGTATAATCATTAGCGACTATTACATAGCGTTATTGGAGCATGTGAAAGACAAAATATGAGAAAAACGGCCTCATTTGAAGAAGATGAAAGTGCTGTTTCATCAAGACAATATACCGCGTCACAAGTCAATAAAACTAATGGCACAATTATATGAATCAGTCTTTGAATTGCTTCCGCATCCACCGTATTCTTCAGATCCGGCCCCCAGCGTATTTTTCCTGTTCTCAGATCTCAAGAGAATGCTCGCAGGAAAAAAAATTTAGCACCGATGAAGAAGTAATCGACGAAACTGGGGCCTATTTTGAGGCTAAAGACAAATCTCACTATAAAAATGGTATCGAACAATTGTATGACCGATATTATCATTGTATCGCCCTTAAAAGCAACTCACTATCGTATATTGAATAATAAAATCAAATTTTATAAAATTTTTTTTTCTGTTATACACTTAGAATATTATGTAGTTTACTGTTTTCCGTTACATTTAAAAACAAGGAACATACATTTATTTTTCAAAGAAATATATATTTTAACTTTTTTCTACATTTTTTCGAAATCATTTACTATTATTTACCGATTTTTTTCAGTTTCATTTACTTTTTACATTTGTTTATAATTTAATAAAAATTTACCCACAAAATGGAAATTTGTGCTTTATTTGTGTCCGTGCAGTTGTTTCAAATTTAAATTTTTTTTGCTGTCTGTTTCAAAGAAAAAATTTTTCAAAAAATTCCAATTAGTTTTTTATATAAATTGATTGCTTATATACAAAATTTTTCAATTCAAATTACGAGAACTTCATAAACACACAAAAAGTGTCTATAGCCAAGCATACATACATTAAATAGATTAAAAAAAAAATACAAAAACAGAAACATTTTCAAATAAATGATAAAAATCATTTATTTTATAAGGAATTGGTAGGTAAAATTTTAACATTTATTTGTACTGATTAATCATTTGTTTCTTATGGATTTGTCAGTTGTTTAAACAATATTTAAAAATAAATAAGAAATGCTACTTGGTTTTAATGAAAAAAAAGTAGACCAGTTTTTAAATGAAATATCATTTCATCTAAATGGCACTTTCTGTAATTTTAACTAAACAAAAAATAGGGCATACTATTATCATGTATACACTGTTGGGGCCAAAGCCAAAGGATCGGAAATCAGTTAATCAGTTATTGAGATTCAGCATTTACTTTTTTGAAGAAACCTGGCTTTTCTTCTTCACAGTATGATATTCCAAGCAAAACGTATAGTTCTTAGTCCCCCGAATATTGATTTTTTGAAATGAAGTCATTTATTATCTTGACAAAACTAAAGCAGTTTCATTGTTATATTAATGTTAACAAAAAAATAATTATTATTTATGCCGTTATAAATTGCATGTTTTTCTTTGTGGTCCAAATAATAACTAAATAACCATTTAATGGACAATATTGAATTTGATTGGTTTTGGTACTTGTGTTAAGTTTAACGTTTTGGTATTTTCTGACATATACAGTAGAATTTTATGGCCAACATTTTTGTAGAACATTTCATGCCGACCTTCTCTTTATTCAGGGTGTTTTTTACAATTTGTTAGAATAAAGCCAAAAAAAAAGCCGTTATGAGGGGGAGTTAGAGGGTTAATATGTTCTACAAAAATGTTTGCCATACCATTATCTACAAAGTTTCTGAACATATCCTTCTCCTCAGATGTAAAGAAAACATAGTTTTATAACCGATATGCACCAAGAACAGGCCAGAGCTGAAAAACTTTAACAGTCTCTAAAATAAAATTCCGATGTGATCTATCAAAACCCCGACACACGTATTTTTTTTTGTCTCCTTAACAAGAATCAATCGTCGGAACCCCGTAATTTTGTTTGTATTGAATTGTGTTATCGATATCGGAAGTAAGAGCATTAGAGGGTTAAATATTTTTGTAAATTTTGTTTTAATCCAAAAAACCACAAAAAAATATTTCTTAAATTTAATGAAATATTTGAAATATTTGAACTTCCCAATTTTGAAAAAAATATTGAAATAAATAATCCTGGCGTTTGAAGTTTTTTTCGGACATTTTCCAAACTTATTCGACACATTTCCAAACTTATTCGACACATTTCCAAACTTATTCTAAAAGATTCAGTTCATGAAAATATCTTCATTCGCCATTTGCAAAAATTTGTAAAACATTCACATTATGACATTACTTTTGCTCCACACCTTGCCACTTTATATAAAAAAAGCAAACTATCCTCTATTTGAACCTAAAATCCGAACTTATCTTTCTTAATTTTTTTTATCACATACATAGCCTTTCCTTTTTCGCTTTTTTCGTAAAGAAATAGTGTTCGGGTGCGTATGAGTTATATTTCGTTTTAACGAATTTATATAACTCATACGTATAATACTCTGAACAAATTTTATTCAGGATATTAATAGTTTTATAAAATTAATAAAGTTTCGTTCAATTTTAATTAAATACATATTTAACCTTTTTTATTTTTAAATACCAAACAAGAGTTTTATTGAAGTACTAAATTTAGCAAAACTTTTTAGTTGATTTATTAATTTTTGTTTTCGCAAACCTCTGTAATGAAATCAGAAACACGGATGACAGGTAGTTTAGCACTTTATGCTAATGCCGTTATTTCTACAAAAATAATAACTAAATCTCCCCCTAATATATGCAATATTCAATTTAAACATTCATTCGTTTGTTCATACAAAATTCAAAACAATTTTCTAACTGATCAACAACTAATCGCTTAAAACAAAACAAAAACCTTTAAGTTTAGTTATTTGTATTAAAATAAAACGTTTGATGATTGTCGAGCTAAAGTTAACAAAAAAAAACTAAAGTTTAATATAGAAAAACATTTCACGCATTCAGTTATTGTTAAGTTTTGTTTTTATAGCTTTGACTGCCTGTTTGGTTGGCTGTTCAGTCCGTCTATGTTATTTTTTTTTTTTTTAATATATGATCGCTTAAAAGTTTAAAACATTAAAATCCAATAAAATTGTCATGTTAATAGAATTTAATGTAAATTTATTTAAACAAAAAAAAAATAACATTTAACATTAATATACTATTGTAAATTCCCTTAGATTGTTGGGGTATATGTGGTCAAAGGAAAAATAACGCTTTAACATGACTATAAATATTGTTGAATTATTTTAAATAAATTATCATAAATATCGTTTAACGAAATTGTATATTATTAAAAAAAATATATCTATAATTTTATATAGAAATTTATGGAAAATTTTTATAACATCGAGATCGGATTAATAAAAATAAATTTTGTTTGCTTCTTTTTATAATCTGCCCAAAAAGATCCGAAGTACAGGTTGTAGTACACCTTATACTGTTTCATCATAGCTTTCATTTTATGTTAGATAACCTGCTGTTCTTTTTGTGTGAAGTTTGATATATAATTAATAGGTGGTTCGTTTTCTTCAAGCTAGAAAAGGTTAAAAATCTTAATATTATTTATATTTATTTGATTTTGATACAAATGAAATATTTTAATACTCGCGATTTGATTTATTTTCGACATACAGTTTTAAATAAAAATTTACTATTGCTAGACGATTTCAGTTCAAATTTTTATTTCTTTTTTTTATATAGAAATTGTAGAATAAATATTATTTTCGATTAGGACCTTAAGAGCTTTGGATGAAAAGGTGGGTTTAAATGTTTATATAGAAATTGTAGAATGAATATTATTTTCGATTGGGACCTTAAGAGCTTTGGATGAAAAGGTGGGTTTAAATGCTTACATAGAGACTAGTTCTAAATATAGTTCGATTTTCTTTAAATTTGCAAGAGTGATTTATGGTCCCATATAACATTCACAATCCGTATTTAGGTCCAATTTACAAAGGACCTTTCTATGATAGGTGTGTCTGAATGTCGACGGCTTCTAACCAAATTCCATAGGGTTTGACCCTGGGTCAGTAGAAACTTAGGCACTAAATTTGTATTACAATATATACAATAAGCGATAGTTTGATTAAAGTTCATTAAAACAAATACCGCGTAGAAGGTTTTTTTTGTGTGTGTGTGGGGGGGGGGGGGGGGGGGGCTAGGTGCACAAGTAGTTCGATTTTCCTAAAATTCGTAAGTTTGATTTATGGCCACTATTTTCAAACATATACATATCTACGGTTTTGTGTGCTTAAATATCATTTAAGGGGTTATAACAGTCAGGAAGCCCTAAATATTGATATTTCAAGAGTTTTCTTGAGAAGATCTTTTAATTTATTATACACTAACATAGTTTGTAAGTTAAAATAACAGAAAATGTCAATTAAAAGAAATGATATTTTATTTTAAAATCGGTCTACTTTGTTCGTTATTTATTTTTAAATGTTATTTAAACAACTGACACATCCGTAAGAAACAAATGGTTTATCAGTTAAAAAAAAAAGTTACAAATTATACCTACAAATTCCGTAAAAAATAACTGATTTATTCATTTATTTAAAATTGTCCTCCGGTGTTTTACGTGAAATTTTTGATTCCAAAATATATGCCTTTTTTCCAAAACTTTAAACCTGTTATCATATTATTCACAAAAATAAGATAAACTCACAGTTTTATTTTTCTTAAAAAATTATTTATTATTTAATTTAAAATTTTAATCCACCCATGAAAATATTTTAAAAATATGTTTATAATCTAACAAAAGCAAAATAAATTAGATTTTGAAGTAAGCCGAAATGTTAGATATGTGGTCTTATTTGCTATCCCTTCGATTTATTCTGCTACGGCTTTCAATAATAACTGCCATAATATCATCCCGACTACTCTCGATTTCACGCCGAGATACATTGGAAAGCAACTATACAAATCGCTCAGTTCCCTGAGTATGTGCCGGTATTTCTTGATCAGGTAGCGGTGGATCCATTCCATTCTACCAAATGATCGTAGGGGATGTTAGCAGTGAATGGCGGCTCAGACAAAATGATATCGTCATCTAAGTCAATCATGTCAACGTAGTCTGAGCAATTAAAATTTATACAAGGTTTTTTATAAGCTCTAAGCGTTGACGGATTCCAAATCATATTGCAAAAATGCTAACAGTTTTAAGTTTTTTTACAGTTCGTGTATTATATTGACAACAACCCCCAAAACTTTACATACGTGCCGAATTTTTTAAATATGACCTCAGAAAGCTGACAAAATTCCCCTTTAAACAAGGCCTCTGCCTGGCGATACAGGTTAATTTTTCCATAAATTTTAACAAATTTATCCATTAAAGTGGTATATATTTTTGAAATATCTTTAACACAAATGTTCACGTAAAAAACTGGAGGCTCGATATAGATTTTTGGACCATAGTTTATTCGTGAAATTTTCCTAGAATTTCTCGCAGATTAAATATTTTCTTTATCACGCTTTTCGGACCCGAACAAAATGACGCACCCTAATGTCTATAGACACTTTTCGTTTGAATGGGTGTGTTTATAAAGTTCTTATAATTTGAATTAAAATAAAAAAAAATTAAATTATTTGATTTTTTTTAAAGACGGCAAACAAAATTTAAATTTTTATTACCTTTAAGGGAAATAAATAAACCATAAATTTCCGTTTTGTGTGTAAATTTTTATTAAATTTCAATAAATAAAAAAAATAAATGAAACAAAAAAAAAAAAGGTAAATGACAGTAAATCATTCTGAACAAATGTATAAAAAAAGTTAAAAAAATATATATTTCTTTGAAAAATAAAGAATGTTCCTTTATTTTTAAATGGAACAGAATTTTTTTTTATTAAACTACAAAAAGTAAACTACATAATATTCTGAGTGTAGTAAAATATTTTATCAGTGGGAAAAATTCTTCGATTAGTTACTTTAAAAATATACTTAAAAAGCGTGTTTTAAAATTTTACACTAATTGCTTCAGCCGTTTCCGAGAAATAATGCTCACCTACTTTAAAACCACTGTTTTGAGAAAAATGCGTTTGAGGTTTTAAAAGCACTTTACTCAGACGCATCATTACAAAGGTGTGTGTAACTTCGAGAATATTCGCCGGATTGACAAGAAAAAAAAATTAAAATAAAATCGATTTTTTGAGGTAGGTCTGAATTTGACCCGATTCTACCCGAATTTAATGGGGTCCATACAATAGAACCCTATGTACCGAGTTTTATCCAAATATTTTTATATCTGCGATCTGTAGTTTTATTTTAGTCGTTTCATGAGCAGACGGACGCACGAGCTTCGTTAAAATGGCTCTGAAAGAGATGCTGAGTTGATTGGTATGGTGGATCTAAATCAAATATTTTTGGTAGTTACAAACATCGTCACAAACTAATAATACCCGGACTATGTAGTAGTGTAGGGTATAAAAATTACTATAAACTAGAATTATTAAATAAAGGAAATAAACTACGACGTATGGTTCAATGATGACAAACAATTGTCAAGAGTTTATAAATAATTTACTGAAAGTTAAAAGTCTCAGCTCAAATACAACATTAATAAAATAAAAAATCAATTTATCAGTTTAAAAAATAAAATAATAAAAAAAATCTAAATAAAAAAAAATTAATTTAAAATAAAATTAATTATTTTACCAAAACTTTTAGACATATTATTATGAAATATATGTTGCAGAAAAGCAACAACCAGAAACAACAATTCAACTCAAATAACAACAAATTATGCCACACAGAACTTACAAATAAAATTTGCTATACACCCAAAGAAAAACTTTGTGTATTTGTGTATGTATGTGTGAGTGTTGTTCTTGCAACATAATTAATCAAAAGGTCATTTAGACAAGATATTTGATTTCATAAGGCCTAAAGTAATTGAGAAAAACAAAAAAAAAGAAACGTAGTGAATTTAAAAAAAAATACCATTATGTTGAATTTTTAATAGCATGAGTGTAGTATTTGTCGAGAATGTTTTAAGTGGAATGTATGGATTGTATATTTTTTTACCACGACTTAATACTCGAAATACTCATAGTAATAATTGTGTCAAATTGCCGCTAAAAATTAATTCATTTCCGACAGATTGCTATACACTTTTTGTTGTTGTAAATATGAAAATGATACCACATTCAAAACCATTTGGATTTTTGTTATTGTTGTTATATGAGCTACAATTGCGTTTGTTTTAATAGTTAACTCAATTCGTCGGTGCTGAAACAAAATTATAGTTTTATACTGATATATTTCTATTGTTGTCGTAACGAAACAAAGTTATCGGCATATGGCATCAAGAAGTTGTTTTTTTTTTGTTGCTGTTTTGTTTTAATATTCACAATATTATTTTAAAGCTTTTTTTATTTTTTTTTTTTATTTTTTTTGTTATTATTTTGCCCACCGCCAACACTCTATGATTTGCTTAATGCAACAATATAATGCTTCGAGTGTTTATTAGCATTACACTGCAGAAAACAACAAAAATATGGATTTTGCTGATCTTAATCACAAGCGTAGCTAAATTAAGGGACTACTGAAAGAAAAGGCTTTGTAATCGGTTAGACGCTTATTTCAAAAAGCAGAAAGAAAAATGCTTAATAAACTTCCCAGCAAAACTTTGGTAAAGGGTGCGTTGTACTCATGCATTACCTTGTAATGGATAGCTCGTTACCTTTCGCACTATTTGTAATGATCATTAATATCATCATTGCATAAATTATAAACGTAAAAAATAATAATATTTTTGAAAATCAGACTCATTACTTTGAGCTTTTTTATAAGTAAAAGAGTAATGTAGGTACGTTTCGACATTGCGAACGCAACTATTCATTTATGTTCAAAACAATCAAATGAAGTCGAAAGGTCGGTGGGTAGAGTTTTCGGCTGGCAACCAGTGTTTTCAGGTTTAATTTCCATCATTACCACGTTATATTTAATAACGTCTGAAATATTTGTAATAATTTTTTTTTATGGAAATTTATTTTTACATAATATTTTTCACATCGTCGTAACTATAACCACTTGCTTTATCACATCCAAAGTAATGCATCGACCCCTATAGCTATAAATTACTTTACACATTATTTGGTAATGTGTCGTTTTGCTGGGTTATTATGAATTTGATGAAACATTTGGGTCATTCCATGTCAAACCGCACAGCATTCGGATTTGTCATCTCCACAAATATTGTAAATGGGTAGTGTTTATCAAATCATTAACCTTTCGACCCCAAATCCTTTCGGTTTTCGAAATATGATGTCATGAAAATTGGTAAAAACGTCAAAATATCGAAAAAGTGTCCTATAACTTCTAAACCATACAACCTAAAATTTTTCTATTGGTACCATTTTAAAGGTGAAAAGATTTCCTTCAAAATGACATCCCAAAAGTTTTTTTGTATTAAAAGGTTAGAGGTAATTTTTTTAAGTTTAATCTTCAAAGACCCATATTTCAAAATCCAATTTTTTTAAAATTCTGAAAAAATATATGTTAATATTTAAGGCCTCTCTACATTTGTGGCAAAATTTTAAGGTGGAGACTCATTTGGTTCCTGAGTTATGAAGGAAAACGTCGTTGTAAGCAAATTTTTCTGTACGGTTTCATACGAAAAATCTTTTACATGCCATGAGTGTGTGTATGTGTGTACAATGTTCATTATACATATTATTGTTGTGTGTTAGCTTTTGCCTATGAACTCGTCGAAGAAAATTTGCTTACGACCACGTTTTCCTTCATAACTCAGGAACCAAATGAGCCTCCACCTCAAATGTAGAGAGGCCTTAGTTTTTAACATATATTTATTTTAGAATTTTAAAAAAAATGGATTTTGAGATATGGGTTTTTGAAGATTAAACTTAAAAAAATGACATTTAACCTTTTAATACAAAAAAACATTTTAATACAAAAAAAAAAACGCCATTTTGAAGGCATGGTTTTCCCCTTTAAAATGGTACCAACAGAAAAATTTTAGGTTGTGTGGTTTAGAAGTTATGGCCGACTTTGTATGGACACTTTTTTAATATTTTGACGTTTTAGAAAATTTTCATGACGTCATATTTCGAAAACAGAAAGGGTTTGGGACCGAAATGTTAATGACTTAATAACCACTAACTATTTGCAAATTTGTGGCGAATTTCATTAAAATCGGAGATGACAAATCCGAAAATGGCAGTTTCTTGTGCGGTTTGACATGGAATGATCCATTTGCTTAATATATTTTCACATGTTTTACTTATTCAATTCATGAATTTTTCGTTTTTCTTTCTACAAATATTTGGCCGATATGTTTTTGTTTTGTTTTTTTTTTTAATTAAAATATAATCAATAAATAAATAAATAAATAAAAAAGTGAAATATAGTTGTGCATAAAAGTACGAGGGCGGATCAATATCCATGACTTTTCGAACTTCCCTCGTAGTTATATGAAATGCAACACTGCTCCCATCAAGTACAACCTGTTAATAGACTACTGTCAAATTCTGAGCAAGGTTCGTCATTTACTTTGCGTTTAACAGCTGTTAAAAACATACAACCTCGTGAATTTTTTTAAAAATGGAAAGAAGTGAATTTCGAGTGCTCATTAAACATTATTTTTTGCTAAAAAAAAACCGTCAATCAAACCAAGGAAAAGCTTGATAAATACTCTTTGCACCATTGATTTCAATGGTAAAAAAGTGGCTTGCTGACTTTCGTTGTGGTCGCACAAGTACAAATGACGCTGAACGTTCTGGACGGCCAATTAAGGTCACTACACCCGAAAATGTCGAAAAACTCCACGTTATGTTGGCCGATCCAAGAGTAAAATTGCGTGAGATTGTTGATGCCATAGGCATTTCATATAGGAGTGTGGTTTCGATATTAAATGATCATTCGGATTTAAGAAAGTTGTCTGCAAGATGGGTGCCGCGTTTGCTCTCAATGGACCATTGTGCACGGGTGCACACGTGTGTAGTCTCAATGCAAAAATCCATAATTTGGGCTACAAATTGGTACCTCATTCGCCATATTCTCCCCATATTAGCCCCCAGTGACCATTTCATATTTCCAAACCTAAAGAAATGGCTCGGCGGAAAGAGATTTAGCTCCAAAGATGAAATTATTTATCAAACAAATGCCTATTTTATGGACCTCGAAAAATCCTATTTTTTGGAAGGGACACAAAAATTGGAGATACGTTGAGCTAAAAGGTGATTATGTTTAAAAATATTTTTTTTTTTTCAAAAAAAACTGTGTTTCATGCAAAAAGTCACGGACTTATTGATCCGCCCTCGTACTAAGTATTAATATTAATAATTATAATAATAATTAATAAAAAAAAATAATTTTTGCAACACATGCAGTGGAGCAAACAGTTTAAGGTGTTATCTTGAAGTCGTCTTGAAAAGTAAACTTGCTTTCAAGTTGCGTGTAGTCAACGTCACAGCTATCAATTTTAAATGAATTTTGACAAGCAGTATGTATCCGTGGCTGCAGGATTAGCAATAAAAGGGGCAAGTCTGCGCTCAACTACAGTGCAGTTGACATAATTTTAAGGTTTTTAGCAATCGTTAATATTTCGACAGGAAGCTATAGATAATTTTTATGGCTTTAATGTATGGGTGTTTTTAAGCCATGTCAATCTATTTCAATTAGAGTAAGGATGTAGGATATTATTTTAATTAAAGTGAAATCATCATTTATTTTGCTATATGGTGAGGTTATTTATCAGTTTGTCATTTCGTTTATAAAATATTCGTTTATAAAATATTTAAAAAATATTCGTGATCCTTATGCAATAGTCGATTTAGCGATGTTCGTCTGTCTGTTGAAATAGCGATCATGACGCGACAACTAAATCCTAGATTAATCAACATTCTTCCGAACAGTTTGGTATTCAAAATGAGCAAAATTGGTCCAGCGGTTTAAAGTTATGGGTGTAAATGTATTTTTTCACCAGTCGCTTAGAATTAAATAATAAATAATTTATATTAACCAAAAATTTTTTTTCACCAATTAACTTTTTTTTTAACCACAAAAAATTTTTGTCACCTCAAAATAATTTTTTTTTATCACCTCAAAATTTGTTTTCACATCCAACCACAAAATTTGTTTACACATCCAAAAAACTTTTTCACCTCAAAAAATTTGTTACACTTCTAAAGTTGTTTACATTATTTGTATCAAAACTAGCAAGAACATTTTTTTAGAAACATTGGTGGAGGGTATTCAAAGATTCGATACAGCTGAATTTTAGCTTGTTTTCTATAAAGTGTATTAATGCATTTTTTTATCACATAATTATTATATTCGAATTACACAAAATTGGTAAGTTTTAGCTAATTTAGTCTTTAAAATTACGAAGGTACGGGGGTCTCCACTACAATGTTTGTGATGGTGTTTGTAAATACCAAAAATATTGGACTTCACAATCATTTTCGGATTCGATTTAACGAGTCCAATCTGTACACCCATCCGTTATCCGTCCGTCTGCTCATGTAAACTTTGTAATCATACTACAGGTCAGAAATATAAAGATTTTTAAATGAAATTGAAAACATAACTTTTGGCCCACGATAGGGTCGTGGTTGATTAAAGTCGTTCCATGTTTATTCCTTCCTCGCGTAAAAAGGTCTAGTCTAAAATAATCTTAATAATTCTTTAGACACACAATAAATCATGCCTTTCAATTTAAAAAAAATCGGACTATGTTTGGACCCACTCCCCATATAAACCACCTTTCCGATATCTATCTTAATGCTTGTTTTAGGTAAATTCGTTTAGATTTTTTTCTATTTTTTCTATATATGTTTCCTGGCCATAAAATTCAGGCTCCTTCCTGGAGTTTAAAATGCAATCCGGAATGGGATCTAAAGTATACTAGGTGTAGGGTCACCATGCCTGAATTTAATTTTTGTACAAGTTTTTTTGTTGTATAAGCTTTAAACTAAATTATGTGCTTCGTGTTTTACTTCGTGATGTCTAAATTCAAAGTATATCAGACCAATTTTGGACCTAGTTCTTATATATACCACCCACCCGGTATTTGCTTAATTTCTCTTTTTCGGCAATTTCATTAAACATTTTTTTTTATAATTTTCTCATTGTCCGCCCATATAAAAAATATCCTAAATTTGGTCAGTTTTCAAATCGTACTATGGTGTAATTTTGTTACTTGTTTTTTTAATTATTTTATATTTTTTTAAACCACTAAATTATCTCCCATTTTATTTTTATATTTCTACAACCCTTTTAACAAAATTGTTAACCTGCGCCTCTGTTTAAATATTGAAAATATATAATTCATATCTGCATAATATTTTTCCTTCATATTTTCATATATATATTATTATTTTTTTTAACGTAAATATGTATTAACCATTGACGTTTTAACCTTATATGAAGGCATATTTGTAAATAACAATCAATTGGCCTGGCCGACAAACGCATATAACGGCTGGTAATGTAAACTGCAGAAATACGTAACGTAGTTTTCATACTGCATACAACAAGAATAATCTCAAGTGTTGTGTTTTTGCAACATTTTCCTCCGAAGCACGCGCGCCACTCCCACTCAAGCGGCAGCACCTTTTTTTTCTGGTTAAACAAAAAAAAAAAGATTCAGAATTATATATTGTACATTTTTACCAATGCGATTTTTTTCAGTTGTTGTTATATTTATGATTTTAAAGCGATGAAAGATAATAATAATTTCAGCTGTGTTGTATATTTTACTAGTTTTTTTGTTTTGTTATATTTTGCGAACTTGTTAACATAAATTTGCAATTAGTGTTCAAGTTAAACTATTGTCTATAAATATAAATTTGTTCGTCTACGATTAGTTTTACGAAGGGTTGGGGTTGGTTTTCCTTGGTTATGGTTATAATGTTGCTAGCGTTATTTTATGATTACATTGTATTCCAAAGTTGTTGAATAGTTTGTACGTAGTGTGTACGTATGTAATGAGTGTGTATAAAGTAATAATTATTTTGATTTAAATTTATAAGTTTCCGTTTCTTGTTTATTTATTAAAATTTCATATTCAATTCTCTTAAGAGCCTTGATGCATGTTCATGCCCAGATTTCCTATTACTCGTAGCTTGATAATTTATAGTGTATGTAATTAAAAAATGTAATCGTGACATTATACGTTGTGAGTATTTAACTATAATTGTAATGTAATTATAAATTGTTAACTCAACAAGTATGAGAATTTTGTTTTTTGCCATTAACAATTTCAATATCATTTTCTAAATATAAACTATGTTGTCAATTAGTTTTTAATTGAATTAGTAATGTAAAACATTTGGAAAATATTTAAGTCTAATAACTTTTAAAGTTATTTTTGCCAGTAATTTATAATTCTGGTATAAAATTTATTAGAAATATTATTTTTTTTTTATTATAATTTTGGGTGAAAGTTTTTGGGGAAAAATATCAGTTTGTCATTCCGTTTGTAACATATCAAAATATAGGTTTAAGACCCCAGAATGTATATACTTGTTCTTGAGTTTCGTAATCCTTACCAAATTTTAAGTCGATCTAGCGATGTCCGTCTGTCTGTTGAAATGGCGATCACGGCGCAAAGACGCAATACCGAGCAGTTTGGTATTGAAAATAAGCAAAATCGATCCAGCGATTAAAAAGTTATGAGTGAAAATGTGAAGGTAACTCGAAATTTTCCATACAAATTGATGTATTTTAGTACAATTTCATAGTAGCCACTGGCAAGTAAATATTTTCTTTTTTTTTTTACCTGAAATATTTTAACCTCAAAAAATTTTTTTCACTACTAATTTTTTTTTTCACCTCAAAAATTTTTTTCACCTCAAAATTTTTTTCCTCAAAAACTGTTTTCATATCCAAAAAAGTTTTTTACCCCAAAAAAATTTTTTACCTCGATAATTTTACTTCTTAAGTTTTTTACATTATTTGTATCAAAAACAGTAGAGAACATTTTTTACGTAATTGGTGGAGGGTATTTAAAGATTCGGCACAGCAGATTTTAAGCCTTTTTTACTAGTTTTTTTTTTTTAATTGTTGTATGGCACTAGTTAAAAGTTCAACTCATATTCTAATATTCTTATTAGTAGTACAAATTTTAGTTGTTTAATATTAAAGAAAAAAAAATTATAAGCAGTGAAAGTTTTGAACAACTTTCTCAACCTGAATTGTACCAGTTTGACTCTAAACCATATAATTTTAAAGCCCAATAGATTTTCTAAAATTCCTATAATTATCATTGAATAGCCGATTTTAATGATATTTAATACAGAAAATATACTCTCCAGTTTTTTTTTTAACTTAAATAATAAATATTGTCACTCTATGCAATAGTAGCTGGGTCACTCAAATATTATAATTTGAAATTCCTTTCCAACTTTAATAACACTGTCCAACAGCATTTTTGGAACAGAATAGCGACCCTAAAATTCTGAAAGGGTATGTTGAGTAGATCATTTTTGTAGAACAAACTTATGGTCCAGCACGTCTAAGTTTTTTTTTTACAGTGGGTCAAAGTTTTCATTTTTTGGTCGAAGGGAGCATTATACTATATGAAAAAATGCTGTATGTTAATGTCTGAGAGAATTCTTATGGTCAGAGTTGTATTGTGGAATTGTATGAGGATTATTTTTGTGGAAGATCTTAACCCTCTAACTGGTCTCTTTATGGGTCAATTTTACCCTTTTTTCGAGAAAATCAAAAAATATCCTTTAAAAAAGGATTAAAATATTCTACGAAAATGTTTGCCGGAAAATTTCAGTGGGGATCACCAAAGACACCAATGTTGTAAATAAAGCTATTTACGCTTAATTAGTAAAATTATACACCAACATATACAAAACAGGTAAAAACGGCGTCAAGTTCGGCCGGGCCAAACACTGAGTTCTCGCGTCTAGTCAGCTGTGACTTACAAATCGGGTGTGATATTTATTAAAATTAATAATAAAAAATAAAAGAAAAAATTCAAGCATAATTGAGCTACTAAGCAGTACATATCGGGTGTGATTTTTACAGCGTTTTATTACTCATTATTCAAATTTTTCATTCTGCAGCGCAGCCAGTATTTGAACAGGGTGACTCTAAATGTCATATTTTAAAAGCTAATGTCCTTTTTAAAAATCAGTGTGACCATTATCATGCATCCAACCATTTGTTAAAAAATTATCACAAGAAGCATTGGAATCTCCCCTAAAGGTCGACGCAACCAAAATCCGTACACTTTATTTTCAAAATAAAAAACTAACCAAAGTAGCTTTTGAAAATATTTTGTTTAGATAAATGTATCTATAAGTTAATATAATTTTATATAAGTTAATACTATTTTGTATAAGAAATTTTCGGAAGTTGATTGGTATGCCGTTAATTGAACTTTTTATCGAACTTGCTTCTTAAACATTTCCACAAGATATTTATACACTTTTGGCTAAATTCCACCTAGCAAGGAACTTATCTTCAGTTTGCAGAAATAAACCTTTCTTCCTCAAATTACTTTTGAAAATTTACCAATATTTCTCTATTGGTCTTAGCTCAGGACAACTAGATGGATTGCCGATTTTTAGTATAAATCAGTATATATTGTATGTTACGTAAAGGATTAACCTTAACCCTCTAAATACCATTTTAAATTAATATTGTTTTATTAACGACATTTTACAAACGATTATTTTTAAAATAATTTGTGTCGAAATTACTTAAAAGAATTAAGTTATGACGCTCTTATTAATACGCGTAATACTATAAATATTTTTAATAACAAATTTTTTGTTTTTTGCTTTTTTTTTGTTTAGGGATTTGAGGTGCAATTTTGCAATTTGAATAATTGTAATAAAAGTTAAGATATAACATAAAAGAAAATAATATGACTTTCATGCCCGTAATTTTAATACCTGCCAGTGCTTAGATATCTATTGGGTTTTGTTCGTCTACACGGTAGGTATCTAAGTACTGGTCGTTATCGCTCGAAATTATGAACATTATTAGTATTATTACCTTATATGTTGTCTATAGTGTTTATTGTAAACTAGAATTTTTTTACACCAAGTTCATTATCAATTAAAAATTTAATTAACATGAAATATTAATTGAATTTTTCTTGGCAATAATTTTTTCTGTGAATATTTGATGGATATCTAGTTATATCTGTTGCAAATATATCTAGTGAGATATGTTCAAATCTGAATCTGATATTTTTTCTCCAATATCGAATTCAGAATTTCTTTCTATAAGGCTAATAAGATTAAACTTAAGTTGACAATACAAGTGACATTCGATTTTGGCAACATCATATGATTGTTAATATCATAAGTACTTTTAAACCATCATCACCAATTTCTATGAAAATACAAAAATGTATTATAAAAAAGTTTAAAACTTTTTGTTTTTTCTTTTCTTTACATGTCACTTTGTTCTTATGAACATTTATGAATATTATTGTTTACATGACATTTAACACTTGCCATTTTCATTTATACCAACACATACACACACTCACACATCATGTATAGTTGGTAAAAAATAAAAAAACTTAACGACATATTGGCTTCTCATAAACCAAAATAGGAATATGAACAATATGTTGTATGACAAAACAAAAAATTAACTTGGTAACTTTTATATTTAACACTCCCCAACATCCCACAAGTGTGGAAAGGCAGCAGCAACAAATGTAAAGGCTTTAAGTAAGAATAGGCGCCAATGTTAGTTAAACTGTCAACAAGTTAATGAGTAAATTTGTGGTATATTATGTACTAGTAGTTAACTACTTTACTACATACATACATACATACCAACAATAATAATATGTTTGTATGTATGTTGGTTAGTTTGTTGTTACTTTAGGTTATGGCTGGTAGGCTTTTTATTGTTATTGCTGTTGCAGCTTGTTAAAATTGGTTGTTGCTGTTGTTGTGGTATGTTGTATGCTGCTTGCTTGCTGGCTGGCTGACTGTCTGTCTGTTAAAAAACATGAGTGGTGTCAAAATAGGGAGCACATTGCTTATATTTATTGTAGTACTAGCACTGGGGGACATACTACAACTATATGTTGTCATTTAAAAGAAAATTTACAACTCATTCTTTTTTTTTCTAAATGTTTTCATTTTATTTTTGGGGAAAATAAAAAAAAAAAAATAAAAGTGAAAGACATAAAACATAATGTGGGTGACATGGGTGGTGACAACTTAATGGTACAATATTGTTAAACAGAAACAGGTGATAAAATGGTAATTTTAAAGTTTCTTTTTTTTATATTTTGAAATACACAAAATATTTGGTAGGAGGTGCTAAAAATAATACTTTCAATAATTTGATTGTGTGTATCATGTACTATTAAAACATGTTTCATAATATTTATGAAAAGCTTTGTCAATGTTGCTTCAGTAAAATATATAGTCATGTTAATCAAACGTGAACTTGAACAAAATTTGACTAAGATTATTCTTTCGGTGTAAGGCAATCGTATAATAGCCGTGTTTATCATTTAAAATGTTTAAGTATTTTACAACCCAATGTTAGATTTCAAAAACTTTTTGTTACATAAAATTTTTGAGATTCTGAGGATTGTTTTTTTTATGGAAAAACCATTAGATTATGAGAAGCTTTTCCTATATAAAACTTTTTTTATGAAAATCCCTCAGATTCTCCGGACTTTTTCCTACATAAAAATCATCAGTTTTTTTTATGAAAAAGCCTCAGATTTGCTGACTTCCTACAGAAAAACTTTCAGATTTTTAAAAATTTTTCCTACAAGGAAACCATTTAGATTCTAAAGACTTTTTAAAAATGAGATTTCCTATAAAAAAAGCCTATAATTCTAATGAAGAAAGTCCTTCAAATCGAGAAAAAGGGTTTCTCTAAAGAATAATATACACAGAATTTGAGGATTTTATCGAAAATGTATTGATGGGTTTTTTTTGGAAGAAGATTCTCATAATCATGATAACACTAAGATGTTTTTTTCCTATTAAAAAACTTTACTTTTTTTCTAGAAAAAGTTCTTAGAATCTGAGGAAATCTACAATAAGTTCGGGGATATATTTTTTTTCATACACTCAGAATATTATGTAGTTTACTGTTTGTAGTTTAAAAAAAAAAGTTTTCCGTTCCATTTGAAAATAAAGGAACATACATTTATTTTTCGAAGAAATATCTATATTAACCTTTTTCTACATTTATTCGAAATAATTTACTATCATTTACCGATTTTTTCCGGTTTCATTTATTTTTTTATTTATTTGAAATGTAATAAAAATTTACCCACAAAACAGAAATTTGTGGTTTATTTGTGTCCGTACAAATTAAAATTTTGATTGCTGTCTGTTTCAAAAAAAAAAATATTACAAAAATTTCAATTTGTTTTTTTATGTAAATTGGTTGTATATATGTATACACAATTTTTTAATTCAAATTACAAGAACTTCATAAACACACATACATACACAAACAAACACATTCACACAAAAAGTGTCTATATCTATGCATACATACATTTTGTATAAAAAAAATACAAAAACGGAAACAATTTCAAATAAATGATAAAAAAAAAACATTTATTTTTTTAAGGAATTGGTAGGTAAAATTTTAACATTTATTTTAACTGATTATATCATTTGTTTCTTACGGATGTGTCAGTTCATTAATTAACATTTCAAAATAAATAACAAAAGGCATGTAATTTAAATAAAAATTAAGTAGACCTGTTTTTAAATGAAATATTATTTCTTGTAAATGACATTTTCTGTTATTTTAACTTACAAACTATTTTAAGTGTAGAAAAATCCTCAGATTCTGAGCAATTTTTCCATCTGAAAACCCCTTAAATTGTGATCTCTTATTTTTCTACAGAAAATGCCTCAGATTTTGAGAAAATTTTAATCCATACAAAAGTCTTCAGAAAATAATAGAAGGATAAATATCATCAGTATATGATATTTTTTTCGTAATAGATAGACCTTATAATTATTGGGTTTTTCTATTGTAGGAAAGAGTCCTCCAAACCTGAAAGTTTTTCTTTAGAAAAAAGTTCAAAGGTCTTATGGTTTTTCTAAATGTAAATGTAAATGCTTATGTTTTTTTATAGGAAGAAATGCTTGGAATGTGGAGAATTTACTTAAAGAAATTCCAGCTAGAAAAATCCTAGAAATCTGAGAATTTTCCTATAGGAAATGGACCTCTGAATCTAATAATTTTTATAGGAAAAGGTCCTTTAAATCTGTAGGAGAAAGACCTCGGAATATGAGCATCTAGTTTTATTATTTAATTTTATTAGTTTAATTATAATATTTATCCTTAAAATTATTAATAAAGAATTTTGAAAAATTTTGCAAACAGTGTATTATTTAATTTGAAACAAATTTAGAAATAAATACGGTAGGATCTACTGGGGCAACTTCTTTATATTCGAAAATGTAGTAGCTATGACTAAAGAAATTGTCATCCTCAATCGAATAATGTGATACAACATATAACTACCACAATTCGGTTGCCACAACGTTGACAGATAGGCCTTGAATTTACGCAGAGGAAACAAATTTATGTTTGTCAACATGTATCTATTTTCTCTGTGTACCGGCATAAGTGGTGAGTTCCCATAATATCTGACATGAATCGCATGGTTGCCATATCTTTATTAAATCCATATTATTATAAACTCATAGGGTTCGTATCACTGTTTGGGCTACAAAACTGTATCTTGAAATTCCTTTATTTTTTAATATTCTAATTTTCTAAACGTATTTAGTTATTATTATACAAATTTTTTATGATCTTATGACACATGTAAAAATGTCTAATTAAAATGATCATAATTTATTACTCATACGCACCAATTTAATTTTTAAAAACATTTTAAACACATGTTAAAAGTTAACATGATATTAAAAGATATTTATCATAAAATCATAATGTACAAAATTTAATTGAAATGTTATTAAACATGTTTAATGGAAAAAAATCAATAATTTTTCTGCCTTAAAGCTGTGATATTTGTTTTTTTTCAACATTAAACGAAAAATTAAGACAAAATAAATACTGTATTCGTACAAGAAGTATAAAGAAAAAAAATCAATTTAGTTTGATACTTCGTATCAGACATAAAAAATCTGTACAAAAAAAAAGATAACAAACTCAACACATGTCAAAACTAATTAACAAAAGCAGACACAAACACCAAGGATTAATAAATAAGTACACATACACAAACACATATATATACTAAATTACATACATGTATACAAAATACATACATTGAAATAAACAACTTTAAACTGTTTACCTTAACAATGTTTATATACGAATGTACAATGTGGTCAAAAAGTGTAAGCGAATGGATGTTTTTACAGATGCATGTAGAGAAAAAACAAGGTTGCAACATGATTACTGCTACTATATTATGCTTGCTGTCGTTAAATTATTGGTTTATAAATACTTTCCAATTATCAATATGTCCACTACCATCATTATTATAGTAAATATTTTATTATTTTATGATTGCCACTTTCTATTTTATAACATGATTGCCTGTAATCATACTGTGGTAACAAAAATTCTGACTAAGACAAAAAATATGATAATTATGAAACTATAAAATGCTGACAACAATCAATGAAACATGACCTTAACATTTACACTTGTTTTCGTAATACAAATTGTATCAGTTCAGTAACCCATTTAAAAAATTATATATGATCATTTTTACTTGGGAGGTTTTATTTTCGAAAATGGCCTTACACATATAACATCAATTCATTGTTATATTTATTGTTTTCAATAAAAACAATAATAATTTTTTTTTTTAAATTAATTAATTCATGTACTGTAAAACAACTACTCTCTTGTGGAAAAAGTACTCACGAGTTTGTAAAATCCAAGAGTTGTGTTTTACGAAAAGGTTTTTCATATAGAATATTAGACTTTTAAAAATTTTTGTGATAGAAACACTTTTCTATGGATTCTATGATGGACTTTTCCTTATAGTAAAATTATCAGATTCTGCAAACTGTTTCTTAGATAAAAATTTAGATATTCTTAAAAAAAATTACATTATTTGGCCTTTCTTTGAATAAAAAATTTATAGATTTTGAGGACTTTTCATCATGAAAAATACTTAGATTCTAGGGACTTTTTCTAAAAGAAAATTTCTGAGACCCTAAGGACCATCGAAAATCTTAAAAATTTTCCTTACAAAATAAGAATTTTTCTATTAGAAGAAGTTTTTCCAATAAAAAGTCTTTAGAATTTAAACATTTTTTTTAAATATTTTTCTTAATAAAAGTACATAGAATTAAAGAAGTCTTCTTGATAAAAAGTCCTTAATACCAAATTTTTTCTTTAGGAATAACAACTTTTAAAGAAATAATTTTTAAAATTAAAGAGCTTTTTCATACACCCAGAATATTATGTAGTTAACTGTTTGTAGTTTAATAAACAAGTTTTCCGTTCCATTTAAAAATAAAGCAACATACATTTATTTTTCAAAGAAATATATATATTAACTTTTTTATACATTTATTTAAAATGATTTACTATCATTTACCTAATTTTTTCAGTTTCATTTAATTTTTTCATTTGTTTGAAATTTAATAAAAATTTACAAATTTAAATATTGTTTGCTGTCTATTTCAAAAAATAATAACTATTCAAAAAATTTCAATTTATGTTTTTATTTAAATTGGTTGTATAGAAAATTACAAATTACAAGAACTTCATAAACACACATACATACACAAACACATTCACACAAAAAGTGTCTATAGCTATGCATACATACATTTTGTATTGTACAAGTATATTAAAAAAAAAACAATAAATACAAAAAGGGAAACAATTTCAAATAAATTAATAAAAAAACCATTTATTTTTGGAGTATTGGTAGGTAAAATTATGACATTTATTTTAACTGATTATATCATTTGTTTCTTACGGATGTGTCAGTTGATTATTCAACATTTAAAAATAAATAATAAATGACATTTAATTTAAATTAAAATTAAGTAGACCGGTTTTTAAATAAAATATTTCTTTTAAATGATATTTTCAGTTATTTTAACTTACAAACTTTTTTAAGTGTAGTTTCGAATAGTATTATAACTGTAGAGACCATATTGTGGTGAAATTATAATTATTTTTCTTTTATCATATGATAACTATAGTAACTATTATAGTATGACGATGGTTGGCACAATCATAATCCTAAAAATATATGATGCTCTTCGTATATGGTTGCGCCAACCTTGTTTTTTTCTCTGCGTGTGATAAATTTTATTTAATAATATATATTTTAAATTAAAATTTTAATAGCAAAACTTATGATAATTACACTGGTATACAAATTTAATTACATTTTTCTGCACATTGATTACGATGAATACGAACACTACTGGTATTAACAACTATTCGTTTATGCGTAAATTTAGTGAAAAATTTACCTATTTTGTTTAACAAATTGGCCATAACTTATCTAAATATTTACTTAAATTTCGTCTTGATTTATTCGTTCGAATAAGGCCTCTACCCTTAAATCAAATTTGTTTTTAACGTTTTCCATTTTTTTGAAATATTTTGTGGCAAATTTAGATTTATTATACCCTACACCACCACATGCTCATGGAATAATAAGTTTGTACTGATGTTTGTATTTTTCAAAAAATATCGGTCAGACCCCCCCGATATATTACACAAATCGACTTAGAATCAGTCACTTCCGGATTCTATTAAATGATGTTTGTCTGTGTCTATTGAATTTGGTTAGAATCGGTCAAATTCTCACGGATATTTTCTTTCTGATTTTATTATTAAGGGAACTTCAGTTAAACATGCCAAATGACTGCATTTGGCATCCTTATCTCAGGTGGTAGTTTTATTGTCAATTACGAGTTGTCAATTTCTGATCATAGATGTGTATTAATAGCTTAAATTCGGAAAATTTTTCAGTTGTGTTTGGCCAAAAAGACTAAAAAGTTTAAGGAACTTAAAATCCGAAACAATATCAGATAAAATAAGTGCGATAGTGACAACACTAAGTCATTATGGCACAGACGATTGAGAATAAACTTTTTATAAAAAAAATTAGAAATGTGTTTACATAATATTTTTACATTGTTTACATTGCATTACACATTATCGTTGCCATTGTTCGGGCCGTTAGAGTTTTCTATTCGGTTTTAATTGAAACCAAAATCACGGATTTGCAAGCCTTAAGACCGTTTTTATTAAGTACTTTCTATTGAAATAATAAAGTGATTCATAAAAGATTACCCAATATACCATATAGCAATCAAACTGCAATACAACTTGAGAGTAAGCTTATATTAATAGTGTGTTTTAAGCTTTTCTTAATTTCGCTTATTATAATATTTATAAAATGTGAATTCACAAGCAGTATTTAACAATGCTAGAGAAAAGATTTTTATACATAACTTTTTCTCAATTATGCTTATGAACAACATACAAAACAACGACGCAATATGACAATTAAAATAGAAATATTTTTCAATACATTCTAGTCTTGTTGTCTTTTTTCTACGCTTATAATGCATACAACAAGTGCCATTACTTTTTCTTTAAATTTGTCAAACGTGTTTTGCGTGTACATTTAGTTGTAAATTTTATATAGTGAACGTGCAATTGCATATTAAACTTAATTATTTTTATTTATGGTTAAAATTAATTATTATTATTTATATTTAAAATGAGTTATTATTATTTATTTTTAAAATTAATATAAAAAATAAATTAAAGAAAATAATTATGATTTCTCTTTTTCAACTATTAATAATATATTATTTTTGTAAGCATATTCTACAATTGCAAGAATAAGCTTATAGTAATCATACACACATAATATTTTCACGAGGGTTCCGTTTTGATTTTTCTACAATTGTTACGATAGCCTTTTTCAATATATTCTCAAGTCTTTTTCAAGCTTAAGGCTTGCGTTTGTAAGCTTATAATAATATTTTTCTCAAGTCATTTGGTATGTTGGGTAAAATTTATTCACGTGTGTATTGAACCATAAATTTTCACAAGTGTTCGCTCGAATATTTTTTTTATTGAGCATGTAATTGGAATTACAATTTTGTCCATCAAATATTGTTTTAAATTAATTTCTGTTTTTACAACTATAATTTTAACAGGAGCTAATAATTTTAAAATAATAAAATTCTGTTTAAAATACATTTAATGAGTTATTTTTGAAAATCACAATTGACCTAAAATCTTAACCAGGGCACAGATTCTATAAAACGAGCAACGATTATCGTCAACTTTCGAAGTAAAAATTTTATCATTTAAAAAATGTTACTAACCAAAATAAATGATTCAATATTACTATCATCTTTCAAATTTTTATGTTATAAGATAGATACTGAACTTAAAAAGTGTACGATAAACGATAATCGTGTGAAATAATAAGTGAAATACCCAAAATTAAATTCAACTTTTCGGCCTTTTATTAAACTCTATATACGAAGTCCGGTCGGACTAGGGTTGAGATTCCGTAACGTATTATCTATTTGGTTTGGCTCAAATTATAATTAAAAACAATCATACGCACTGTCACACAAATGTTCAAGTGCTTTCTAAAAAATTAAGTTGTGGAAAATGTGGGAAAAACTTCACAGTTATCCAGATACTTTTCAACCATATTGTAATTGTACAAGAGAGTTTAATGAATTTAACTGATCAACAACATAAGATACATAAAACAACTACAACAACAACCAAAACTGAGACAAGTTGTCAAACATAGCCACCTACAGTGTAAACAAAAACAACTAAAGCAAAAGAAATAAATATAAAAATGTTAGAAAAATCATAGAGACAAAAATATAACTGTCAATTACTGTTGTTTTTTTATTTGTGTAGTTTAGCAGCATAGAAAAAAATGTCTGCAAAAAAAATTTGAAAGGATGATAGGGGATTGTATAAACAAAATTGATTACTACAAACGCTTGAATTGACATTCAACAACATTATGACCAATAGCTATTTTTATGTTTACAACATAAAAAACTAAAATAAAATGAGTTTTTAACACAACAAGTAAACATTAGAAAATCATCAAAAAACATTGAAAAAAAACCTTATTTTTTCAAAGAAAAATTCCAATTTTTTTGTATGTCCAACCTATCATCGACTACCAACAAAACAACTTAAGGCTATTTTTCAATATTGAAGCTTCTAAAACAATAACAGAAAAAAATTATAACACTTGCATGATGCTGCATGCAATTTTTTTCCATCTGCCAATTATTATCCTTTAAGTGTCATTTACCACATTGGTATGTTGGTGTGTAAAAATCTTTTCTTTTTCTGCCTTATTCCTGTAAAAAAAGTGTTCGGAAAAAATCCTAATAGTTTTTGGTTTTTTTTTTATATTTTCCCTCTCTCTTTTGCATCGACTACTGTTGTTTAACTTAATTTGAGACATTTAGAAAAGCCAACAAGGAATACTCATCGTATAACATGTTTATTTGATGTGAAAAAATATCCTTTGGTTTGTTCAATGAATATGCTTTTTTGCATCAGTTTTTTTAGATTCTCATTTATCATGTTGTGTGTTAGGTTTCTTTAGGCCATAGTTAGTCATTTACACTGCCAGAGTAGTAATAAAAAAGGAACTAAATTGTTATCACTTTTTTTTTTGCTTCATGTGTGTTACTAAAGGCAAAAACAAAAAAACAGGAGCTGCAAAAAACTGTAATAAGTTTTGATGCATGATGATAGTATGAAAAAAGGACTATTGGTCAGTTTTGAATAATTGTGTAAAAAGAAACTAAAAAAATTAAACCTAAATATGTTGGTCTAAGTTCATTCTGTCAACACTATTTCCAGTTAAAATTTAAGAAATTTTTTATAAAATTTTGAATATCTATTCAAATTTGAAATAAATTTGAAATGTAAAGAATTAATTATTAAAATTTTCAATTCCAAAGATTCTTTCGAAACTTTGTCCGATGTTTCTAATGCCTTTCGGCATCGAATTCTGTATAAAGTATGGAATAATCATTTTCAGTAGGGAGGACTAGGACAACATATCTGAACTGTGTGCATTATTTATAATACTTTCTACAATAATGGATATAGTACCTCCCATCGTACTGGATCATGGAAACAGATACTCTTATGCCATGGCCCGTGGCCAAAATGGAAATAGATTTTTTCTATTTCGCTTGTCATAACGGCCATATGGGAAGGTGTATCGGTATCAATGACAATTTCCGATCGCTTCATCTAAGATTGTTCAGATGTTTCTTCCGGGTAAACCACCAAACATTAAATTGGTTTCGACTCTGACGAATATTGAATCGTAGATGGCTCTTAGCTTTTCATGGACAATAAGTTCTATTGGCTACGCAAACTTTTTGAACTAAGAGATGGTCGATCCAGACTACCTGCAGGCGTACAAAATATTTTATAAGCAGACCAGGCGGGCATCTGTCTGCCATAGATTACAGGCCTGATTACGGAACACAACGCTTAAGCTAAAAGTCCATACCACTCATGCTGCGCTTCTTTGCGAACTACGCGGTTGTAAAAAAAGTAGAATCAGTGTAATTGTATGCTGCAAGTTACAGAGTACCAAAGCATAGGCTGCCTTGACGCGTATGACGCGAAAAGTAGGTATACTTTCTACTTTTGATAGGATATTATACCCTTCACCATAGGTGGAAGGGTATATATAAGTTTGTCATTCCGTTTGTAATTTCTACAATATTGATCTTAGACCCTATAAAGTATATATATTCTGGGTCCATATGAAGAGCGAAGTTGATTTAACGATGTCCGTCTGTCCGTCTGTCCGTCTGTCCGTCTGTCCGTCTGTCCGTCTGTCCGTCTGTGTGTTGAAATGGGTTTTCCGAAGAACCCAGACATGATGAGGACTTGATTCTTTTTTATTTCTGTTACATGTGATCCATTTCTGTTTGCTATTAAAAATCAGACAGATCGGTTAATAAATGGCTGAGATATTAGCAAAAAACCAGGACTACCTCTAATTTTTCCAGTAAAATCCCTTTGTTTAATAAGAGTGTGAAGATAAATACGTAGGTTAAATACGTTTCACAACTATTGTGAATGATATAAATAAAAAATAAATAGTAGTGTCGCCAACTTTTTTTTGCCTAGAAAATGCCAAATTTGACAAGAAAAGCGCTGAAACATATGGAAAAATATAAATTTGAGATTTTACATGACATATTATTTTGGATTAAAATTTTTGGACATTTAAGAAAAAATAAATGGGGATACCGCTTGTTTGTGGAGAGCTATGAGGTAGTAGATTCCAACGATGTATTCATCTCCTTCAGAATACCATGGTGAAGGGTATATAAGATTCGGCATAGCCGAATTTAGCCGCTCTTACTTGTTTTTTTATACGATGATGTCTCGGTTTTTGGTAAATAGAAAAGTTGAAATGAATCGGAACTATATAAAACTTCTCTGTCCTTCTAACATATGCCTAAAAAGCGTTTTTATTTTTTTTAACACGGTAACAGCATTAAGAAAGTCGTACGTCCACCTACAAAATTGTTGTTGTTTCGCATAATATTTTTGTCTCATTTGAAACAAACCGACATACTGATTTTGGTCGTACGCTTTTGGCAGATGATTGTATAAAAATGTTCGTATATTTCTTTTGTCATCCTTCTCGAGCCACCTAAAACATGGCTGACCTAGACAGTCAAATTTGCCAGATCATTTTTATTGTTATCCCCTCCACAAAAACATAAAATATCCCTATAAAATCCCCAAAGTTTGATTTATTTGTCTAAATTTATTTTAATATAAATTTAATTTAATTTGATATGTTTTAAGTAAAATAATATTTTAACAATAATGAATAAAAAAATTTAATTGAATTTAATTAAATTAAATTTTCTCTGTCAGTTCTTATATCTTTAAACCCAATAAACACTAATATTTTAAAGAATAATTTGGTGCGTTAAAACACAGCATCTAAGGAATTAAATTCTTCATTCGATTTTTAATTCTGATTGATTATGGAATGATTGCATTCTCAAACTGCAATTTTTGAATGCTAATAAATTCTTAGTTGGTCTCAATCGATTTAATTTTAAAGGACTACATTTTTTTCATCATTCGATTTGTTCTATCACTGTTGTTAATCGATTTCCAAAATTTTGGAATTCAATCGATTTATTATTGGTCATTCGATTTAAAAATTTACAAAATAAATAACTACGTTTTTAGTTTTAATTAAAGGAAATTGAAGATTTTTCTTATAAATACAAGAAAACTAAAATTGAAAAAATCACCAAATTCATATGAATCGCTAAAAATCGTCGAAATTGGAAAAAATCAATAAAATTGAGGTCTTTCCAAAATAAAAAAAAAATCAACAAAACTAGCAAAAAAAAAAAAAATAATTTGCTTAAATTGGAAAAAAATTACTTTAATTAAAATTGAAATAAAAATTTTAAAAACTGAACTAATCGCTAAAATTGTAAAACTCGCTAAATTGGAATAATTTACTGAAATTTAGAAAAAAAATAAACAAAACTCAAAAATTGCTACAATTTAAAAAATAAAATTAAAAAACCTATAAAACTGAACTAATCGCTTAAATTGTTAAACTCTCTATATTGTAAAAAATTACTGAAATTTAGAACAAAAAAAAAATAAACAAGATTTCAAAATTCACACAATTCGAAAAACAATATTTGAAAAAACACTTAAATATAAAAAATTGCCAAAACTTTAAATAATGGATAAAATTTACAAAAAAAAACGGCAATACCGAAAAACGCTATTTAAAAAAATTTATATTTTAAGATTTTTGAAAATTAAAGAGAAAATCGCCGAAATTAAAAAAATAAATATAACTAAACCGCTTAGATACAATTTTAATTGTTTATATCCCGCAATATCCCAGAGCTCTCAAGGTTTAAGTTACATTTCTAGATTTTTAAATCGCGTTTATCTCGAGAACTATTTAATGCAGAGAACAGATTTAAAAAAAGTCACCAATACCAAAAAACGCACCTATTTAAAAAATTTACAAAACTGAAAAAAAATTATTTTTAAGAAATTTTAAAATTATATAAAAAACGCCGAAATTAAAAAGTTAATACCCGAATTTAAGTGCTTAGATAAAGTTTTAATTGTTTATATCTCGCAAACTAAAGGAAACCCCTTTTTCCCCAGAGGCCTCAAGGTTCGAGTTATTTGGCTAGATTGTTAAATCGCGTTTATATCGAGAACTACTCAATGAAGAGAAACAGGGCTTTATATGGCGGTATTTAATTATACCCTTCACCATAGGTGGAAGGGTATATATAAGTTTGTCATTCCGTTTGTAATTTCTACAATATTGATCTTAGACCCTATAAAGTATATATATTCTGGGTCCTTATGAAGAGCGAAGTTGATTTAACGATGTCCGTCTGTCCGTCTGTGTGTTGAAATGGGTTTTCCGAAGAACCCAGACATGATGAGGACTTGATTCTTTTTTATTTCTGTTACATGTGATCCATTTCTGTTTGCTATTAAAAATCAGACAGATCGGTTAATAAATGGCTGAGATATTAGCAAAAAACCAGGACTACCTCTAATTTTTCCAGTAAAATCCCTTTGTTTAATATGTATGTAGAATTTTGAGCATAACAACACATCCATGTGTTAAAATTCTTTTCTTTCATCTCCACCTTTTATACACAAACAACACACATACAAAGATTTGTCATTTAAATAAAAACCAAACAAATCTCTAATTAACGAAGATTTTTATATATGTACCTCTATTGACGATGATTTTGTGTGAGCTTCAATAGCTCAGTTGTCTAGACGCTGTGTCACAAATACTTTTTTTTTCTCTAAGGCCGTGGGGTTCGAGGTTCAAATCTCGGTGAGGTCAATTCACTTTTTTTTTTTGTACATTTTTTTTTTATTATTTTCTTAAGACTTTTTTTTTGCTTATTTTTGTTTTTTTTTAACATTTAATAATTAATTTATATAAAATTTTATATTAATAATTAAAATTCTTTTCTTTCATCTCCACCTTTTATACACAAACAACACACATATAAAGATTTGTCATTTAAATAAAAACTAAACAAAGCTCTAATGAACGAAGACTTTTATATATGTACCTCTATTGACGATGATTTTGTGTGAGCTTCAATAGCTCAGTTGTCTAGACGCTGTGTCACAAATACTTTTTTTTTTCTCTAAGGCCGTGGGGTTCGAGGTTCAAATCTCGGTGAGGTCAATTCACTTTTTTTTTTACATTTTTTTTTATTATTTTCTTAAGACTTTTTTTTTGCTTATTTTTGGTTTTTTTTAACATTTAATATTTAATTTATATAAAATTTTATATTAATAATTAAATAATCCATAAATAGGCTAAAAACATCAACATTTTTATAAAAACACTCTGATACAAACAAAATACAAATGTTTTTATACCTTTCACCACAGGTGGAAGGGTCGCGGGTTCGTTAAGATTTTTTTTTTTTGTTTATTTTTTGTTTTTTTTTTTACATTTAATAATTAATTTAAATAAAATTTTATATTAATAATTAAATAATCCATAAATAGGCTAAAAACATCAAAATTTGTATAAAAACCCTCTGATACAAACAAAATACAAACGGTTTTATTTCTATTTTTTGCTCCGATTTAAAAGAATTTATAAAAAGATTTTTAAACCATTTTATTTCTCACATATTAAGAAAATTTTATACACAATTTACCTTTGAGTGCAACTATTTTAGGTCATAACTTATAATAATTTATAAAAAAAATTATAAGCTATTTTCCTTCAAATTTTTAAAATTAAGCTAAAGAAATTACAAATATTTCTAATAAAAAAGCGAAATAAAATCCTAAATGCAAATTTGCCAGCTAAATCAAACTATTTTGTAGAAATAAAACACATGCAGTTCTAGTGATTTCTTTTAACGATTTGTTGAAATTCTTTTCTTTCACCTCTTAACCTTTTATACACAAATAACAAACACTATTCTAGAGCTGTATTATGACCTATGGATACGTCTTATATAGCAAAAGATCGAAAATCTTTAGTATAACATATTTGCTGAAAAACTCGGAAATATCGGTTCAGATACAAAAAAGTTATGCCCAAAACATACATTTTTTTAAAATACATATTTTCTGGAACCATAAATCTTCCCGAGTCCAAGTTTTATCTCCAAACTAAATGGTTAATTTCCTCTTAAAGGCGTCCGTATATAAATCTGTCCATTTCATATATGTCCATATATAAACTTCAGTTTTTTCCCAACCATGGTGAAGGGTATATAAGATTCGGCATAGCCGCTCTTACTTGTTTTTATTTTAAAAACTACACAATGGAGGAAAAACTAATTGAAGCTGTAAAAAAACACGAAGTTCTTTATTTTAAATTTTTTTTATTCAACAAATTTACACTAAAGCTGATCAAAACCAAAGCATAAAAAGCATCGCATGCAACTTGAGTTTCAGTAAAGCGTATAATACCTATATGCGTTAAAAGCGTTGACGCGAAAATGCGTAGTATGGACTTTCAGCTTTATGCTTCTCAATGCCTCATTGCGTGCATTATGTTCTAAGGAGAAGAATATTTTGCCTGTTGCTCTTCAGGTTTTCCTAGGACCAGACACCAAGATTTGAGTAGTAAAGACTTGTTTATGGATTCTGTTCACAAATAACTACTCCAAAATTTTCTTAGGTTCATAAGAAAGACTACGATATCCTAAAAAGGGATTTCTCGCTTTTTCTATTTTGATTTTAATATCATTTCTCTATATTATTTGCTCTCCTTTATTTATCCTTGGATAAGTATGGTATAATCGATAATTAATAGTCTGACCTCCACGGACTTTGTGCTTGCCCACCACAAAAATATTTTATTTAAATAGTACCTTTTATTTAAAAAGTACCTTTATTTAAAAAGTACCTTTTATTTAAAAAGTACCTTTTTTTTAAAAAGTACCTTTTATTTAAAAAGTACCTTTTATTTAAAAAGTACATTTTATTTAAAAAGTACCTTTTATTTAAAAAGTACCTTTTATTTAAAAAGTACCTTTTATTTAAAAAGTACATTTTATTTAAAAAGTACCTTTTATTTAAAAAGTACCTTTTATTTTAAAAGTACCTTTTATTTAAAAAGTACCTTTTATTTAAAAAGTACCTTTTATTTAAAAAGTACCTTTTATTTAAAAAGTACCTTTTATTTAAAAAGTACCTTTTATTTAAAAAGTACCTTTTATTTAAAAAGTACCTTTTATTTAAAAAGTATCTTTTATTTAAAAAGTACCTTTTATTTAAAAAGTACCTTTTATTTAAAAAGTACCTTTTATTTAAAAAGTACCTTTTATTTAAAAAGTACCTTTTATTTAAAAAGTACCTTTTATTTAAAAAGTACCTTTTATTTAAAAAGTACCTTTTATTTAAAAAGTACCTTTTATTTAAAAAGTACCTTTTATTTAAAAAGTACCTTTTATTTAAAAAGTACCTTTTATTTAAAAAGTACCTTTTATTTAAAAAGTACCTTTTATTTAAAAAGTACCTTTTATTTAAAAAGTACCTTTTATTTAAAAAGTACCTTTTATTTAAAAAGTACCTTTTATTTAAAAAGTACCTTTTATTTAAAAAGTACCTTTTATTTAAAAAGTACCTTTTATTTAAAAAGTACCTTTTATTTAAAAAGTACCTTTTATTTAAAAAGTACCTTTTATTTAAAAAGTACCTTTTATTTAAAAAGTACCTTTTTTAATAAAGAATAAATGTTAGAGCACTTACCACTCCATGAAGTGGATTCTCCAGAAGGAGCTAGACCAGTTTTCCACGTTACCCCACACATAATAAAGGGTTTTAATTTTGAAAATTATTCCAACAAATTAAAAACGTTCAATTAATTTTAACATTTGTTACTAAAACATTTATTTAACTGTATAAATTGCTAACAAGAAATCACATCATATCATAAATTTTTTCTCACATATATAAAATTCCGGTCTAATCATTAATTCTTATTTACATATTAAACTGCTATAAAATATGCATGTTAAATAAATGTTATAGAAAAAATAAAGGAAAAACAAAAAAAAAATGGAAAAAAATGAAACATTAAATAAAAAGCCGCCTCATATGAAACAGCATATAAATAATTCAATTTACTGTCTTGTAGTAAAAACAACATATTAAAAAGAAATATACAAAACCATATGTAGAGAAAAAAATACACCATACTAAAGACTTCGCTACATATAAGGTATCTTTAAGACGTAGAACAAGTTGCATTTTTAAACGCATAATAATTGATCAATTTACTAGTTGACAAGTGTGCTTTGGCGCTGCTATAAAAAATATTATATATTGTATATGTGCGAACTATTTATAAAATACCCTGTAGAAATACTCGTAGTTGATGGCATAAAATATTGCATTCTGCAAGACTAGCTTTTGGAAAATTTTCACAAAGAATTGTGCGGATAAAAGTCACTGCGAATTTGAAATTTAAGTACGTATATTTTCATAGATTTTTTTTTGATTATATATGTTTCTCACTGGGCCTATATTTTACGTGTATATTAATAGCGCAATAGAGAATATATAATAATAAAATATGCCGAGACATATTAGCGATATAAAAAAAGAAAATAACTTTATCATTTTTTCTATGTTTAGCGTATTGGAAGCAGACAAAAGTAGAAAAAATGTAAACGATTATAAAGTACTAAAAAACAAACGCAATCAAATGACATTGAGATTTTATTGTGGTTGGTTTACTATTTCTAGCTACGACAGGGGGTAGTAAATAAGTTTTCATACTCTACATTTGACTAAACAAATATTGTTAGGAAGTTATACCTCTTGTGCCCGATAATACAATGTCTCAAAGTCTGTTATTTTTTATTTTATTTATGTGCGTATATAATTTTTTATGTTGAATTACAACTACGATTTTGAAATCAGCAGAAAAATCTAATATGATACGTTAATCCAATGCCGGCCAAGAGTTTTTTCGAATTCGATGCTGAATTTCGGAGGATATTGATGGTAAGTCCCAAATCCAAAATCGGTGAAAAATATTTTTTCTCAAAATCTGTGTGATGGCACCGCTGCCCGGAAATGAACAGTAACATTTTTTTCTGATTTTTATTTGTATTCACATTCATTTTACTAAAAAAAATAGCTAAATTTGTTGTACATAGTACCCTAACCATAATTAATTCGTACGGGGTAACATTATTTCAAAAGTTAATTTTTAAATTAAATAATAAATTTACACGATAAGTGAATGAATAATTTTTTTCGTTGCAAAAAAAAAGGTGCTAATTTATTGGGAATTCTAAAATAATAACAAGATTATAAAAATTATTCCGCTTATACAAAAATTTTCTTATTAAACTTCTAAAATACAATTGAAACAATTTGGACGAAAAATAAATCAATAGCTTTCTCCATATATCACAAATAAATATGGAAGATAGATTAGTTCCATAGACATGTAAAGCTTAAAAAAATAATCAAAATAAACATGATTCGCGAAAAATCACGATCAAACGAAAAAATAAGATGTTTAAGAAACAATTGTTTTATGTTAAAATGAACTGCAAAGTACGAAAATATTTTGATCATTCTCAATTAGAATAAACTCTGTTTAATATTATAAAATCTTATTAATGACATCATAATTCTGACTTAACAATAGCGAACATTAACTCTTTACATAATCTCATATCAAAGGGATTTCAAGTGAGATTAATAAACATATGAAACTTTTTGTATTCTTAGCTGTTTTAAACGTAAAAGTCAACTCTATTCACTTAAGACTGGTCAGCTTAAAAGAGAAAGGGGTCCCTTAATAGGTGTATTTTAATCTGAGGGAACAGCTCCGCAGAATTTTCTTGTTTGGAATTTTTATATTATACTCTAAGAATTATTTCCTATAAAGTAAAATAAAAAGTTAACAAAATTTTTGTCCATCTTGTCATTCTTCGGACAAATTACTTCAGTGGACTAATTGCAATAAATTTATTTATATACCATATTTTTAATTAATTATAATAATTTTAAGAGTTTGATTTCATTAATCAATGCCATTGGATATAAATTTCATTTCAAAATTCGACAGTTTTAAAGTTTTTTTGAAAAATGTAAAAAGGGCGATAATTTGATGAAATGAAAAAAATATTAGTTTGTTACAATAATCTTTCAAATCCACTCATTTTTCGTTCCATTTCATATCGTTCCGTTTGCTTCGTTTTTCAATTTCACTTCATATCGTTCCAACTTGGAACAATCTTCCATTCCATCCATTGCATGACATCCAGTACAAAATTAATATGCTTAGTTAATTTCATGTGATTCCTTAAAAATTTTGTAAAGTTAAAATAAAATAATTTTTTTTAAAATAAAGATAAAATCGTTTACATTCTCATTGTATTTGTAATACAACTAAAGAAATATATTAAAAAATTCTAAAAGCGATGTCCCCTGACGATTCCCTGAAGTAAGGATGATTTCCAGATAGGGATGACCTTACAACAAACTATTTTTCACAACTGTTTTTTTACACAAGTTTTCTTGATTAACCCACATTTATTTCTTTAATGCAGATAATGTTGAAAATAAATTTAAAATATTCAAAATTTCTTTTAGCTTAAAACTACCTTAATTGATAACTGTAAGTTAGTATAATTTCTTAGAGCATCAGTTTATAATGGCATTAACTTGGCAGAATTTTAAATACTATTTATGGGAAAAAATTATCATATTAGTTTAAGATTAAAGTTCTTAGATTTAGAATCTTGTAATTTCAGTAATATGTGTAAACAATTTGTAAAATTTTAAAAAGAAAAATTTTGTGAAATCTCAAGGTAATATATTTAAAATTCGATTAGTTTTTTTGAAAGAATTTACAAACAAGGGTTGCTCTAAAGTCCATTATTTTGAGGTGTTTTTCTATAAAATATCATAATTTGAAGCTTTCGCAAAAAAACTCCTGTTTAACATATACACATACCATTATTTTTTATAGTTAATTTTGACAAAACAGTCAAGTATGCAATTACTAATGTTAATTTGAGTGCAAATTATTTGTGCATTAGAATTAGTTTCAATCAATGCACTATGGGGAATTTTGCGGAATTTTCTGTCCAAACCCCTAAATGACGAGATATCGACTCGAAATTTGGCTCTGTAAAAAATGCTTTTAATGAATTTAAAAATAAATATATTTTTAAATAAAAAATCATTGATGTTTATAAATCTTGAACCATTAAAGCTATACACCATATATTCGATTGCTACACTGATTTACATAACTTGTGCGCTAGGGTCGAGGTATTCCCAAAATTTTATTTATGGTCAAATTTGGGTTATATCCAGTACATACATACAGGTTGGTTGAAAAGTTCCTGTGCTCGAAATGAAAGAATACTGTTTTTGTTACGAAATATATTTTTTTATTCAATATAATCTCCTAGAAGCTCAATACACTTGTTCCAATGATCTTCCAATAATTTTATCCCATCCTTATAATGGCTGGTCTACGGCTGCTATGGCCTCTTCATTCGACGAAAAATGCTTTCCACGAAGGAATTGTTTGAGATTTCTGAAGAGATAGTAGTCACTGGGAGCCAAATATGGTGAATACGGTGGATGTTCAAGCAATTCGTACTTTAATTCTTTGAATTTAGCCATCGTCAAAACACTTTTGTGAGCAGGTGCATTGTTTTAATGAAAAATGATTTTTTTCTTCTTTAAAAAAGGTCTTTTCTCACGAATTTTTTCATCCAGCTGATCCAAAAGGCTGCAATAATATTCAGAGTTAATTGTTTTACCTTTCTGAAGATAATCAATCAACAAAATTCCTTTTGCATCCCAAAAAACTGATGCCATAACCTTCTTTGCTGATCGTTATGACTTCACCTGCTTTGGAGCTGAACAACCAGCTTCAGTCCACTGTAAACGTTCTTGTTTCAATTTAGGATCATGGTGATAGATCCAAGTCTCATCCATAGTTATAAAACGACGCAAGAAGTCGGTTTTATTCGCCTTAAAACGCTCGAAATTACGCTGAGAAATTTGTTTTCGATCCAGTTTTTGTTGAATTGTTAATGTGTGCGGCACTGACTTTCCAAACAGTTTTTTCGTTAGTAATTCTTCATGTAAAATATGGAGTAGTCGTTCGTCTGAGATGCCTATGGCATTAGCAATTTCACTCTTAGTCAAACTTGGATCTTCACTTACCATATTATGTACCTGCTCAATGATTTCTGCTGTGGTTGCAGTTTTTGGTCGTCCTTCGCGTGGATCGTCTTTAAGGCTGGTACGACCACGATTAAATTCACCAGCCCAAAATTCAACGGTGCGTTTTGAAGGTGAGGACTCCTTATACACTTCTAACAATTGTTCATAAATTTCCTTTGCTTTTAAACCCTTCAAAACAAAGAACCTAATGACTGCACGATATTCAATTTTTTCCATATTAAAAAAATCAATGACACGTCAAATTCAAATGGCTTGTAAACAAAGAAAGAATTGACAGAATGACTTGCAACTTTGCATGTGTTCTCAGGACAGTTATACCAACTTGAGAAAAAAAAAAGTTTGGAGCTAGCAGTGCCATCTCTTGGTGAGCGCAGGAACTTTTCAACCAACCTGTATATTAGTGCAATCGAGATACGAAAATGTGTATCTATAGTATAATTCGGTTGATATTCAGAATATGTGTGTGAAAAATATTTCTATCCCAGTAAACATGGCAATACGAATTTGATCCCCAGTGGTGTTGCCTGGTGAAAAAATTTATTGAGGCAACAATCTTTTTCGTATTGCATGTTAGGGTATCTCATTTGGTAGAAAACGTGTCCAGAATGCAATACTTCCAGGCAATATAAAATCAATTCTTCTGAAAGACAAATATGTGATATAAAAAATGATAAAATATTATAATTAAGAAAATACAGATTAAGTTAATAGATATTCGATTTACAATTTTTTCACTTCGATTTTAAAAAAATACCTCCATGGATAATACTTCCGTGGATTTCAATTTATTTTTCCCAGTTTGCAATACAATATTTTCTGAAAAGGAATTTTTTTTGCGATACATAATAAAATAAATGAAATCGAATTTTAATTTGACTGTCTTCTAAAAGTTGAATTAGTAATATTTCCGTAATATCTTCTGGTTGATATATGTATGTATCTTCCAAATGCTTGTTGGGCATGTATTACGAGCAATTATGTGTGATTTTTAATTTATTTGCATATTTCTTACAAAATTAGTCTTAGTCACACTTAGAATAGTTAAAGCTATTGATCGGGGGTACGCTAAAAATTCAAAAACGCCTTGAAGTTTCCATCTTATACTACCGTGACTGGTCCTTGTCACAATACACGTAACGTATTCTGGGATATGTCCTTTTTCCGCAGGGTCACGAAGAAGATGACCAATATACTTAAAATTTGGCAAAACGTTAGATCATATGTTATGTGTCATAAAACGTAGTTTTTTTTTGCCTAATCTCTTCGACATTTATTGAAAATTATCAAAATAAGCTTAAACTATTTAAATACAAGAAACTTACAATTAATCATTATTTCACAATTTTAGTTATAAATAAACGAAAATAACTGAAAAAAAATTATATATGGAAATTAAACCTTTTTTAGACTTTAAATATCATATTCCTATGAAGCCGCATGGATTAGCGGTCAAATACATGTTACCTTTAAATATATAAAGGGTGTCCCAAGAAGAACGCAATTTTTAAATTTTAAGTAAAACACAGATATTTAAAAAAAAATCGTGAAACTTTATTATATCGTAAAGTAGACAGAATGAGGTTATGTATGGAACAATATATCGTGCAGATGGCCGCCGCGGCTTTGCTGGCATGCACGCGATCTTTTAATGAAATTTTCAATGACCGTTTTGCATGAATGCTGCGGTATTTCATTAATGCAGCGTCCAATTTCCTCTTTTAAGGCTTGAGTCGTCGTCGGCTTATTCGCGTAAACCATCGACTTCAAAAAACCCCAAAGAAAAAAATCTAATGGTGTTAAATCGCACGATCTAGGCGGCCAATTCTGATCTCCAAAACGCGAAATAACACGACCGGGAAATGACTGATGCAGCAATTGAATTGTTTCTCTGGCTGTATGACATGTGGCGCCGTCTTGTTGGAACCACATGCCCTCCACATTAATTTCTTCAATTCTAGGCAAGAAAAAACTGGTTATCATTTCACGATACCGAACACCATTGACTGTTCATAAAAAAAAGGTCCAATGATTCCTCCAGCCAAAAAACCACACCACACAGTGACACGTTGAGGATGCATTTGCTTCTCGTGAATTACTCGAGGATTTTCCTCACCCCAAATGCGACAATTCTGCCTATTGACGAAGCCATCAAGATGAAAATGGGCCTCGTCACTGAAGATAATTTTATCGGCAAAATCAGCATTTTCATGTTGTGTCTCCAATACCAAATTAACGAACTCCCTTCGCTGTCCATGGTCAGCTGGCTTCAGTTCCTGAGTCAATTGAACTTTGTATGCATGAAGATGCAAATCTTTCGTCAAAACTCGCTGCAAAGTGGATTTGGAGACACCAATTTGCTGAGCTCGGTGACGAATTGAGGTGGATGGAGTTTGAGCGACATCATCACGTACAGCTGCGACATTTTCGGTCGACCGACCTGGTCGATGGCGCTTTGTTGTCTTTACATCACTAACAGACCCAGTTTCGGCAAATTTATCCATTAATCTCTTTACAGTTGACTCTTTTGGAGCATTATTGTGACCCCAAATTGATCGCAATTTGCGAACTGTAGCCGCAAAACTTTCACCATTTTGGTAAAACAATTTCACAATGAGAATGCGTTGTTCATTCATGTAGCGCTCCATTTTTACTAACCTCGTACCTTCTACTAGCAAACAATAACAATTGTTCAAATGTCAAACAACGACACTTCGAATGTTGCCAGATTTAAAAATTGCGTTCTTCTTGGGACACCCTTTATAATATAATAAATATGTGAAACGCTACTTTCAAATGGTTAACTTTATAATGGCATCTCAGAAAATTATTTCGAAACACAAAAAAAATTAATTTTTTTTACAACAATTACTCATAAATTCCCCATAGTGCAATAGTAATAATGGAAAATTCCCAAACAAGCATTTTGTGAGGAAATTTTCAATAATTAAAAGATTCAGTATCACTGTGTGTCAGGATGCCTGGTCAATTAGTATATAAATTTATTTAGGCAATATGAAATATCTCTGCTTTCGGCCTGGGGAAAATGTCTGATTTTAGATTACATTGATAAATCGAGAACTGTATTTAATTTTGCAATCGGTTGAGGCGTTGTTAACCAACCTTTTTTTTTGTGAACCATGCAGTTTTTTTTTTCTTTCATTATAAAACTTTTTATATGTGAAAAAACAAAGGTCTTGCAAAAATTTTACGCTTAATTTAACCACAGCTTTTTTGTAGCTGCCATATTTTCAATTGACAAACACGATTTAAAAAAGGCATGATAAACAACAATTACTATATTTATATAAATAGAAAAAGACTTGTGATGATGTCTCTAAAGTAATTGTAGAGAAAAAACATTAGAAAAAAAAAACTAGCAAAATTGACCTTGTCATCATCATCATTATGACGCCAGCTAAGTGATAAAGTGTTAATTTGACAGTTTTTTCTTTTGTGTGTAAATGAATTACACATGTGACACAACTTACCTTATGGGCTCTGATGGGAGCGCCCTCTGAACAAGATAATGTGACGTCCACCAGACTCTCGTCCTGTAGTAATTGACTAAACACCCCTAACAGGTTGGATTGATGATTGTTCCACCTCAAGCAGTAGTGCTCACTGCCCATGTCGGTGACAGCTTACGCTGCTGAAATATAAAAAATAAATAAGAAATTATTATTTTAAAACAATTTTATTTAATTTTAAAAGAAAAATCTTAAAGATCTTTTGTTAAAAAATAAATCTTATTCAAAAAAATAAGTATAATAAAAATCACGGAAATTGTAATTTAATATGTTTTCTTTAGCATTTATTTTGCACTCTCCGTCCGTCCTTAGCTCTAAATTATAAATTTTAAATATGCATACGATTTTTTTTATATATTTATTATTTGTTTTATATTTGCGCACGCGCGTGTTCGATGTCATGTGGTGTTTACACGTTTTGTTAAAATGGCAACAAAAACAACAACAACAATGAAACAAAAATCTTTGTTGCATATAATTTTTCCATATTGTAGTTTTGTTTAATTCGTATCTTAGTTGTGGTACTTATTGGACAGACGGACAAGCCCATCGACAAAACAAACAGACAGACAGACATAATGTACGCAAAAGTGTTTCGTACGTATGCATGTGTTTCGATTACATATGCATTTTTATATAAATGCTTGTTACGTTTTGCATTACATTGCAAATTTAATTGCACTTAAATTGTCTAGTAATTGATATGCAAACATAAAATATAATAATACACAAACTACGCATTCGTCTTAGTACAGACACACAACATATAAATCATTCAAAAGTGTTAGTAGATATAAGAGTTGGTTAATGACAAAACATAGTTGCAACGAATTTAAATCTAATTATACACTAACTACGTAGTTAACACAACAAAAATTCCAGTGTAAGTCAAGTGGAACTTCAGTCACATTACCAAGTCAAGGCTTGAATTATACTTGAATTTATGGAATGTTAAATAATTTTATTTCTGGGCTACTTATTTACAGTGTTTTTTTTTATCCATAAATGCATATTTAATATTTATTACTGGGAAATTTGTCTACCCCTGCAAAAAAGATTAGGAACGAAGGAATGATTTTTTGAATGATTTTTTTTTAATATGAATTATGAGTGATTTTTTGTTTTAAATATGAATGAAGGAAAAAATAATTTTTATTATATATGAATGAATTTCGTTTTTAAATATGAATTTTGAATGATTCTGATTGCACTATAATAATAAATAAATAAATCCTTTTTCTAAGTATCTTTACATAAATTTATTTAATCCTTTGAGGCGGTTTTAGTTTCAAGTTTCAGATTTGTATCTTAAATAGACTGAGAGGCACATTTTCGGTTTTTATCCCCGTTTTTATTATGCTTTTATTAAAAATTTTAAAAAGAATTTCTTCAGTGTCAGATTAGTAGCGAAAACCAGGTCACTAATGCGGAAAAATTTACCGCCGGGTGATTAAGGGGTCACTTTACTTATTTTTTTTGTCCTCCTTCTTATTGGATATTTCTGAAAGTACCGTGATTCCGGGAAAGCTTCGACACTACATTTTTAAAAACCCATCTTTATGGATGTCTTACCGGAGGAATAGCCTACATGCGAGATTTTAAAATAGGTTATGCACCCATATTTTTTTGCTTTTTAACCCTATTTTTATACATTTTTGATGAAAATTCTTAAATGACTTAGCCCATACTTCAGGGAACATATCCCTAGACAATAGATTTGTTTTCCCAAACGAATTGTTTGGTTGTTGCCATCGAAAATTAGGTCGTCAGAGCTCTATTTCTACTGTCCCAACTGAAACAGGGTTGTCGGAACCAAAATGAGGTTGTGACAACTAAATTTTCAGTTGCATTAACCAAACGTTTTGCTTGACACTAACTTCGGTGGGGACAACAAATATTTTTCTGGGTGCATATATTTAATATCAGCTTTCTAGTCTAAGGAATTTCGGCTGGATATTAAAGGTCAAATCTCGTTGTTATGGGTTAAGGGGATAATTTTTCCCTTTTTAAACTCTATGTTTCCCACATTCTTATTGGGATGTCCAAAGAGGATATCACACTCGTTCCTCTAAGGGGCGTCAACTGAAAATTTAGAAATCTCAGTGTAGGCAAAAAAATTTTTTTTTTTTAGTATTTACTTTAAAATTTAAAAACAATTATGTCATTGTAAGGAAATACGAACAAGAAGTATACAACGGTAGTTGTTTTTGCATTTGTTTAAGTGAAAAATAACAAGTTTTTTGAGTTGTTACTCTTTTATCTGAAATTTGTTCATTTATTTAATGTAGAATAACCTAAAATATTTTCCTTTAATTGAAACAAAACTGATATGAATTGAGCTTAATTTGGACTTAAAATATTTACCTTTAGTTGAAACAAAATTGATATGAATTGAGGATCCATTTGGGGACAACTCAAACAAATTCTCTTTAGTTGATACTAAAGCAGCTACTTTTATTCATTTATTTATTCTTTATTTATTTATTTATTTATTTCTTTATTTATTTATTTAATTTATTTATTTATTTATTTATTTAATTTATTTAATTTATTTATTTATTTATTTATTTATTTATTTATTTATTTATTTATTTATTTATTTGTTTATTTATTTATTTATTTATTTATTTATTTATTTGTTTATTTATTCTTTATTTATAATTCAAGCCCTTACGGGCAAATGATTACAGAAATATCTTAAATGTTGCATCCCATTTATATTTTTTTGGCGTAAGAAAAGAGAAAATGATGTAGGATTTTTACAGTGGGTAGATATGAACACTGTTACCGTTTTTTGAGTTGACTCCCTTTAGAGGAACCAGTGTTATATGTTAAGTAAATTAGAGCAATTTCAGGTTTCTAGTCAAAGCGTTATGAACAAGTCTGTTAAGGGGCAACTTATCTCATTTTAACCACGTTTCGGATCAAAATTGCAAAAGAAAACTCATCAGCGCATTAGCTAATAGTCCAGGGAAGACATATTGCAAATTTAATATTTGAGGCTCCTAGGGGACACTTTTTCCCTGCTACCCTATTTTTACACAACCGTTTTAAATTGCATAACATTAAAATATACAAATTAAAGAAAATAATTACAGATAAGACTTTCGAAAAACTTAGAAATCGAGACAAATCGTTGTAATGAAAAAAAATATATGTTCAAATCGATGAATATCACTAAAATCTGGGCTTAATCCACTCCAATTCGGTCCCTGTGTTGACTATTTTAATTTCACTTGTTACCCGTTATATTTCATCTCGCTTTCCTTATAGATTTTTAAATTCCCTTCACTTCTTTTCGCTTCCCTTGTTTAGTGTTTCAATTCCATTCATTCCCCGTTTCATTCCCCTTGTTTAGTGTTTTAATTCCACTCATTCCGCGATTCGTTGGTCCAAAAACATATTTTAAGTTTCAGGTTTATAGCCAAGATTGATCAAACTTGCCTTTCCCCGTAGGAATTTCCAAAATCCGGTCATTGACAGTTACTTAGCCCTTAATCCAAAAAAACCGACATTTTCCCTTTTGGTCTTTCCTTCGCCGGAGAAGGAATCTATGTACCAAATTCTAACTTCTTTGGGATTTATATATTTTATTTAGCAGAGGAATGTGTTAAGGCTCTGTAGTTTTTACATACAAACCATACATACCTAGCAAAAACATGGTATCAACTACTTACCGGCCTATTTACTCGCTTAATTACTCTTGTTCGGGATATCCAAAAAATAATGGGTACTTATAATTTTTTGACTGTTCGTAAGCGAGTTGGTAATGAATACCCATTACTTTGTTTTTTTGTAAGTGAGAAGATAATGAACACTCATTAAATTTGGGACATCGCGAACAAAAGTAATTAAGCGAGTAAATAGGCTGCTAAGTTGATGAAGCTTGTTTTTGCTGGGTACTTTCAAAGGATAAAAACGAAGGTTTTTAAATATGACATTGAGACGATTTAAAAATAAATGTTTGTTAAATCTTTCTGCTCTACAAATTATGCAATTTCGTTAAAATCGGAGTTAACCAATCCACAGATCTTCCCTGTCAGTAAAAATTTCATCAGTAAAAATTTGTTTTTGTAAGCTGTCAAGAAGTTGATTTTTTTAAATTGAAATTAAATTAAAAATCTATTTAAAATCCAAATATTAAAAAATCTATTTATAGAAACACTGTTAGTCACAAAGCGTAAAACTCGTCAGTTGAACAGCTCTCCAAAAAAAGGTCCGTTTAATATAAAAGGAACCAGCCCTTGTCTGGTACCCAGCATAAAGAACCAGCCATATGGCGGGTTCTGTGACGAGTTACTTTTCCAAATAAATTTGTACAAAATAAGTCGGTTTGATCTGAATTTTTAGGTAAATAAATTTGCAAAACCTGTGAGCTATCTTTAAAAAAAAACTTTTTGTTATATACAAAAACATTGATTTCTTAAAAAAATTTCAATAATTTTTGTGTTACTAATTTCTTGTAAAACTGTGAAAAATCAATGTCTTACTACCCACTCTTTAATTTTGTTAACATGTCTAAGAACATCCATACCAAAGATGTGTCGGTCATTTTAAGAGCATTCAAATTTAAATCACACACATTCCCAAACATTAAACAACACTAGCACATACATACACTCACAGAATAAAAAAAGATGTATGATCTGCTATAGTTGTAATTAAACTATTTTAGAAAACTGAAAACAAACATTTCTTTAACAAATAAATAAACGAAACTCAAGAAGATGATCATGAAAATGAATTTAAATAAATATACAAGAATAAGGGAGAGGTTTTGGAGCAGCCACTTAATACAGCCTTAATCCACATCTTTGTTAAAATATATTTTCTGTTTTAATGCCTGGTTAAGTTAATTGTGAAAACCTTCCTGCTAAACGTTAGCAAGTTAACGTTGTAAACTATCGTTTTGTTAAAGATTTTGTTTGTTGTTCATTTACATTGGATTTATTGCTATGCTAGAGATTTTACATTTTATTAGTCCAATGTTCATGTTGCTTGTTTGTTTGTTGGTTGGTTGGTTTATTTAGTGGATAAGTAATTGTATTGCATTGCAATTTGATTCATTTTAATTATGCGTGTAGTGAAAAAGACGAACGAACGTGAACAAAAAAACGAAAGGCCACCATATAATAAAACATAAAAGTTGAGAATTTAAAGTTAATAAATTAAAAGTTAAGGATGAGAGGATAAAAAAAGTAATCTTGAATGTATTTTTTTATAGTTTACTACCTTTTTTTCTGTTGCCGATTATTTGTTAGAAAAGAATGTGTTATACACTTTGAGAAAATTTAAGTAGAGATTCTTAATTTATTTAATAAAAATTACTGCTGTACAGTTATTAAAAAAAAAACGCTAAAGCAAACAGCTAAATTTTTTTTGGGTTCAAAAGTTATACCTTTACACTAACGTCTTTATGTTTAAGTTCTAAATTTGTTACATTATGCTATGCTGCCACTTCCCAAAAAAAGTCTGTAATGGCAACTGAAAATTTTGCTGTTATTACGGGAAATTTTTCTAATTTAAGCCCAGCGGTATTTTTTGCTAATCTTAGCAACACATGTCTGCTGACGTGCTGTACAATAAAATTAGTATAAAAAGTTAGTAGTCGCTACTAAATTTTAGTAAACTTTTTGTGGAGTAGAATTTAAAATCGGTTTGCCAAAATCAGCTAAAAAAATTTACTAAATATTATTAATATAAGTACAATCAAATAAGTATAAAAAATTAGTAAGAGCTACAAAATTTTAGTAAATTGTTGTAATTTGCAATATAAAATCGATTTGCTAAAATTAGCAATAAATTGCACTAAATATTAGTGAAATGGAAATATCAGGCAAGTTAATAACCGCTACTAAAGATTGGTAAATTATATACAAAATTTGTTAAAATAAATTTTCTCAAATCAACACAAATTTGTGATAAATTTTAGTGAACTAAACTGAATGAATTGAAAAATATAAAAAAAATTTAATTTATTAAAAAAAATTATAATAAAATTCACAAACTAACTCAATTGAAGCTGCTAATTTCTTTTGAAATTGCCTTACGAATTCGATTATAAAAATTTATATATTTTTTTTTATAGAGCAACATTTTTTTATTTTTTTTTTTCAAAAAATATTTTAAACAAAATTAAAAAAAAAAAAAAAATCAAAAGCTTAAAAAATAGTAAAAACATAAACAAATTTATAATTTTGTTTTCATTAGCTAATTTTTGTTTAAAAAAATATTTTTAGTACATTTTTTGCATTTTAAGGTTAAATTATGATTTTTAGAACTAAGAAAACTTTTTTTAGTCCTGTTTTAAATGGATGTCCAATTTTTGGACATGAGTCTGTTTTGAAAAGTATCTTCACTTTCGATCCCTTTTTTAACATATGTAACTTTTTAAAGCAATTTAAGTTTGTATGTGTAAGGTTTAATTATTATTATTATTTCCTTTATTTAAATTTGTTTGCTAATTTCAGCAAAAAGGTTTTCCAAAATTTGTAAATAATTCGTAAAATGATTTGTAAATATCCACTAAAAATTCTGTAATTTGTAAAATGTTAATTGCAAGAATATTTACTAAATAATATTATTTTTATATGTATGAAAATGTATTTTAGGTCTGGTTCGAGATCATAGAAACAAATTTGTTTTCCCTATTTTTAATTTAAAAACATGTCTTTCATATTAGCTAATAGCTACAGGTTGGTTAAAAAGTTCCTGCGCTCGAAATGAAAGAATACTGTTTTTGTTACAAAATATATTTTTTTATTCAATATAATCTCCTAGAAGCTTAATACACTTGTTCCAATGATCTTCCAATAATTTTATCCATATTCATGTAAAATATGGAGTACTCATTCGTCTGAGATGCCTATGGCATTAGCAATTTCACGCTTAGTCAAACTTGGATCTTCGCTAACCATATTATGTACCTGCTCAATGATTTCTGCTGTGGTTGCAGTTTTTGGTCGTCCTTCGCGTGGATCGTCTTTAAGGCTGGTACGACCACGTTTAAATTCACCAGCCCAAAATTCAACGGTGCGTTTTGAAGGTGAGGACTCCTTATACACTTCTAACAATTGTTCATTAATTTCCTTTGCTTTTAAACCCTTCAAAACAAAGAATCTAATGACTGCATGATATTCAAATTTTTCCATATTAAAAAAATCAATGACACGTCAACTTCAAATGGCTTGTAAACAAAGAAAGAATTGACAGAATGACTTGCAACTTTGCATGTGTTCTCAGGACAGTTATACCAACTTGAGAAAAAAAAGTTTGGAGCTAGCAGTGCCATCTCTTGGTCATACGATAATAAACAGGAGAATGTAAAAACACAAAAATTAAAAAAAAATCAATTGTATGTTAGCATAAATAGCTTTTTCCGTTGATTTGTGATTTAAATAAGATATTTATTGTTGAAACATTCAAGGCTACGAAGAATGCTGATGAAAGTCGAAGCGGACTAGAAAATGCATTCTATTCAGCTTGTGTCTTATAACTTTTTCTGTATATTCGCCATAATTTCTAAATAAAAATAAGGAAAAAATTTTTCATTGGGTAAAAAAAATTTTTTTTTCTATGATCTCGAACCAGACGGAAAATACATTTTCATACATATCAGTATTAAAAAGGTCAACTACAAAATATAAACTTCACTATAAATATTTTTTTTTACTATAAATCAGTACAAAAATAGTAAACCACTAACTTTTTTCTGAGTGTAAGGAGGTGAAACCAGACTTCGTTTTTCTAAAAAAAATCTTCCATTACAAACACCAGCACAAAAATCATTCACTAGTGTAGGGTAAAATGAACCACTCTGAAAAATCGAGTAGCGGAATTATATTCATTGAGCACAAAAATTATAAAAACACTTAACATAAATTTAATTCTTTGCCACCATATTGAATCCGCCATTTTAAATATTGCAATTTTTATTAAAATTTTTGAAATAATCGACCCTGAAAACGCTCCTGCAAATTTTTATAAAATTGAAGGTCTTTCAATTGTTTAAATTTTTTAATTTGTTTCCCATTTTAAATTTTCATAATCAAAATTTACATCAGTGACACTAAAACTCAAATACACCTAAAAAAGTTTGTAAGTTAAAGTAACTGAAAATATCATTTAAAAGAAATGATATTTCATTTAAAAACCGGTCTACTTAATTTTCATTTAAATTAAATGCCATTTGTTATTTATTTTTAAATGTTGATTAATCAACTGACACATCCGTAAGAAACAAATGATATAATCAGTTAAAATAAATGTCAAAATTTTACCTACCAATCCTTAAAAAATAAATGTTTTTTTCATTTATTTGAAATTATTTCAGTTTTTGTATTTTTTGTTTTTTTTTTTTTTTAATATACTCGTACAATACAAAATGTATGTATGCATATAAAGCTATAAACACTTTCTCTGTGAACGTATTTGTGTATGTATGTGTGTTTCTGAAGTTCTTGTAAATTGTATTGAAAAATTTTGTATATATACAACCAATTTAAATAAAAAAAAATTGAAATTTTTTGAATATTTTTATTTGAAACAGAGAGCAAACAAAATTTAAATTTGTAATAACTGTTACGGACACAAATAAACCACAAGTTTCCGTTTTGTGGGTAAATTTTTATTAAATTTCAAACAAATGAAAAAAATAAATGAAACTAAAAAAAATCGGTAAATGATAGTAAATTATTTCGAAAAAATTTATAAAAAAGTTAGTATAGATATTTCTTTGAAAAATAAATGTATGTTCCTTTATTTTTAAATGGATCGGAAAACTTTTTTATTAAACTACAAACAGTTAACTACATAATATTCTGAGTGTATAACAAAAATTTCAATATGATCGGACTATAATTTTAAATATTTGCTGACCCGCCATTTTTGACCGAAAAAAGCATATTTTTTTGGTTCTGTGTACACTGTGTCTTTGAATAACTTACACTCCAGCACAGTGGAATAAAATATATACCGTTACCTAAAAAAATAATTTTACACACAAAACTATTCTCTAAGTGTATCAAAAAGAAAGAGATGGGTATTATAAACAAAAGTTTAGCTTTAATAAAATAAAAAATCACACACTGAGTCTTCAAATTACCAATGATCATTGTAAAGATTTAGTGGAATAAATATTTAAAACCGTACGAAGGCTTTGCTAAGTTTTTTTTTTTTCTTGAGAAAATCAACTGAAGTGTAGCATCGTTTGCATGTTGGTGGTGATCTTTTACCCACCATCACCACCACCACCGCAATCATCAGGCCATGTAGTACTCGACAAGAGTGTAATAAATGCATTTTTAAGTGCAATTTGCAAAACAAGTGCTGCACCGACGCATGCCACATAATAAATTGCGTTTAATGTTAAGTTTATACTGATTTAACTAACATACATATATGGTACACCATTCGCATTAAAAATGTACGCTTTATAATGTCTGATGAGTTTGAGAAAAAATATCACAAGAGTTGTCTGTTATTTTAAGGCTTTTGATAAATTTTGTGGAAAGTTTTAATTAGAATTAATAAATTTGTTGAATTTCACATTTATTTTCTTTAATAGATTTTATGTATTTATTAATTTTATAATAAAATGTTGTTTTTAATTAATTATTCTTAACAAACTTTAACCTCTTGACTATTTGACCATTATACTTATATTTTTGAATTTGAAAGACAGCCTAGTAGTTAGAGTAACTGTCTATTTAACATTTATATTTAATATTTATATACATACATATGTTAATGTTAATTGCTTAACTAAAATAAACATTTGAATCTGACTAAATGTGTAAAAAAAACTAAAAACAAATTTTGCGTAAGGTTTTGCTAGGGGCACCATAATAACAGGCGTGGAAAAAATGTTTTTTTTTTAGATTATTTCAGCTAATGGAGAAATCATTTAAATACAACCTTTTAAACAACTCCATATCATAATTTTAATATTTGAAAAACAAACTCCCCCTGTGTTGTCACGCTCCTTTTGCTTTAACATTTTGTAAACTTACAACAATTTCAAAACTAAGGTGCGTTCAATATTCTTTGACACATGTCTTACAACAAGTCATGCTCTTTTCTTTTTGTTGCTTATCATCTTCTGCAATATGAAACACAAAAATAAAATGATTTTTTTTTTTAAGATTTAATTACTTATTTAAATTTTTTTCTGCATATTTATAAAAATTGTCGTAACTAATGAAATCTTATCTCTTTTGTATGCTAAATTAAGAAATTATTGTCGCATACTCTGTGACCAAGTGGCGCTTACTATGATGCTGTTCGAACGTATGCGAAATGAAATATGAACTAATTTCCAAGCATCGTTACACAAAGAAAACAATTCACAATACATACTATCAAAAGTAAGGGTACCATTCTTAAAAATATTTTACTAAATTTCAGCTCAAGAGATTTAAATAAGTAGCCATTGTGTCATTGAATTTCATTTCAGTCATTGTAAATTTTGTGAAAATAATCCAATCCAATCCAAAAAAAAAAAAACAAAATATGAACTATTTGGTAATTTTTCTGAAATGCAATTCAGAAAAATTTTTACTTATAATACGATATAAAAAAAGGGTTTCAAGAAGAGAAAACTCATTTGAAAGAAAATGCGGTTCCAGCAAGAAATGTGTTTGGAGATGCAGCCAAATTTGGGAAAAATTTAGAGCAAAAATTGAGGGTCGTAGGGAAAAACATTATCAGTTGTATGCAAAGATGGGAAAAAATAAAACATTTCCAGTAGTCTCATAAAAGTTTTTGTTACTGGTAATAGGTCAGCACATATTTCATTCCGCATACGTTAATGACGTTGTTGATGTTTATTATGTCTTTATAATCATGCGTTATTAGAATTTATTAAAAGCATTGTTATGTATTTTAGCCAGTGGCTAAAATAAAAAATTAGTTTACTCTGGCTAAAATACCTGTGTACATTAAAAATAAAAATAAAAAAATGTTATAAAATTTTTCTTTAAAACCACCAAAGGCAGCTGTTACACTTGTTTTCCGTTGCTTCACTATAATTAACAAATTAGTATCTTTGGCTGTTAAGTTTATTAAAGTTAATGAGTTTTTATTTTGTATAACTAAACTATAATTTAAATAACAAATTTTAATGATTTGTACAATATAAAATTGATCTATGCCAAGTATGAAGTTCTTACTTGTTTCCTTAAAGACTTCATTAGAAACATACGATGTCATGTACTATGACATAAAAACAACATTTAACAGAGCAAAAGTTATTGAGATTAACATATCGATCATTTGCGAGAAAACCGGAATAACTCATAAAAGCGATTTCGAGATAATTGTATTTAAAGTTTTCAATTTAGTCTAACTTCTGAGTAAAATACAAAACTCTTTTGGTTGCCTTTAACTGAGGAAAGGAGATATTAATACCACTTTTTGATATGATTTAGATTATGGTGTGATCCACATTTCTGTATCATTAACTCAAAAATCGTGTGTATTAAGCCAGTGTTAGTTATGCCAGCCTTCTCGAAAATGAGCGATATGTAAAAGTTAATATAAAACTGAACGAAATTGTCGGAAAAGTATATTAAAGCAAATAACGGGAAGAACGATTTATGTGGAGACTAGGTCACAATATCGTCCGATTTTCTTTAAATTAAGAGAAAAAATTTATTGTCCAATAACATTCACAGCCGCAATTTTAACTAGATATCTACGGTTCTATGGGTCTACCTTAGAAAGGATTTTTCTATGGGAATACTGTGGGCTGGCCAGATGGCTGGCTGGCTAGTTGGCTCTAAATTATGTCCTATTCCGGCTAGCGATTTAAATTACGGGGAGGGGATACTTATATTATGAACATGTGGCAAAATAAATAAAAGTCCATTTAAGCAAATATCGGGAAGTTAGTTTATAGGGTAGGGCGGCTAAATATGCTCAGATTTTCTCCAAATTTAAAGGCATGATTTATGGTCTCAAATAACATTCACAATCCATATTTATACGTTTTTGTCTGTCTATATACCATTTAAGCCCAATTCTGATTAGACCCTTCTACGCAAGGCAGGTCTAAATATGAGTCAATATAAGCTTACTCTCAGTAAAAAATTTGTAAACAGTTTTCAATCCCTTTTTACTATTTTCGTACTCTCTTTTAGTAAAAAAATTATTATTTGACATTATTTTTACAGAATATTTACAAATTTTTGTTGCTAACATCAGAAATCATTTTAAAAATTTTTGAAAACCGATTGTCTAAAATTAACAAAAAAAAATTACTAATTTTAAAAAGTGTATACTGAAGGAAATGTTATTTCTAATAATTTAAACTTATACATACATACTTAAATTGCCTTAAAATGTTCAATATGTTGAAAAAAAGTGATCGGAAGTGAAGATACTTTTCGCAACCGACTCATGTCCAAAAATAGGATATCCACTTGAAATAGCACCAAAAACTTAAGTTCTAAAAATTACAAAAAGTTTACTAAAATTTAGTAGCGGCTACTAATTTTTTCTACTAATTTCATTGTACTACACGTCAGCAGATATGTGCTGCTAAGATTAGCAGAAAATACCGCTGGGCTCAAATTATCAAAATTTCCCGTAATAACAGCAAAATTTTCAGTTGCCATTACAGACTTTTTTTGGTAAATGTATTTTTAAGTCTGATTTTTTTTTTTTTACTTTTGTCTAAAATGTTTTTTGAAAAAAATATATATAAATTTGTATATTAGAATTCGTCAGGCAATTTCGAAAGAAATAAGCAGCTTTAAAGTGTAAGATGTGTATCTCAAAATAATTGAGTTTATTTTAATATTTTCTTTTTTTAAAAATAAAAACTGATATATTTTACACTTAATTTGCTTAATTTTTTGTACTAATTTTGTCCTAATATTAATTAATTTTTTTTTGCGGATTTTAGCAAACCAATTTGAAATTCCACTTTATAAAAGGTTTACTAAAATTGTGTAGCAGCTACTAATTTCATTGTACTACATGTCAGTAGACAAGTATTGCTAAGATTAGCAAAAAATACCGCTGGGCTCAAATTAGCAAAATTTCTCGTAATAACAGCAAAATTTTTAGTTGCCATTACAGACTTTTTTTGGTGAGTGTATGTACGAAATTTCATACAAATATCTTCATATTTGCAAGATTTACAGGGACGCACGGACACATAGGGGGACGGACTGACATCGTTAAACAGAACCAAGAAATAATTCTGGATAAATTAAATTAGTATACGATATTAGGTGGGTATAAGTCCGATATTTTTGGTAGTTACAAACTCATAAGACTTTCAGCACTATTTATCATATTTTTGAAGTGTTACTTTGAAAATCTGAATAGTTTTTCATAATATGTTTCTATGAAGCCTTTCAGAAATACAATTGTTTTTTTCACAATAAATAAAAAATTTTAGCTAATCATAAATAGCAATTTATAACTATTTAACTAAAATTTAGTTGCGCTTACTAATGTATTTCACAAATAAAATAAAATTTCGCTGTACTATAACTCAATTTGTAAATTTAATTTTTTAGTTGGTAGCGCCTACTAATTTCTTCTGCATACATACGTAGTTTCACATACATTGGCATTACTCAAAACCAATGCCAATTGTAAAAAAAAAATTATTAGCATTCACTGCCAAATGTATTTTTTTTTAATAGACATTGTTCGAAGTAATTGTTATAAAATCAAACCAATGCCTAAAAACTATTTATAATATAAAATATAATTTGTTTACAAAACATACATTTTATTGATGAACAATCATAGTCTGTATGTATTTTGTTCGGATAAAATAAAATCAGCTAGATATTAGAGCAGATATTAAAGAATATTAAATAAAATATGCTTCAATATTCCGCCAGATCAACTTTTTTTATACGAGTATTTAATCGAAAAATTTTCTGAAACTTTACTTTTGTTTGACAATTCAATAAATTTATTTTAATTCTTAAAATTAAATAGGCTTAAAGCAATTTCATAATTGACAAAATACATACAATTCATATGAGTATTTAAGTTGTCTTTTGGACCATGTGTAAATTCTCTACTCTTTATGACTGTTTGGTAATAAAACCTTGATAAAGTGAAAAAAGCTGACTACTAGTATTACGCATTACACATAATAGAAAACTATAAAAAAAATATTGAAAAGAATAAGCACAGAATTTACTAATGGATGTGACTGTGCATATTTTTAGTTTTTATTATCCGCAGAATTTTAAATCCTATTAAGACCGATTACAAGTTATGACGACTTTTATTTTTTATTTGATAAAAATCAACTAAGATTGAATTTTATCAATAAGAAAATTGTATTAAATGCCAAACAATTACAACGAGGCTATTGAAATTTATCAGAAAAAAATGATTGATTTTTTCAATTATAAAGAAATATCTACAAAAATTTAGTTTAAAAGAAAATTTGTTAAAGACAAGATCAAATGATGGTTAGTTATTTAAAGATGTGATTTGATGGCATGCACTTTAAGAGAATGAGTCTAAAAGTTTAGAAATCTGTCTTAAATCTGTAAAGACAATTATCACTTGGTTCAATAGTAAAAGCGCAATTAAGCAATGTCCATCCGTCCATGTAATCTTTGTAATGAAACTGCACTCAGAAAAAAATTAGTAGAACAATTTGTGAAGGTTTTCAATCCCACTTTACTTTTTTTGTACTGATTTTTAGTGAAAGAGCTATTATTTAGTAAATATTTTTGCTATTTACATTTTACAAATTACAGAATTTTTACAGAATATTTACAAATTTTTGTTGCCAATTTCAGAAATAATTTTACAAATTTTTGAAAACAGATTTGCTAAAATTAACAAAAAAAATTTACTAATTTTAAAAAAGTGGATATTGAAAGAAATGTTATTTCTAATTAAACCTTACACTCACAATATTATTTCGTTAAAAACAACTTAAAATACATATTAAATTTGTCGAAAACACAATCGAAAAGAGGACTACTGATTTTGCATTATATTTAACCCATTTTGTTGTTTATTTTTAATCATTGTTTTATAATCGACTAAAGTAAAAACAATAGAAAGTCGTTTAAAATAACCATCAAATTTTTACTGACAAAAAGTTAGAAAAAACTACTTTTGTGGTTTGTTTTTCAAATTGAAAGTTTTTTTATTTGTATGTAATTACAAAACAGAACACAACACACGCATATGTATATACACTTAAAAAAGTTTGTAAGTTAAAATAACTGAAAATATCATTTAAAAGAAATGATATTTCATTTAAAAACCGGTCTACTTAATTTTCATTTAAATTAAATGCCATTTGTTATTTATTTTTAAATGTTGATTTATCAACTGACACATCTGTAAGAAACAACTGATATAATCAGTTAAAATAAATGTCAAAATTTTACCCACCAATCCTTAAAAAATAAATGTTTTTTTCATTTATTTGAAATTATTTCCGTTTTTGTATTTTTTTTTAATATACTCGTACAATACAAAATGTATGTATGCATATGAAGCTATAAACACTTTCTCTGTGAATGTATTTGTGTATGCATGTGTGTTTATGAAGTTTTTGTAAATTGTATTGAAAAATTTTGTATATATACAACCAATTTAAATAAAAAAACAAATTGAAATTTTTTGAATATTTTTTTTTTGAAACAGACAGCAAACAAAATTTAAATTTGTAATAACTGTTACGGACACAAATAAACCACAAGTTTCCGTTTTGTGGGTAAATTTTTATTAAATTTCAAACAAATGAAAAAAATAAATGAAACTGAAAAAAATGGTTAATGATGGTAAATTATTTCGAATAAATGTATATACAAGTTAATATAGATATTTCTTTAAAAAATAAATGTATGTTCCTTTATTTTTAAATGGAACGGAAAACTTTTTTATTAAACTACAAACAGTTAACTACATAATGTTCTGAGTGTATTTTTATTGGCTTTGTGTGTGTGTATATTTGAATAATTTCTTGTAATTTTTATAGAAATAATTTTGTATATATACAAACTATATTGGTAAAAAAAAACAAAAAGGAATTATATGAATTTCTATTTTTTAAAGCAGAAAACATAAAATTTTACATTTAGCTGAAAATATCAACTCCTACTGAATGTCTGTAAATTTTTATAGTTTGGTTTTTGAATGACTGATTCAAATAGTTAAAAAATATATTTCTATGAATTTCAATTGATTCTTCATTTAAAAACAAACTTTACGTATTACTTTTTAAATAAACTACAGTCGGTAACGGAAAATATATTGTGAGTGTACAACTACAAACCAAAATTTGTCTTAAAATGTTACATAGATTAAAAGAAAGGATCGAAAGTGAAAAAACCGACTTATGTCTAAAAATAGGACATCCACTTAAAATAGCACTAAAAAGTTTTTTTTTAGTTTTAAAAAATCAGCCTTAAAAACAAATAAAATTTGACCTTAAAAGTAAAAAACAATTGACGAAAATATTTTTAACACAAAAATTACCAAATAAAAAACAAAATGATAAATTCGTTTATGTTTTTAAAGTTTTTAATTCTGTTTTTTTTTAATTTTGTCTAAAATATTTTTGTAAAAAATAAATAAAATAAAAAAATTTAGATGCTCGATAAAAAATTAAATTTAAAATTGTGTACTATTACTATTAATATTTTTTTTTGCTGATTTTAGCAAACAGATTTTAAATTCCACTTTACAAAAAGTTTATTAAAATTTAGTAGCGGCAGCTAATTTTTCTACAAATTTCATTGTACTACACGTCAGCAGACATGTGTTGCTAAGATTAGCAAAATTTCCCATAATAACAGCAAAATTTTCAGTTACCATTACAGACTTTTTTTGGTGAGTGTACAGGCCGCAAATTTTGTCTATGGTTATATTGGCCCGGGAGAAACCTTGTTGAATTTTTTTAGCATCGGTACATATTCAGATATATGTTACCACCTCCCATTGAAAGGTGCTTTCTGAATTCGGCTTAAATGTTTGAAATTTGGGATTTTTTTTGTGGACCATAAACTTAGACCATAGACCTAGTCTCTATATAAACCTACAGGTCCCAAATATACAATATATTTGTATGAAATCTGCTACATAAGTTTCTATTAGACCCGAGATTAAAGCTGTTGAAAATCGAAAGAAAAAAGGACCTAATACCCATATAGCTTTTGTAGTTAGCTTTTTTGTAGTTTCGTTCCGATATATATCTATGTGTTTATAAAAAAAGGATCAGGACCTTTTTTGGAACATGGGATGCTTTCTGAAGTTTTATCCAAATTTTACTTGGTTTAATTTTAAATCCGAATAGAATAGTAAATTTGGATAAAAAGTTTAACTATCCCAACAAAAACTGGACTCAATAGACTCATTTAGTTAAAAACAATCAAAGCAACAAAGAACAAATTTAAATCTTAATTTTTTGTTAATTGAAAATTTTAAATTTCAAAATTTTTCCAAAGTCTTCTCTAAGTATGGACAGACTTTCAATGTCAATGTGTGTATGTATTTCTATAAATATAGAAGTGTTATTTTTCTATGTGTGCTACTTCCTGCTGCCATAAATAACAATTTCGCATAATAATGAAGCAATAAAGTGCAGATTTATTTCAACAAATAAAATGTTGATTTATTGCAATACGCACAGCATGCGTTGTGTTTCTATGTTTTTGCAGAGTTTTGAACTACGATTATATTCGTATTTGTATTCATTTTCTTTTCGATATGTGCAATTGCTTGTACATACACAGATGGACGGACACACACACACAGGTCAACTAAGCTTAATGTTTAAAGTCATCGTTCAAATAGACACTTGCTTTTCTAAATCTCTACTTTAGCCAGACTTATGGACTTGGCTTTAGTCTGGTCATGTTAAACATTTTGTATACAGATCACGATGCCTGTCTATGCTACGAGTGTGAATATGTATGAATATGCATCAACATCAACAACAACAACAATAAAATGTAAGAGAAACAGTTAAGATTTGTTTTTGTATAGGTTTACACTCATAAAAATATTCCGGAATGAGGGATTCCTTTTTGTTTAAATTTGGCTAAAATATAAAAGATTTCGACAAGGTATTGAAAATCTATGGGACATCGAAGCTTGTCTATATAATTAAGATTTAGGCTTTAACCGAAATCAAAAATTAAGATTTCTTAAGATTTTGTAAATTTGTTGCTTAATCAAGTTTTTTTTTTCTAAAAATACTATTACTTATAAGTAGGGATCGGAAGTTTATCTAAATACATGTTTGTTATCCGAGAACAACATTAACCAAATATCTTTGCGAAACCACAAATTTTCCATGTAAAAAAGATTAGATCTGATTAGATGTGCTCAGATATAATAAGATATGTGTGAATCTAGTTAGGATGTAGTGCAAAATCTGATCATACATAATAAGATTTGGCTTATGTGATGCACTTTGTGCCCAGATCTTTCCATATATAAAGTGATTTGGAGAATGTAGAGAGAAAGGTACTTAGAAAGTTAGGTTAGGTCGAAAGGAGGATGAAGCATCGAAATGCAACCTTATATCGCTACGATATACACCTAGGCCTCTGCTGGGCCTGTTGTGCGCTCCTTAAGAACATGGAGTTTGTTAACGTCCGGTATTCAGAAACCTGGTTTGCCGGACGTAGTTCCTCAAGGTTTTCCAGTCGACGTTCCTCAGCGATTCTAGGTCCCATATAACATCGCTCCCGAGGTGCCTGGATCTTACTTCTGTAGTTAGAAAGTCACTAAAATAAAATTGCATATAGAAAAAAATATGTTTTTTTAATTTCTTATTGAATCTGATTAGATATCATATGATTATATATTGTCCAGAATTGATCAGATCTAATAAAATTTGTCCCCAGTTTAGAGATTTAATGATATCTGGTACAATTTAATTTAATCTAATTTAAGACGGGTTAGTTGCATCAATTTGTTAATAATGGGTGATTTTTTAGCAACTTTATTTTTGGCAGCTCAGCTGTTTTTGTGAAACATGTTACTGTCAAAAGTTTAGTCTATAATTTAACAATGAATCGACTTGCAAACGCTTGCAGATTATTGAATTTTATTATAAAAATTCATGCTCGGTTAAGAAAGTGCATCGTGCACTTCTGAGGCGGATATTCGGAATCTTGTTACTAAATTTCGCACCAAATATACATTACTGGACATTAAACCACCAACACGCATACGTAGAGTGCGGACAGAGGAAAATATCGCAGCTGTATCCGACAGTGTTGTTGATGACGAAGGCAGGAACGTTACTGTGAATGGCGAGCGCTACCGTGCGATGATTACAAATATTTATTTTTCCCAAAATGGAAGAGCTGGACTTGGCTGACATGTGGTTTGAACAAGACGATGCCAAATACCACACAGCACGCGAAACAATGGCCCAATTGAGTGGCGAGTTCGGTGAACAGTTTATTTCACGTTTGGGGCCGGTCAATTGGCCGCCTAGACGTGCGATTTAACAGATTTAGATTATTTTTTGTAGGGCTATGTTAAGGCTCATGTCTATAGGGACAAGCCGGAAATGGTTGGCGCACTGGAAGCCAATATTGAATAATTTATTCGTGAGATACCGACCGATATGTTGGAGAGAGTATGTACAAATTCGACCCAGCGTACGAACCGTTTGAGGCGCAGCCGCGGTCAACATTCACATGAAATCATCTTCAAACATTGAGTTGTACAGACCGTTCTATCAACTCAAAGATTTCATACGTTTCTCTAAATTTTATGTGTTTATTTTCTAAATCAAATCCAAAAGCTTTTAAAAAATCAGCCATTATAAATTTCGCTATAAATGTATATTTTTGAAAATTTTGCCTTAAATGCATATTTTGGTATAAATGCATATTTTTGCAACAAAAAAATTTTGTTCTTAAGCATATTTTCTGATATTTTACTGAAAACAATTTTTTTTCACAATTTATAACTTTTTTAAAAAAAGATTTTTTTTAATTTATAATTTTCGTGCTGAAGATAAATTTTAAAACATAAAATATTGAAAATAAATTTATTAAATGTAAGAAATTTCATTTTTTTTTCATTAAATGTAAGAAAATTTTAAATCAATTTGTGATTAAATCTTTATTAAATTACCGAGAATTTTCATTAAAACTCGTCTGAGAAAATTCTCTCTGGGTAGTTAAGAGAAAAAATTATTTTTTTAAAAACTAACTTAACCTCTATAAAAATGCGTAACTTTTTTTTGTATCCTATATTTTCCACACATTTTGAATTTCATATAAAAGTTGCTACAAATAGATGAAATTACAGGCTGGGACAAAAATCATCATCTAATTTTAACATTTGGTTTTAAACTGATTATGTGTATTTGTTTTTATAAATTTTCTGTCAATTAATTATGAAAAAATATGCCCAAAAAATGGACGCCATTGGTGTTGATGAAAATTTAGATTCTTTTGTTCAAATTTTGCATAACTTTGAGCAGTATTTGTGATGTCACGTTGTCAATTTCAGCTCGCATATTCTTCTTTGGCTGCTGCAAGGTGCGGCCACAAACGACTTCACTTATCCCCAGAGAAAGAAGTCCAGGATAGTCAAATTAGGAGATCTGGCTGGCCAAGCCAAATCACCGAAACGCGAGATAACATTCGCTGGGTAGGCATCCTTCAAAATATGTATTGTGTTGCATGAAGTATTACAAGAGACCTCGTACTGTTCGAACCACTTGTCCTCCAAACCTTAATTGTCAACTTCTGATAATTATTCAGCCAACGTGGCTCTATACCGGTCGCCGTAACTGCACATCAAACGATAACTTTAAGGGAGTGTAATGCTGCTTCTTGAATTAATCTTGAATTTTTTCTTTGGAAGACTGTACCAATTTTTGATCATTTCTATTTGCAATTTTGCATTAGTGTATTGTAACAAATTTCATTTAAGTTTTGGTATTTTTGTATTTGTATGCCAGCAGCTAAAAGTCACACAAACAAAACACCACTACCTAGTCAAGTCAGTGAACAAATAAATAGAAAAATTACTGTCTGATATTTAAATGTGGCCTTTAAAAAATAAATAGAAAAAAAAACATTCATTCACAATGAATAACGTACAAATCTCTTGCAGAGTTAAGTATTTAAAATCAACAACATATATGTTGTATGATCTTAAAAATGATCGTAATCTATAACAACGAAATAATCTTAAAGCAAATAGAAAAAAAAAATAGTGTTGCTATTCTATTTCGGGTTGTGTTTTTATTGTGTATAACTATTAAGATGCAAGGTTATTTGCTAAGATTCCTAGTTAGTTGAAATTTTCATCGTTATTTTCTAGGAAATTTATAGTTAAAATAAAATTTTAACTATTAAAAATCATTTGATTATTGTGTGTGTGTGTGTTTTTTTTTTTTGTCTATTGCCGGTTTTTTTTATTTGCTCTTACTCATTTGTGTTAACAAATATAATTAAAACAGTTGGTGCGAAAAATTACTTTAACGTTCAAAAAATAAAAATGAGAAAAAATATAACCATGTTGTTTAAATTTAATTTTTTATTTTTTTTTTTGTTACAAATTTAGCCATAATTTACTGCACGCCATTGCTACTATGTATATCGTCGTAGAGCGGAATATATGTATATATATTTTTTTAAAATAAAATTTTCTATTTTAGTTTGCACTTTATATACAATTTTTGGATCCTCGTTTTTTGTTACTGTTGTTTTTTGCAAAAAAAATTTACGCTTATTGCATATGTAAATTAAATTTGCATGTTTTAACAATATTTTCGTTTATATGCATGAGGCAGTCAGTCAGCCAGTGGTGGTACTTGGTATTAGGAAAAGTTGTTGGTGTTGCTGCTGTTAGTTTAGCTGAGAAATATGGGCAACACTATAGTTTTGTTACTCTATATTTTTTTATTAGAGTTGCTGTTGCTTTTTATCTTTAGTTTGTTATATTTATTAGAAAAAAGCAAAAGACTTTGGAAAGAAAAGGTTGCTGAAGTTTGTTTATATCTACATTTAAACATCTTTTATTTTGAGTTTGTAATATTTTGTTGTTTGTGGAAAAACACAAAAACATTTACGCACGCATGCGTTAATTATAGAGGAAAAGTCTTTAGTATCCCACGCCTGATTTTCAAATTAACACTGTTTTAAAGGAAAAACTAATATACAGATGAGTGTTAAAATTAGCTACATTATTAGTTTGAATTTCAGAGAAATTTTTTAATTTGGACATAAAAAAAGTTAAAGTTGGGTTTCCCGAAATTTAAATTTTTAATGACATACAAAAATTTACAAAATTAGAAAACATACAAAATTATTTGTTTTTTCTTAGATAATATTTAATGCTAATGAATACAATAAGATATATTTAAAACAGGGACCGAAACCGAACCCGGTTGCAGAGCTATTTGCAAAAAATTGCGAACACCAAAAATTTCTTCTTTAGCTAAAATGCTAAACTTAAAAGAAGCCATACAAGGACTGTCAAACTGGATAGAATTCCAGTTATGACATGGTTCAAGCCTTATTGGAATACAGAAGTTTTTGTTCGGAATTACTGGATACTGCATTAACTATGAATGATAATATTTGAAATATTTGTGAAGAAATCCTAAAACTTCAAGAAGCACAGATGACTTTAAGCGATTTTTATAGAATCTGGCTTAGTTTTAAATAAGAGCTAACAAAAGATGACAAAACAAACACATTTTCACAAGAATTATATTTAAATATTATAAAAAGGGAAAACCACATTATTTATAATCCACTTTTGATTGCAGCATTGTATCTAGATACCAGATTTAAGTAATTGCTAAGTCCCGAAGATGTTGAAAATGCTAAAAAAAACAATTCAAATTTTCAAAAATTTGCTAATGAAAAGAGAAGAAGAGAATTTTATGAGAGAATCAATATCTTGTTCTTCAGAACATGATGAAGATATGCTCGAACAAGTTCTAAAAAAGGAAAGATTTTCTAAAGCAAATTCTTCAACTGAGAGGGACTTTTTAGCCTTGAAATTCATTTTGTCGAAACAAAGAACAAATTAAAAAGAAGAGAACTTAAAAAATATATTAATTATAAAATTAAACAAAAATTTCTTTGCAAAATAAATAAATTTCCTATTAATAAAACATATGTACTTTATTTATATGTTGAACCCGAACCATGAACCGAACCCGAAACGGAACTTTTTATTTCGATTAACCCGAACCTGAACCCATTTTTTCTGGGTTTCAGTGCCTGATTTAAAGGCAATATATGTCAACAGGCATCTGTCAGTTGACTTCTGTCAAAATTTGAACATGCTGCGTCATTTAGTTTGCGTTTGACATCCATTGATAGCAGACTACCGCGTAATTAGATTGAAGGATTGTGAAGAAAATGGAAAATGGCAGTTTCCATGGGAAAACTCCATGAATAAGGCTACAAGTTGCTGCCTCATCCGGGGATTAAGCCCCGAGTGACTATTTCTTGTTTCCAAACCTGAAGAAATGGTTTGGCGGAAAAAGATTTGACTCCAACGATGAAATCATCTCACAAAAAAACCCATTTTGTGGAAGGGATAACAAAAATTGGAAGAAATGATGAGCAAAGTGTATAGATCTCAAAGCAGAAAATGATTTTTTATCCAAAAACCTGTGTTTCATTGAAAAAGTCACGGACTTATTGACTCGCTCTCAGATCTCAAGGCAAGGTATATTTAAGGCAAAGTATATGAATTTAATGGATCAACATTAAATTATCACAATTTTTAAGAAATTTTTTCTTGTAACGTAATTGACCATTATGTCAGAATTAATTTAGGAATTTTCTTAAGATATTTTGTAAATCGGAGTGGTAGAACAAGTTTCATTTTTTTTTTGTCACTGGTTATCATTAATGTTTTTATACCCCCCCGCCATATATGCCAACGCTTAATCGACCATTCCCGACGCTTTGGCCGCCTTGTGCCGAACGATTTTTCTGCCTGGTTACCTGTTAATTTTCCGTACAAATTAGTGTTTTTTATTACAATTTTATAGAACTGTTTGTCTTGAATGAAACATTCTGTAAATTTTTTTTCCCAGGCGCTTTTAGATAAATAATATTTTATTTTTAATCACAGTAAGTTTCACATGAGAAAACTCTTATACTTCATATTAAACGATAATTAATTTCACCTGAAAATTTAGTTAAATTTTTGTTCACGCAAATTTAATACACTAGAACATTTGGCCTAATTACGTTATTCAAATTTATTGTCGAAATTTTCGATTCCATGCAAAAGGGGTTTTGCGCAAATTGAAAATTACAAAAAAAATAAATTCTGATTATATATTTTTTATAATTAGTTTGTTATTTATAATAAATTCAGTGTAAAATTTTTTTAATAAGACCAACTATCTTTCTTCTGAAACGAACCAGTGGGATCGTGTTTTTCTTATAAAATTAAAATGATATTAAATTTTTACAATTTAAATTGGGATTTAGGCCTCTAAAGTTCGAGTGAAATTTTTTCACGTGAAAAACAGTTTAGGTTTTCACCTAATTTTTGTTTTAGCTTAAAATCGTAAAAAATATAAAAAATTCAAAAAAAAGCATTCCAACAAAGAAATCAAAATTTTGTATAAGGAAATCCATGACTAAATTCTAAAGATATGGGCAATAAAATGTGGGAATTTATACATACATATGTCAATTCCGAAAACACGTTTATTTATTATTTATATCCTTCTTAATTTAAACTTTTTTTTAAAAAAACTTTACTCTCGTTTTTTTCGAAACTCTATTTTTGAAGTGGCATGATATCTTAAAAAGTTATAAACCGATATAGTTAACAGTTTGCATATTTCTTCAAAATAGCATTATCTAGTGTTTGAACGAAGGATTTTTTTTCGATACAATTGATGATATCTTCAGTATTTGTGGATGGACTTAATAAGGGAATAAGGGTTCCACACTTCAAGTAATAAAAAAACTGATTTAAAATATATTTTAAATATAAAATAAATAAATTTATTCATAAATAAATTTATTTTTATTTATAGTGATAATTGATTCACCTGTAAATATTTCGATTTAGCATATTGCCACGACAGCAGGTTCTTTCGGAATCGGTGATTCCATGAAAGTTTAAAATTTTTTTTTTAAACTTCAATCACGTGTTTTCTCGAAACTCTATCTTTGAAGTTTGTTATAAACCGATCTAGTTAAAATTTTGCACACTACTTCAAAATAGCATTATCTTGTGTTTGAACGAAGGAGATTTTTATCACAACTTTTTTTATGAGGCAATACATGGTGGTGAAAATTCGACCAAAAAATGGGACTTATTGGTTATAGCTCTCCTAATTTCAATTTTAAGTTTTGTCAAGTGTTCAAGCACGAGCTTTATACATCTACTAACAGATTTTTTTTTAACTTTGGATGAACCAGTCATGAGCTAGCCTGACTACGCTGAGAGAACTTCTTTTGAGTGGTCGAGGGAAATGCAGTCCCAGGCTGAATTTTCAAAAAATTTTAATAAAAATTTCACAAATTACTTAACTTAATCTTTGACGTGCTAAATTGTTTGAATAAAATATTTCATTTGATATATTTAAAAAATATCAGTAAAAATTAGTGTTTCCAATTTGGTTAGACGATTCCCCGATTAATCGCCCCTATTTCGGTTAATGTCGAAACCAATAATTTAAAACTCAAAAAATGGTTCGTCTCGAATAATCCGTTAAAATAGGTCGACTAATGGGTGAAATTTTTTATATGGTTTTCTTCAGTTGTTTTTTTCTAAAATCTTTCTTGCATTTGCTTTCAATGTCATAACATACAATTTATATATTAACTCTGTAGGAATTATGCCATGAAAATTATTTTGTTATCGGTTTCCAACCAAAATCCATGCAACCAGAATATATTTAACTAGAACTAACTCCAAAAATGGTTATAGGAATACGTGGTTACTTTTAGAATAATTAAAAAAAAATATCGATGTTAAAACCGACAGAAAAACAGATTATTTAGGGCAAGAATTGTGTTAAATTAGGGACTTAGTGCCCAGATTCTATAAGACGAGCGACGATTATTGTCCACTACTTACCAAACTGTTGATTTACACGATTGAAAATAACTGCCTTTTACCAAATTTGTAACAACAGTTTAAACATTTTATAGAATATGGTAGATATTTAATTTCGAAAGTGGACGATAATTGTCTTATAAAATCTGGGCACACGTTCTGAGAAATAATAATTCTTAAATTCTAAAGCTATTTCAACCATATAATATAGTTATTATAAAAGCTAAAGTCTCCAGAATAGGCAGATATTTAACAAAAAAAAAACCCTTTTAAAATGTATATTTGGTTGCAATTAATCAAACACGTGGAGGGCCTATTTTCCTTATAGGATCGAGGGGAATATATAATCAAACACGTGGCTAAGTATTTTTCTAACAAGCACTATGACGTTACTGTTTTTTTATTTATTTATATTTACATTTCATGTACAGTTATAATTCATTATTATTTTGGCCTCAGCGCCAATATAAAATGTAAAAGATGCTTTCAGTTCGAAAATTTTATTCTCTTAAAAATAGTTTCGTTGAAAACTATTTACTACAGTCAAACAATTTTTTAAAAACTTAGAAAAAACATTAATTTGTCAAAAACTTTTGAAAGAGTAGAAAAACTTAAGTAGAACCCAAAAAATAGATCGTTACAATTTACAATGCGTATTTAAAAGCTCTATATACTTCGAGGATTTCTGAGCTTTTTTACTAGAAAACCACTCTAAAGCCCAAAATGCAATAATAAAAGTGACAGCGAAAGTTTTGTCAAACTTTGTAAATTTCGCAAAAAGAACACAATATTTTTTAAGAATTATTTATTGAATAGTATTTTATGGCAGCTGTGGTTTATTTCGAAAATATTCTACAATAAGTTCACGATAATAAAAACTGACAAAATGTTGCACTGCTATAAAACACTGCATACACTGCGTTTTTCTGTTTTAGGTTTAAGGGTTTACTTGAACATGAACATGTGTTGCGACCCCAAGATTCGAATGCCCGATTGTTTAAAAATTCTTAGATTGCTTGAATTTCTCTAAACAAAAACTTTATACCTCCAACGCAGAAGACTTCACAAAAAGCAGCACTCTGTGTCCTAACTGGTGAAAGATATACCTTTATTTTGCATTCAACGATTAATCGATTAATCGCAAATTTTTCCAATTAATCCACCCGAATAACCGATTAATCAATTTGAGCCATTTTACGGTTAACCGGCATGGTCAAATAATAGGAAACCGTAGTTAAAATACGCTTTTTGAGCATTTAACTTAACCCCTTAAATAATTAATAAAACTTTGGTTAAGAATTGTTACCTCGGCACTATGATTTATTTAACAATGACTAATAAACAAAACATGATTTGTATGAACTAAAAATAAAAAAAAAAAAAAAACGAAAAAATTGCACTTAAACTTAAACATAGTATTTGTTGTTTTTGTTATGTTAGAGTTTATGTGTGTCTAAAATGCGCATGCACTGTGTTACTCTCTGTTCGTTACACTAATTAAAACTGACGAGAACGTGCAACATTAATAATAATAACAGCAACAATAGTGGTAACAACATATAAAAACAACGCGTGAGTTACGCAGGAAGTGATTGCAAAATACAAATAAAGCAAAAGGTTACAACGACTGGGACTTGAATATAACGCCAGTAACAACAACAACAACACTAATAAAACAGTATTCAAACACATCATTACCACTTGTAGAGTATGTAAGTTAGTAATTCGCATTGTTGTTGTCAGTATTGTTATTATATGCTGCTGCTGCTGCTGCTGTTACTGTTGTTGTTAAACAACTAATAAACAATGCACATGCGCAACAGTTTTACCTTTCACCACTTTGTATATGACTTGGTTACATAAGAACAACAAATAAAATAATCTACTACTTTTAAATAGCATTTAGTTGCAGTAGAATATGCGGCATTTTATTTATAGTTTCAATGCTTATAATGGGTGTTTTTTTTTTTGAAGGTGTAGAAATTTTTATTTAATATAAAACAGAATTAAAAAAATTTAATTATAATTTATTCTCAAATTATGAGCAAATGTGGTGAAAATTTTAATAATTTTTTAGACTGTAAATAGCGTAATTTTCTATACTGCTCTACGTTTGCAATGTTAATAAACTGCCAATGAAAGTAATTTTTTAGGAAAGTAAATTTTTTAATGTGTACTACTATAACAAATAATAAATTTTTGACTGTCACAATTAGACGAATAAAAATTTTTAAATTGGACCTTCCGAATTGGATCACCTCCTTGGTTGCGGTCCATATGTGTCCAAAATTGTTTTTAATTACTAATTATTCTTTTTCCTTCTGCAAGCAGCATATAGCATTACTAATTAATAAATTATAAATAATAGCTTATTATTATTAATTAAAATTTAAACAAAAAAAATCGTTAAGGTTTATGTGTTTAACTTTAAATAAATGTGTACACCGCTTAAAAAATCACCCTATATTACTTATTTGCCTTGATTTTTTTTTCAAAGCGAATGATTTTCATACGAAAAGGACGCAAAATCAAACTTTCGCAAATTTGAAAAAATTAACCATTTATGCTTTGGCGTTAAATGAGTCATATGTCTTTTCGTCAGCCTAATTTTTTCTGAATATATTTCTAATTCAAAAACTGGCCAATAGATTTTTTAAAATCAGCTATAGTGCAATTTTCTAACATTAAACAAATTTTCATAGTAAACTGACAACTTAACTACCAAATTTTGTGGTTAAAAAATATTAGAGAATTGGCCCTCGAATACGAGGGCGGATCAATAAGTCCGTGACTTTTCGAACTTACCTCGTAGTTATGTAAAATGCAACACTGATCCCATCAAGTACCACCTGTTAATAGACTACTGTCAAATTTCGAGCAAGTTCCGTCATTTACTTTGCGTTTAACACCTGTTCAAAACATATAACCTTGTGGGTTTTTTTAAAATTGGAAAAAAGTGAATTTTGAGTGCTCATTAAACATTATTTTTTGCGAAAAAAAACCGTCAATCAAACCAAGGAAAAGCTTGATAAATACTATGGGGACTCTGCACCATCGATATCAATGGTAGAAAAAGTGGTTTACTGACTTTCGTTGCGGTCGCGCAAGTACAAATGACGCTGAACGTTCTGGACACCCGAAAATGTCGAAAAAATCCACGATATGGTGTTGGCCGATCGAAGAGTAAAAGTGCGTAAGATTGTTGATACCATAAGCATTTCATATGGCAGTGTGGTTTCGATTTTAAATGATCAGTTGGACTTAAGAAAGCTGTCTGCAAGATTGGTGCCGCGTTTGCTCTCAATTGACCATAAACGTAATCGTGTGACAACTTCAAAGGATTGGCAAAATTTCATGAATTGGGCTACGAATTGGTACCTCATCCGTCATATTCTCCGGATTTAGCCCCTATTTCCAAACCTTAAGAAATGGCCAGGTGGAAAGAGATTTAGCTCCAATGATGAAATTATGGACATCCAAAAATGCTATTTTTTGGAAGGAGAAACGTTGGACTAAGTGTATTGAGCTAAAAGAAGATTATCTTGAAAACTAATTTTTTTTCCAAAAAAAAGTCAAAAAGTCACGGAATTATTTATAAAAGCAATCTTAGGACTATTTATAAAAAAAGTGTTTATTCTTCATAGGAATAAAGTGAGTTCAAATGACTTAAATGTGTGGCCACGGACTGTATATGATTAAATTTTTAATTGAATTTTTTTTATCTACATTTTTAATCGATACAATTGAATGTTTAATTGATGTACATTATATTTTTAACCAAATTTCAGTCACCGCAATCAAATACGCCGCTAGCTCTAATTCAATTGGCAATAAACTCGGTTATCGCAATAAATCTGTTTTCTCCGTGTATTCAATTTTACTTTACTTGAGTGTATTCATCTAACAGTTTACTGTAGGTAGCGAAGCTCGTTTGTAATACTAAACTGACGTAACGCGTTTTTCTCTTTATTTTTTTAACACACATTCTGTTATAGAAATACATTTAATATTACACAAACGTGGCTCAGACAAATAAAAACACAGTAAGCGAAAACTATATAATTTTTTTTTCTGTTTCAAGTCTTAATAACTTATTAAGTATAATTAAAACGGAACACAAAAAAGTAATAATTAAACAGCATAAGCTTGAAAGAATGCATATAAATTAAATGAATTTTATAAATATTAATTAATTTTTAATAAGTATATATAAGAAAAATATACATAAAATGGCAACAAAATATAAAAAAAAACAACTTAAACAATTAACTAAAACATTTGCTTACGTGTACGATCAGAAAACTTAAACAACTATTCATCAATCTTTGTTGATATTACTATTATGTTTAGTTATGTGCATGTCTCCCCACATGTTTACCTGCAACAACAACAATGTAACTAAACGTGATGTTTGAAAAAATAACTACAAATTAATATTATTTGCATATTTTCTGTACAAAAACGAAATAAAAAAACTTTGGGAAATGTATTGAAACAGACATGATTTCAAAGTGTTCTACATATGTATTACACCGTGCAACGAAACTAAAACTTTGCTTGTACTTAAGAGGAAATGCTAACAAAATGTAAAAGAAAAGTTAAAAATTACACACAGAAAAATTATATGTTATGTTGTATCAACCGAGTTTGGCTTCAACCAACCTAAATTTGTTTGTACCAACCCGTTTTTGGTAGTTTGAAAATCCGTTAGTTTGCAAAATCTAATTCGATTTTTAAGATCTTTGATACCCACAATGCAATTTAAAAGGAATTTTCATGGGGCATTTTATTTAGTCCTTTTTTCAAATATGGAATGATAAAGAAGTGTATTTAAATATTCTACGAAGAATTTTTAATTTAGGGTTATTTTAATTCAAGTTGTCTAATTTCTTCATTTAAAAAAAATTATAAAAATTACCCATAACTGTGGGAGATAAAGGGTTAAAATATTAAAAAAAAAAAAAAAAATACTATTGTAGTAGACGTTAAGTTAAATTTTTTTTCAGATATAGACCTTAATATTCTAATATTTCTTTAAAAAAAATTTATTGTGAGTATCCGAACACTGAATTTAGCTCACAAGGAAACTACACTCTTTTACTGAACGAATTTCTAAGGTGGGTACATTAAGATTCTCCAAACACACAAAAATATAATTTTCATATTTGAATACGAAAAACACGGAAAAACACTGATTTGAGATATTTAAAATATAGATTTAAAAAAGCTCTGCGGGAAAGCCTCCTTAGATTACGAATATCGCAAAAAGTTTAGACACTCCTTCGATTAAATTAAATGAAATTGAACATCACCTATCCTGCTGTCCGAAAAAAAAAATATTTTTTAATAATCAAAAAGTTGAATATGCTTGGAAATATTTTATTTATCAGTAGATGCGTCTTAAAAATACATAAAATTTTTTGATACACTGCGCATCATAACTACAGCTGCACCTATAAAACAGCTGATACGTATAGGCAAAATATATATATATATTTTTTTGGTATAGGGTTCTAAATAAAAACCCTCAACAATAAGAGAAAATTTGAAATGAGGGTTCTTATAGATCTCTAAATTGTTTAGAACTACTCGTAAAAGTCCTTGCCTTAGTGACAACAAATACTTTGAAAAACTTTCGAATATGATTTTGCCAAAATAAGGTTTTCCGAAACGAGGACTTTATAATTTTTTTATCCTGATTTGCGCCCTTCATAGGTATTTTAAAGTCATAAAAATCTTTTAAAAAGTAATAAAAATTATTGTAAGCTAATGGATTTCTGTTACTGAAGATAATTATTTATTTATTTAAGAAACACATCCCTTTATAGAAAAATATGTTTGCGCGCGAAATAAATAAAAATTTCGTTTATACAATTCTTTTGCGCGATTTTTTTTTACTTGTAATTTTCGAAATTTTTTGTAGAAAAAAAAACTGTTCTTTTGCTCAAATAAATTCTTCCACTAACATTTTTTTGAGCTATGTTTCTTTTTAAATGATTTTTATTTTCACAAAAACACATTTGAAATAAAACAAGTATAAAAGGCTTACATTCGGCTGTGCCGAATCTTTAAATAATCTCCACCAATGTTCTCTATTGTTTTTAATACAAACAATGTAAAAAACTTTTGAAGTAAAATTATGGAGGTGAAAAAAATTTTTTGAGGTGAAAAACTTTTTTGGATGCGAAAACGAATTTTTTTACGTAAAAAAAAAATTTTTGAGGTGAAAAAATTTTTTTAGGTGAAAAAAATTTTTTGTGGTGAAAAAAAATTTAAGTGGCGAAAAAATATTTTTTGAGGTGAAAAATTTTTGAGGTGTACAAAATATTGTTAATTTCTTAGCGATTGCTGAAAAAATATGAGAAAATATATTATACACCATTCGCTACTATGAAATTGTACTAAAATACACCAATTTGTATGGAAAAATTAGAGGTATCTTCACATTTCCACCCATAACTTTTTAACCGCTAAACCGATTTTGCTCATTTTCAATACCAAACTGCTCGGGAGGATGTACAATAATCTGGGTAAAAATAGGCAGTCCCGCTAGCATCTTCGCGTCGTGATCGCCATTTCAACAGACAGACAGACGGACAGACAGACGGACATCGCTAAATCGACTTAAAATTGCATAAGGATCAGGAATTTTTATACTTTATGGGGTCGACATGTTACAAACGGAATGACCAACTGATATGTATACACCCTCACCATGTATGGTGGAGGGTATAAAAAACATATTTTTTTCTGTTGCAAAAAAAAACGTATTTTGTATTCAAAAGCGAACAAAGAAAATTTGTATGGTTTTGCGTAAAAAAAAATATGCAATTTTTTATAAGAAAAAAAAATACATAAAATTCTTCATAACCAAAGAAAATCAATAATGAACAAAGTGTCAATTATTCGCTTTTTGACTTTGTTCGAATAAACCAAAAAATTGTTTTTGTTCGTTCGATCAAACGATTAAATCAAAAAAATTATTCGATTAATCGATCGAATAACCAATAAAACAAAAATTTGTAACTAATAAATTTTTTTTTAACAAAAAAAAAAAATAAACGATTCATAAAAACCAAAAAAAAATTAATTTTTAATTTTTGTAGATTTTTATTTATTTCTAACTTATATACCCGAGAGTGACTTCAAAAGAAAACAGCTGATAGATTTGTTTCTCAAAGATGTGCTTAGTAAGAACATTAAATAAACTGAAGCAATATGACTAAACATTGAGATTAATTACAATCAGGGCTATGGCTACAATATTTTTCAACGTTCCTACATTTTGTATTAAATCATTAAAAATGTATGAGAAGAAATCAAATTTTAGGCTTTTATTTAATTTTTTTTTTAATTAAAAAAATATTAATTTTTCGATAATGTCAATTAAAATTATTCGAACAAGGGTTTAGTTTTATTTGATCAATTATTCGAATACACAACTCTAATAAAGAATAACCTTGAACTCTAAATTCGTATTGTGTTTCTATATTGTTCAATAAAAAATTTTTAAGATGTTTTTAAATAACAATAGTCTGATTTTTTAAATATCCACAGAGAAAAATAGATTTTTGTTATCAACCGAGTTTATAGCCATGACATGGCAGCATAAATTTTGATTCGATTGAATCAACAAAACGATTCAATTGGTAGCATATTTGGTTGACGGATTTATTTTTGAATTTATTTCGCTCAAAATTCCTCATTATGATTTTTAATTTGAAAATATTTATTTATTTATTTATTTTATTTATTAATCATATAATTACAAATTATATGTTAATACCCTAACCGAGCACTAGCAACAAAGGCCTTCGGCTCGTTGTAGCGAAAACAGACCAGAGCCTCTGGTGGGAATTGAACCCACGACCCCCGCACTAATAAGCTCATTTGAAAATAAAAGTTATATTTTTTAACTAAATCTCACACTATCTTAAGTAAACATAAAATAAAAGGAAATTCTAAAGTTTTGCCGAAGTGCATGAATTAAATTAAGCTAAATACAAAATGGATTGAAAAAGTATTTGCATTTTTGCAAAATTTTAATTTTTTCTTTCAAATTACATATTTAGGTAAAAACATAATTTATTTCAATTACAAAAAAAAGCAAATTGTGGAATACTTAATCAAAGGAAATAAATCCAGTGATAAAAAACAGGTCACTTATATTTTTTTTTTAAATAGGAACATTTTTATCTTCCTTTAATTCATCGAAATAAATAAAGAAATTAATAAAACAATTTTCATACACTGATAATGATCCATATAGACAAGAAAAAAAAACGGTAAAATTAACAATAACTTTTGTAAAATAAACGAAAATTGGTTTATTTTACGAATTTTTTTTTGTTGTTTTGACATAAATTTCGTTTTTTATGCTTATATTATTATGGGTGTAGAATCGTTAAAATCGTTAAAAATGAAGAGGAATCCCTTTGAAAAAAAGTTGTTTTGGAAGTAACTGTTTTTAAAGATTTTGTACTCACAAGCGTTCCAAATTGACAAAATTTTATTTTAATTTTAAAGACTTACCTGAAATAAAAGAAGAAAAAATATTATTAAATATTTATTAATGCAAAATTTGTTTAAGGCTAAAAACCCAATCACAATGATGGAGGACTCCACGTTGCAGAGTGGAGTGTACTAAATATGGCATGTTACAAAAAATTTGTAAGTGCAAACGAGAAGGAGAAAAAGCCATACTACAGAGAGGAGTACTCCATAATTGTGAAGGGATCCATTAATATTTCTTCAAAATCAAAAACTTTCGTACACAGACTGTGCATCACTAGAAAAGCAACAGATTTTTGTCCGACAAAATATTGTTTATGCGCACTTAATTTCTCTATGTTGAAAGATTTTTTGCGCTAGAGTTTTAAAATTATTTTTTCCCAAAACAATTTGACATTTTTTTTTTTTTGGTTTTTACGTAAAAAAAATCATTGTTTAAAAAAAAGAAAATCTAAAAAAAAAATACTTTTTCAGCAAAGCAAATCGTTAAAAGAAAGCAATTTCGTACTTTATTTTACGCCTCTTCCAAAAAAAGGCGCAAATCGATGTTCAACTGTACTCAAATTTAACAGACTTCCCATAATAGGACAATCTAATGGATTATCATACATGGCGTTAGTTTTAATCTCATACATGTTTTAATCTTGTTTTTATTATTTTTTTTACATTTTGTAAATATCTAAACTTCCCACTTGAGTAAACTTATGATTCTATTAGTTTAAAAAAATGTTAAATAACACTATTTGTAAAAAAAAAGTTAGAAAAAACATAGAAAAATATGTATGTAACATGATAATTAATTTTTAACAATTACTCATCATCGTCATCTATTATATTCATCATCATCATCAGCAGCAGCAACGGCATCAATTCAAGTGGCATATAGGAGAAGGCACACCAACTGTCATATTCGAATAATGATTCAATATAAATTTTTAATGGATTTTTAAGATTTCTAAAAGTAAATCTTAAGTTTTTTTGTTCGAATGTAATTTTTTACCACTGTACAACAGTGCGTATGATTGTTTGTTAAACCCTCCACAAAGTATGATGTTGGAAGGTTCTTGAAATAGATAGAGATAACCTCCTCATTCGACTTGAACCTATTTCTTAAAATTTTGAAAAAGGAAAAAGTCTTAAAATCTGGAGGGCATGGCGAATATGCCAACGATTCAAAGCTCAACTCGTTTGCACCCGTGCATTATCTGAATGAAAGATTACATTTTTTTTGGCATTCATTTCTTCGCTTAATTTCCTCAATAATGCTGAATAATATTCTCCATCTACTGTATTTCCCCTTTCTATGTAAATTATTCCACGATAACCTAAAAACCCGTTGCTGTAACCTAACAAACAGATTTCTCAGTCTTTGCTTTCTTCGGGGCGGGTTCATCTAGTAAAATCCATAGCTTTGACTCTTGCTTCATTTCCGGTGTATAGTGGTGAATCCTTGATTATGTATCGTTGAAGAAATTTATCAAGATCGGACGGAATAGCTCTAAACGCGGCACCTATCCAGCCGATTGCTTTTTCATACTCGCTGGTCACTCAAAACTATATGCTGGAACGATGTTCATCATTTGTGGCTCTACGGTCACGTTTTAATTCATTTATCAAATTGAAGCCGGTCCGGAACACTTTGATTTTCTTGATGTTTTGCCTTTCATGTAAAATCGTTTAATGGCAGCACGAACTTTTTTTTTTCCATGTTTCAAAAGTTTAACCAATCGATTGTGAAAGTGAATGGCGTGATTTCCTTAATATTTGCCAATTGGCTTGTGTAACTTAACACTTTTCAAAAACCTACATTATTTTAAATTCTTAGCCAATCGGCTTTTGTAACTTAAAACTTTTCAAAAACCTACTTTATTTTAAATTCTTAGTGCTCCTTATATGATTTTGTAAATACTTATAGAATTGCTCTGGCTCTTACAAACAGATTCATTATGACAAATGTTTCTTTAGCCAAGCGAATGGAGACACCAATATATTTGTTTGTGGCGACCTAAAATCGGTTAATACAACAAAACTTCAGTTAAAAACCATATATTTTAATCGGGCCAGGTATACATTTGCTTGCGACAACCGAATTATTCGTTTGCTGCAACCAAATGTATTCAGTTGACAAGAAATTCGGTTGTCAATCATCTCTAAATTTCCAATCATCTCTAAAAATAAAATTCATTTAATATTTGTGTGCGGTGGAAGCAACCATTTATTTAGTGAATATATTAGTAATTTGGTACAATCTATCAAATTTATTAAAAAAATTTCGATACTCAAAAGTTGTAACTCCAAGTAGGGGTTTTCTGATCAAATATATTATTTAATTAGGGTTTCAGTAGAAGCAACTGAATTGTGGATTGTATTGATAATAGACCTTGCTAATGATAAACAAATTTTATACTAACATTTATTTTCCTAACAAATTGTTTAAACTTAAAATTAGCCACAGAATTTATACGTGTTTGTGGTGTAGTAGGTAGAAAGGTAGCTCAGTACTCAGAATCTTCCGAGTTCAAATCCCGGAAAAGGCAAGCATTTAAAAAATATTTTTTTTAATTAAAATAAAATATTCAAATTTTTAAATGGCAAATATACAAAAGAAAATTTAAATTAGTTGTAGTGCAGTAGGGAAGAGTGTGTATTATGAATCTGATTGCCCAGGTTCGATACTGGAAAAAATTAAAAATAATTTTGTGAAACGTAATAATATTTCTATAAAAATTAAATTGTGCAACTGAATATTGGCTTTCACAAGTAAAAATATAATTTAATATGAACAGTTGTCGTAACCGCCCAAATTCGATTGGCAACAAATTCGGTGGATACAACTGAACTGTTTTCTGGGAGTGTGGTGCGTGTATTTAATATCTGGGATGGCTTCTCTGTTAGTAATACAACATTATTAAGAGATAGAGTAAAAAATGACTATTATGAAATATGATGTCTAAAAGTTTATGCATTTTATGTATGTTATTTTTTATTTTTTCCTACAACAAATTGCCTTCACATCATTTCATTTGATGTGGTGTTGTAGTAATTAATAATCACCGTTAAAATCTCTTAATATTTATTAACTGAATGCGGTAGTGTTTTTTGAAGTTTGATGTATTAGAATTTTATTTGTTTTTTTTTTTTTTTCTTAATATGGAAACCTATTAAGTAGTTGGAAAATAAAACTAAAAGGCAAAAGCAATAAATAAATGTTCAAATATAATTAAATATTATTCCTGAATAGGGAAGAAAAAAGAAATATCAATACCCATCTAGGCAGCAAAATTTGGATACATTTTTGTGATGGCTTTTATTCTACGAGTATTTGACACTGCTGGGGTTAACCGATTAGAACATTATTCCGGTCGATTAATCGAAAAACTTGCGGATAAGCGATTAATCGTTTAATACAAAATTAATGTGTTATTTCATCAATAAGAAAGATACACAAAGATGCTTTTTGTGAAATATAATTTTAAGTCTGTATTGGTTTATAAAGTGTTTGTTCAGAATAATTCAAATTATGCTGAGACTTCTTAAAGTATCATACCTTAGAAACGTGGGGTTTTTTTTTGAGTTCTTTAAAGCAAGAGTGTCCAAGCCCTATGCGCTTGATGCTCATTTGTTTTTGTAAAAGCGATTAGCTATAGGCTGTGTGTTTTAATACACATAGAGCACTCAGCAATAGCAATGCGAAATACACAAACAACTTTGCCTGATTAGTTTTTTTGTCGTTCTTCAATGTATACACGCAAGTGCAATCCAACAACACTTTCGTATGCTTTGCTGGTAAACCTTGACGACAGCGATCATCAGTGTAGATTTTGTTTTTGTTTAACGCATGATATAAAATATTTTTTTTCTTTTTCCTTTGTATGTATTGGTTTTTACAATAAAAAATATTGAATAAAAATAAGTTATTTTTTAAATGTATTGGTGTTTGCTCTTCCATAAGGATCTTTTGGGAACCCCTGCTTAAAAGTATTCTTTAAAGAGAAAATGTTGTCAGATATGTTCTGTGTAAGTTAATCCTTAAGCTTAAAACCGATAATGTAGACACTGTAGTGTGACACTGGAGTGTGAAATCCTGTCAATAAAGCTGGTTTTATTTGTCACTGTTGAAAAATTAAAAAATATCAAAATAAACAAGAGATGCCTTCTAACAAAATTCAATAAAAAATTCACAAGTCGACTTAAGAAAATTCTCTTATCTAAAGGGTGGGGCAATAAGTATCACTCTATTGGAAAGTGCTGCCATTTTTACAAATGGCATCATATGTTACTTTGGTTTCGACATTCGTGAAATAGATGCATACGGAATTTATAGTGAATAACAATAAAGCGCTGCACGCCTCAAGAACGCGCAATAATTGTTACAATTTTGAAAATTTATCATAAGCGAAAACGTCAAAAGAAAAATTCGCGGTTATGGGGGCAACTAAAATTTTCTTACCGGTAGTTCATTATCTGTATTTTAAGGACATGTGTTTCAACAGAACGGTGCCACTTGTTATACTGCACGGGACAGAATGAGTAAATTGAAGAGTGTCTTCCAAGCGCGTGAAATCTCGCGTTTCGGTAATTTGCTTGGCCAGCAAGATCTTGCGAATTGACTTTTGTAAAATGTGTGGTTTTACTCAAGGGCTTTAATCAAAAGTAAATTTAAAATATATATTTCCAACGTGAACTATAAACTCGATGTACATATTTACAAAAATTTTTCATATTCAAAGATTAAAATAACTTCAAAATATGAGAATTTTTTTGAAAGTGAATTATTTCTCAAAACCTGAAGCAACAATTTAACAGCTAAATCATCTGTTCCAAAGAATGATTTGTAGACTTTTTAACACGGAAAACCACGGTTTTAGGACCGTTGATTTTTGTTTGAAATTATTCCATAAGTAACCGATTATATTGCTTCCTGCTTGTGTTTTTCCTAGAATCACTTCTGTAACTACTTTTACTTAGTTATATCTTACATTTCATTATGTTAAATTGATGTCTGGGGAGATGTAAGAAAAGGCTGAATTCCTACAGAATGAACATGTCAATTATCTGTTGTATGACATCGATTTAAAACAAATGCAAGCTTATCGTGAACGACATGAAAATATAATTTACATTTTTTAGAATTTTTAAAGAAATTAAAACAAAGTATGAAAAATCGATTTTAAAAGCACTTCATTTTAGTTTTATTATTGTTTTCTTTTTCTAAGTTTTTATACCCTTCACCATAGGTGGAAGGGTATATATAAGTTTGTCATTCCGTTTGTAATTTCTACAATATTGATCTTAGACCCTATAAAGTATATATATTCTGGGTCCATATGAAGAGCGAAGTTGATTTAACGATGTCCGTCTGTCCGTCTGTCCGTCTGTGTGTTGAAATGGGTTTTCCGAAGAACCCAGACATGATGAGGACTTGATTCTTTTTTATTTCTGTTACATGTGATCCATTTCTGTTTGCTATTAAAAATCAGACAGATCGGTTAATAAATGGCTGAGATATTAGCAAAAAACCAGGACTACCTCTAATTTTTCCAGTAAAATCCCTTTGTTTAATAAGAGTGTGAAGATAAATACGTAGGTTAAATACGTTTCACAACTATTGTGAATGATATAAATAAAAAATAAATAGTAGTGTCGCCAACTTTTTTTTGCCTAGAAAATGCCAAATTTGACAAGAAAAGCGCTGAAACATATGGAAAAATATAAATTTGAGATTTTACATGACATATTATTTTGGATTAAAATTTTTGGACATTTAAGAAAAAATAAATGGGGATACCGCTTGTTTGTGGAGAGCTATGAGGTAGTAGATTCCAACGATGTATTCATCTCCTTCAGAATACCATGGTGAAGGGTATATAAGATTCGGCATAGCCGAATTTAGCCGCTCTTACTTGTTTTAAATTGTTTTACCCAGAGTTAAGAAAATTTTGGAAGTATTAAGAAAAAAAATCTATATTAAAGTTTTAACCGGTCAACCGACCTATTTTTACCGATAATACGGGTGAAATAATCGTTTGAGTTTTATATCGTTTGTTTCGACAGTAACCTAAATATAGGCGATTAATTAATAAGATGAGTCCGTTAATCGATAGACCGAATTTAGAAACCTGAGAAAAATCGCGGATTGTTAAAGGTGTGCCCATTTTAATAAAAATGTTTAACCAAATGTTGCTAAAGGTTATTCTATTTGAATTTACCAAACGGTTACCGTTAAGGGTAATGATATTTTAGATATTTCAGCAACGGTATTTAAAGGCCAACTATATGTCAGTTATTTCGGTAACGGTATTTTAGGGATACCGGGACTTCGGTTATTTTAGTAATGCAATTTTAAGTTTTACCATATTTCCATTTTTTTTGTAACCGTAATTAAACTTTTCAAAACATATTTTTGAAAATTTAAAATTTTCTTATAAAAAATTACAAATTTGTTAAACGATAATCTGAAGCGACTTAAAAAAAAAGCACAAAGATTTTAGTGAAATTATTTAATTCAAATAATTGGAATATTTTGCCAACAATTCAAAAAAAGGCAAAAAAAATAATAATTTTTGGAGCCTGAAAATTGGTTTTCTACGATTTAAATCGCGGTTGACAACTGAATATAATTTTCCAAAACAAACATTTTTACACTTTTTTTACTTTATTTTTCTATGTGTATAGAATTTTTTTTTAAATCCTTTTTTTTTTTAGCAATTTTTGAATCAAAAAAGATGACTCTTTTTAGATAAGCCACTTTCTAACAAAAAACTTTTAACTTTTAGAAACATTTGTATATTCACCCCATTTTGGACTAATTTATTTTATTTTTTTTTTGTGCTCATTAGTTGGCAAACAATTTTTAACATTTTCTGATTTTATAATAGTATTGATTTTCTATTACTCATACGCATTGTATTTATTTAAAGAAATATATGCATGCACATTTACTGTACTGTAATTCTTAAACCTCTTTCATATATAATGTCAGGTAATAATTTTCAAGATTTAAATCTTTTACAAATAGCAAAAATAAAAAATAAAAAAAATAAGGCATAAACAAATTTTTCTTAACCCACAAAAACAAAATAATGTTCGTGCCAAATGTTTTAATGCCTAAAATATAAAATCTACAAACATTATTGAAAACATGCTTTGCGGTCAAATAACTGATTTATGTTGTTTGTGGCCAGCAAATAGCAAATGACATGCCAATTAGGTGCACAATAGATGTCATGTCAACGTAAAGTATACATTATTATTTTAACGCAAAAAAATTGATAAAAAAAATATATACTCGTATGTTTACAAAAAAATTAACCAAAATATTAACACCAACAACAAGTATTTTAATAAAAAATAATACTTTGACATTTTTATGACTTTAAGCTTATTTTTTGAGACTAAACGGGAGCAACATTTTTAAATGTCTTTTATAAAACAGTAGCTTATAAAATTGTAAAAAAAAACAAACTTTAAGGGCTGTTTATGAATAAGAAAAATAAGTAAAACGTATAAAAAATTATGTAATTTTTGTAATTTAAACAAAATATCGTTATTTTATTTCATCTAAAAAACAAGATTTATTAACGAAATTTATAGAATATTACGTTGAACACTATTTGCGGGTGTGGTGGTAGGTTTGTAAATTGGTAAATTAAAACTTTCGCACAAAACGTAGCACAAGCACGCAGCTTAAAAACGTGATTACAACATGATCACTGCTACTATATTATTTTATAAAAATTCATTTGTTTTCTCTGTGTATGGTTGTCACAATCAAGTCATTGATTTATAAATAGGCTCTAACCATCAATATGATCGCTACCATTATTATTATTAAGTATTTTATTATTTCATAATTGTCAGATTTTATTTTAAAACATGATTGGCTGTTATAAACAAAAATGCTGACAACAATCAATCAATAATTATAAATCAAATAAAAAATGATTTTGTCATTTACAATCAGAAAACATTTAAAAATGATAATAAATAATCATTTTCACCTGGGGTTTTTATTTTCAAAAATTCCTTATACATATAATATTATAATTTACACTAATTAATTCATTGTCGAAAAAATTCATTGTCAAAAAGATTCTGTATAAAAATTTTATGTATTTGAAAATGATTTTTTTAAAATATGTTTATTATGTCTTGTAAAATAATGACTTTCTTGTGGATAAAATACTCAGAATGTTAATAAAATAATTTTATATAAGAACAAATCTGTAGAACTTAAAAGTTGTTTTGTACAAAAAGGTTTTTTTTATACAAAATACTAGATTTTTAGAAATTTTTCTAATAGAAATATTTTTAGATACTTTGGTATTTTTCGTAAAATAAAAGTCTTAGATTCTGCAAACTAATTTCTTAAATAAAAATTCAAATACTGTTAAAAACTTAGATTCTAAAAAATTCTTAGATTCTAAGGAATTGATAATTTACTTGCATTCTAAAAACTTTTTCTAGTAGAAATATTCTTAGATTATGAAGGCTTTTTGTAAAAGAAAAATATTGAAACTTAAAGAACTATTTAAAAAAAAATCTTAAAAATGTCCTCACAATCTAAGAATATTTGTACTAGAAAAAGTCTATATAATCTCTGTTTTTTTTTATTAAAAAATTACTTAGAATTGAATTTTTTTTTAATCCATAGAATCAAAGAAGTTTTTGTAAAAAAGCCTTTAATATCAAATTTTTTCTTTGAGAAAACATTTCTTAAAGAAATATTCTTAAATTTAAAGAATTTTTTTCATAGTTTCGAATCATAATATAACCTTTCAAACTATGTATGGTTATTTTTTATAATAATAATAATAATATCGGTAAAATATTGCTTTTTATTATAATAACTATATTATAATACGGTTTTGGTTGACACAATTATGATCCCAAAAATATATAATGCTCTTCGAACATGATTGCCCCAAACATGTTTTTCTTTGCGTGAGGTTTTATTTTAAAATGTGAAATAAATTATGGTTTAATTATGATAACTGTGAATTTAACTGGTACATTTATTGTTGTCGGTTAAGTGTTAATAAAATTTTAACTGGACATTCAGTAATCGAGCCTAAATCTGAATTTGTGTCAGAATTGTCAAAGTATTGAGTACACTCATTACCGACTGCATTTTTGAGTACCCAAACTTTCAAATGCATTTTCCAATATAACAACATTATTTCGGCACAAAAAAAAAAGATATTATAAAATTGGAACTCTTTTTTTTTTCGATCCAAGGTCAACTTGTGTATTTTCATATGGACAAATGCTATGGCTGCTAAATTTATAGAACTTCCCGACAATTCCGATCTTAGATTTATTTTTTTTTCTTACATCTAAATTTCATCAAAATATTTTGGAGTACTTTGCTTGTGTTACTTTTCAATTTAAAAATTTCTGAGAATTATGCAAATACATATCTAAGAAAATTTCAACATTTAGTGCATAAAGGCTCAGCAATCTATAAAACTGTCGATGAATCTGACTAAAATATATAAAAAAAAATATTTCAGAAGCTGTGAGAATATTAACGCAAATTTTGTTTTTTTTTTTTGGATTTTTCTATAAAAAATATAAAAGCATATAGAAAATAGTCATTAAATATTTGGAATTAAACAAAAAATATTTTTGCGGCTGCATAATACCAGTCAGTACATGGATGCGTATGCTTACTTTTAATTATCAAAAATTGCTCATACGTAGAGTAGTACTATTCATTAATTTCATTTAAACAATTAGTTCTTGATATTTTTCTAGATATTTTATGAGAAAAAAAACAAACAGGAAATATACAGGGCAATGTGAAATTTATATGGCCTCAAAAATGTTTCAAAACTAATTGTGCAGCTTTTTTGAGGGATCGTGGTCAAGTTTTAGAAGTTACTAATATTAAATATAGAATTCGAGAGCCACAAGTTAATATAAATAATGTTTGATTATCTATAAATTTAATAAAATAAATTTTATGTTGACACTTCCGCTCCAGCTGAAATCCCAAAACTTATATAACAAATTGTGCAAAATAATTTGTTTCTCTGTTAAGCATTTAATCGCTTTGCAATTCAATTCGTTCATTAATTCTGCGAATTGTGCAACAAACATTGCTGTGACAAAAGATTTTTAAAATTTTGTATTAACCCAACACGGCCTTTAGAGGAAATTTTTGCAGCCAAATTCTGAACGTTGACTGGCTAAAATTTATTACTGGATCCCGATTTTTTTCAAATTTAAAAACTTTAAATTGTTCTCTTTATTCCAATCTCCATGAAAAAAGATTTAAAAGAAAAGATTAAAAAATTAAAAAAAATAAAGACATTTATTTGTCATTACTTTTGTAGTAGATCGAAATATATATCTAAGATCATACACTCACAATATTATTTCGTTAAAAATAATCTAAAATACATATTAAATTAATCAAAAATGCAACCAAAAAGAGGACTACCGATTTTTAATTATATTCAGCTCATTTTGTTGTTTATTTTCAATCATTGTATAATAATCCACAAAAGTAGTAAAAGTAATTGAAAGTCGTTTAAAATAACCATAAATTTTTAACTGACAAAACGTCGAAAGAAACAAAAACATAAAATTTTACATTTAAGAGAAAATATCAACTCCTCCTGAATGTCTGTAAATTATTATAGTTTGTTTTTTAAATGACTGATTCAAAAGCAAACTCTACGTATTACTTTTTAAATAAACTGCAGTCGGTAACGGAAAATATATTGTGAGTGTATAAAGTATGATTTTTATGTAGTTGTAAGTCGATCTAGCCTTGGTATCTATACATATGTCCGTTGTAATGACAACTACGGCATGAAAATAGTTATCACTTCCAATAACGTTTTTCACCTCAAAATTTTTCTTTCAGATTTACAAAAAAAAAAAAAAAATATTTATTATAAAAATTATTTTATCTGTTATATAAATATATTGTGGAGGGTATAAAAAAGTCACTAAAGCCAAATTTAATGCTTTTGTTTGTTTATAGAATTTTTTCACTGAGCTACATCTTACATCAATTTGCAAAGATGTTAACATCTTCCCATAAGAATTATACAGGCCAAAAATTCTACAGCTTTCTACATCTGCAAAAGATGATCCTTTCTCATTTTGTTCCTTCTTACATCTTTCGTTATTTAAAGTGTCATCACCAAAAAAATCGATTTTCTTTGTGTCATCACTAGCAAACTGACATTGCAGAAAATAAACAAAAAACAAAAAATTATTCAACAAAGGAAATGAGCGGCAGATGTAAGAATTTCAACACAACACGTTTTCAACATCTTCCATGCGTTTCACAAAGATGTTGTTCAGTGTAAAAAACCTATTAGTTTTTATTAAATTTATTCTAATTTTTTTAAGCTTTTTAAAAAATTGCGACATTGTATTTTTTTAATTCATTTGTGACAGCCCTGGAATGAAATATTTATACTTTTTACAGTGCTATTATAGCGGTTCGTGAAGTCTGGAACATGACATACAAAATTAGACTATCGATTAAAGAAATCAACAAATGAACAAGAAGGATGATTATGTTTAATAAGTTGAAACTAATGTAAGGAATGATAAGCGGACTTGAAAAGGGAAATATATAACCAACTTATTAATAAAACTTTTTTGTTGTCCCTATAATTTTAATTTAAAATGTTTTATAATATTCCATTTTACTGTCACCGATATGTTCACCTTGATTTTGGATTTAAAAAAAAAAATTAAAAAAAATTTTTTATCAAAATTTCAACCTTAATTTTCTTGTCTATAAGCTGACAAATCCTGTTGAAACTTTTAATAGTATTGTCATTCTACTCCCCCAAATGTTTTGATGACTAATATTTCTGGACAACTAAATTCAAATTACCTACGTTGCTAAGAGTATTAATGTAATTTTCTTTTCATGCAATATAAACATTTTATCGATTGTTATTTGACAGTTAATTTAAGGTGACAAAAGGTGCTTTTTAACATGCATTTTCTATGTTAGATAAAACAGTAATATACCGAAATGTGAGTATGTGAACTATCTATCTACAAGACTGCTTGTATGTCTGTCTGTCTGTCCGTTCAGATGTCTGTCTGTGTGTATGTCTATACTGTCTTGTCCAGTCTTGTCTAATTTTGTATGTGTTTAAATAAATGGTTGGTGTATGACACGCATTAACTGCTTGATTATTGGACTACATGTTACTCGATCATATAAATGTATGTAACTGTGTGTATATAAAGTCATGTATTATAGGTAGTCGTCATACATATCTGGCCAATAGGCCTACCCTCCTAAAATACAAACGGCAAAAAAAGACATGCGTCTATTATAATGCCTTGTACGAATAGAGTTGGCATGTTTTAATATTTGCTCTGGTGTTGTTGTTGTTGCAACAAATGTTTGTTGTTGTAGTTGATATACTTAACATACATATATGTATGTATGTATAAACATGCACTGTTAAAAATGAGCTAATAAGCTCAATAAATGTTTAACACCCGCTGGCTGGTTTGACTGACTTTGTTGGCTTTTTTTTTCAAAGACTTGCCACGCCATCATTTATGTTTTTTTTTTGTGTTACTGTTGTTGTTTTTGTTGATACTATAACATTTCTACATACTCTTTTAAATATATATATTCTATAACAAAAAGTGGTTGTTGATACAAACTATACCCACAACAGCAACAACATCAACGACACCAATTCCTGCAACAACAATAACAACAAACAACAACGTTAAATTGTAAAATAAAAATGGCAACGCCCGGTATAGTAATTTTAATTTTTTGCAATCAACTTGGCAATCTCATTAATAAATAGCTCGGCATGTTGTTACAGTGCAGTGTGTTGCAGTTGCAATTGGTTATACAAAAAACTACCAATAAACAAACGTTGTTACTATCACTTAACAAAAATACAATAACAACAACAACAACAAGAACTCTAAATGAAAAAAAAAAAAAATCAACCACCAACTACTGTTACTACCAAATAGTATACTATGACTACCAAACGATGACTACTTTAAGTTTTATCACACTATGGGCCTACGTAAAATTTGTTTAAAAAAAGTAAGAAGTTCATTATTAAAGAACTTTAAGCAATTAGGTTAAATGTAAAATTTTTAAAGTTTTTTTGTATCGTACCACCCATTCGCAGGACCTCCAGTGGGGTACACTCTTGGAAATTGGGTCCACGTTATAGGTCTCCCCGAAAAAAGGCAGTGCAAAAACTTAGACGCAATAAATTTTTTTTTTCTATTTGAAAGAACGTGGGCCCATCTTATAGAGCTCCTCCAGACCTAAAATTATATCCCTTTCAGAACTTGTTGCAGGAGTAAAAATTTAAAAGGTTTCTGTACTGGAGAAAAATATTTTTACATGGCCCCCAAGGGGGTGCACCCTTCGCAAGAGGATCCATTTTATAGACCTTCTCGATGCCTATAATTCTATCTCTATTCAAAACTGTTGCCAGGAGTGCAAGAAAGGCTCTATTAGAAACATGAAAAATTTGATTTTCTTTAAGTTTTCGTGAATCACTTCAGAACTGTTTCAAGCAGAGCCAAAAAATAAAAATAAATAAGTTTCACTACAGAAGACACAATAGCCTTTTTCCATTTAAAGCATCCCCTTGGCGTGTGTGCTCTATAAAAAGAGGATTCACCTTATAGATTTCCCTGTGAAAAAAATCGTAAAAATATTTTTTTCTTATAGAAAAATTTTCAAACTGAGGTTTTAAAAATTTTCACATAAAAAAAAATACAAAAAGGTCATATTTTAAGATTTTTAAGAAAAATGGAATGTTTTACACCCTTGGGTGGGCGATCCCCTCGGGTTAATTTTGCAAGTATCCCTGAGAGATATTATTATGTTAGAAGTTCTCGAGAATCCCTTCAGAAATAAGTTTCCGTTAATGAGAGTGTTGTTTTCATTTAAAGGATCCGCATGGAAGTATGCCATTACAATTATGCGTGTCTGGTCCTGTGACAAAAAAAAATGTATATATATATTTATTATTTGTATTAATCATATAATTACAAATTATATCCTAACCAAACACTAGCAACAAAAGCTATTTGCTCGTTGTAGCGAAAAACGACCAGAGCCTCTGGTAGGAATTGAACCCACGACCCCCCACTTATAAGCTAGCACGCTACCAACCAGCCTACCGGGCCGCTCTATATATCTCTGTATATATTTCTTAAACCAAAATAGATATAAAACAGTGTTGCGTTGTCAGCATATTTTCTGCTAAATTTAGCATATTGTGTTAGGAAAGATTTTTAGTATCAGAGCTTCGAAGATTAAATTGTAAATTGAATGTAATTTCCTAAAAATCGAATTTGTATACACTTTTTGACCAAATGCATTCGCCGAGAATATCATTTTTTGGAATTCATTCGATCGAATTCACGCCTAAGCGATTCAGTCAATTTATCTCATTCGAATTGATCAATCATTGAATTTAATCACTAGGAATTCATTGGATTTTTTACTGATTCGATTTACAATTTAAATCAATTTCTTTTACATGTGATTGAAAATTTCGTAATGCCATTCGACTTTCTTCACTCGATTTGGAAAATCAACAATTATATTATTTAAAATTTAACAATTTCTTACAAATACCAGAAGACAACAACGAGCAATTATTGATTCACAGTTAAAATAAATTATTTTGTAAATTGAAAAATTCTCAAAATATTGAAATATCACCAAAACTTAAAAAAATCACCAAAATTATAATAAAATAGCCAAAATTTAAAACAAAAAAAATTAAAAAAAAATCACTAATTTTGAAAAAATTAAATTTAAAATTAAAGAAAAACAATAATTTGGCAAAAGAAAACGCTCAAATTGAAATAAATTGAGAAATTGAGATAAAGCCGCTCAATTAAAAAAAAAATAAATTTAAAAAAAGCCAAAATTGAAAAAACAAGCCACTCAAATCAAAAAAAATCACCAAATTTAAAAAAAAACTTTTAAAAATAAAAAAATTAATATCGCCATCTCGAGCAAAGTAATTTGAAAGAGTTTTTCTTTAGCGCTTTTAGATTTTTTTATACACTACAATTTTTTTTTACAATTTTAGCGATTTGTTAAATTTAAAGATTTTTCAAATTTAAGCGAATATTTTAATCTTGATTTTTTTTTCAATTTGAGCGCTTTTTTAAATTTTAGCATTATTTTTTATTTTTGTGAATCTTTAATTTAGGCGGCCTTTTTCGATTTAGGTGATTTTTTTTCAAATTTTAGAGAATTTTTCGATTTTGTCATGTTATTAATTTTGATTTTCTTATATTTGTTGAAAATATCTTCAATTTCCCTTAATTTAAACTAAAAACGTAGTTCTTCATTTTCTGAATTTTATAATCCCAAATTATTCGGCAATAAATCGATTGAATTCCCAAATTTGTAAATCAATTGAGTAAAATTCGAATGAATTCCCAATGTTCAATTTATTGACAAATCGAATGATGAAAAACGAATAAAGTCTTTTCGATTGTGATCAATTATGAATTCATTCCCACTTGAAAATTGTAATGTGAGAATTCAATCATTATATACCCTGTAGGAAGCCTGGAGTCAAGTGTCTCCAAGTCACCACTTTTGTAGACTATTTTGGATGTCTTTTTGGTGACTAGTCAACAAATCGTCTACACTTTTTATATTCCCTTTTTTGGTGACATTGTCAACAAAGTGTCTTCTGCACTTTTTACATTCCTTTCTTTGCAACTTCAAAGCTCTGCTTCTTTTTGATTTGTTTATTGTTTCATTTTGTTGAAAATACGTATGCAAAATTAGTTTTTAATAAAAATATAAAGAAAAGTGAATCTCAAAGGTAAATATACATAAAATTTTAATAAAATTTATAATTATCCAAAGCAATAACAAAAGACTTGTGAAAAAAAAAACAATCAATTCATGATTTATAAAAATTTGTATTAAGTATCTAATTTTCCGAAATAAATGCACCTGTTAAATCTTATTTTCCTTTCTAGTGTGGAAAACTAGAAAAATGTTCCAACATTTTAGACTTGAATTACTAACATCTCTGGAATCTCTGGTTCCAATGTCTACACCTAGTCAATAGTTGTGTAGATTCGCAATGACAACACTTGTTAAATGTCTACAGCAGAGACCGTCAGTGGTAATAGTGACAAAGTCAATAGTGAATAAGTACAGTTTCACTATCGACAGTTCCTTCAGGGTAGTCAATCAGAATTGAAACTCCAATGAAGGATTGAATTCTTTAGAAGCACTGTTTAGCATATTTATCATTTATCACGATGTAGCACATTTTAGCATATTACAAAAAAAATGTCTTTGGCAACGCTGTATTATTTGGTTTATTTTGCAAAGTGTCTAAATTAAATAATTGTAATATTTTTGAGGTTATAATTACAAAAAGCACACATTAGATGTAATGTATTTTTTGTTTGTGATTCAAAATTTGTTAAAATAAGTGTCCAAGTTTTGTTTTTTTATTTTCTCTGTATATGTTAACAGGCGCACATATTATATTTGCAGGCAAATATATTTTATTAAAAACACGTCAAATATGTAAAATCTGTATATTTCCAAGAAAATTATATTTCTCAGCAAGACGTTTTTTTCAGGGCAATTTTTTCGTTGTTTTGAGTAAAGTATTTGTAACCGTCATATAGACTATTATAAATATTGCTCTGCGTTAATAAAATTTCTTTTTCAATTGCAATATTTTTTCTAAAATAAAATATTTAATTAGTACCATTAAATTTACATTTTCAATAATTTGAATGGAAAAAAAATGTTTCCATATATAAATTACATTAATACTTTTACTAGAATTAGAACTTTTTATTCTCAATTGTTTTAATTAGTTTTCAATATCAGCTTATTCTGGATAATAAATCCCATAGTGTTTAACAACTATTTTGTTTATATTGATAAAATCCTGCGTGTTGTTTTTGTAATTTATATACGAATAAATGTGGTTAATATATAAGTTCAAATTATTGTTGTTGTTGTTGTTGTTGTTATAATTATTGTTCCTTATACTTTGGTGGCATATCAATTTACCATGCCTCAGCAAGCGTCGATAGCTAACACTGCTTGATATTTTTTTTCTTGTCGTATGTCTCCTTAATATTGATTTCAAGTCACTTTATGCATGGTATGGCCTGGTGCTGCCTGCCTGCCTGCCTGCATGCCAGCCTTTCAAAAATATCTAGCAACAACAACAACAACAACACCAACATTAGCAATAGCTACATTTTATTGTGATAACAAAATTTAATGTTTTAGTTTAAGTTTCTTTATTTTTTGTTTGTTTCAATCCAAGCAACAGTAGTAGCTGCTATTGTTGCTGCTGCTGCTGTGTTGCCTGGAAATTTAATTATTAACGACATTTTAGTGTCAAATATTATGATTATAAACATGTTCAGCTAGAGGAGTAGTGTGTAACTTGGTATGTTGTTAATAGTAATAATAAAATAATATTATATGACCCGTTCGGTTCATGTAATTACTTGTTTTGACCAGTAAACACCACGCCATTGCATACTACCTACCACCAGTGGGTGACATCAAATTTATGACTTTGTTCGTTATTAAACAATTTACACAAAAAAAAAAAAAATGAAATAATTGAATATGTTTTTTTTTTGTATTTTTCAATAATTGATGCCTTCAGGATGTATAAGAGCTATTAATTTTTAACTTTTTTTAAGGTTGAATTATTACATGAATTTAAGCATAAGGAAGTTGTAATGCAGTATTTTATATTACTAATTGCTTGCTGCTATAAAATTGCAATAGATTTCGGAAATCTTTGAAATTCTGAATTATTTTATTGTTAATTAAATTTTATAAAAAAAAACTTTTCTTTTATTTAGATAATATACCGAGCGTTTATGAGTAATATTAATTTAAAGGTTATTGTCATTAAAATGACATAACTTTATTAAAAAAAGCATAACTTTGATTTATTTAAATTAGAAGGCTTAAATTTTTATAAAACATATTTTTTATGTTATCTCAAAAATTAAAATTTTAATTATGTTTTGCAAGATTAAATTAAACATGAAATCCTTTAAAAAGGGGAAACTTAAAATAATTTCATACACTCAAACTAATAAATATGTGTCTTGGGAACACTTTTTTTTAATACAAAATCATTTTAAAAATATTTTAGAGATTTACTAATTTACGAAACCTACCTTAAAATATGCTTGATATTTGAGTAAACCAAAGATTTTCTAGAGAAATCTTGTCTTAACTGAACTCAGCAGCTCACAAGCCCGGGAATAATGTAAATTTTTGTAAAATGGCATTTGTACACTCAGAATCTTATGTAGTTAACTGTTTGCAGTTTAATAAAAAAGTTTTCCGTTCCATTTAAAAATAAAGGAACATACATTTATTTTTCAAAGAAATATCTATATTAACTTTTTTATACATTTATTTGAAATAATTTACTATCATTTACCATTTTTTTCAGTTTCATTTATTTTTTTCATTTGTTTGAAATTTAATAAAAATTTACCCACAAAACGGTAACTTGTGGTTTAGTTGTGTCCGTAACAGTTATTACAAGATTAAATTTTGTTTGCTGTCTGTTTCAAAAAAAAAATATTCAAAAAATTTCAATTTGTTTTTTTTTATTTAAATTGGTTGTATATATACAAAATGTTTCAATAAAAATTACAAGAACTTCATAAATACACATACATACACAAACACATTCACACAAAGTGTTTAAAGCTTCATATACATACATATATTTTGTATTGTACGAGTATATTACAAAAAACAAAAAATACAAAAAGGGAAACAATTTCAAATAAATGAAAAAAACATTTATTTTTTAAGGATTGGTAGGTAAAATTTTGACATTTATTTTAACTGATTATATCATTTGTTTCTTACGGATGTGTCAGTTGATTAATCAACATTAAAAAATAAATAACAAATGGCATTTAATTTAAATGAAAATTAAGTAGACCGGGTTTCTTTTAAATGATATTTTCAGTTATTTTAACTTACAAACTATTTTAAGTGTACAAACTTAAATTGCCTTAAATGCTACAAAGTGCTTAAAAAAGCACTACAAAATTTTTTTAGTCCTAAAAATCAGCCCTTAAAACAGTTAAAATTTAATCTTAAAATCTTTAACTCAAAACAAAAATTAGCAACTTAAAACAAAATGATAAATTCGTTAATGTTTTAACTATTTTTTAAGCCTTAGATATTTTTTTTAATTTAGTGTAAAATATTTTTTGATAAAATGAAAAATGTTGTTCGATAAAAAAAAAATATAAATATGTTTATTCGAATTCGTAAGGCAATTTTAAAAGAAATTAACAGCTAAAGTGTAAAAAGTGTATCTAAAAATAATTAAGTTAATTTGTACATTTTAATCATTTTTTTACAAATTAAAATTTTGATAATGTTAATATTCATTCGAGTTTACAGCTCGCTTACAGCGCTTACTATTGTATACTAGTTTGGTTGTACTAATATTAATAATATTTAGTCGTTTTTTTTTTTGCTGATTTTGGCAAAACCGGTTTTAAATTCCACTTTTCTAAAAAGTTTCACTGTACTACACGTCAGCAGACACGTGTTGCTAAGATTAGCAAAAATTAAAAAAATACCGCTAGCCTCAAACTAGCACAATTTCAGTTGCCATTACAGACTTTTTTTGGTGAGTGTACCTCCTACAGAGAAAGTTCTTTTTCGAATTGAGCTAATATGGTATATAGACACACAAAACCGTAGATATTTGGCTGAAATTTGAGTTGTAAATGTTGTATAAATTACGCGTACAAATTTGAAGAAAATTAGAACACATTTGGTCCCAATCCCCATATAAATCCGCCTTTCCTGTATTTGCTTAAATGAATTTTAATAAATTTGCAGGTCGCAAATAGAAAGATATTTTGATGAAATTTGGTTAGAAACAATCAATATTCAGACGCAACTCTCACGGAAAGGTGTTTTTTAAATTAGGCTTAAATGATATTTATACATCATTATGATATCGCTACGTATTTGAAGCAAAGTTGGCAACATTTGACCTAGTCTCACCTTCCTGATATTTGCTTTAATTGAATTTTTGGGCAATTTCGTTCAGATTTATTTCTATATTTCTCGGTCCGTTCGTTCATAAAAAAAAGGATCATAACCCTTCCCGAAATTTTAGCCAAATTATAATTGGTCTAAGGTATCATATAGTGGGATGATAAGTTAATAACACGAAACAAATAATTAAATTATTTGTTCTAAACCATCAGGAAATCCTTTGACATCCTCATTTCAAATTGTAATAAAATTGGTTAACAAAATGAATATTATTTTTAGATTTTTATATCTAAAGATTTCTATCAACAAACACATTAGAATCTTTATTACTAATTGCAAAATTTTGTTAACTTGTCCCATTTATTTTTGTGTTTTGGTTTGTGGCTTGTTAAACTTTATTACAGCTACTGAATTTTTGTTGTTGTAGTTAGTTGTTGTTGTTGTTGTTTGTTTATATTATTATATAAATGTACTGTTATCGTGTCATATTGTAAATCAGCGTAACACCAGTTCTTTCACACATATTCCATTCAATAACATTCAACATTTAAAAGCTTTTTTTTTTCCTCTACGAATTAACTTCATACCATACAGATGCAGATGAAGTAAAGTACACATAAAATGCCACAACAAACTGCTATAATGCACGCATGCCATGCTGCCATAAAAGTCAGTAATGGGCCGCCACTCTAGGAGCAGCAAAATCAAAAGCAGCAGCTGCATATTGTTTGTTATAGTTGCAAAAAAATAATAAAAAAAAAAATACTAAAAAAAAAAATACTAAAGAAAATATAGAAAAAAAAATCTATTTGTGTCATATAAGACTTTTTTTATATGTTGTTGTACTATTTTTTTTTTTTTTTTGTTTCTTACAATAGTATAACATTTCGGTAAAGGCTTAGACTCTAATCATTTGTGGCCATAATTTTACATACTTTACGCAATCGTTTGACATTTAAAATTATGAGACATATATAGAGATTTTAGGTATTTTTACTGAAAGAATTAAAATAATAAAAAAAAAAACAAAACGCCAAAAATGTTAAATAAACAAACCCTTTTAAGTTGGGATTTTGTCACTATTTATAGGTCAGCATAATAAATTGCTGGGTAAATGTTAATATTTTATTTTTATAGATTTTTTTTAGAAATCTCGATAAACATTGAACAGTTAAAAAATCAAGTGCTTTAAATATTGCTTGTTTTGTCCTTTTTTTTACAGACAAAATCAACTTCATACTAATAAAAATATTTTGTTTTATGTTTTTCCTTTTTTGTCTATATTTTAAAATAAAATTAAAACATTTGGTCACATTATTAATTTTCCTGTGAAGATTTTTATTAAATCAGAATTTCATCCATGGATTTTAACGAAAAGATAAACCACATTTATTTGAAGCTAAGCTCCGTCCTTACATTATCTTTTTTTCTTATTTCAGAAAGGTTCGACAAATCTCTACGCTTCTAGATGAAAAAGGATTGGTAAATAAAACATCAAATATTAATATCAAATATACAAAACCAAAGTTATAAATATGTATACATGTATGTACGTTAAAAAGAATATGGGAATGTTTATAAATTGAAGTTAGGGGCTTGAAAATAAAATAATTGTTGTTTAAACTTGAATTGAACTGTGATTCAAGACTTGAATTAAGGCATATTCTCACTGTAATGTTCGACTTGAATTCCAGTGTCCGTTTTGCTAAAATATGCTATTAAATTAAAGTATAATTACACTTGATTTTAGGTTTATTTACTGCAAAAATTTGTATTGGGTAAGTACGAAATTTATTCAGAATCGAAAAACTTTGTACAAAAATATAAAACTTTATAAAACATAAAATGTGTGTTGAAATTTTTGAAAAGTCAAAATATAGTACTTTATAAAATTTTAACTGTTAACAACCTCTGCTAAATAGACTTAATTTGAAACTAGTAAAATTATCAAAGACGAACCAGCCGACTATATACAACCTTAAACAGAGAGTATTTTTTTACGAAAAGCGATTAAAATACGAGAAGGTCTTTATCCTGTTTTTATGAACAGGGCGGTTAATAAAGAGATTAATCTATAATTCAAAATTGCCGAAAAATTCATTCCAATACCGCGAGGGGGAGTTTCTTTAAATTTAATGGCGTGATTTAAGGGATCATATAATATTCACAACCAAATTTCCACCAGATATCTATGGGCTTGTGTGTCCAAATATCATTTAAGACCAATTCAGATTGGAAATATACTTTTATATTTGCAGCCTCTAGTTTGATTAAAGTTAATTTACATAAATATCAGGAAGTTGGGTTTATACGGGCACTGGGTCAAATGTGTTCCGATTTGCTTAAAATTTAGTGATGTAATTTATGGGTCAAATATTACAACCAGATACTTACGGTTTTGTGTGTCTTAGTGCATTTTAATACCAATTCATAAAGGGCATTGATAAGGCCGGCAGGTCTGAATATATAGCAATTCAGTACGGTTAGTCCTTGGGCGAATGAAAACTTATCTATTAAATTTCATCCAAATATCTTTTTTTTTGTGACCTGTAGTTTGATTGAGCTTAATTTAAGTTAGGTCCAAAGGAAAAGTGCGATAGTTTGGGGACAAGCTCTAATTATAATTAGATTTTCTTCAAAATATTTATTTACAGGTTGTTTGAAAAGTACCTGCGCTCACCAAGAGATGGCACTGCTAGCTCCAAACTTTTTTTTTTTTCTCAAGTTGGTATAACTGTCCTGAGAACACATGCAAAGTTGCAGGTATTCCGTCAATTCTTTTTTTGTTTACAAGCCATTTGAAGTTGACGTGTCATTGATTTTTTTTAATATAGAAAAAATTTAATATCGTGCAGTCGTTAGATTCTTTGTTTTGAAGGGTTTAAAAGCAAAGAAAATTATGAACAATTGTTAGAAGTGTATAAGGAGTCCTCACCTTAAAAACGCACCGTTGAATTTTGGGCTGGTGAATTTAAACGTGGTCGTTCCAGCCTTGAAGACGATCCACGCGAAGGACGACCAAAAACAGCAGGTACATAATATGGTTAGTGAAGATCCAAGTTTGGCTAAGCGTGAAATTGCTAATGCCATAGGCATTTCAGACGAACGAGTACTCCATATTTTACATGAAGAATTACGTATGAAAAAACTGTTTGGAAAGTTAGTGCCGCATACATTAACAATTCGACAAAAACTGGATCGAAAACAAATTTCTCAGCCTTTTGTTTACATGGTTATATAAAAATAAAAGAGAACGTCACAAAATATAATACTTTTGGACGACAAATTACCAAAAATGTTGTTTTTTTGTAAATTTTCCAAATGTTTTTAATTTAAAAAATTCACAAAAACTTGAAATTAAATAGCAAATCTATTTGAGGATTTACTGCAATGATAATATAATTAATTATATTATTAATTATAAATTATTGCCTCAATAATGCCTATAAGGCGCTGCGGCCAATGTGTATGAATTTATGATATCTTTGTACAAATAATTTTTCAAAAAAAAAAAAAAGTCAAAACAAAGATTTTACTATGTACCGGATTTTAGGCAAAGTGCTTTTAAATCCACATATCCCTAAATAATTTCGATATCCACCATGGTATAGTAATAACCACTTTAGTGGTATTAGATACGGTACACCTTTATATTTATAATTTTATGGGCATTAAAGTACTTTTGAGGTTATAATTGTTTCATCCCTGAATATATTACTTTCTATAAAAATAGCATTTATAAGAAATTATAACACAGAAAAAAAATGTCATAAATAAAAAAATGAATAAGAAAGAGGTACATTTGTGAATAGAACCAAATAAGTCAAAGAAGAGCTCTATAGTACTTCTAAAAATTATTACATTACCCACTTTATGATATTTGTTTTGCAGTGTTTTTGTAACAAATAATATAAAGAAAATTTTTGACTTGCAATGTGAAGGAGTTAAGCAAATTATTTGAATTTGAACAACATTTTAGAATGTGAAAAATTTTTGTGTTAACAAAAAAAATTTAATGAAAAAAAACTTGTTGTACAAAAAAAATTTGTGATGAAAAAAAGTTTTTGAGGTGAATATAAAATATTATTCACCTCTAAACGTATAGAGAACAAATATTACAAATATTTTATTCCCGCGATAGCACAATGTATACACTCAGAAAAAAAAGTTTGTAAAAAAATTTGTTAACGGTTTTATTATTTGTTATTATATAACTTTAAACTCGTACACTTAAAAAAGTTTGTAAGTTAAAATAACTGAAAATATCATTTAAAAGAAATGATATTTCATTTAAAAACCGGTCTACTTAATTTTCATTTAAATTAAATGCCATTTGTTATTTATTTTTAAATGTTGATTTATCAACTGACACATCTGTAAGAAACAACTGATATAATCAGTTAAAATAAATGTCAAAATTTTACCCACCAATCCTTAAAAAATAAATGTTTTTTTCATTTATTTGAAATTATTTCCGTTTTTGTATTTTTTTTTAATATACTCGTACAATACAAAATGTATGTATGCATATGAAGCTATAAACACTTTCTCTGTGAATGTATTTGTGTATGCATGTGTGTTTATGAAGTTTTTGTAAATTGTATTGAAAAATTTTGTATATATACAACCAATTTAAATAAAAAAACAAATTGAAATTTTTTGAATATTTTTTTTTGAAACAGACAGCAAACAAAATTTAAATTTGTAATAACTGTAACGGACACAAATAAACCACAAGTTTCCGTTTTGTGGGTAAATTTTTATTAAATTTCAAACAAATGAAAAAAATAAATGAAACTGAAAAAAATCAGTAAATGATAGTAAATTATTTCGAATAAATGTATAAAAAAGTTAATATAGATATTTCTTTGAAAAATAAATGTATATTCCTTTATTTTTAAATGGAAGGGAAAACTTTTTTATTAAACTACAGACAGTTAACTAAATAATATTCTGAGTGTATGGCTTAGTATCTCTTTTCAAAGTTCTGGTAAGATCCCGGAACGAATAATAGTATCATCTAACAACTCTTTGCTCAGCTGCACACAGAAAAAATGTTAGTAGAAAAATTTGTAAACGATTTTTGTACTTATTTTTAGTAAAAAAAATATTATTTAGAAAATACTGTTGCTATTTGAATTTTACAAATAACAGAATTTTTACCGAATACTAACAAATTTTTGTTGCTAATTTCAGAAATCATTTTACAAATTTTTGTAAACGGATTTGCTAAAGTTAGCAAAAAAAAATTACTTATTTTAATAAAGTGAATTTTGAGTAATTTTGTTACTAAACTTTCACCTACAAACTTAAATTGTCTTAAAATGTTACAAAGATGAAAAAAGGGATCGCAAGTATAGATACCGACTCATGTCTAAAAATAGGACATTCACTAAAAATAACACTAAAAAGATTTTTGTTTTGTTCTAAAAATCAGCCTAAAAATATTAAAAAATTTAAACTTAAAAATAAAAAAATTGACCAAAACTAGAAATTACCAAATTAAAACAAAATAATAAATTCGTTTATATTTTACAATTTTTAAGCCTTTGATTTTTTTTTTAATTTTGTCTAAAATATTTTTTGAAAAAAATAAATAAAATAAAACATTTTTGATGTTCGATAAAAAAAATAAATTAGAAATTTTGTACTAATATTAATAATATTAAGTAATTTTGTTTTTGCCGATTTTAGCAAACAGATTTTAAATTCCACTTTACAAAAAGTTTACTAATATTTAGTGGAGGCAGCTAATTTTTTTTACAAATTTCATTGTACTACACGTCAGCAGACATGTGTTGTTAAGATTAGCAAAAATACCGCTGGGTTCAAAAAATACTGCTGGACATATTACAGACTTTTTTTTTTGCTGGGTGTACATAAATTTGTTATTAAAAATTAAAGGAACCTTATCATTTTCACTCACACATTTTTTACTGTTAGGACAGATTTTGCTCATTTTCAATGCCAAACTAAATAGTACTCTAGGTAAAAATGAGCAACCCCGTTTGCGTCTACGCGCTGTGATCGCAGTTTCCACAGGGAGACGAACGGACGGGGATCTTAGACCTATATACCCTAACACCAAGGTAGTGACTTTCATGCAAATGCATATTTCATGCAGTAACTGAGGTGCATGGGGTGTATGGCATGTGACAGCGTCATGTCGAAAACACATATCATTCAATTTAAGCGGTTTCAATCAACACTTTACTGCACAAATGATAGCAAATACAAATCTTGAGTGAATATTACAATATTACAAAATTTACATGGTATTCAAACAATTTCCACTGTGCTTTATTTTATTCATTTCAAAACGAATTCTCACACTTTTTTAAGGTTTTTCCAAATTACTAACTAAAGCTATAAATTAATAAATAATACGTAGCTCATGCTACTTATAGCTCATTAGAATTTCAATAATTTTTTTAAAGTACTATTTAAAATAGTACCTACTGATTTTAATTTACATGTAAATAACGAGATAAATTATTTCATAGATATATCCTACACCCTACACCGCTATGTAGTCATAAGTTTGTGCAGATATTTGTAACAAAAAAAAAATTGTTTTTTTTATATGCCACATGCCGCATATATAATGATAAGTCGAAGAAATTTGGTTCAGTAATTTATGAAATTCCAAAAACTACTCGTATTGTTTTTGGTAGAAGTCGGTTCATGTTTGGACCTAGTGAAAATATGAATTACTTTTATTCCGGATTTTCTAGTGAGTATACCTGAGATCAGGCAAAATGAAAATGTCTGCCTAACATTTTAATTATGTAGCTATTTATACACAAATTTTAACTCGAACCCATTTAAGCCAATTAAAATTTCAGACCCAAATATAAGTTTACTGGTGAAAAGTATTCTTTAGTCGGCATGCCGGCCTTAAAATTGTGTACTTGTTTTACAAAGATAATTAGTGCAGCACTCCCTTTTTATTTCTTTTGTGTTTTTTTTTTATTATTATTGTGTTGCAGTTGCAATAGAAAATCTAAAATTACAAAAAAAAAAAAAAAATGATTCAAATAGCGAATTAATTCCCCTTTCGAAATTATCATAACCTTGCAAAACAATTAATCACGCCACAAAATCAAGCGATAAAAATTGAATGTGAAGAACTAATATGTATTATAAATGTTGAAATACAAAAAAAAAAAACATAAATGATAATTATGTGGAAAATTAGTTTTTTAACATTCGCAATAAAACAGAAAATTAAATAATAATAAAAATATATTTCTGTAAAATTAAATATAATAAAGGCTTAATTTTCAAGTTGGTTTTTTTTGTAGCCAAGAAGTTTTTATGTATTACAAACCTTGAACTAATTTTGTGGTAATAATGAAAAAAAAAACAATTTTAATAAAAAATTGAAAAATCATGATCATTAGCTATGATTTTTTTTTTTTTTTTTTGTGAAAAATCATTTTTGTGTAAAAAATTTTACTGATCATCGGAAGATAACATATAAAACAAACACCTGTGCGTTTTGTTAGTAGTTTTATTTAATAAGAAACAAAAAAAAAATAATAATAAAATAACATTGCGTAATAAAATGCGCGAAAATTTTAATTTTATGACCTCTGGGTGGTCATGCCTTCTATTATTTTTCTGTTTTCATTCACCCAAAATGCCACCAAACAAAAAAATAAATAAATAAATAAAAAACACTATATAATTGATGGCAATTGCAACATGTACTACAACTACAACAAAAAAAAATGATTTTTTTTTATTAGTAAAATAAATACAAAAAATTTGTTTGAAAATTTACGTTAATTAACGTAATCGTGTACCATAATCGACACAACACACATATAGAGGTTGTTAGTGTTTCAATACTTGAATGTTGAAGAATCAATTGTCATTTTGCTGTTGTTGCTGCTGCCGTTAATACCACAAAATACAGCAAAAAAAAATATATAAAAAATCTATAGAAAACACAATCAAAGAGGTTAAGGCAAAGATATATAGATTTTATTATACGTATAATTTAACATATGAAATTTTACCGTCATTTGACACGCAAAACATTAGTATTGTTTGAATTTAAGTAACAAAATATCTTTAAACCGTTTTTTGTTTTCAATTTCATTTTTTTTTATTTTTTGCAAAACTGCATGACTTTTTACACCTGCTTTTTGGCATATAAACATACATTTAGACATTTGATGGCAATTACCGTTAGTTTGTATCTGATTTAACATTATTTTTCAAAAAAAAAAAATATATTTTTCCACAAAAAAATATATATTTTAATGATGTGTTTTATTAGATGACATTTTTCTACATAAAATTGTATAATTTAAAAAATGTATTTGAAATGCTACGAATTGTCAAATTTTTTTAACTTGCATATTTGACTTAACATAAAATTTAATCAAGATTTAAAATTGCTATAGCAGTATTTAAATTTTTAATTTTAAAAAATTGAATTTTTGAAAAAATAAAATTAAGTGAAGAGATATTTTTGAGTTAAGTATTTGTAAACCTCATAGTTCTGAGTGGGACGAAACTCTCTTTATATTTGGTAAATTTTTCAATAAAAATGTTTTTATCTTATTTTCTTGTAAATGAGCCCTTTACAAAAAATTTTACATTTATACATCAGCTTTGTTAGTCGGCAATCTTAAAATAATCATATAATAAAAGTATCACCCTATTGAAAAGTGCTGCTGATTTTGCAAATGGCAACATATTCCAGTTTAGTTTTGACATACGAAAAGTAGACACGTGCGAAATTTATAGCGAATAACAATGAACCGTTATTCGCCTAAGCCGTAAGAGTTTTGGAACTCAATGATGAAGTGAATAAATTTTCCATCAAAATTAAATTGTGCTTATTGAAAGCACAATTTCCGGTTTGGAAAATCAACGTATATTTCCTGAAGCACCCTCTCAAAATCACCGTCTTCAACGTCAAAAAGTTGACTAAATCCTTCTTAACGGAAGTGGACGATCTGCATTTAGAGGCCATGTGGTTGCACCAGGAGGGGGCCGCCTGTAATATTGCATGCAAAACAATGCGTATTGTGAAGAATATCTCCACAGAGCGTGATCTTGCGTTCAGTGATTTGGCTTGGCCAGCCAAATCTCCCGATTTGACTGTCCCGAAATTCTTCCTCTGTGAATTTTTGAAGTCGTTGGTGTCCGCACCTTGTAGGAGTTAAAGATCAACATTCGAGCCGAAATTACCGTGACACTACAAATACTGCGGTCAGTTATGCAAAATGCAATCCAAAGAGCATAAATTTGGATCAATGCCGACGGTGGTCATTTGTTGGAAATAATTTTCCACAATTAATTGAAATAAAATTTATTAGCGCGAATAAACATCATCAGTTAAAAACCAAATGAGTTCTCACATTAAACAAAATTTATATCGAAAGAAAATCAAATGATGGTTTTTGCCCCAGCTAATGTACACTCACCAAAAAAAGTCTGTAATGGCAACTGAAAATTTTTCTGTTATTACAGGAAATTCTGCTAATTTGAGCCCAGCGGTATTTTTTGCTAATTTTAGCAACACATGTCTGCTGACGTGTAGTACAATGAAATTAGTAGAAAAATTAGTAGCCGCTACTAAATTTTAGTAAAGTGGAATTTAAAATCTGTTTGCTAAAATCAAGTTTTAGATTTATTTTTTTTATCGAGCATCAAAAATTTTGATTATTTTTTAAAAGATGTTTTATACAAAATGAAAAAAAAAAATCAAAGGCTTAAAAATCTTAAAAATTGTTAAAACTTAAACGAATTTATTATTTTGTTTTAATTTGGTAATTTCTGTTTTGAAAAATATTTTAGCCCATTTTTTTTTTTTTTACTTTTAAGGTTAAATTTAATTGTTTTTAGGGCTGATTTTTAGAACTAAAAAACCCTTTTTAGTGCTATTTTAAGTGGATGTCCTCTTTTTGGACATGAGTCGGTATCTTCACTTCTGATCCCTTTTTTAATCCTATGTAACATTTTAGGGCAATTTAAGTTTGTATGTAAAAGTTTAAATTATTAGAAATAACATTTCCTTCAATATCGACTTTTTTAAAATTAGTAATTTTTTTTGCTAATTTTAGCAAATCGGTTTTCAAAAATTTGTAAAATGATTTCTGAAATTAGCAACGAAAATTTGTAGATATTCTGTAAAGATTCTGTAATTTGTAAAATGTAAATAGCAAAAAGATTTGCTAAATAATAATTTTTTTACTAAAAATCAGTACAAAAATAGTAAAGTGGGATTGAAAACCGTTTACAAATTTTTCTACTAACTTTTTTTCTGAGTGTACTAGTAATTGCAAATGTTTATATGTCGTTAAAACAACACTGTGCCAAAGTTATTATTTTGCACTTTTTATATAACAGTCTTATAAAGAAAATTTGTTGTTGTTTCACATGTTAATTTGCTTTATAATTGTGTTATAAAAATCAATAAAATGTCTATGCATACGGCTGTTATATTTTAAGGACGACCTTTATTAAATTATAATAAATTTAAATTACCTATGTAAAAATTGAAATATATATGAACATACATGAGGTTGTATATTCATACATGGGCACTCGAGGTCATATACGTCCATACATGGTTTAATATAAAAGCATACATGATATCATATATGATCATATATCTTCGGATCCGAAATTTGATCATATCTAATCATACATGAATAATATATAATCATACATAAGCATATATGAACATGTCATATTCCCTAAAAATGTTGGATCCGAAGATATATGAGATTATGTATGGTAATATATCGAACCATCCATGATCATGTATGTTAATGTATGATCATATACAAGCCCATGTGTGATCATGTATGTTGATATACACTTAAAAAAGTTTGTAAGTTAAAATAACTGAAAATATCATTTAAAAGAAATGATATTTCATTTAAAACCCGGTCTACTTAATTTTCATGTAAATTAAATGCCATTTGTTATTTATTTTTAAATGTTGATTAATCAACTGACACATCCGTAAGAAACAAATGATATAATCAGTTAAAATAAATGTCAAAATTTTACCTACCAATCCTTAAAGAATAAATGTTTTTTTCATTTATTTGAAATTATTTCCGTTTTTGTATTTTTTGTTTTTTTTTTTATGTATGCATATGAAGCTATAAACACTTTTTGTGTGAATGTGTTTGTGTATGTATGTGTGTTTATGAAGTTCTTGTAATTCGTATTGAAAAATTTTGTATATATACAACCAATTTAAATAAAAAAACAAATGAAATTTTTTGAATATTTTTTTTTGAAACAGACAGCAAACAAAATTTAAATTTGTAATAACTGTTACGGGCACAAATAAACCACAAGTTTCCGTTTTGTGGGTAATTTTTTATTAAATTTCAAACAAATGAAAAAAATAAATGAAACTGAAAAAAATCGGTAAATGATAGTAAATTATTTCGAATAAATGTATAAAAATGTTAATATAGATATTTCTTTGAAAAATAAATGCATTTTCCTTTATTTTAAATGGAACGGAAAACTTTTTTATTAAACTACAAACAGTTAACTACATAATATTCTGAGTGTATATTTGGATGTTTACAGGAAATTCAAATAAGTTTTTGAAATGTTATTAAATGTCAATATTTTTCAATTCAACCTTAAATATGTAAATCTATTTTATAAAAGCTCTTTTTCATTTTATTCTTTTTTAATGAATAAAATCGATTTTAAATCACTCAAATGAAAATTTATTACATCAATTGAAAATAGTTTTTTCTTGGCTTTGCAGAAAAATTTCATATTGAGATATTGAAATTATCATTCCGATAATATAAAATATTTAATAAAAATACTTGATAATTAATAACAATCATACGCACCGTAGTACGATATTTAAATATTGTACGATATTTAAATGAAATCTGTATAAATATACTTTAGCAAGCAGTATTCCTAAGAAATATTAACTAAATATATTTGTAGTTTTTCCTCATTTTCCATATATGTATATAAAAAATGACATTTTATTTCCCCTATAAGTTTTCCACAAAATTCATAAATCTTTTTATATTTTTTTTTTATATCTCCAACCATATTTGGTTTTATTTTGGCTTTGCAGCATTTTTGCATAATTGTACGCATGCTCATCATTAATCATTTTTGGAGTAAACAAGATTTTTTTTTTTTCATTAAAAGCGGTAGATTATTTTACAATGATTTTTTGTCCAGCTTCTTTTTTGTTTCAAGACATGCGTTTAACATTTGTATTGAGTGTTTTATATTGTATGTTAGAAAAACAGACAGTAGACAGAAAAATTTGCCTCTAAAGATGCCTAGAAAGATGCTTCTTTATGCCGAGTGTACATCATAAAATATTCAACTACCAACAACAACTGTATGCGTGTTGTGTCCACAATGCATGTTAAGTAGTCGTAATATCCATTAATGTTTTTTCAAAAACATTTGCTTAACTTAAAATTCCAACAAAAACATATATATATTTATTGCGTAATTTTTAGAAACATTACAATGTGTAGGAGTGGAGTTTATTACTGGGGGCACATAAATTATTATGATTTTTGTTTTTGTAGTTGCTAGTAACGATTATATTAAGAAATAAATAAATTATAAAATTTTCAAGATTTTTTAGTTGGTTTTTTTGGCACAAATTTTTTCTATTAAAATTGAACAAAATTATTAATATTATTTTTTTTTTTTGTGGAAAGTGAATTTATTGAATTTGAAATTGATGATTATTAGGTTATGATATTAAGTTTCAGAATAAAAAATATTTTAAATTATCATTCTATGATAATTTCTCAATGTGGGACTATTTTTAAATAAAGCTTAATAAAATTACAAAGCTAAATAAAATTACAAAATAAAAAAATTTTATTTAAATTTGAGTTTATGATTTTTTAAAGCAATCTTGGTTAATCACAGAGATTAATATTTAGAGAATATATTAATCACGGAGATTAAAACTTAAGAGAATAAATTAAAAACAACAATTTTGAAAAATCTGAATTCATTGAATAATATCAACCAGTTAACGTTTCGACTAACTGTGGTTAAAAGAAAATCAATAAGATAGTAAAAAAATCAATTTAACAAAATTTTATGAAATTTGGAAAGAAATTTTAAGTTAAATCAAGCTTACCCTTTTCTTAAAAACATGTGCATACAATTTACTTAAATTAAGTAAATTTTTTCTTAAAGTAAACTACTTCCTGTTAAATCTTTTGGTATTTTACTAAATTTTAAAATAATTTTTACTTATATTTAGTATAAATTTGTTCTTAAATTTAGTAATAATTTCTTATAAAAAAGTAAATTTTTCTAAAATTTTAAAACTTCGAAAAATTTTCTTAAAATTAATAAAAACTTAAGTAATGGGTGCGATATTCTCATGCGTTACCTTGTAATGATAGCTCGTTACCTTTTTCATTATTTGCAAGCATAAAGTAATAAGTTACTGATTATTGATTACGTACTACAGTGATTTATAAATGTAAAGTAATAATTGAAATATTTTTGAAAATCTATTTTTAGATGCATTACTTTGTGTTTTTTGTAAGCAAAAGGGTAATGTATGTTTGTTTTGATAACACTAGCGAAAAAACGAAGCGCAACAATTCATTTAAGTTTAAAGCAATCAAATACTTTATGCGTCGATACACTCAGAAAAAAAAGTTAGTAGAAAAATTTGTAAACGGTTTTCAATCCCACTCTACTATTTTTCTACTGATTTTTAGTAAAAAATTATTATTTAGCAAATCTTTTTGCTATTTACATTTTACAAATTACAGAATTTTTACAGAATATTAACAAATTTTTGTTGCTAATTTCAGAAATCATTTTACAAATTTTTGAAAACCGATTTGCTAAAATTAGCAAAAAATATTACTAATTTTAAAAAAGTGGTTATTGAAGAAAATGTTATTTCTAATTAAAACTTACACCTACAAACTTAAATTTTCTCAAAATGTTGCATATATTAAAAAAGGGATTGGAAGTGAAGATACCGACTGATGTCTAAAAAAAAGGACATCCACTTAAAATAGCACTAAAAAGGTTTTTTATTTCTAAAAATCCGCCCTAAAAACAATTAAAATTTAACCTTAAAAGTAAAAAAAAAAAATGACCAAAATATTTTTCAAACAGAAATTACCAAATTAAAACAAAATGATTAATTCGTTTTTTAAAAAATATATTCAAAATTTTTGATGCTCGATAAGAAAAAAAAATCAAAGCCTTTTACCAATATTAATAAAATTTAGTAATTTTTTTTTTGCTGATTTTAGCAAACAGATTTTAAATTCCACTTTACAAAAAGTCTACTAAAATTTAGTAGCGGCTACTAATTTTTCTACTAATTTCATTGTACTACACGTCAGCAGACATGTGTTGCTAAGATTAGCAAAAAATACCGCTGGGCTCAAATTAGCAGAATTTCCCGTAATAACAGCAAAATTTTCAGTTGCCATTACAGACTTTTTTTTGGTGAGTGTAGCTCAGTGTGTAAAGTTCTTGGCTGGCAACCAGAGTTCCCTGGTTTGATTCCCATCATGACCACATTATTTTTAATAACGTTTAAAATATTTGTAATAATTTTTTTTTAATAAAAATTCTCTTGTGTCTTAAAATCTATTTTAAGACACATTACTTTTTCCATTCTCGTAACCATATAAGTAACCCCTTACATTACCACCTCTAAAGTAATGTGTATATACATTACATTGCGGCTCATCGCCTGTAAAATTCATCAGTGAAGTAAGGTTTAAATAATCCATGAACTCCTATGGCTACACATTATTTGGTAACGTGTGGTTTTGCTGAGTATGTTTGGGGATAAAATAGTTTATACACTCAGAAATATTTCATATCTTTTCTAAGTAATATTTCTTTATTTTAGGAAAAAAAAACAAGTATAATAAGTAAAAATTTATAAATTTTTAAGAAAAACAGCTGTAAGAAATATGCATACTAAAATATAATAAAATCAAGTTCAGTTAAAAAAATAGAACATAATATACTCCAATTTAGTTCAAAAAATGAGAACTTGAATGTGTGTTAATTTTTTTCGCGAGTAGTAAAATTAACTAAATTTTACAAAGCCATTTATAAATTCATTTTATAAGTGTACCACTTTCTTATCTTAAAGAATTCTTTTCTTAAAATAAGTTCAGGCAATTAAAAACAAAAAGCAAAAAATTTATTTGATTATAAAAACTGATGAACAATTTCTAGGGAAAATTTTCATGCAACTTAGTTCAGATAAATTTAAATAAAATATAATTTTTTTTAATTAAAAATTTTCTAATTTTTGAGAAAAAATATTTTTGTTGGAAAACGTTTATCTTAACTTCAATATATTTTTCCAAATAAAAAAAAAATAAATCAAAAACTAGTTAGTTTTCCTAATTTAAAAAAAAAAATAATTTTAATTTTTGAGCGTGAGTCAAAAAATATTGAACTCAAAGTAGCTTAAAATATATATTGAAATTCGAATTTGCGCTTTTATGTTATAATTATGTTTGCTGACTACAATACATTACGGCTTTCCTTAATTTAACTTTATATTAAAAAAAGTTATGACATTTTTAATTTTTGACATTTTTTTAATTTTCCAATAATAAAAAAAATGTATCTGTGATATTTTGTATTTTTGCAACAATTTCCTTAAATTAGTTAATTTAAGAACACAAAGGACCCCCAGTATTCCTTAGCCATAGATGCCGTGTGTCACTTAGGACGTCCCTTTCTGTAGTTCTCTCTCTCTCTCCCATTAATTAACTACAAAAAGGATGTGATTTATGTTTACCTTTTTGCTCATTTTAAATACATGAGTTTAGTATAATTCAATTTAATTTAAAGACAAAAGTATACAGCAAATTGGAAGTCCTCCAAAAGTGTAAAGTACTTTAAAATATATGGTTAAATATATTACATTTACCATAAAAACAGTTTTATATTTATTTGAAAATTTTTATCAAATTTAAGAATAATTTTCACTTAAAAGTGCTATTTACCTTGATGTTAAAAAATATTTTCTTATTTTTAGTCCTAGTTTTTAGTAAAAAAAAAAATTATCTAAAGAACTTAAATAAAATAAAAATTTTCTTAAAACCAAGGAAACTAATAGTAAAATTTAAGATGATTTATGAACTAATTAGGAGGAAATTTTACTCTTTTCTCATAAAAATTTAGTTCTCGATAGTAAAATATTTCTATAATTTAGAAATTTTTATCAATTTTTAAGTAAAATTTGTTTCTTAAGGCAAGGAAAATTTTATTAAATATTGGTAAAAAGTGTTTTTGGCGCCGTTTCGATTTCAAGTTTTTCCATAAAAATTAACTTTTTAAATACTTAATATTTTTTTTGGGGTATACATTCTAGTTCATTCATGTTCTTGTTGTCAAACCAATTTGACAAATTTTAAACAGTTTAAATTATGCTATGCTTTGTACTTTTTTTACAATTTTATACATTATTTTGTCCGATGGTGTACATAGTTTCCTTTCTAGTCGGTAACTTTAAATTAAATTTTAATTAATACATTAAATAGTTTGCCATACAAAGCGTTTAAGTGTTATTAATTCAGAGATTACTGGACACAATGAGCCATAACTCAAAAACTATAAAAGCTAATAAAATAAAAAAAATTACTTTAAAATATAAGATTTTAAGCTAAAATTTTTGTAGTGTTTTTGAATTATAAAAAGTGCTCCTTTTTAAATCAAAACGCTTGCAAAGAAGTATTAAAAAATATTTTTTTCTTTTTATTTATGTTATTGATACCTCCCAATAATTATAAAAATAAAGAAATTTAGTAATTTTTCACTCCTTTAATTTCTTTATTCACTACATCGTCTGTTTAACTTTTAACCTATTAAAAACTTTATAACTTTCTTTGAACTAACAATTCCGTAATAATTTGTTTAATAACTCTTAAAATAACAATAACTGCCTATGCGTTTATAAAACTAGTTTGACGTGCAAAAAAAAAAGAATAGAAAAAATAAATATGCGTAAAAAGAAAATAATTGAATAATAGTTTAACATAGTTGTACAGAATAACAAGTAGCTATTTGCAGCTATTTACAACAAAATACCATTTAATGACATTAACATCCGCACTAGTTAAACTTAATAAAAAGCTTAAAGAAAAAAAAAAGTTAAAAAAGACCAGCAAGACTAACTATATTCTATCATTGGAATACACAACATATAGTATGTATATATTTTTATATATAATTCTATAAGATAATTTAAATAAAATGCGTTACAAACGGGAAGTAAGAAAACTTAACATTTTGCATCTCCTTTTCCTATTGAATCCACCAACCTGATGTATGGTGTAATAGGCTGGTATTTAAATGCAATTGCTGCTGCTGATGCTGTTGCTGTTGCAACTGACAATGTTGCTGTTATTTGTAATGTTAAACGTAAACTAAACACTCGATCATTTCGCATAATGAAGCGCCACTTTGAATGCCAAAACAATAACAGCAACAGCAGAAAAAACACAACATTTTTTGTTGTTGTTGTTAGAAAATTGTTAAGCAAAATGTATACGCATGTATGTAAATTTGTTTGTATTTTGTATGCATTTTATGTGTATAAGTAATGTTAATGTTAAGGATGCAATTTGATCTCTTTCTCTGTCGACAATAACAATAACAACGACAGCAACGACGGCGACGATGATGATGATGATACTCTTACGTTAAAGCCAACTAAATTAACTAACAAGTTTATAGCAGATTAAAGATTCAGATGCAAATGAATGTAAAACCAAATAGGCACGTGTACTGCTAACAACAATAGTTTAAAAAGCAAAAACAATTAGCAAATGTTTGTTTAAAGAAAAACCAAAAACTAATAATCATTATTATTCCTTTAAAATATAAACAAAAAAAAAAAAGGGTTAAATGAAGGTAAAGTTTAAGTACCCAGCAAAAATAAATGGAAGTAAATCTTTAGAAATCAAATTTTCAATGATTCTAAAGTTTCACTTAGTACTGATTTTTCTCTTCCAAAGCAGTTCTTTTGCACAACGTCAAAAAGATGATTTTAAATAAAATTAACACTTTTCAAATCTATGACGGGTAACTAATTTTAAAACAACCAAAGTTAAACATTAATCATAGATATTGCTTTAAAAATTTTACATTTATAACTATAGTTATGTACAAGTTATAAGGTTTAAGTGATTTCTTTAAGTTTTTTACTTACAATTTACCAGATTTTAAATTCTTAAAATCGAAGTTATTAAAAAACGTACAAAATTTATTATAGTAAAAATTGCAAGAATTTCGAATAAAATAATTTAATAAATAAGGCCTGATTATGAATTTAACCAAAAGTCAAACTCAAGCTTTAAGTGGGAAACAACAACAAATGTGTCAGTTGAATTCCTAGGTAGAAGCTACCGGAACATTGTGAAAATGAGGCTAAGGCGCGATTACTGATGTTCTGTCAAAATTTTAATTCAAATTTTATTTGGGAAGATCAACAGACCTAATTTTTCACTAAACCCAACTAACAACTGCTTTAGATGCAATGAAAATAGATTTAAAAAAGAAAACTTCCGCCCTATGACACCCCAATGTAAAAATCATTCGTTCCGATCCAAATTTCCACAACACCGGAATCAAAATCACTGCTTCTTTTTCTCTTCTTTTGCTACTTTTATTTTGCTGGGTAATAATAAAAAAAAAGGTTACTGACATCTATACTAGAGAACTGCATTTGCTGATTGCAAAACGTTCATACGCAATCAACACAAGAATAAATATGTGTTTGCGTTCAAACGCCCAATATACTCCAACACACATATTTGTTGATGATTTTAAATCAATCAAACGACGTGCAAATTGTTTTGTCACTGATTTATAATCATCGGTCGTTGTTAAACCATTGATTTTATTCTGTTCATTCGAGCCAACAATAATTATTTTGATGTAGGATAAATCAGAAAAAACAACAAACAACGTGCATGAGTGTAATCATAATTTAAACAAAATAGTTTCTTATCTATAAAAAGGTGGTGGTTTTGTAGAAACACATTTCATAAATGTTATATGTATATTAGGGTGGGTCTAAAATACGTTTTTTAGAATTTTTATTAGGAATACCAAAAATATTGTTCTGTGTGAAACTTTTTTTTTTTTAATTTAGGTCGACATCTCAGGCTCGCCCAATCCGGTTAAAGTTAAATATTGCCTAATTTTCCAATCAAAATAGATGAAAACAAATTTAGACAATATTTAAATTTTTCCGGATTAGGCAAGCCTGAGATATCGACCTAAATTTTTTTCCCCAAAAAATATTTTTATTTCACGAAGAAGAATATTTTTAGTATTGTATTACTAATAAAAACTCTAAACAAGCGGATTAAATTTCCACCCTAATGTAAACAATATCATTCAAAAAATGTGTTTCTATTTCGTTTTAATTATGAATACACTCATACGCGTTGTTTGTTGTTTTTTCTGATTTATTCAACGCCGACTTTTTGTTGAGTGATTAAATTTACAGTAAACATAATCGACATATGATTCAAATTGATCCGAATTACGCGTTCAGTAACATGATGCTGATTATATTCTACAGTGAATTTTGTTGAATTATTAAATGTGACAAGAATTTTTGTGTATGATTAAATCAAGAAAAAAGTTGATTTTGCAGTTCTCTGATCTATACACAATAAACATTATTTAAACTAATAAGCTTAAATATTGCGTAGTACGAAAAAGTCTAAAAGTCCTAAAGACAAAGTCCTATAGCCTTTAAGCTTATCACAGTTTTTTTTTAGTGGCTTCAAAACAGCATTTAATATTGAACCATCTAAAATGTTCGACTGCATATTGAAAACCGTATTCGTTCGTATTCTTTAGCAAAAATAGTTGAAAATCTAAGTAAACCGATAAAATTTATTTCAAAATTATGTTGTGGGCGTATGAGTAATATTGAATTATTTTATAAATCATACGCATCCAAAAACAAGTTAAACACTGGTCAAGTTCGATCACGAGATTGCCTTCATAATACTAATATGTAGGTTATCTCGTGATCTCTACACTTATATTCAGACTCTACAGTTATATTCAGGGCAGTTGATCAAATTGCAGATAGGAGTTGTTCCTTATTATAAGTATGGACAAACAAATTAAAAAGGCAACAAATACAAAAAAAAAATTTTAATGAAATTGCCGAAAAATTTGGCAAATATCTGAGACTATGGGGTCGAAATCTGTATAGATTTTCCTTAAATTATGAGGTTTAATTTGTGTGGATATATTGCATTTAAAATGCTTATAACAATCAGATTTCGCTGATTTTCTGTGTTTTAATACCATTCAATCACAATTCGGGTTACGAAATTGTACCTTATCCGCCATATTCTCCGGATTTAGCTTCCAGTGACTATTTCCTATTTTTAAACCTCGATAAAAAGAGATTTAGCTCCAACGATGAAATTATCATACAAATGCAAGTTACAAGTTACAAAATACAAGTTACAAAAACTTCATAAACACAAATACATACACAAACGCATTCACACAAAAAGTGTCTATACCTATGCATACATACATTTTGTATTGTACGAGTATATTAAAAAAACAATAATACAAAAAGGGAAACAATTTCAAATAAATGAAAAAAAAAAAACATTTATTTTTTTAGGGAATTGGTAGGTAAAATTTTGACATTTATTTTAACTGATTATATCATTTGTTTCTTACGGATATGTCAGTTGAATAATCAACATTTAAAAATAAATAACAAAAGGCATTTAATTTAAATGAAAATTAGGTACACCGGCTTTTAAATGAAATATAATTTCTTGTAAATGTTATTTTCAGTTATTTTAACTTACAAACTATTTTAAGTGCAGTTTTCTTTTTGCAAAAAAAAAAAATATTTTTCAACATAATCTCCTTTTAGCTCAATACACTTAGTCCAGCGTTCCTCCAATTTTTGTATCCCTTCCAAAAAATAGATTTTTTCGAGATCCATAAAATAGGCATTTGTTTGATCAATAATTTCATCGTTGGAGCTAAATCTCTTTCCACTGAGCCATTTCTTTAGGTTTGGAAATAGGAAATAGTCACTGGGGGCTAAATCCGGAGACTAAGGCGAATGAGGTGGCAATTCCTAGTCTACTTCATGGATTTTTGCCATGGAAACTAAACTGTCACACGATTCCGTTGGTGGTCGATTGTAAGCAAACGCGGCAACCATCTTGCGGAAAGCTTTCGCATACCCAAGAGATCGTTCAAAATTGAAACCACTGAGCCATGTGAGATACCTATGTCTTCCACAATCTATCGCACATTCAATCTCCGATCGGAAAACACCATATCGTGAATATTTTTAATTGTTTTAGGTGTAGACCTCAACTGGGCGTCCAGATCGTTCGGCATCTTCCGTGCTTGTAAGGCCACAACGAAAATCAGTTAACTACTTTTCTTAACATTGAAATCGATAGTGCAGAGTTCTCATAGTATTTATCAAGCTTTTCCTTGGTTTTTTTTCGCAAAAAATAATCTTTAATGAGCACTCTAAATTCCCCTTTTTCCATTTAAAAAAACCACAAGGTTGTATGTTTTAAACAGCTGTTAAACGCAAAGTAAATGACGGAAGTTGCTGAAAATTTGACAGTAGTCTATTAACAGGTGGTACTTGAAGGGTTGCATTTCATATAACTACAAGGGAAGTTCGAAAAGTCACCGACTTATTGATCGCCCTCGTACCAAACACGTCTAACAAATCAGGCAGGAAATAAGATATTTTTTAGAGTTTTAATCGGCCTCGTAGTAACAATTGTGGTTTATAAGGGCAACATCGTCGCCCTGGCTTTCCAAGCCGCTTTGTCTAAAAATCTCAAACTTTTGAAATATGTATTTAATGAAGTATAAGCTACACCTCACTGATAAAATAGAAAACTCTCACCCTTAACAGTCTGGCCAAATTGCTTCGTCTGGAAACCTGAAATTTAAAAAGTGTGATCCCCGAATTATAAATTAACGCAATGATTAAGTACTTTTGGGATAGAAATTACGTGAAAATTGCAGGCTGAAAAGCGAAAAGTATCTCCCTTTACATCGCGCCCAAAGCACTTTGGCTAGAAATCTGATATTTCAAATATGTGTTTCCTGGCGTATGAGATAATTGACTTATAAGATAATTTTTACAATTTGAGACTGGAACGTGATAAAATATGGATTTAAAGTATTAAATCCAAAAGTATTAACAAAATATTCCCACCTAACGAATGTCCTTGGGCGAAAATTTATTTTTTATCATTTTTAATTGATTTAAAACGAAATTTCTATTTTAATTAAGATAAAATTTAACGATTTGTATAAAACTGATATTTTTTTGTTTTTGTTCCAAAAATTTAATTTAGAAATAAGTTGTCAAACGAAAAATTTTTTAATCGCCGATCTAATGCTAGTAAAATATATCGACAACAAATCCAAATTTCATTACACCCCAAAAATAGCTTCTTCGATGAGAGAGCATAAAATTTTTATTAGTTTCCAAACCAGAGTAAATAGAGCTGTACTTTTGCTCTTTAAAGCAAATCTACTTTAAATCGATTAGAATTTACAAATACTCAGCATTTAATATTCAGAATATTTTCTAAAAAAATCAAACGTATGTTAGCAAAACTATTTAGAACATAAAGCGAAGAAGTTACGCTAGTAATATAAATAAACGTTTTGAAAGTGTACAATTGAGCAGTTGCAGAACAAAACGTGCTTTTTTGCATTTTTGAAAATTTTATTTTTGTTTTGTTGCATAATTTGGGTTAAAATTTACTGGAAAAAATGTTATTAGCATAATTTGTTTTTTGCAACAAAAAAATAGACTTTTTTAAAAAATGGTGTATAAAAAATCGTACTTTTTTATTTTCACTTTTTTTTTAACAAAACGTAATTTTTTCATAATATTTGCTACTTGTTTAAAAAATATTACCGATTAAAAAATTTGTCTGCTTAACGGTTTTTTTTTTATCAAAAACGTTCTTTTTCACAAAACGAGCTTTTTTACCTATTTAAAAATCCATTAATACATCTATAACTTATTGGGGTTTGGTAAATATTATGATAAGCAAAAAAGTTCTTACTAAATCCTGGTTCATTCTGTTTTTCAAGGGAATGAAAAAAGTAATCCTCAATTTCCCAAACATTCTAAATGAGCAAAAAATTACAGTTTGTTCTTCGACATCCACTTTAATACAATAGTTAATGTGCATACAAAAAGTAATGTTAAGGATTTCGCCTAAAACATGTTTTTGTAAACTTTACTAATTAGTTAACGGGTATAGGTTAAGGCGAAAATACAACTTTCGTATTTTCATAAACTAACCAACCAACAATTACTATTTTTATAATTATTATAGTCTTTATATTTTACTATAGCACTAAAATGAAAAATCCTACTCTTATTTTAATGTACAAATATAGGGTGTCTCAATAACAGTGCACTTTTTAAATTTAGTGTATTTTTTTTTTTTTTGGAAGTGGCAAGTCTGTTATTTGGCAGCTGTTGTCACATGTGGTAGTTCCGATTATTAAAACTGGAGCGCTTTACGCTTCGTAAACTTCGAAGAAATTTCAGTCGAGAAAGTGCACCTAATGTGTCAACGATTCGAAGAGTCAATGTACCGGTCGGTCTCTTGAAAACATTGTGTCGCCGAAAACCCGAAAGTTCGGCATCGTTCTCAACAACTTCAAATTTCACGAAGCACTACGCAGCGAATTTTGACAAAAGACCTCCATAAAGAGTAATGGCCTATCATCAGAGTCGTGGGGGCCATTTGACGGATATTTAATTCCATACTTAATCGGAACATGTCTACTTTACAATACAATAAAAAATTACAACTATCTCAAAAAGTATGTGTGTTTATTTTAAAATGAGAAAGTGCATTCTTACTGGGACACCTGGTATTTCTAGTATGAATATTAAGCTAAAAAGAGCAAATAAACTATATTTATATTTAATCCTAAAATGGTTAAAACAACCTCTAATTTTTGTGTTTGTTTTTTTTTGGTTTGTTTTGAGTAGATTGTTTTCTGTTTTTATTGTTTAAGCTTAACATAAATTAACATTTAAACATGGTAATACTTCAAACTGACAATACAGCTACCAACAACGTCTTCCTTAAAAAAAATGATAATAATGCGGATGATGATGATCATCATTATCATCATGCAGGAAAATCTCTTATGTATATTACACATCTATGATATTAAGATTTATTTGTAATCAGTGTTTATTACCATATAATTTAAGATAAAGAAAACTAAAAAAAAAGAACAAGCAATGAAAGAAAATCATGTACCACGGATATTATGATGTGGCATGGAAAGAAATGGAGGCAGGTAGGCAGACAAACGGACAGACTTTCAGGTAGTAAATGTTTTAACTGAAATGTAATTGTGCGTTTTGCAGCTGCAATTTTAACGCATAAAAATATCTCTTAGCATTATCTTTATTATTTGTTGTTATTTTTTTTTTTTTTTTTATTATTTTTATCTAAACACAAGAAGTTTAGGTAAATTAGAATAAGATTATTTATTTGTATGTATGTTTGTATATGTGATGTATGCGCCAAGTTTATATCATCTTATGCATAAATACGGCTTTACATACAACATTTTAACTGCAGATGTTGGCAGATTACTAAAAATGTACATTTACATAAATGTGGTTGCCAAGATTTGAATAAGATGAAGCTGACTGAAAACTTGAGTAGAAGAAAAAAATAAATAAAACATAAATCAAAAGAATGTTAAAGTATGGCAGTAGATACGTATATGTACTATAGATCTAACGCAATGTTTGTTTTTGTAAATATAGTTTATTTTAAATGATTTAACACTAGAATAACCAAGGTTTTAAATATGTTACAGAGCTTTTTTTTAAACCTATGTAATTTGATTAAGCGCAGTTTTTATTCAATGGTTTTTTTCATCTGATTTTATTTAAGAAAAATTAAGTTAAAAATCCTAGGAAATGATGCATTTGTTAAATCGCTGTGTGTTTACATACCCGTGTTCTGTGGTTTACACCTTCATATACAAATCGTGTGCAATCAGATGAAAACATCTGTTTGTAGTATTTTTTTTTTTAGTTTTTGTTTGCGTTTTCTTTGTTTGTAAGAAAATCCAACACTGATACCATTTGGTTGTCGTAATTTTATGAAGTTTTCTGAAAAACCCAGGAAATCAATCTGCCAAAATTTGTAATCGGATTTACTGTAGGTATCAGACAAAATTACTTTAATTTATATAGGTTTTTGGCTATCTGACTCGTTCTTGGCAGATCATATGACTTGTGGTAAAATGTAAATCCAGCTTTAAGCAATAGAAGATGGGGCAATTAGTATCACCCTATTGGAAAGTGCTGTCGTTTTTGCGAATGACATGGTATGTCATTTTGGTTCTGAAAATCGTAAAGTAGACATGTGCAAAATTTAGAGTGAATAACAATGAATTGCTATACTTTCACCAACAAAAATTTAATTAGTAAATTTGTTTAGCAAATCGGAATTCAAAAATTTGTAAAATGATTTCTGAAATTAGCAACAAAAATTTTTAAATATTCTATAAAAATTCTTTAATTTTTAAAATGTAAATAGCAAAAAAAAAAATACTATTGTGAATAATATTTTTTTTACTATAAATTGGTACAAAAATAGGAAAGTGAGATTGAATTTTCTGAGTGTACGCCTATGTAGTAAGATTTTGAACTCAAAGACGAAGTGGACCATTTTTAATCACCGCCAGTGGCGTAGCTAAGTTATCAAGGGCCCATGTGCAAAACATCAAATTGGGCCCCTAATAAAAACACATTACTGTGTAGACTTCCGTCATGTCGCTAAAATTTTTAATAATTTTTTGAAAAACTTGATGCATATTATAGTCTACTGTTTTTTCCAACATTTTGACCTCAGTTGGTTCATCCTTATTTGTACTTTTTAGCGTTATTTCAAACAGTGCTTTTATGTTAAAAAAACGAGTTTTAATGGCAGAGATCGTGAAAAATTCAATATACTATCAAGCATGCTGTACAGCATGGCTTCAAGACTCCGTGTATTTGATTTTGTAATGGCAATCAAACAAAGCGATACATAATTAAATGCTGGACATGTTGTACATCATGGTTGATCGTCTAAGGCCCCCTTAACATTTTATTTAATTATTAATAAATTGAAATCCTTAAAAAAATTTATGCAAATAATTTTCTTTTTAACGTACAATTTTTTATACATTTAAAAATTGCACCAATACATTAAACCAAAAAAAAAATATTTACTACTCTCAACAAAGGGCCCCTGTCGATCATAGGCCCTTGTGCAGTGCACCACCCAGCGACCATGAACTTACGCCACTGATCACAGCGGTCACGTCCATAAGCAAAATTTCCGGTTCTGGGGGACGGAAAATCCACGTATAATTTCTGCAGCATCATTACACCCTTTCAAAGTACCCGTGCGATATACAGTTACGTCGGAAAACCCAAAAAAGGCAGACTGAAATGTTCTTACCGGAAGTTGACGATCTCGTTTAGAGGACATGTGATTCAAACAGGACGGGGCCACTTTTCATACTAGAATGCCTTTTCAGAGCGAGCAATTTTCCTTTTTTGACTGTCCCCAGTTTCTCTGGGAATATTTGAAGTTGTTGGTGTACGCGAACAAGTCTCGCCTTGGAGGAATTAAGAAACAACATTCGGGGCGAAATTGACAACGTTTCACCACAAATAGTGCGCACTTGAGGTCAATGGACCTTAGAGCAAATATTGGTCCCGAGACAAAAAGAATCGACATATCACTCTTTAAGATTAAACTGAAAATACGGAAGATATAACGAAAAATTTAAAAAAGCGACACGTTCGGCAAAAAAAAATATTTGTTTTAAATTGCCTTTCAAAAACGCTTTATATTCGCTGGTGTACGGCGAACTTTTTTTTCTGGTACGGTCAAGTGCGCACAGTTATGCAAAATGTAACCAAAAATGCCAAAATTTGCATCAACGCTGAAGGCGGCTATTTGTCAGACATAATTTTTACACAAATAATTGTAACACAATTTATAAGTGCGAGAAAACATAATCAGTTAAAACCCAAAATGAGTTTTCACTTGAAACAAAATTTTTGGAAAATCATATGATGGATTTTGGCCCACCCTGTAAATTAAATTATACTTTTTATTTTTTTAATTTCTTCGCAAATTAAGCTCATTTTTATGAAAATTAAAAACACTTTTGTCTTGAAGTGGTCACATTTTGTCATCTTGAATTTTTTGCAAAATCTTTACAGCAGATAATTTTCTATTTTGTCGTATAGTTTTTCAAAAAATTAATCAATAAATATTAAAAGACAGAAATACGAATTAGGTACTTTTTTAAGTAACTACCAGTAAATCTTTTTTCAGGTCCTTATGGTGTTTTAAAAATTTCTATTTAAATTTTTACTCAAAAATTTTAAATTCTCGAACAAAATTTCAGTGATTGAACTCAAAATATTATTTCCTTAAAAAACAATCTAAAATACGTATTAAATTAATCGAAAATACAATCAAAAAGAGAACTACTGATTTGTAATTATATTCAGCCCATTTTGTTGTATATTTTCAATTAGTTTTTAATAATCGATAAAAGTAGTAAAAACAATCCAAAGACGTTTAAAATAACCATCAGTTTTTAACTGATAGAACGGTAGAAAAAAACGATTTTTGCATTTTTTTTAAATTGAAAGTTTTTTATTTGTATGTAATTACAAACACAGCACACACAGATGTATATATTTTTATTTTCTTTGTGTGTATCTATATTTGAATAATTTCTTGTAACTTTTATTGAAATAATTTTGTATAAAAACTGACAATTTTGGAATTATTTGAATTTCTATTTTTAGAAACAGAAAACATAAAACTTTACATTTAGCAGAAAATATCAGCTCCTACTGAATGTCTGTAAATTTTTATAGTTTGTTTTTAAAATGTCTGATTCAAATAGTTAAAAAAAAATATATTACTATGAATTTTAAATGATTCCTCATTTAAGATTAAGCTATGCGTATTACCTTTTAAATAAACTACAGTCGTTAACGAAAAACCTATTGTATAAATTTTATCGTTCAACAAAATCAATTTGCTAATGACAAAAATAGTTTAAGAAATAAAATCCAACATTTAGTTTAATTAAAATCATATCAACCAATGATAACTTAATTGAATATCTTTGAAAATTAAACAAAAACATGTTTAATTAATTATATTAAAACAAAAACAAGCTAATAAACTTTTACAACCTTACACTAAACTAACAACTTATAATAAATATTTTGTTAAACCCAGCCATACATGTTAAATAAATAACAAGTGGAGTTAGTTGTTGGCGTTAGCTTTTCAACAAAAAAAATGGTTGTTTTTTGGCTTATATGAAACGAAGTTTAACTAAGGTGTTTAAATTTTTGTAATAAAATTCAAAGCGATAAGATTATATTAATGATTTGATAATTAAAATTCAATATAAAAGATTATTTTGAAAATTAAATTAATTAATTTACTAAAGAAAATACTAAAGGAATTGAGTATTAAGTTATTAAATTAAAAATTGATTATCTAAGGTTTTTATAAAATTAGCATTTTCGACGATTAAAAGATAACTAATAATGAACAATTTTAATGTGTAGCAAAATTTGTGTTGTTATTACTTTTGCCAGAATTGAAATTTCTTTTATACAGTTATCATCTTTTAGGTTATATCTTTTAATGTAACAATTTTTTATAGTAATGGTTAAATTATATTGAAATTATAATTTTCTGTTAATAAGGTTTTTGAGTATTTCATAAAATTGCATTTTTTAACCACATGAAAATCCTTTGACCATTTCTACTGCCATAATTTTCTAATATGTCTGCTACTAAAAATGTTGTTTTCTATTTCCATATTTTTTTTTTTGTTCCTCTCCTTAGTAGAAAGTAAGCAAATTTTGTAGAAAAAAATAACATTTTCCTTAGTTTATTTTGACGTGTGTAAACATGCGTCGGTTTGCATAAATTTTAATTTAATTTGATTTTTATGCTACACCATTTAGGTGTTATTATTTCTAGCTCCAATTTGACTGTGAGTATCCAACAAATACTTCAAGTGCTTTGAAGCTTACAATACCAAAAACAAAGCAAAAAAAAGAAAAGAAAAAAAAAATTGGAATGAAAAGAAGTGTTAGATGTTGTTTATAATCCCACACATTATAACTACTGCAACACACACACACACAGAAATTTGTACAATTTTTTCTTAAACAACGTGTCTATTACTTAAAAGTTGTTGTTAAAGCTACTTGCCATACAATTAAGACAAGTGTTTATTTGCTTAAATAAAGAAAAAGAAAAAAAAACTGCATAAGAAACTGAAAAATCTTTTAGATTTTGATATTTAATGTTATGTTGGTGGTCTATTATTTTAATTTGTAGAGATTTTCTTTTAAATCTTAACTAAAATTTCTTGTTTAAATAAAAATGTGGGTTGATAAAAATAAAAAATAAAGTTAAATAACAATTTAGAAAAGGTTGTTTTATATCAAATACTGTAAAAAGATGTCAATTATAAGATTTTGTATAAGAAAATTATAAATTTATAATTTTTTTATACAAGGCGTATGAGTGATATTAATTATTAAGTCATTTTGGATAAACCCCGATAACTTTTTTTTTCGAAATAATATAACAATAGATTTTTCAAAATTTTTATAAAGATTAAATTTATTTATAACTTTATTTTGTTTTAAAATTTTCCGGGTTAAACCCCGATAACTTTTTTTTCGAAATAATATAACAATAGATATTTCAAAATTTTTATAAAGATTAAATTTATAACTTTATTTTGTTTTAAAATTTTCCTTAAATTCTTTTTATTTTGTAAGTTTAATATGCCTTTAAAACCATTAAAACTTGTTTCTTTTACTTTAGCCTTATCTTAAAATCGATTTATTGTGTGAAAACCTTTAATTATCCTTTCATTTTTTCACACTATCAAAACATTGACTTAACTTGAAAAAAAAAATAATATTTAATTAAGCATAACGTCAAATTCAAAATACACTATGAAACGCCCTGTTTTAAACAGCAAACAACTTATCAGCTTTCATATTTGTAGAAAAAAAAAAACACACACACAGCTGTAGCCATTCTTTTTAAAGTATGTAGTAGCAAAAGTCCTCTACTTTGTAAAAAAAAATTAATAACAACCCAACTCGACAGCTATTGTTACCACCAAACAAGTGTTAGAAATTTATGTTATTTTACACAAAAAAAAAAAAAAAAATTTAATAATAATTTGTTAAAAACTGGTTAAACAAAAAATAATAAATGTAATTTTTGTATTCATATTAAAAAAAATTAAAATATAATAAATTATATTTAAAACTACATAACTAGAAGTAGTTAAAAAAAATACCATAACAAAAACATTTGTAAAAACAGAATGTGGTAAATGATTGCAATCAAAACAAATTCTTGAAATTGAATAAATTGTACAAGTCTATTTTTTACGAGAACAATTATTAATCAGAAAAGTTTTCAGTAACATACAAGGTGGGCCACTAAGTAACACCCATTGATGAAAAATGCTAACATTTTTGTAAATAATATCATATGTCAGTTTGGTTTTGACGTTCGTTAAGCAGATGCATGCAATATTAAATAACAATAAATCTCTATAAGTCTGAAGAATGCGAGATTTTGAACTTAACGACGAAATGGAAGATTTTCTAGCAAAATTTATCATGACCGACGAGGTTCATTTTTATCTCAGCGGTTCTCTGGGGAACGGAAAAACCACGCTCAATTCATGAAGTCACCGTGTGGCGTGCAGTTACGTCGGATATCTTGAATGGAACTTATTTTTACAAAGGAGCCGACGGTTATGCTATTAAATCCAGGAAACAGCATAAGTTGTGGCCACCGAATTTGTTGCTAATCGAATTCTGACGATTACGACATCTATCTTCATATTAAATTATATTTCTAGTGTTGAAAGCCAATATTCAGTTGTCTAATTTAATATTTATATTCCACATAAATATTACGTTCCACAAAATTGTATTAAAAAAAAAAATAATTTTTAGATATTTCCAGTATCGAACCTGGGCATTCAGATTCATAGTTCACACTTCTGCTTACTGCACCACAATTAAAGTTTATTTTCTTTGATATATTTGTTATTTATTTTAATTAAAAAAGAAATATATTTTTTAAATTTTTGCCTTTACCAGGATTTGAACTCGGAAATTAGGAGTACTATGCTAGCTCTCTACCCGCTAGCTCACAAACACTTTAAATTTTAATGACTGATTTTGAATTTAAATAATTTTTTAGGAAAATAAATATAGCAGAAAACTCGTTTACAAATACCAATCGTTAGTGGCTTCCATAATCAATACAATCTACAATTCGGTTGGTTCAACTGAAATCCTAATTTAATGATATATTTGATCAGGATAACCGTATTTGTAGTTACCACTTTCAAATATTGACAATTTTTTAATATATTTGATAGATTGTACTAATTTTCTTGTACATTCACTAAATAAATGGTTTCTTCTACTTTAAGAAATTTCTAAACGAATTTTATTCGTAAAGTTGATTAGAAATACCAATAATTGGATAAAAGTATACTTTTTTGGTTCTTTTTCCCTCTTTTTATGCCATATTTTTGGTATACTAATAAACTATAACCAAATAAAATAAAGTCCTTACAAAGAAATGTTAATGGTTTTGAACGAATTGCAACCAATTTTTTTTCTGGGTGTACGTCGAACGGCGAACAAACATAATCAGTTAAAAATCAAATGATTTTTCACTAGTGTTTCCAATTATTCGACTCTGCTGGTTAACCGGTTAAGGCATTATTCGAAAAATTACGAAATTTGATTAATCGGTTCTTCGGTTCGATTAATTGGAAAAACTGGCGAGTAATCGTTTAATCCAAAAAAGATGCATTTCTCTCATCAATAAGAACGCGAAGCTAAATTTGAGAAATATGATGTTAAATCTACCGCATTGATTTATAAATAAAGTGTTTGTTCAGTATAATTCAAAGTATCCTGGCTTAGAATCTTTAAGTTTTTTTTGAGGAGTTTTAATTAAATATTGTCAGACATGCTTAATAAAAATAAAACCTTATGTCGAAGTGTAGGCGGCATTTTACCGCAGTACTACAGTTTGTCTATAAGACGAAATTTTTATTATCAAGATATAACAAAATTTTGAAATAAAATTCAATAAGAAATTCTTAAAAATATTTCGAATTTGTAGAAAAATTTATACAAACAATTTAATGATTTAAAAACAAGTGATTTTTTTAAAAGTTTACATAAAAGTATATTAAAAAGAAAAAATTTTCTGCAATAAGTGTTTCTATTTGAAGCCATCAATGTGAACTATAAACTCGATGTATTTTCAAAATGTTATCATATTCTAAGGTTGAAATAGCTTCAGAATCTGACAAATTTTAAAAGGCAAAGCAATTAGAAGCAGAACATGGAGCAATACTTTAAAAGGTATATTTTCAATTTCAAAAAACGAATTGTAGAACAAGTTCATCAGATTTCTGTTTAAAATTATTCGGGTCTCGAATAATTGGTTCTAGTGGCAAAATATGTGGAACTGATGTGTTTGGAAGTAAAAAAAAAATCTTAGGAGCTGTGAGAAAAAGCAGAATTTCTTGTCTTGGGGGACATGAATTAAGATAAAAATTAAAAATTATCTAACGTATTTCCCAAAACCTATGTATATAGGACTTGCTTTGTGTTGCTTAAAAAGCTATATTTTCCTTATGGATCGATTTCAGATGATTTTAAAAGAATTTGATTGTGTTTTAGTTAATGTTTTTTTCTAAGCTCTCCTTGGCATATTCGTATCCAAAGTTTAAAAATTAATAAAAAAAGAAATAACGGAAAAATCAAATTAAATAATTATTCGGGTCGAATAATTTTTTGAGTTCAAAATTATTTGTTTCAATATTAACCGAAATAAAGGCGATTAATCGGGGAATCGGTTAATCGATTAACCGAATTAGAAACACTAGTTTTCACTTTAAAAAAGAGTTATAGCAACAGAAAATCAAATTATGGTTTTTGCCTCACCCAGTACTAACGTAAAACAAAAAATCTAGAACATTCCATGAATAATTTTAACATTGTTAAATTTTATTTATATCGTGGCATATGATTAATATTAATAAAGATTATTTTATCTAGCTCGTCTTTGGGAGCTATAATTAATTTTTTTAAAACTGCATTAAGTCCCGCAGAAAAAACCCTCGATTGCAACATGATCATGATTGCCACTTTTTATTTAATAACATGATTGGCTGTAACCATACTGTGGTAACAACAATTGTGGCTATGAAAAAATATGATAACTATGGAACTATAAAATGTTGACAACAATCACTGAATAATTATAGATCAAATAAAACATGACTTTATATTGTTTCCGTAAAAGAAAATTATATCAGTTCAGTCAACCATATAAAAATAATAATATATGATCATTTTCACCTGAGGGGTTTAATTTTCGAAAAATGCCTTATAAATATAACATTATAATTTACACTAACCAATTCATTGTCAAAAAGATTTCTCATAAAGATTTAATTTTTTAAATTTTTTTCAATTAAAACAATAATAAATTAAAAAAAATAAAAATATGTTATTAATTAATTTTTTGTAAAATAACTACTTTCTTGTGGAAAAAGTATTCAGAATATTAATAAAATAATGTTTTTTTTAAGAATTAGTCTGTACAACCCAAGATTTGTTTTGTACAAAAAGGTTTCTTATACAAGATACTAGATTTTAAGACATTTTTCTAATAGATGAATTATTCCTTAAAGTAAATTTCTTAGAATCTGCAAATTGTTTCTTAGATAAAAATTTATATATTCTTTAAAAAAAAAACTTGAGATTCTAAAAAATGTATATGTATGAAAATAAATTTTTAGTTTGGTTCCAGATCACAGAAAAATTTTTTAATGTTAGCATAAATAAATTGAGATATTTACAATTAGAACTTTCAAGTGCACCAAGAATGTTGATGAAGGTCGTAGCTCACCAGAAAATGCATTCCATTCGGCTTGTGTCTAAATCACTTTTTCTGTGTGTTCTGCATGATTACTAAATAAAAAAATTAGAAATTAGTTTTGTTTGAAAAAAAATTTTTTTCTAGATCTCGAACCAGACTAAAAATACATTTTCATATATGTATGAATTAAAAATTGTAAGAATTAAAAAACATCAATTATAAAAAAATTTCACTATTCTAAAAAATAATTAGGCTCTGAGAACGCTTCATCATGAGAACCCAGCAAAAATGAAGCTGCCAAAGAAGCAATAAAAGCATCACTACTATGGCAAAGGCATCACTTCTTTTCTAATGGTTTCATCGATGAATTTAACATTAGCGTGTCATAGGATGGAAGTATTCAATTAGAGCTACTAGCATTACTCATACTTTACTCTAAGGAAGCAATGACAATGCAATGATTAGATTTTCTTATGCATGAGTGGAAAATGTTCATATACTTTGTAGTATTTAAGCTTTGATGAAAATTTAATTCATAAGAATGCAGAAGAATAAATTTGAAGAAGCGAAATTTATGCATTGATATACAAATACTCTTTATAAAAACAAATAAATAATTCTTCATTAGTGAAAAAGCATTTTTAAAAAATTTTTCAAAAATTTTAATGAATTTTTAGACAAATTTTAAAATATTTTTGGAAAATTTCAAAACTGGTTGTACAATTTGAAAACATTTTTAGACAATTTTAAAATATTTTTGAACAATTTTAAATAATTTTGCACAATTTTAAAACATTTTTGGGCAACTTGAAATAATTTTTACACAATTTTAAAATTATTTTGATAAATTCTGAATTAAAACTGGAAATGGTATAGTGTTAAATAATAAACATAATGCAAAAATGCACAGATTGCGTCGTCATAAATATTTAAGGCTGAAAAAATTCAAATGACAGGCCAGCTAGTTTCAATTAAAGGTTAAAAAAGTCAGTTTTTCTTGATATTTCAAAACTTTTATCAAAATTGCAAAACTGCATAAATTCTAACCCTAATGAAATTTTAAACTAAAATATAAACAATAATTTAATAAAAAAATTAAAAAATTTCATCAGAACTATTTTTTTAATTTGAATAAATGCTTTAGATTCAAAAAATAAACGATATACTATAACTTAGAAGTAATGAAAAGTGATTTTTTAAGATATGCATCGGGTTTATATCCAGATCACTGAATTTGAAATATGAACACATAAACGCTTTTGGAAGTGCCTTAGAATAACACCAAAAAATCAAAAAAGAATGTCAACTGAAGTTTAGGAAGCAATAAAAGAAGTTATAGTCACAGAATGACTACCATTTTTTGTTGCTGGGAAATGCTTAGATTCTAAGAACTTTTTCTAACATAGTAGCAATATTCTTTTTATGAAATAAAAATTTTGAGACTCTAAGGATTATTTTTAAAAAATCTTTAAAATGTACTTAGAATCTAAGAATTTTTAAATTGGAAGAAGTCCATAGAATTCATGTTTTTTTTGTTAAAAAAGTCATTAGAATTAAATATTTTTAAAGTATTTTTCTTTAGAATCTAAGAATTTTTCTATTAGAAAAAGTCCATAGAATCTATGTTATTTTTTTTAAAAAGTCCTTAGAAATTAAAAAAAATAAGTTTTTTAAAAAATTCCATAGTATCAAAGAAGTTTTCTTAAAAAAAGTCATTATTATCAAATTTTTTCGTTAGGAAAAACATTGCTTAAAGAAATATTCTTCAATTTAAATAACTTTTTCATAGTTGCAAATCATAATACAAATGTAGGGACAATATTATTGTTAAACTATATTTAATTTATGAGCATAAGATGGAAACAATATTATAGTACGACTATGGGTGGCACAACCATAATCCCAAAAATATATGATGGTCTTTTTTAAAAGTACCTTTTATTAAAAAAAGTACCTTTTTTTGAAAAAAGTACTTTTTTTTTAAAAAAGTACCTTTTTTTAAAATAATACCTTTTATTAAAAAAGTACCTTTAATTAAAAAAGTACCTTTTATTAAAAAAGTACCTTTTATTAAAAAAGTACCTTTTATTAAAAAAGTACATTTTATTAAAAAAGTACCTTTTATTAAAAAAGTACCTTTTATCAAAAAAGTACCTTTTATTAAAAAGTACCTTTTATTAAGAAAGTACCTCTTATTAAAAAAGTACCTTTTATTAAAAAAGTACCTTTTATTAAAAAAGTACCTTTTATTAAAAAGTACCTTTTATTAAGAAAGTACCTTTTATTAAAAAAGTGAATATAATTGCCACAACCATGTTTTTTCTCTGCGTAATAGGTGTTAAAACTAATTTTCGTTTTGTCAAACCATATAAAGTAAAATTGAGGGAATTTGTATTAATAATATCTCTCTGAGCATAGAATAAATTTAAAATATTGATACAATAAAGTTATTATAATGTAGCTATTATAATAACTTTATTGTACCAGTATTACCAGCTTAACTTAAAAGATCTAAGTTATAAGTAAATATAAATCAAATTTCTAGTAAACTGTCCATCACCCATCATCTGTATTCTAATAAAAAACATAAATTTAAAATAAAGCCACATGCTCATTACTGTTATGACTTTATTAAAGTTAACAAAGATAAAAGCAGGAAACCCACATACGATCACTCACCTTGGATTTTTGGTCATCCTATGGTGGGCTATAAAAACAGACATTTTTAAATAATTATAACTACTTGAAATCCTAAAGCGTTTAAAAAATATGCCAAACACTATTTTTCAGGCTTCTGTTTATAAAACCACCTCTTTTTGTTTTACTCCTCTAAATTTTATAACAAAATATGTTCATAATCTTTTTCATCATGTTGTACAATGTGGCAACATATATGTTATATGTGCCGTAAATTCATAGTTTCCTTTTTTTATATATCGATGTTAACCATAAATGTACCTATATAAATTTCTATAGAAGTCTTCCGTTTTAGCAAGTTCCTTCTTAAAAAAAATAAATAAAATAATCAGTAGCTACTTGTGGTGTAAATGACTTTTCAATTTTATTTTCTGCCACATGTTTATTTAGTATGGGTTGAATCCCTGCTTGCTTGCTGACTTTTGTTGGTCAGTTATGCTTGTTGAGTCAGTTTAGTAGTGGCAGTAGTTAAACCACAAAAATATCATAAACATCTCAAAAATATTATGATGATGATGAAAGTAATTTTATGCTTCAGTAGTAAAAAATTTAGAAATGTTGCAAAATAAAATATAATAACAACAGGAAATTCTTTGTAGGGTAGAAAGAGATTTACTTTTTTAGTAAATCTATTTCAAAATTTTTCTTGAGCTCTAGCAGATATAAAGTGTAAATTAAAATGAATTTACAGTATATGGTTTACTAGATTAAAATTAAATCAGATAGTAATTATTACTTGGGTTTAACTTTTTCTAATAGAATTCTTAACAATACAACGATGATTTCTTTTACTATAAAAAAAAGTTTTTAAGTCAAATCTTTTTAATAGATCATACGTTTTTATTTTGTTTTGCTTTTATTTTTCTAATAACTAAAAATTGTTATGCGTTTTGTTATAGTAATTAAGTTTCAAGTAGTTTTATTGTAAATATTTTTAATTTCTGCTTAGGGGCCTAATTATTACCAAAAGGCATTAGGGTGTGTACTATTGTTATTAAAACATTAACATGAAATAAGGAAATTGTTAATAACCACAGATAAATACTACTATAATAATGCAAAAAACAATAATAAAATTAAAATTTCTAAACAAAAAAATGTAAAATATATAAATTGTGTACTGGGTGGCATATGATTGATATTAATTAATTGTCATTTAATAAAAGTCGTGATAAATCTTAAAGCAATCAAGGCACGAATAAATTTTTAATTATATTTCAAATTTAAGATTATAATTTATTCTAGAAAGTGTTTCCAAATCCCTAACCCTCTTAGAATGCAATTAAATCAATGCACAAAGATAAAAGACAATTGGTGATCTCTAATTGGATTTTTTTAGCAAGTATCTATATATATTTCATCATACCGATGCGACTTAGCACCTTTTCACACTAAGATAACTGAAGATTTAATTTGTTCATCAAATATGTTTTGAATTTTTCTTATAGAAAAATATTTACATTTTATCTACGGGAAAACTTTCCGTTTTAAGAATCTAAATATTAAAATCTGGCGTGTTGGGTTACCCAACAGGGGACGAAATATTTTCCTATTAACATTTTCTTATTTTTCTCACAACTATAAAAATTTGTTATAAAATTGCTTATAAAAAATGTTTGATAAATTATTTAAAAACCGAATAACAGAAGTAGTTTGTGAGTATTTAAAGGGAAAATCAATAATTGCACAAATAAAAGAGATTCATTGTGACAACCGAATTTTTGCCAACAGCGGTTCCCACTAACTTTTACTTCACGGACCTATTGCGACATTTTTATTGGCTGACGGACCCCCAACTTTTTGAATGTTTATATTTGAACTAGCTGACCCGGCAAACGTTGTTTTGCCCTGAAATATTTTGATTTTGTCACCAATTATTTCTTTTTTTATAAATTAATCTTAAGTACGATAAGTAGCAGTGCAACATAATCAAGATGAAGTGAAACTCTTTCTGTTATATTTTAAATATCGTTTATTTAAATAAAAAAGACATGACATTAAAAGGGTGTTTAAGAAATATATGAAACATTAAATTATTAATACTGAAAAAGATAGATATTAAAAAGTATTGAAAGACATTATTTGTTGATTGAATTTAACGTTTTTGAAATTAAAATATTTTGTTAATTATTGTAATGCCAATGTATGGACGATGTTTATGGTTTCCCTTGGTGTTGGTGTGTAAATAAATAAATTCTGTGGAATCAACACTTTCACCCAATAACAATGTTTCCAGTGGTTCCGGCGGTGAGTTTAGTGGTGGCAACACAACTTTTCCGGAACAACAGCACATTCCGGGTGATTCATATTTAAATTTGAGTGCGTGACAGTGATTACATTCATTGGGCATTTCACCAATAGCGATTTTCTCATGAGCACTGTAATTTATGTCTGGTTCGTAAGCGAAAGCCAGACGGTTAAATAAGGTGATCGAAGCAGCTCGGGTTATACGCATTCTTTCGCGATTTGCTAATCTATTATTATCGGTATTGCGTTGTCTATCAATAACACTTCGGGTCTCAAGATGTTGAGATCGTTCTTCAGGCGTTTGAGCAGCACGAATTACACGTACTCGGTTTGAAAGCTCGATATTCCGTTGTAAATGTTGATCATGTGTAGAATTTGCTCGTTGATCTCTTTCGGTTCGGGTGCGTCGAGTGTACCTGCCAATGTTTCCTCCTCTAGATCGGGTCGGCATTATTTTAAAACAAATAGGATTTTCAGGAATTTTGAATTATTATTATTTTTTATTGAAACTTAAATTCTTTTACAAATTGTTTTAAGAAAATTTTTAATATATTGACAATTTTTTATTTTTGAATGCCCATAAAAGAAAAGGATACTTATTTTTGTTTAATAAATATATTTTGTGAATTTGAGCCAAATCGTACCATAACTAAAAAAAAATTGAAATATTACGACAATAGCGCCACCTATCGTTGTTAAACTTAAGAGAAACCTGGCTCCTGACTAAACTTATATATTCTCCAAGTTTGGTGTCAATCGGTCCAGCGGTTCTTGAGTTTTTGTAACACGTACGCGGCACAAACGTTTTTATATATTAAGATAAAAACATTTAAACTCGAAGATTTTCAAAAAAAAAAAAAAAATAGTAGTAGTAAAAATACGAAAGATAGAAAAACGTTGATATTATTGTAGAATTTACAGAATTTAAGACATTTACTAGATAAAATTTTTGAAAGAATTTTTCAACTAAATGACTCTAGAAAAACTTAAAAACTCTAGGATTTTGAGGGATTTTCTATAAAAAAGTTCTGTGGTTTTTTAATAAGAAAAATTGATTCCAAAGCACACTGACGATTTTTTTCGAAACTGAGAACGTTTTATATAGGAGAAATAAAAAAATAATGTGTATTCAATTAAACAACTCAAAATTTTTTAAAAAAATTTTGGGTATTTTTGAATAGAATTATGTCAACTAACATTGAAAGATACCAATATTATTACATTCTTAATTTTGAAGAATTTTTTCCGAACTCTTCTCGGACCCCTTTGGATGCAGCTACGGACCCATTACTTTTCCCTACGGAGTCCATTACTTTTCTAAATTCCCTCGTAGTTATATGAAATTCAACACTTCTCCCATCAAGTACCACCTGTTAATAGACTACTGCCAAATTTTGAGCAAGTTCCGGCATTTACTTTGCGTTTGACAGCTGTTCAAAACATACAACCTCGTGGATTTTTTCAAAATGGAAAAAAGTTAATTTCAAGTGCTCATTAAACATAATTTTTTGCAAAAAAAAACCGTCAATCAAATCAAGGAAAAGCTTGATAAATATTATGAGGACTCCGCACCATCGATTTCAATGGTAAAAAAGTGGTTAACTGACTTTCGTTGTGGCCTTACAAGCACGGAAGATGCTGAGGTCTCTACACCCAAAACAATTCAAAAAAATCACCAAATGGTGTTTTCCGATCGAAGATTGAATGTGCGATATATTATGGAAGACATAGGCATCTTACATGGCTCAGTGGTTTCAATGGCTGCCGCGTTTGCTCACAATCGACCACCAACGGAATTGTTTGACAGCTAAGTTTCCATGGCAAAAATCCATGAAGTAGACTACGGATTGCCCCTTCATTCGCCTTATTCTCCGGATTTAGCCCCCAGTGACTATTTCCTATTTCCAAACCTAAAGAAAAGGCTCGGTGGAAATAAATTTAGCACCAACGATGAAATTATTGATCAAACAAATGCCTATTTTATAGACCTCGAAAAATCCTATTTTTTGGAAAATGTTGAAAAATAATTTTTATTTTCAAAAAGTCACGGACTTATTGACCCAGCCTCGTATATAGTTTTCACCGAAATTCTGTCAGTGTCCAAAAAAAATTGAAAAGAATTTTGGTTGTCATAATGAATCTGTTTTTTCTGTGTAAAATACAGTACACTCACAATATATTTTCCATTGCCGACTGCAGTTTATTTAAAAAGAAATACGTAAGAATTTGTTTTCAATTGAAGAATCATTCAAAAAACAAATTATAAAAGTTTACAGTCATTCAGTAGAAGTTGATATTTTCAGTTAAATGTAAAATTTTATGTTTTCTGTTTCTAAAAATATAAATTCATTAAATTCCTTTTTATTTTTTTTACCAAAATAGTTTGTTTATATACAAAATTATTACACACATAGAAAAAAAAAAATATATACATCTGTGTGTGTTGTGTTCTGTAAAATTACATACAAATCAAAAACTTTTCAATTTGACAAACAAACCACAAAAATCGTTTTTATTCTACGTTTTGTTGGTTAAAAATTGATGGTTATTTTAAACGACTCTCGATTGCTTTTACTACTTTTGTCGATTATTAAACAATGACTGAAAATAAACAAAAAATGGGCTGAGTATAACAAAAAATCAGTATTCCTCTTTTTAATTGTATTTTCGATTATTTTAATATGTATTTTAGATTATTTTTAACGAAATAATATTGTGAGTGCAGGAACCCAAGATAATATAATAAAACTAAAAAAACTTCCTGGGAAACAAATATGTCTTTCAACTATATAACTTGCTTAAGCGAAGAGGGGTGAAAAATCAGTTAAGCTAATTTGAAACTAATTAACATTACTCATACGCCCAAGTGTCTAAGCAAAAGATTTATTTAAATTGCAAACAAATTATGCAATAAGAAAACTAAATTTTGTTCACTTTGATATCACACACAAAATTAAAACAAATTTTATACAAATTTCATTTTATTGTCAAAAGATTTTTATCTTAAATAATTTATATACAAAAAGCGTGAACAATTATAGAAAATTTAGTTGTCAATAAAAATAAATTTTTTTTTTGTTCCTAACAAATAAAATCTAAAGTAACTTAAAAATTTTAAGGTGTAGAAACGAATATACACATACAGCAAATTTGAATCATTTAAATAAACTTTGGCCTGGGTAGACATGTTACAAAAAAACAAACAACAACAACAACAAAAAAATCCATTTGCATAAAACTTAAGAGAGAAAAACTAAACAAAAATGAAACTAAAAGCCTGTCTTAAAATACTACACTACTTTACATACATATATTACAATATCAATTCATACTTTTGCTTTTTCGTTATTTTTGTTGGCGGCTTAACTTGAAAAGAAACCCTGGAGTTTATTAATTCATTTGTATCGATATTTGTTACATTTGCATTTTCATGGTAATGTGTTTTTGGTTTTTCAATCTTATTTTGTTGGTTAAAAGGAACATAAGTCAGACCAAACAATACTAAATATGCGTTTGAATGGTGTTACTTTGATTTATTTAAACTTTTACCAAAATGTTCAAGTTTTTTATTTAAATATTTTATTTTTTGTTTTTGTATTTTGACTGTTGACTTAACAAATTATTTTTCCCTAAAGGTTTGTTTTAAAAAGACACAATTTTTTACAAATTGACAGCTGTTATATACAATCATTTGACAAGTGCGTTTTTTAAAAATGATTTTTTCTCTTATTTAACAAAAAAAAAAATAGTTACTGTCAATTTTTTATGTTTCAGAGGGGGTTATGTATTTTGTTTTAAGTCGTCAATGGATTTTTGTTGTTTCTTTTGTGTTAATATTTTTTTGGTTATTTTTGTTTTGTTTATTGAGTGTCTGCAACTGTAATAATATTTATTTTTTACCAGGCCATAATGACAAAATATTTTTAAACCTTATTTTTTCATAGGAAAAGATAAACAGTGCTGTCAGTATAAGGGATTTATTCACACATTGGAAATTTTATTTCTTGAGCGGGGTGAAAGTTTTGTTTGGTAATCCGGGAATTTTTCGGGATAATATATTAACAATATTTCATCTCTTTTAATTTTTTTTCAGCCCTGTTAGAATTGATGTTTACAGTGCAGAGTTGTAAATTGTGCATACTTTTAAATATAAATTCCATACTACTGATTTTTTTTATATCCTCCACCATATATGGTGAGGGTATATATCAGTTTGTCATTCCGTTTGTAACATGTCGAAATATAGGTTTAAGACCCCATAATATATTCGTGATCCTTATGCAATTTTAAGTCGATTTAGCGATGTCCGTCTGTCTGTCTGTCTGTTGAAATGGCGATCACGACGGGAAGACGCAAGCGGGGGTGCCTATTTTTACCTATTTTTTTAGATTATTGAACATCCTCCCGAGCAGTTTGGTATTTAAAATGAGCAAAATCGGTTAAGCGGTTCAAAAGTTATGAGTGAAAATGTGAAGGTACCTCTAAATTTTCCATACAAATTTGTACAATTTTTCTGTATCTATTTTTTTTTTTGTTAAGTAAGTAAAAATGTTATTAAGTCTTCTTATTGTTCGATTAACATTCTTAGAGCTTATATGTGTGTTACTCTGATAACTAAGTTAACGTAAAAATGAACAATGTTAAAGTCGCTAACAGAGCAGACCTCTGTAAATAACATTGCTAAAACTAAATAACAAAAGTTCGTTACATAAATTGACAAAACATATTCATATTACAGTTCATGCAAAATTTAGTATATACGTATATCATCTTCAGCCCCTATGGTGGAGGGTATTCAAAGATTCGGCACAGCCTAATTTAGCCCTTTTTTACCTGGACGGTTTGTAAGTTAAAAAAACAGAAAATGCCATTTACAAGAAATGATATTTCATTTCAAAACCGGTCTGCTTAATTTTCATTTAAATCAAATGGCTTTTGTTATTAATTTTTAAATGTTGTTAAACAACTGACACATCCGTAAAAAACAAATGATATAAGATAAATGTTAAAATTTTACCTACCGATTCCTTAACAAATAAATGATTTTATCATTTATTGAATAGTGAATATTTTATTATTTCATAATTGCCACTTTCTATTTTATAACATGATTGGCTGTAACCATACTGTGGTACCGAAAATTCTGACTATGAATAATATTTATTATAATTATGGAACTATTTATAAAATGATGACAATAATCAATAAATATAAAATATAACATGACTTTGAGATTTACATTCACAATACTGTCGTTTTCATAAAAAAATTGTATCAGTTCAATCACCCATGTAAAATTGATAATATATGACCATTTTCACCTGGGGGTTTTATTTTTGAAAATACCTTATACATATTACGTTATAATTTACACTAATCAATTCATTGTCGAGAAAAAATTCATTGTCAAAAAGGTTCTATATTTAATGTTTTTATATTTTTTTAATTCTTTTCGATAAATACAAGAATAATTTTAAAAAAATATGTTATTAATTAATTTCTTTTAAAAAAGTACTCAGAATATTAATGAAATAATTTTTTATAAGAAAAAGTTTGTAGAATCCAAGAGTTGCTTTGTAGATAAGTTTTCTTTTACAAAATACTACATTTTTAGAAATTTTTGTGATAGAAACATTTTTAGATTCTCAAATTCTGCAAACTGTTACTTAGAGAAAAATTCATATATTATTAAAAAAGCTTAAAATTTCTAGATTCTGAGGATTTTCCATTATAAAAAATACTTTTAGATTCTAAGAACTATTTCTAATAGAATTATTCTTATATTCAAAGAACTTTTTCTAAAAGAAAAAATCTGCAATTCCAGGGGTTATCTGAAAAAAATCTTAAAAATGTTCTTAGAACCTAAAAATTTTTCTATTACGAGTATAACCAATGTATCTTTTTTATTAAAAAAAGTCCTTAGTATTTAGATTTTTTTTTGAAGAATTTTTCTTTAAGAAATTCCATAGAATCAGTTTTCTTGAAAAAGTTGTTAATATTAAATTTGTTCTTTAAGAAAAACATTTTTTAAATAAATATTTTTAAATTTAAGGAAGTTTTTTATAGTTTCGAATCACAGTAGGCACTATATTATAAAAATCATTATGATAACTATAAAATCATTATGATAACTATATTGTAGTACGACTATGGTTGGCACAATCATAATCCCAAAAATGTATGATGCTCTCTTTGAATATGATTGTCTCAACCATGTTTCTTTACTGCGTGCATAATTTACTGTATCTCGAAAAATTTCCAACCCTGAAAAACATATTTAATACATAAAAACCTTGACCACTTTAAAATATAAATTGTAAACAATTTTGATTTCATTATCAAATAAATAATTGCATATTGCTTATCAAATTCACTGCTATTTTTACGACCACAATTATTAACTGCTTGTGGTAATCATTTGAAAAAGTTGCTTTTAATACAATTTGTCTACCAATTTAAAAATATGTAGTATGTTTAACGATAACTACTGTTAAGTGTTGATAAGCACAAAAACAAAAACCGATACACAATTAGTTACTAAACATATTTATTGTTTTTGCAGTTTTTTCGTTATAGAAATACTGATAATAGAAACATGTTAATGTTGAAAATAAAAAAATAAAAAATTGTAAACTTTCAAGAGGAGAAATAGAAAACTTGCTTCCGCGTTGTATTTTCGAAAAAAAGTAGATTTTTCTAACTTCTTTTTAAATAAGGTGAATGTGTGGGTCATAGATATAAGTGATCTGTCTGTCTGTTGGACTGTGAAAAGAAAGAAAATTAAAACATTTTTGTGGTTTTAAGTAAAAATAATGTTTTTTAGATTAAATTAAAACATAAACTATGTTACAAAAACATTTAAGAAAAAAAAAAATAAAAGTTAAAATAGCAGTAGACTTCAGTTAATAGATAAAAAATTTAGTTTAATGAAAAATTTATAATCCCATGACAACATAAAGTGTTGAGACAATTTAAAATTTTAATAAAATCAACAAAAAGTTTTTAAACAAAAAAAAAAAAAAAAAAAACCTTATAGTCAACGTGACCATTATTAAATTAAATTACATAAAAATGGCCTAGAGTGATGTTTTATTAAAATGACGTTCAGGTTGACTATACTACTGAATAGATTACTGCAAATGAATAAAAAAAACTTTAATGTCGTTGAAAAATTAACTACTGCCGATATGTTTATAAGTTTTAATAGATTTGTATCAATATTTAATTACAAATCGGTGAACAATTCAGAAATTGATTAAAAATTGTAAATTTATCTGATATACTTAGGTAAATTTATCAGAAAATTGGGAAGATGGTCCCACACGATTCTTATGCTGTGTAATTATTTTTCGGAATACGAGACAGACACCTATGAATTTGTTAGCTACAGTCACTTTAAATATGAACCGATTTTTACCAAAATTAGTATGGGTTGTCATCAGAGCTTAAAATATTAAATTCCATTATGAATGAGTTCTCTAAAATTCGAATGATTGTAACTCAATCGATTAAAAAAAATCATTAATTTGTATAAATAAATCACCAAAAGTGAAAAAAATCACTAAAATTTAAAAATAAAAAATACCCAGATAAAAATGTTCATATATGGTAATATATGGGTTTAAATATTATTCCATATATGTTCGTATTTGCAATTTTATGGTATATGATCGTAAATGTCATATATGAATGAATGTTCTTACATGGTAAAATATGAGTACTTTTCAGTATATCAAAAAAAAAAAAATACTATTATTTTTCAACAAAAATATTGTATTTTTGTTAAAACTAATGATTTCATGCATTTAGAAGAAATTTTTTAACAATCATTTAACAAAGAAGTTCGAATGTGTGAAGAATATTTTATTTTTAAAAATAATTAAAACAAAATAATACATATATCAGGTTAATTAATTTAGTTTAAAACTATTTTAAAATAAATTAAATGTATTGTTCAAAAACTTAATTTATAAGGAAAACTTAAAAAAGGTATTAAAAAATTAATAACGTTTTTGAGGCCGTTTAAGCATATGCACTTTTTCTTTAAATGTATTTGTCCTTATATGCTTACATACATCACATATATGTTCATATATTCTCATATATAAGACGATATATAAACATATATGATCATTTTTACCTGGTATATAAAAAAATTTAATATCGCCAAATATAGGCCTCTCTATCTACAATGAAGAGTTCTCGAGATAAACGCGATCTAAAATATTACCAATTAACACAAAACTTAATTAAGACCACTGGTGCAAATAATTTTTCTTTAACGCGTTTAGTTTTCGAGATATAGACGACTGAAATTTTATCTTAGCGATTTTTTTAAATCATAGCGTTTTTCGGCATTGGCGACTTTTTTGAGTGTTTTTTTTAATTTTGTTTTTCGAGTTGTGACAATTTGTTAATTTTAACCTTTTAAATTTAAGTGATTTTTTTCAATTTGGTGAGTTTTACAAAAAACAATTTTTCCAATTTTTTTTTTAAGTAATTTTTTCTAATTTTAGGAATCTTTTTAAATATGAGGATTTTTTAATTTTGGCGATTTTTTTCAATTTTATGTTTTTGCATTTTTGGTGATTTAAATTTTTTTGTATTGTAAAATATCTTAAAATTTTTTAAATTAAGTCTAATAACGCAGTTATTTATTTTATAAATTTTTGAGATCGAATGAAGTCCTAAATTTGCAAATCGACTTAGTAAAAATCGCTTGAATTCCAAACTATTAAATTCAGTGATTGCATAGATGATGAAAAACGAATGAAGTCTTTTAAAATTAAATCCAATTAAGAATTCACTCACATTCAAAAATTGTAGTTTGAGAATTCAATCATTCTATAAACAATCAGAATAGAAAATCTAACCAAAATCAACAAACTTCGTCCTGGATCCCGTTTGAGGAAATGTGCCAATTTTCTGGATAATAAAACCACCAGTCACTTTAATATGTGCTTGTCGCTGTGGGAAATGTCAGAATACTGACACAGAAGAACCTGAACCATGTCACAAGACTAACGCAAAAAACGCAGTCACAGAAATGACGCAATGAGCACACTTGGGGATGTGTCTACAAATTAATATTTACTTGTTAAATTGAAAAAATAAAAATCGAAAAATCAACTGGGCGCCAGTGAGTGTTTAACATTCAATATAAAATAATACTAAACTATGTACACTAATTTATATGAAAAATTTAGAAGTACTTTCAGATTTTCATTAATGATCGGTTTTGCTCATTTTCAATTCCAAACTGCACGGGAGGACAATAAACAATAAAAATGAGCAAACTCGCTTGCATCTTTGCAACATGATTACAATTTCAACGAACAGATAGAGAAACATCACTAGTTTAATAAGCTGAATAAGATTCACGAATATATATTTTATAAGGTGTATTTTAATGTATTGTTACAAGAAATTTCTATCACTAGAAATTTCTTTACACAAATTTTGACAACTGGAAGATTCTAGTGTCGTAATAAACTGGAAATAACTAGAATACCTGATTACTCATATAAATACTGGTTCTCAGTGACGCAGTAGTTCAGTTTTATAAGTAAAACGCAGAGTGTGAAGAACTAAAGTGCGGCTAACGTTTAGTTTATCTAAATCGTGTAAATAAAGTGTGCTATCAAAGTGTATTTCTGTAATTTTTAGTGACAGTTATAAATAAATAGAGCAATAAATAATTTCAAACAGTGTTTATTATTTGCAATATAGAAAGAACTCGATTTATTTAAAAGGCAAATAAATCAACGATTTTATAAAGGGTAAAATCGTAACAGTATTAAACGATAAACGGAATGACAAACTGATGCCAATAAACACAGATATTTTAAAAATTCAAGTGCTTTAAATTTTGGTTGAATTCAACTTTATTTTAAGCTGTATTTTCAAGTAAAATTCATATCAAACAAATCTGATATTTGTGGAAGCAAATTGCATAAAATAGAACAAACTAAAAATGAAGTATTTCAATAATCTTGCCAAAAAATTTTATAATATGGTATTTTGCATCCTGTTTATAAAGAGACCCTAACCTGGAGGAGTTCTACAAACAAGCTGCAGCAATCCAGCTTATTATCTAGAAGTGGAAAAAGTTGCAACAATCTCTCTAGAAATATGTCTTATTTTTATATATCATTTTGAAGTCCTATTTGAATGCATGGCGGAACACAAAACTATTTATCTTTACGGTTACGCCGTTGTTTTTACCACAGTAAATAAATTGGAATGTATCAAAAAATTGTTCACGTGTTAGTTAGTTTAGCTTGAAATTATAGGTTGAATTAAAGCTGAAATGAAATGCTTGAGTTCTGTACATTAATTGTGATGTTTGAACTGGAATCGTACTACAAATCAAGGATTTAATTAAAAGACAATTGTTATTAAAACTAAAAGTGTAATTCAAGGCTTTAAAATAAAAAACAGGACTGGAATTGAACTTGATTTTCACTGTAATTCTAGCAAAATTATTTATAGGGTAGTATTTAAAAAAAATTAATAAATTATACCAAAACTTATCATTGCCGTGTTGTATAGCTTTATTTAAACTTAAAGTTTGGGCTTGTTGTTTGAACTTGAATTTAACTGTGATTCAAGGCTTGAATTAAAGTATACTTCCACTGTAATGTTCGACTTAAATTCCAATATCCGTTTTCCTGGAATATCCCAGCAAAATAAAATGGATGTTATTCTTTACGAATCTCTTTTTCAGAACATCTAAAGAAGTTAATAGTACAAATTTTTCGATTTGTAAGAAGTCATTTTAAACAACTTCCAAAATGTTGATATTAACCCCTACTAGTAAAAAAAACAATTATTTAGTTGGTCCATAAATGGGTAATTCCTGCAGTCAATAAATGCCTTATTGAAAACATATTTTGCATACCAGTGATATTCACTTTGTCCTGGTCGGATTAATAATTCTTGGCGTATTCAAAATCACATTTTTAACTTAAAAAAACCACTCCCTATATTTATTTTGTAGTCCCTATATTTAACAACTTCCGTAAACTAATGAAAAACTTCATCTGCTCATCGATTTTTCAACTTCGTGTTCAGTAGGTGTAGTGTTTAACTACTTCTTCCTCAGCTCTTATTTTGATGGGATGCTACTGAATTAAAGTGTAATAAAAGTATAAATGAAGGCTTGAAATTGGAAAACATGACTTGAATAACACTTTATTTTACCTTTAATTCCAGCAAACATTTTTACTGGGGATATATATCGTACAATCATCACACATGTGGAGGGTATAATGAAGTGTTTTTTAAATTTTGTTGTTGATTGAGTTAGACATTTCGTCCATAGCAATTATATAAAAATTTAGTATTAATGGAAAGAAATGTCCGTTCACTAAAAACGATTATGTTTTTAGACAGGGTTGCCAAGTGGTTCAAAAAATTTTAAAGGCTACAGTGAATGACTCTTGAACATCTCTCTCCATCAATACCACTTTTGTACAAAGTTCTTTTGCATGAAATGCCAAAAAATATCAAAAAATTAAAAAAGTATCGTAATTCATGCCTTAAGAAAAATATGTCCTAAAAATATGAAGCCAACTAATTTGTATTAAGTTAGTACTTATCCATTAAACAATTAAAAATTGTTTCTTCTTAATGTGTACCATATATTGTTGCGGTCAACTTTCCAAGATCCCTTGCTACTAGCTTGCACTCTCATTTAACAACAATTTCAATCACAATATAGATATTTTTTTTTTTATTAAAAATTTAATGAACCTGTTCATATGATTAATTACCTTCATTAAAAACTGTAAAGTGTTAATAAGATTTTGTTCTAGTTGCTCTTTGAAAGCATTTATAGAACATACAATTTTATATGTTCCTTTCCTTGCATAATTAATGAAGTTGTTTCTTTTTTGTTCAACCATTTTAATGTTGTGTTAGAAATTAACAATTCTTCACTCGATTTTGAAAACTTGTAGCTTCCCTGTTCAAGTAGATCAATCTTAAATGAAACAAATTTTCAAGTAAGGGTTAATCTAAAGAAATTTATCTAAAATTAATATGAAGACAAGTAATTATAATTTTGTACGCAGTGATTTTAAATTGTTTATGCGTCGTGCTGCCAATTCATTAAGATGACAATAAAAGATAATATTATAAAAGAAAACTGAAAAGTAGAAAAAGAGAAAATTGATGAAGGTGGAGTGTTAATAAAGTTAAACATTAAATGAAAAAAATAACTAAAACGGCTCTTAAGTCTTGAATGTTTTTTACACTTAAAAAAGAAGATTGGTTGAAATACCCAGAAAATTGGTTAATTTTTTCTTAGAGAAGTGTATTGTCTTTTTTATGAAAGTAAATTTTTATGACATTAGTAATTTTTACTAAAAATAATATTAAATATTTCGAGAAATTTTAAAAAAGTTTCCGAAATTTAGATTACGAACAAAACCCTGGAGTAAAGCCATCATAAAAAGCTAAGCAGAAATTCTTGGTACTTTTTTTGAAGCCACCTCAGTTTCCCACTTTACCCACATTAACCAAAAACAAATGGTTTTATTTGAAGCAGACATTTTATCAAACTTTAGGTTCAAGAGAAACAATTTTAAAATTAAATGGCTTTTAATTTTTTTGCGATTGTCCTGCTTCCCATCTTAAAAAATTTTAAACAAAAGATGACACTCTCTAAAACTAAAATACTAAAACTTTTAAATAAAATATTTTTGCCGCACAAAAATATAAGCTAGTTTTTGCAGCCGATTACTTCCTTTAAATAAAATGCTACATTTTTAATTTTATTTTATAATAATAATAATCTGGTTATTGCTTGTTACTTACTTTAAACAAAATCACGATAAAATTTTAACACTATCTTCGATTTCAATCTAATATTTACTAAATTGGTTCCTATAAACTTACAACGTTTTATTCTTACAAACAAGATTGTCTATATTAAAGAAGTTATTTAAAATCTTTAATAAGAAAAATTATCATACAAACAAAACGTAGAGAAAAAAAAATGCAACAGAAAAAAGAACAAGTCAAAGAGCGCGATAATTTGCAACAATAATTAACAACAATAATTGCTATTAATTAATCAACACTGGAAAGCAGGTTTATGCATGCATTTTATTGCAATATTATATTACAAAATTACATTCAATTCAAAAAACGAACAAACACGATCTTTGGTATAATATAAAACCAAACACACACCCGCTTTTATTAAACATTTAACAGAATAAAGTTAAAAATAAAATACGGTTAATTGATCTTTTTTTTTACTTCCAACCACAGTAAGGCCTGACTTTTTTGTTGCATTTTTATAACAACGGGCAGAAAGAAGTAAGCAAAAAATTAAAACGCATCAAATTTTAGTTTAAGTCTTAACTCATACAAAAATACACGATGGTTGTTATACTTTAAGAAGTAGTCACGGTGGGAAAGGGAGAATTTTTTTACAATAAAATTTTTAATAAAAAGTGCTTTTTGTATAAAAAAGGTAAATTTTAATAAAAAAAAAACATACTTTTTTTAAAAAAAAAAAAAATGTTTTTAATATTTTTTTTAATGAAAGGTATTTTTTTAATAAAAGGTACTTTTTCCATAAAAGGTACTTTTTAATGAAAGGTATTTTTTTAATAAAATGTACTTTTTTAATAAAAGGCCCTTTTTTAATAAAAGGTACTTTTTTTAATAAAAGGTACTTTTTAATAAAAGGTATTTTTTAATAAAAGGTATTATTTAATAAAAGGTACTTTTTTAATAAAAGGCACTTTTTTAATAAAAGGTACTTTTTTAATAAAAGGTTCTTTTTTAATAAAAGTTACTTTTTTAATAAAAGTTACTTTTTTAATAAAAGGTACTTTTTTAATAAAAGGTACTTTTTTAATAAAAGGTACTTTTTTAATAAAAGGTACTTTTTTAATAAAAGGTACTTTTTTAATAAAAGGTACTTTTTTAATAAAAGGTACTTTTTTAATAAAAGGTACTTTTTTAATAAAAGGTACTTTTTTAATAAAAGGTACTTTTTAATAAAAGGTATTTTTTTTAATAAAATGTACTTTTTTAATAAAAGGAACTTTTTTAATAAAAGGTACTTTTTTAATAAAAGTTACTTTTTTATTAAAAGGTACTTTTTTATTAAAAGGTACTTTTTTAATAAAAGGTACTGTTTTAATAAAAAGTACTTTTTTAATAAAAGGTACTTTTTTAATAAAAGGTACTTTTTTAATAAAAGGTACTTTTTTAATAAAAGGTACTTTTTTAATAAAAGGTACTTTTTTAATAAAAGGTACTTTTTTAATAAAAGGTACTTTTTTAATAAAAGGTACTTTTTTAATAAAAGGTACTTTTTTAATAAAAGGTACTTTTTTAATAAAAGTTACTTTTTTAATAAAAGGTACTTTTTTAATAAAAATTATTTTTTTAATAAAAATTATTTTTTTAATAAAAGATACTTTTTAAATAAAGTTTCTTTTTTATATATATTTTTTGAATAATTACAACAACAAAGGCTATCGGCTCGTTGTAGCAAAAACAGATTAGAGCCTCTGGTGGGAATTGAACCCACGACCCCCGCACTGATAAGCTAGCACGCTACCAACTAGCCGACATTTACATTTTAAAGAAAAAGTACTTGTTGAATCAAAAGTATGCTTGGAATAAAAATTACTTTTTGAATACAACGTGATGAGGAAAATAAAAAATTGTTTTATTGCGCAGTTTTGAAACAAAAACCTCCCACCTAAAGAGAAATTTGTTTTAATTCTATGCCAAGCATTTATTCACTTTTTTTAATCAAAAAAGATGTGTTTGTGGACCAAATTCAATGCACGAAATATTGATCTTTGTTGAAATAAAAACATATATTACGAACTTTAACAAGGTTAGTGTAGAACTTTTTTAAAAATCGGGAAAAGTAATGTCTAATATGAAGTCAATATTTCGGTAAACTATGTTTCTGTAAGGATTTTTTTCCCCATGATTTTTGTTTGCATTTTCTTTTATAATTAAATTTGACATAAAATAATTTTCATATTCCTTAAGCATTTTAAGGTACAAAAAAACGGCACAATCAAAGCAAATTTGAGTTTTGTTTTATCTTTCTATCCCACTGTTTAATGCAGTAATGAAAAAATGGTAAACTATACTAATCGAAATTGAAAATCGTGAGTAAACTAAAACCAGCTTATGAAATATTCCTTTTTGTAGTGCCAATAATAGAAGCCGCTCATTCACTAGCTCCTTTTCCTAATAGTTTATCTTAACAAAAAAAACGCAGCTACAACAAAAACGTGGTAGAATGTAAAAGAAAAACGTTCAAAGATAACAAAAAAAAAAAAAACAAAATGCAATTAGAGGGTGGATGCGTTATTAATATAGAGCAACGTGGATCATGCATGGATCCTACTCAAAGTCTTAATATATGATCTCATATTTATGATAGCAATAGCAACAAAAAAAAACGCATTAAATTTCATTTTAACCACGTTTTTATTATTACATTCTTTTAGTTAGTGAGTGTAGTATAAACGTTAGTTGCATCCAATGAAACGAAAAGAATTATTATTGATAAATAGTTAATATGTTGCAATTTTTATTAGAACAACTACTGCATAGAACAGCAGCATCAGCGCCATCTAGTACACATTGTAGTGTATGTTAGTATGGGGGAATATTAGTTATGCTATTGGTTTCGGATGGCATGCGGAAGTATTACACCCATGAGTGGACATTCCAATAAATGTTTTTAAAATAGTACGCATATTCTACAATTTTTTTTTAGAGTTTTGTACAATTTTTAAATTGAAATTATATTAGATTTCAAAAGTAGGTGGAGAAGTGGCATAAACTCCATAACAAAACTTATCACAAGTCTTTGAAGATGTTGGAAAATATATGAAAACGCATTAAATATTATACATTTTTTTTTGTTGAACGTTAATAATAACTCGACTATAAAAGTAGGCGTTTGCAGCAGCAGTGGGTGTGTAGTTGTGTACATATACATGTTACCTATTGTACACACTTAAATACTGATAGTATTTTTTTTTATAAATATATTTTAGTGGCGATTTTTCGTTACTATTAACAGCCAGCTGTGCTGAGAGATGTAGTAATAATAAAAACACTTTATGAAATAATACATGCCAATCGTCCAATATTGAATGTTATTAATATTCGTACAATAAACCATGAACAAACTGTTAAATAATATTACAAAAGATCGATGATTGTCATGATTTTCTATTGGTAATAACTAGGGCAAGGAAATTTATGCACCAAAAAAAATATGTATTAAAAATCGAATAATATTCGTATAAAAATATACTCACAATATATTTTCCATTACCGACTGTAGTTTAATTAAAAAGCAATACGTAGTTTGTTTTTAAATAAAGAATTATTTTAAATTATTTGAATTATTTGAATCAGCCATTTAAAAAACAACCTATAAAAAATACCGACTTTCAGTAGAGAAGTTGATATTTTCAGTTAATTGTGAAATTTTATGTTTTCAGTTTCTAAAAATACAAATTCAAATAATTCCTTTTTAGGTTTTATCAAAATAGTTTGTTTACATACAAAATTATTTCAATACAAAATACAATAAATTGTTCAATTACACATACAAACATAGAAAATAAAAATATGAACGTGTGTGTGTGATTGTAAACACATGCAAATAAAATAACTTTAAATTTGAAAAACAATCTACAAAAACTGTTCTTTTCTAACATTATATCAGTTAAAAATTTATAATTATTTTAATAAACATTCGATTTTCTTTTAGTAGCCCTCTTTTTGATTGTATTTTCAATTAATTCAACGCAGAGAAAAATCATGGTTGCAACATGATCACTGCTACTATATTATGAATGTTGTTATATATTGTCACAATCAAGTTATTGGTTTATAAATAAGAGGGCGGATCAATAAGTCTGTGACTTTTTGAACTACCCTCGTAGTGATATGAAATGCAACACTGCTCCCATCAAGTACCACCTGTTAATAGACTACTGTCAAATTTTCAGCAAGTTCCGTAATTTACTTTGCGTTTAACAGCTGTTTAAAACATACAACCTTGTGGTTTTTTTAAATGGAAAAAAGCGAATTTCGAGTGCTCATTAAAGATTACTTTTTGCGAAAAAAAATCAAGGAAAAGCTTGATAAATACTTTGAGAACTCTGCACCATCAATTTCAATGTTAAAAAAAGTAGTTTACTGATTTTCGTTGTGGCCTTACAAGCACGGAAGATGCCGAACGTTCTGGACGCCCAGTTGAGGTCTCTACACCTAAAACAATTGAAAATATTCACGATATGGTGTTGGCCGATCGGAGATTGAATGTGCGATAGATTGTGGAAGACAAAGGTATCTCACATGGCTCAGTGGTTTCAATTTTGAACGATCTCTTGGGCTTTCCGCAAGATGGCTGCCGCGTTTGCTCACAATCGACCACCAACGGAATCGTGTGACAGCTTAGTTTCCAATGCAAAAATCCATGAAGTAGATTACGAATTGCCTCCTCATTCGCCATATTCTCCGGATTTAGCCCCCATTGACTATTTCCTATTTCCGAACCTAAAGAAATTCCTATTTTATGGATCTCGAAAAATTCTATTTTTTGGAAGGGATACAAAAATTGGAGAAACGTTGGACTAAGTGTATTGAGCTAAAAGGAGATTATGTTGAAAAATATTTTTTTTTTTTGCAAAAAGAAAACTGCACTTAAAATAGTTTGTAAGTTAAAATAACTGAAAATAACATTTACAAAAAATGATATTTAATTTAAAAACCGGTCTACCTAATTTTCATTTAAATTAAATGCCGTTTGTTATTCATTTTTAAATGTTGATTAATCAACTGACACATCCGTAAGAAACAAATAATATAATCAGTTAAAATAAATGTCAAAATTTTACCTACCAATATTTAAAAAATAAATGTTTTTTTTTCATTTATTTGAAATTGTTTCCCTTTTTGTATTATTGTTTTTTTAATATACTCGCACAATACAAAATGTATGTATGCATAGCTATAGACACTTTTTGTGTGAATGCGTTTGTGTATGCATGTGTGTTTATGAAGTTATTGTAATTTGTATTGAAAAATTTTGTATATACACAACCAATTTAAATAAAAAAAACAAATTGAAATTTTTAAAATTTTTTTTTTTTTTTTTTTGAAACAGACAGCAAACAAAATTTAAATTTGTAATTACTGTTACGGACACAAATAAACCACAAGTTTCCGTTTTGTGGGTATATTTTTATTAAATTTCAAACAAATGAAAAATAGTAAATTATTTCGAATAAATGTATAAAAAAGTTAATAGAGATATTTCTTTGAAAAATAAATGTATGTTCCTTTATTTTTAAATGGAACGGAAAACTTTTTTATTAAACTACAAACAGTTAACTACATATTATTCTGAGTGTGTATTTTATTCAAAAAGTCACGGAATTATTTGCCCACCCTCGTATAACTGTAGGGACTATATTATGCTAGACTTATGATTATGTATATCATAATTAGGCAATTCACAACGGGTATTGTATCGTTGTATCTGTTGTATCGTGTATTACTTTACAATTGTGTAAAATTTTTGTTGGTAATTTACACTTCAAAATCTGATACAACTTTACAACTTCGTTTGCTGTGTTTATTAAAAGTTGAATTGTGTATAATAACATATCAGTCCCAAGTCAATGCCAGTTTTTAATAAAAAGAAAAAAAATAATTACATCCCTTTCTTTTTTATATAAATTTATAAATATTTTAATTCCTCTTCTTAACTATTTGACGTTTTACAACATGAAAATACAACTGACTGTTCACAAAAAAGTACTTGTTTGGTGTATTTTAATACAACATACAAAATACAATACCAGTTGTGAATTACCTAAATATGATAACTATGTATATTATATAGTACGACTATAGTTGGCACAATCATAATCCCAAAAATACACCATTGAAATACTATGTAGAGGAAATAAAATGTAATAGAAAAAATGAAATAGAATTGATTATAAAACACCTAACCTGAGCGGCTTCCTAATTAAAGAAAGAAAAATAAATAAACCGAAAATGTGGTTTCAAACTTTTTTCAGTATTTATGAAAACGCAACAACTTTTTAATTGTCGCATACAGCTCAGCCTCTATTAAAAAAAATTGTTTTGTTAAATCTTTGTCTAAATAGGGTATAATGGCACCTTTGAATAATCCAATCTGGAAGCTAAACATAGATAAAAGCTGGATTTTTATTTTATATCTCAAAAAAAAAAAAACATTTAAACGCACGCATTTGCAAGCCACAATTTAACCACAATGTTATGACTTCTCTCACATGTCAAAATAAAGCAAAACAAAAATGAGATACAGAAAACAAATCATAAAACAAAATAAAACTTCCGACAAATTAGAAATCTTAGCCCCTGGCAACGCACAAATGAAAAAAAAAACGGCTGCCGTTGGTCTTAACAATAAACAACTTTAGTTAAAGAAAAAAAAAATGTTTACTGCAGCAAAAAATGAGAACAAATGGCAGGAAGGTGCTGCACGCAGTCGCCACATACAATACATGAATGAATGATCAACAGTAGGAAAAAGTAGCAGTACTCAAATGGAACAGAAGCCCAATAATTATATTAAAAGAAGAAAAAAAATGGAAATCGCTTCAATATTGAGTAGAATATAAAGAAAAAGAATGGAGACAAAAGTATAAAACCGTTAAGTTGGTCAATCAATAATTACTATGGGGTTTAAAACTTCTATTACTGGTCATAATATTAAAAGGCTAAAAAAAAAACTCTCCTGCCATAAGTAGGTGGCATAGGTGGTCAGTCAGTATATATAGAAGACCATCTAAACGTTCTTTCAATTATGTTCATTCCTTTAGCTGAAGCCAGCTAAGATGAATCATAATATTATAGCTTAAATGAATGGTTGTAAATTATTATGATTTGTATGATTGCCAAGTTGCAGCAACTGTATAATGACATATTGCTTAAATAATGGTGAAATGTGGCCAAACTAGAAGCCAGAATAAAATAAAATAAAAAACAACAACTAACAGATATGAAGAAACAGCAGCAGCAAAATGTTTAATACATTCAAAGATGCCGCCACCATCAAACTAAATATTAGTAGACTTTAGTAGTTTCAAATTGGCGGGAAATGTGAGAGAGATTCAAAATGAGCCACTACAATTGCAACTGAATAAAGATGAACCTAAGGCATACAACACGTTCAACACACCAACAACACCACCAAAAGTTTCACATGCTATTCCTCACTCCATATGTGTTTTTAAATGACTTGGTATTATTCTATGCATGTGCCACTAGCCATGGCGCTTCTATTTTCTTCTAATATTTTGCACAATGTATAGTAAAAAGCCATCACCATCAAATACAACCGAAACCACTATAATTAAGACGCGTGTGGAGGGCATTTTTTTTAATAAAACTCCTTTTTTTTCTTCTTTATTTTCTTTAGCGTAAATTACCACCAATCATAAACAAAGTGATGCTGGCTGGTGCTATTGACTTTATGCTTAGGAGTTCAACGTATGTCCATACAATGATGATGATGAAGATTATGAGAAGTTGTTCTTGTAAACTATTATTGTAAATCTATTTTATTAGTAAACATTGCGTTATTAGTATGTTGTTCTTTTTCTTTTGTGATTATATATTGTTGGCAATAAACACTTATTTATCTGTGAGTTCAAATTTCATAAAGTTGGAAAAAGTTTTTCACTGCCATTTACAATGTATTAGTAATATGGATTCTGTAGCTGTTTTTTTTTTTTTTGGAGCTATGACTTGTTATTAATAATTATTGTTTTTCATAACCGTGAAACTTATATGATATATGTTTGTTGTAGTTTTATTTGTAAAATTTTACAAATAAATTTTATTAATATGTAATTATAATTCTTTTAAAGTAGCAATTATATACAAAGAATGTTTGATTTATTGCATTAACAGAGCCTGAGCTATTAATCTAGATTTTATTATTTAGCCTTCAGATTAAAAATTTCTTTAAGAACATATTTTTAGTTTTCTGAAAGCCTTCTCAGATGCGCCTGGTGACAAAAATTTGTTTCTATTTGCTTATTATTTTCCCCCCAAAACATTCCGAACTGGACCATTTTTTAACTAAAATTTCACGTTTAACAATTTTTTTCCTGGGTTCACACCACAGGAATATGGTCAGAAATTTTGAAATTTAATAAAAATTTAACCACAAGACGGAAAATTGTTGTCTGTTTCCATTATAGTTATTACAAATTTAAATGTTGTTTGCGATCGGTTTAAAAAAAAAAAAATATATTCCAAAATCCCAATTTGCTTTTTATTTAAATTGTTTGCTATTTTAATATTTGATTTGCCATTTTTCTTTTATTAATGACTAATTCATTTTTAAGCCCAAAGAATAAATTAGTTATTAAAATATTGTTTATTTCAATTCGAATAAGAAGAACTCATAAACACACACACTTATGGTCATTCACACAAAATGTGTCTTTAGACTGTGTGAGTATACACTCAGAAAAAAAAGTAAGTAGAAAAATTTGTAAAAAGTTTTCAATCCCACTTTAATATTTTTGTTCTGATTTTTAGTCAAAAAAATATTATTTAGCAAATCTCTGCTATTTACATTTACAAATAAAACAATTTTTACAGAATATTTACAAAATTTTTGTTGCTTTTTTCAGAAATTATTTTACAAATTTTTGAAAACCAGTTTGCTCAAATTAGCAAAGAAAATTAACTAATTTTAAAAAGTGGTTATTGAAGGAAATGTTCTTTCTAATTAAAACTTACACCTACAAACTTAAATTGCCTTAAAATGTTACATAGATTAAAAAGGGATCGGAAGTAAATATATCGACTCATATCTAAAAATAGGACATCCACTTAAAAATCACTAAAAAGTTTTTTTAGTTCTAAAAATCAGCCCTTAAAACAATTAAAATTTGACCTTAAAATTAAAGTAAAAAAATTACAAAAAAAAATTTTCAAAACAGATGTATTTTCAAATAAAACAAAATGTTAAATTCGTTAATGTTTTTACAATTTTTAAGCCTTTGATTTTTTTTTTTATATTCGTCTAAAATATTTTTTGAAAAAACAAAAAAAAATTTTGATGCTCGATAAAAAAAAACTGAAATTTTGTACTAATATTTATAATGTATAGTATTTTTTTTTGCTGATTTTAGCAAACCGATTTTAAATTCCACTTTACAAAAAGTTTGCTAAAATTTAGTAAAATTTCATTGTACTACACGTCAGCAGACATGTGTTGCTTATATTAGCAAAAAATACCGCTGGCATAATCCCGTAATAGCAGCAATATTTTCAGTTGCCATTACAGACTTTTTTTGGTGAGTGTACATTTTGTAGATTAAAAAACAAACAAAAATACAAAAAATGAAAACAATTTCAAGTAAAAGAATAATCAGGTTTTTTTTTACGGAATTGGTGGCCAAAATTTTTTACATTTATTTATAACTAATTAATTCTTGTGTTTTATTTTACTCTTTCATACAACAGTTATTTAAACAATAATTAAAAATAAATAAAAAAAAAAACATTTGGTTTAAATGAAAACTAAGTAGATCGATTTTTAAATAAAATATAATTTTTTTATTAGATTTTTTTGTTATTTTTATTTTTACTTACAAACTATTTTAAGTGTATATGTCCTTTAAATGTGCACAATACAGCAATAATTGCAAAAAAATAATATATAAGAAATTTTCCCATTTTTTGGCTTTAAAATATAAGCAACGTTTTCTATGGGGTTTATAAAGTTTCATGGCAATTGAACCGGACCAGTAAAAGAGAAATAGCTGATTTATTTCCTAAAAATTTTAAAAATACGCCCACTGTGCTTTGTTGGGTTACAAATGGGGTATTTCGCTCTAAATTTAGCTATGTACATTATCTTCCATTCTTTTTTTGTTAGTCAATTATTTCCACCATATTAATTAGGAAACCCTACTTTTGGCTTTGGCACTGGGTTAATTTGTGCACTATTTAAAACTTTTAAGTAATTTATGATCAAAAGGTTCAGTTCCACATGGTCTTGTCCACATGGTCTTGTATATGATCATACATGGATAGGCATGATCATATACGTCCATACATAACTCAATATATGGCCATACATGATCTCGTATATGACCAAATATCTCTGAATCGGAGATTTGAGGGAATATGGCCATATGTTCATATATCATTACAACTTTCCCTGAAATTCCGGATCCGTGTATACATGGTAATATATGAAATCATGAATGATCATAAACCACGTATGATCGTGTACATTTATGTTTGCATAAATTTTCACATGGGCATTTTTATTACCAAAGATAATTTTTTCGTAAATTTTAAAAAATCCTCCAAATTAAAAAAAAAATTAAATTTGTGTGATGAAAAATTCGTTTAAAAAAATCTCTACTTAACGTGAAGTTCTGAATACGAAACATTATAATTTAAAAAACGTAGCAGGCTAAGCGAGACCAAATATGTATATTCGCTCCGGCAAAACAAAAAAATATCATCATATTGATGAAATTGTTTTAAAAATTGTATGGCATCAATTCTTCAGCAATTTTTCAAAAATATAATAGTGTTTCATAAAAATTGTTATTAATGTTTCATAAAAAAAATTCAATCAAAAACCTTTTATAAATTATTTATTTCAGGTTGCAGACCATTACTGATAGTAATTCTCACTTAATTGGTATTTTTATTTACTTAAATAAATTAAAAAAAAAATCATATTAAACTACTTTAAAAATATTAATAAAACTTCAGAATATAAAGAAACTTTTTCATAAATATTGCTGAAGTAATTCATAAATCTAATTTAATATTTTAATTTTATTTATTCATCATATATTATAAATATGAAGATATATGCTATGAATTTTCATTTTTACGTAACAGCTTTATCATATAAAATCTATAAAAGTTTTCATTATATTTGTGAAGTTTTTCATACATACATTTATGATTTAAAACTTTGATCTGATTAAGATCAAAGTGCTGTATTTTGGGCGACATTTCATGGTTAAGTACCAATTTGGTGAAAAGTGGTTAGCTAGAGGGAAATTGTTAAGTTGAAATCATCTATAAAACAAAAGCTAACTTATTGAGTTTTACACCCTCAAATGCATCACTGCGCTGCATCTGATGCGCATCGCGTTTGTAAAAGCATAAGTTGGCATCACTGCAAATGTAAGACGTTCGAAAAAGCATCACTAAAGCAGATGATGCGCAAACAAATGTCAAACACGCATCACAATGATTCACAATGTCAAACAAGCATCACAATGATGCAATTGAAGAGTAAGTAAAAAATTCGCTATTTTTTAATATTTTTCTTCAACTTATTTTTTGTTTTTGTACTTTTTAGGATCGAGGCTGATGCCAAATTTAATAAATTATTAATTAGTGTTCGATGGGACATGGAGGAGGATTTTGCATCTGGGAGGGAAAAAAGTCTGTGTTATGGGGCAGAGTTCTAGAAAAAAATGAAAGAGGAAAATCCTAGTTTGACCCAGACGAAGGAACTAATTAGCAGAAAATTTTTAAATTTACTTACAACTTATAGAAGAATAAAAGCAAGGAATAAGGAATCTGGATGAAACGCAAAGCCTGAAATCCAAAATTGAAGTAAATTTAAACTTTAAACAAATATTCCTTACTTGAAATGTTGAACGATTCATTCGAAAATGATCAAAAAAAATGTCATCCGGATATTCTTGGATAGTCTTAAAGTAGTCCAAGACTTTTGGAATGCGTCTTTTCTTGGTCCATATATTTTTCAACAATAAATTTCTTTTTTGTACTTTAAAAATCTTTTTATACTTTCATCCAACTCACAAAACAAATTTATTATTAACTTTTCCATTTTAATGCTCATGCGTTCAAAATTGTATACAAACTGCGCAACAAACTAAGCATCAGCTTATTCGCATCAGCATCGCAAACTAACCTTCCCTGCACATCAGATGCAGAGCAGTGATGGCATTGTGAAATTTTCAAACTAACAGTTTTAATAATTGAATATTTTTACAAAATAGTAAGAAATTTTTGGTGTTTTTTCATTTTGGCCTTTTCTTTGATGAATTGTCGTTATTTATACAATTCAATTAAAATAAGCATTCAATATCAACAATTTTAAAGCTGTCTTTATATATTCACTCACAACTTTATAACTGTCTAATTAGTTTTGCTAGCAACAAAATATTCATATGACTAAAAACCAACTTCAAATCTACAGGTTGGTTGAAAAGTTCCAGCGCTCACCAAGAGATGGCACTGCTAGCTCTAAACTTTTTTTTTTCTCAAGTTGGTATAACTGTCCTGAGAACACATGCAAAGTTGCAAGTCATTCCGTCAATTCTTTCTTTGTTTACAAGCCATTTGAAGTTGACGTGTTATTGATTTTTTTAATATGGAAAAAATTGAATATCGTGCAGTCATTAGATTCTTTGTTTTGAAGGGTTTAAAAGCAAGGGAAATTTATGAACAATTGTTAGAAGTGTATAAGGAGTCCTCACCTTCAAAACGCACCGTTGAATTTTGGGCTGGTGAATTTAAACGTGGTCGTACAGCCTTGAGGACGATCCACGCGAAGGACGACCAAAAACTGCAACCACAGCAGAAATCATTGAGCAGGTACATAATATGGTTAGTAAAGATCCAAGTTAGACTAAGCGTGAAATTGCTAATGCCATAGGCATCTCAGACGAACGAGTACTCCATATTTTACTTGAAGAATTACGTATGAAAAAACTTTTTGGAAAGTTAGTGCCGCACACATTAACAATTCAACAAAAACTGGATCGAAAACAAATTTCTCAGCGTAATTTGGATCGTTTTATGCCGAATAAAACCGACTTCTTGCGTCGTTTTATAACTATGGATGAGACTTGGATCTACCACCATGATCCTAAATTGAAACAAGAACGTTTGCAGTGGACTGAAGCTGGTTGTTCAGCTCCAAAGCAGGTGAAGTCACAACGATCAGCAAAGAAGGTTATGGCATCAGTTTTTTGGAATGCAAAACGAATTTAGTTAATTGATTATCTTCAGAAAGGTAAAACAATCAACTCAGAATATTATTGCACCCTTTTGGATCAGCTGGATGAAAAAATTCGTGAGAAAAGACCTGGTTTAAAGAAGAAAAAAATCAGTTTTCATCAAGACAATGCACCTGCTCACAAAAGTGTTATGGCGATGGCTAAATTCAAAGATTTAAAGTACGAATTGCTTGAAAATCCACCGTATTCACCAGATTTGGCTCCCAGTGACTCCTATCTCTTCAGAAATCTCAAACAATTCCTTCGTGGAAAGCATTTTTCGTCGAATGAAGAGGCCATAGCAGCCGTAGACGGTTATTTCTCAGAGCTTCCGGAAAACCATTATAAGGATGGGATAAAATTATTGGAAGATCATTGGAACAAGTGTATTGAGCTTCTAGGAGATTATATTGAATAAAAAAATATATTTTGTAACAAAAACAGTATTCTTTCATTTCGAGCGCAGGAACTTTTCAACCAACCTGTACATTACAGAATCATTTTGTTATACAAAGATTGTTGTTTTTTTTTCCAAATTTTACACAAACTTTTGTTTCTTTATTTTTTTTTTTTAATCTTCCAATAAAATTTTATCTTATTTGAGAATTTTTTAACACGTTAAAGCTCACTTTAATTATAATAAAATGTATGAGTTTGTTTTCAAACGTTATTTAGCCTAAATCTAAGATAAAATATTACTAAAGTTGTTGCTTGATGTTATATCAAGGATACTACTACTATACAGGATCTACAGAGTTAAAGTCATCGTGCCACCGAACTAATAAACAAAAGTATCTCATATTACAGGTTTTCAATATAGTTATTTTATTCATTCCAATTATGGTTCAAAATTCATTTATGATTTTTTTCTTAAATCGAAATAATATTTTTTTTTTTCAAATAAACTCTCTAATAAACTCAATGTATTAAATAAAAACTTGTATAATGAGATACTTTTATGACTGACTCTTCGGTGGCTTGATGGCTCCATGACTTTAACTCTGCACATCCTGTATAGTAGTAGCATCTTTGGTTAAGCCTCAACTAACTAACACAAGTGCCAGTAAGTCCATCAAACGACACCTCCTCATATGGTCATGTAATATTTTATATTTTCTTACACAAAGCAGTCGTGTATTTTTTTGTTTTATTTGAGTTTTTTCCATGCACTTGTTAAATAAAATAATAATTCATATCATATGCAAAATTATATGTGTGCAATCCAATGGATAGTTGTTTTTAAGTGTTGGTATAAAAGATTTTAGAAAAACAAAACACTTGTTTTAAAGATTTCTATTAAAATATATGTAATGGATTAGTTTGTAAAACAGGAGTTCAAAAATTTTAACATAACTTTGTTGTAGTTATTGCTAATGGTCAGTTGTAATAGTTACTTGTCTTTTAACATGAAAATTGATGTTAGTAACATGCGTTGACATGCGTGGCTAATAGTCAAAAGTAAACCGACGCCTAAAAACATCTAACCAAGCAAAAAACTAAACATCATCAACATGCATGCATGCTGGCTACTTTAAACTAGCGCCTTTAGTTTATCTCGAAAATATTATTGTGGCACAGTGATTTTGAAGGATACACATTTAAATATTTGCCATAATAGTGTCTTGTCACAGGAAAAACTTATGTCTATGGTAAATTTGAACTTCCCAGCTCCAGTAGTTTGTACTCTGTGATTTAGATTATGCTTTTTTCTTTTAACCAACATGTTTACCATTTTTGAAAGTGGGATACTTTTAACCTACTAAACCTTAATTTTTACGACTTTTCAGTCGAAAATTTTAAAAGAAACACATATTTTAAATTTCAGATTTTAGGTTGAGCGATTTGAGCAGACCGTTAAGGGGCAGACTTTTTGCCTGCCCCCTAACGCCTGCCACATTATTACTAGGTTACTTACAAATATTTAACTTAGGCCATACTGCAGCTAATACTTATTTTAAATATCAGGTTTATAGCCAAAGCGGTTTAGGGAGACTGTTAAGGGGAAATTTTTCCCCTTCTGAATGCCGAATTTTTATTCTAGATAACGCTGATTTTAACAGGCAGTTTAAGAGGATACTTCTTATTTTTGCCCCAAACCGTTAAACTTTCACAAAATTCCGCCTAAGTGGATATCTACGGCAGAAGAGGAACATACTTGACATATTTCAAGTTCTAAGCACCAGCGGATTGAGCCGGAGGCATTATCTGTGAATTAGGGAAGGCTTACCCTTCACTTTTCCTGGTGAAAATTCCAAAAAGTACATTATAAGTGAATATGCCCACATCCCTGAGAACACACATTTTCTACGTCTAGCCAAAGCAGTTTGACCAGAGCCTTAATGTAGACCCAATTAAAAATCCTTTTGTGATTCAATTTAATATATTGTAATTGATCTTATTTATTGCCATTTATATGCACAGAGAAATCAGATTCATTGTGACAACCGAATTTCTTGCCAACCAAATGGATTAGTTGGAGCCACCGACATATTTGTTTGTGGCGATCGAAATTCGGTTAATACAACGGAATTGCGGTTGAAACCATGCATTTCAACCAGATCAGGAATACATTTGGGTGCGACGACTAAATAATTTGGTTGCTGAAACCAAACAATTCAGTTGTCACAATGAATATGTTTTCCCTGTGTGTCTTATGTGGATCAACATTTAAATATATAAAATTGGATTAAAGTATATATAACTATATTGAATTTAATACATCCAACTATACAAGACCAATTTCTTTATTTAATTGGATCTGATTCAAAAAAAATATTTTTAACTGGGTAAATTTTTTCTTGTTTGGCACGTTTCTGGCCGAATTTCCAAAAAGTATTTTTCTAGTTAATGAGCCTACACTCCAGAAAAACATATGTTTTAAATATTAGATTTCTACCCAGGTAGTTAAGGGAGAGACTTTTCTCCCTTTGAACCCCTATTTTTCGCACGTCCCTTATGAACATTTCAAAAAGGGATTTATCAGTGATTTACCCCATACTCTAGCGAATACATATTTTAAATCTCTGTGTTCTAACTCTTTTTGGTTTAGGTAACTCTTTTTGGTTGGGTAAGGTAAGAGGTACTTTTGAACCATAATTTTTACTACGTACACTCACCAAAAAAAGGCTGTAATGGCAACTGAAAATTTTGCTGTTATTACGGGAAATTTTGCTAATTTGAGCCCAGCGGTATTTTTTGCTAATCTTAGCAACACATGTCTGCTGACGTGCTGTACAATGAAATTTGTAGAAAAAATTAGCTGCTGCTACTTAATTTTAGTAAACATTTTGAAAGGGGAATTTAAAATCGGTTTGCTAAAATCAGCAAAAAAATTACTAAACATTATTAATATTAGTACAAAATTTCAGTTATTTTTTTTTATCGAGCATCAAATTTGTTTTATTTTCTTTTTTTTTAAAATATTTTAAACAAAATTAAAAAAAAAAAAACAGTCAAAGGCTTAAAAATTCTAAAAACATAAACAAATTTATCATTTTGTTGAAATTTAATAATTTCAGTTTTGAAAAATATTTTCTTAATTTTTTTTTTATTGTTTTAAGGGCTGATTTTTAGAACTAAAAAACCTTTTAGTTCTAATTTAAGTGGATGTCCTATTTTTAGACATGAGTCGGTATCTTCACTTCCGAACCCTTTTTTTAATCTACGATTGTAACATTTTAAGGCAATTTAAGTTTGTAGGTGTATGTTTTAATTAGAAATAACATTTCCTTCAATATCCACTTTTTTAAATTTAGTATTTTTTTGTTGCTATTTTTAGAAAATCGGTTTTTAAAAAATTTGTAAAATGATTTCTAAAATTAGCAACAAAAATTTGTACATATTCTGTAAAAATTCTGTAATTTATAAAATTTAAATAGCAAAAAGATTTTCTAAATTATATTTTTTTACTAAAAATCAGTACAAAAATAGTAAAGTGGGATTGAAAACCGTTTACAATTTTTTCTGAGTGTACCTGTGGAAAATTCGAAAAAGGTTCAATTAAGTAAGTTTACCCTGCCTTTAATTTCAGATTTCTACACAATCGGGTTTGGGCAGACTGTTAAAGGGCAGACTATACGACTTGTGCCCCTCTCCGTTAAACTTTTTCAAAATCTCTGGCATAAGCGGATTCGGCTGAGTAATTATGGGACACTTTTTCCATTTTTAATATTATGGTAAACATAATATTAAAAGAGAAAGTACCTTAACGGTGAAAAAGCCCTCATTCGTGAAAACGCATGTTTGTAAATTTAAGGTTTCTAGACAAAGCGGACTTTTCCCCCTTTGATTGCAAATAGAACTTTACCAGTAGATTAGTTAATGCTTACCATTATCCTAAGCAGTTTCTTATCCAAAAAATGCTAAAGTTATAGTAGCAAATATTCTGTAAAGAATTTTAAATATTTAAAGTCCTATCATAGATACACTCTAATTAATTTTTGTTGAAATTTACCCAACTTATAGTAGGAAACTGAACTCCTGCTATAAGTTGGGTAAATTTACTCTGTGTGCGTAAATAAAAAAATACACACATAATGCGTAAGTTGGTGAACACAAAATAAGTAAAATTACATTGAAAGTGCGTAAAAATTAAATGAAATTTTTAAATTAAAGAGTAAATTTACCAATTTTGTGCGTAAAAAAGCACGTTTTATGTGTAAATATACACATAACATGTATAAAAATCCATTGTAAATGCGTAAAAAGCCCCCACAATGCGTTTATTTACCACCACTATATTAAACATTAAAAAGCCAAAATTATTTTTAGTATGTGTTTTATTAATGGGTAATATTATAATAAAAACAATCAATATTTTTATGAACTTATTGAAAATGATTTTAAATAAAAATATTATTAAAGGAATCTAAGGAAAATTAAATAAATAAAAATGAAATTACAGAGTATAATCATAAGTATCAGATTTAAAACTATCCTGTAAAGAAAGCCTACAAAATCTTTATATGGAAAATAAACCTGAAAATCTAGAACTTTCTTTAATGAATTTAAAATAAGTATGAAGCTGGTGGTAATACTTAATCGATTATAGTTGGGCACCTATTCGCTACCGATGCAAATTCTCGATTCACCGGCATCAAATTCTACAAGCCTGGTGGAAGAAAGAAAGAAACCTGTCAAACCTGTCAAAATCCTTTAAAAATAAATAAAATTACCTCTAGTGTTGTTCTTGCTTTTGCACATCCCAATAAATCTAATGCAACTACCAAATCCACAAATATTCATGCTAATTACAATTTTTACAGGCTGCGAAAATAAGGAATATTTAAATCGTTAAAAGTCAAAAATTACTAAATTGGAAGTTATCTTTAAGAATCAGCTAATATAACATACATGATTACATTTAAATTTGATGATGTAACGTTATTTTTTTAATAAATTCAATTTTACTTATAATTTTTTATATTTTATTTTTTCACAAATACAATATTTAATTTCTGACAGTTTTACAATTACTACTAAATGCTGGTACATTTAAACATTTCATAAAAAATATTTGTTTTTGAGCACCAAATACTAATTGTAAACACAAAATGCGTATTTATAAATAAAATATGCTTATTAATACACTTTGTGTGCATTTTTGTAGACAAAAATGTGTACGCAAAAGTTTTACACATTTGTTGTCTAATTTTAGGCATTTTGCGTGATATTACGCAAACATTTACATAATTTATTGTAGTGAATTTACAATCATTTTTTAGAGTGTATCTTTCGAGTCTAGATGTAGTATTTTTGGGAGTCAAAAAAAATATCCTTATTATTCAGCCTTCTAGAAAAAGAAGTTTATTTTAAATAATATTACATTAAAATATACACCCTTGAAATTAATAAAAATTAGAGTACACTAAAACCACTGTCCATTTTTTTTAAATCTGCATTAGAAAACGCAGGTGGTTAAAACTGATTTATATTATTTTTTTTTGCATCTCTACTTTTGAATTGTGGTTTTAGCTGTTGTTGTGGAATGACTGATCAACCAGTGATTTGATGTGATTTCCTGACACAACTATACCGGATTTTGATATCATTCCTCTTCTATGTATGCTGGCTGCCACACTATCTACCTAACATAGCAGTACAATTTAAAAATGCACAGAAAAAAAAACACAACAAGAGACACTTGCACTTGGACAATGTTTTTCAAGCACTCGAATACAGACAACTCGACACAACAACATTAGTTTAACATTAAGTGTAACGAATGGCAAATACCATAATTTTGTTGTAGTTGTTGTTGTTTGCTGTAGTTAAGATATAAAACTACAACTACAACAACATGAAAAAAAAAAATAAAATAAACTAAATTAGATAAAAATACAAATTACAAGCGGTTTTGCTTAAAGCATATTATTAAAACAAAGCCCAACCCCAAACTCTTCTCAAACTCCTTCTTTAAGCTTAACTGCCATCTTAGAATGGCACTGCCTTTGTGCCTGTGTGTGTGTGTGTATTTCTATAAACTTACTTGGCTACATCTCTTGTATAGATCTTGCAACATTGATTTAAATATGAAAATCATGGCTAAGAGCTACAAAACAAAACAGCACAAATACTAAAAAAAAAACAATGCAAAAAAACATAGAGCGCACAAAAAAATTGCGTTGTTGTAATAATAATGATAATAATAATGCGTACAAGATTAAAAAAAATCTGATTATGCTTATGGGCACACACTTGTACACACACATACTTATGTAATAATATTAGGGGTATTCACATAGAAAAATTAATTAAAATATTTTTCCTGACGTCGAAGAATAAAATTAAAAACAGGAAACTTTTCAATTATTCACTTTTTTAGCTTTTAAAAGTGCAATTGATTTTTAATTTCACGAATGCATGAATGAAGATAAACTTATAGAAAATCATTAAAAAAGAAACAATACCATTTTTTACCTGCAAATGTTGAATTGAACACTCCTACTATCTAAATAGCATACACCTTCTTTATAGTTGGGAGTTTGTAGCTGTTATTCTTATATTTAACATCGATCATGTAAATACAGGACAACATTTTATTATAAACACAACAACATAAGCAACAAAAAAAGTCGTAACTATATTTTAAATCTTTGTTATTTTATTATAAAAATAGAAATTAAAGCCCTAAGGTTTTATTACCTTCAGATGACTTTATGCAATAAAATTTAATTTACATTTTTGCCATAATTTAATTGCCGAACCTTCCTTGCAAATACCATCAATATAATCAGTATTTTAAAAAGGTATATTAAATATTTTTCAGGCAAACTCCTCATAGATTATTTGAAACCCCAAAACCACATTCACAAAACTTTAGATAATTTAAAAAAATAGAAAATAAAATTGCATTATTTGCTGATAAAGAAATAAGGATATTTGTTTTATAATTTTTTACCGGCTCATAATGGGTTGGTCAATGTCCGCACAATGTCTGATGAAATCTCCATTATACCGGCATTAAAATTTTGGAAAAGTTGTGAGAAATGGAAAAAATATTAAAGTTTTTTCTATAAAATATGTTTCTATAAGAAAAATTCTTAAGATTCTTATATATTTTTGCAACATCATATCCCTCTGATTCTAAGAAATTTTTGCAATTAAATAATGCCCAGAAATTCTAAAAAAATTTTATTAACCCGGCGAAAAAGGTTTATATATGGTGCTCGTATATAACTTGATATAATTATATATATTAATATATACGGGGTTATATTCTACAATATATATTTATATCCCATATTTGTTTTTTGAAAAATTTTTAATATAGCGCTATATATCATCATATATAGGTTGGTTTGAAAGTTCCTGCGCTCGATATGAAAGAATACTGTTTTTGTTACGAAATATATTTTTTTATTCAATATAATCTCCTAGAAGCTCAATACACTTGTTCCAATGATCTTCCAATAATTTTATCCCATCCTTATAATGGTTTTCCAGAAGCTCTGCAAAATAACCGTCTACGGCTGCTATGGCCTCTTCATTCGACGAAAAATGCTTTCCACGAAGGAATTGTTTGAGATTTCTGAAGAGATAGTAGACACTGGGAGCCAAATCTGGTAAATACGGTGGATGTTCAAGCAATTCGTGCTTTAATTCTTTGAATTTAGCCATCGTCAAAACACTTTTGTGAGCAGGTGCATTGTCTTGATGAAAAATGATTTTTTTCTTCTTTAAACCAGGTCTTTTCTCACGAATTTTTTCATCCAGCTGATTCAAAAGGCTGCAATAATATTCAGAGTTGATTGTTTTACCTTTCTGAAGATAATCAATCAACAAAATTCCCTTTGCATCCCAAAAAACTGATGCCATAACCTTATTTGCTGATAGTTGTGACTTCACCTGCTTTGGAGCTGAACAACCAGCTTCAGTCCACTGTAAACGTTCTTGTTTCAATTTAGGATCATGGTGGTAGATCCAAGTCTCATCCATAGTTATAAAACGACGCAAGAAGTCTGTTTTATTCGGCATAAAACGATCCAAATTACGCTGAGAAATTTGTTTTCGATCCAGTTTTTGTTGAATTGTTAATGTGTGCGGCACTAACTTTCCAAACAGTTTTTTCATACGTAATTCTTCAAGTAAAATATGGAGTACTCGTTCGTCTGAGATGCCTGTGGCATTAGCAATTTCACGCTTAGTCAAACTTGGATCTTCACTAACCATATTTTGTACCTGCTCAATGATTTCTGCTGTGGTTGCAGTTTTTGGTCGTCCTTCGCTTGGATCGTCTTTTAGGCTGGTACGACCACGTTTAAATTCACCAGCCCAAAATTCAACGGTGCGTTTTGAAGGTGAGGACTCCTTATACACTTCTAACAATTGTTCATAAATTTCCTTTGCTTTTAAACCCTTCAAAACAAAGAATTTAATGACTGCACGATATTAAATTTTTTCCATATTAAAAAAATCAATGACACGTCAACTTCAAATGGCTGGTAAACAAAGAAATAATTGACAGAATGACTTGCAACTTTGCTTGTGTTCTCAGGACAGTTATACCAACCTGAGAAAAAAAAACTTTGGAGCTAGCAGTGTCATGTCTTGGTGAGCGCAGGAACTTCTCAACCAACCTGTATTATATATTTTTTATATATTTTTAAATTTCATCAGGCTCGAGATCATAATTTAATGTTACTAACGAATAGTAAACACTATTTATTTTTATTAAATGGAAAAAATTGTGAGGATCAGCGCTAGAGGTAACATTAATTTATATATTTTATATTATCTTAGATCTAATTGTACCAGATCTAAATAGATCTCAAAATTGGGGACAAATTTGTGGTCTAGACTATTATAATCAGATCTAGTTTGCTCTGCACATATAGTATCTAATTAGATGCAATAAGAATTGAGAAATTAAAAAATACCTTTATTGTTATATACATTAGTACTGACCACATATTTTCATTAAGCGTATCACATACATATATCATATCTTATAAAATATGATCACATCTGGCATCAGATGTAATTAGATTTATTTATATCTAATTAGATTTAAGCAGATCTAATCATATCTTATCTTTATTTCAGTTGAAAAATAGCCTAATGCTATAAATAAAAAGATAATTTGCTGCTCTGTGACTCGGGAACTTTGAACCCTATTTTCGTGGCAATTAAAAATATGTTTAAAATTAAAAAAAAAAAAAAACAAATTTGAAAAAATGTCCATGTTTGAAAAAATTATAATTGCATTAAATTATATTTAAATTGATCAAATTAAATGAACCCATTTTTGGATCAAATTATATAACATGAGATCTTTCGGGATCGCATGAGATAAGATTATGTATGCCACTTTTCGGATCAAATAAGATATGATGTGATAAGGAATTATGGTTATAATTATATATATATATATTAATATATAATTATATAAGAAGTTTTTTGATCGGGAAGAGAAATAAAGAATGCACATTTTCTAGAGGAAAATTTAAATCAGATTTGTCTTTACCTTCTAAATAAATTGTAGGGCTTTTTATAAACAAATCTTTAAATTCTGAGGTCTTTTCTTATTAAAAACCCACCAGATTACCGGCACTTTTTCCTGTAGAAACATACCCTGAAGGAAATGTCGATAGTGAAAATGTACTAATTCACTATTGACTTTGTCACCAGTACTCCTGACTAATTATGCCCCAGACGACGCTCTCTGCTATAGACATTAAACATGTGCTTGTCAGTGCGAATCTACACAACTATTGACTAGGTGTAGACATTTTAGTAATTCTAGTCTAAATTTTTGGAACTTTTTACTAGATTTCCACACTAGGAAGGAAAACAAATTTAAACAGGTGCATTAATTTCGGAAAATTAGATATTTTATTAATATCGTAATTTTTTTTATAAATTTCATTAAAGTAAATAAGTTTTTCGGGCAAATTTAATTTTGCAGTAGAAAAATCTTCAAATCATAGCTCCGTAAAATTTCCATCACGCTCAACAAAATGTCAAGAGTTACAACTTTCACTAAAAATTGTTGCCTCTTTCTCGTAATTTTTATACAAAATTTATTGTTTTTTCACGAGTCTTTTCTAATTGCTTTTGCTTATTAATATTTTGTTCAAATTATATGCATATTTTCCTTTGAAATTCACTTTTCTTTATATTTTTATTAAAAACATAAATTTTTTAAGCAGCCAATACATGTAATTGGTAACAAAATGAAACAAAAAAAATCAAGAAGAAGCAATGCTTTGTAGACTCTGTGTTGACAATGTCACCAAAAAAAATGTTAGAAGTATAGATGCTTTGTTGGCTATGTCACCAAAAAGTCACCCAAAATAGTCGACTAAAGTGATGACTTGGAGACACTTGACCCCAGGCTTCCTAAAGAAATAATGACACTTTCAAGAATACGCCAGTAAAAAATCTGTCAAACGTGTTTCAAATCGATCTGACAAATTTTAACCCAATTATTTAACACAAAATATTTATTTTAAAATATCTGATTCTAAACTGTCATAATCATTTATATCAGTTACAAAATACTGTTATTTGCATGGTTGGCAAACAATACCTTTTCATTATAACGCTAGTTGTCTACCACGTTCAGATTAATACCAATACGACAATTTGAAACTGCGATTCCAATAGTGACATTTGTCTTCTAATATTTCATAATATTACATGTTACATTTTGGTTTTTCTGCAAAATACCGTTATAAATCGGTGTTTCGGTAGTTTAGCGTTATTATAACGTTAGTTTATTATATTTCAAAATTAAACCGGTAAAGGAGCGTAATAACCCCACTTATACAAAAAGACAAATGTCTTTCATGGAATTGCCATTTCAAAATTTTCATATCGGTCTTAAAGCTGCCCACTGCCGTTAGTATGAAAAGGTATTGAATGCCAACCATTGTTATTTGTAATTCCCATCCAGTTTGCATTTTTATTTACATAAATATTTTCAAAAAAAAAAAAATACATTCCAAAAAACTTTATCATATTAAAGAAAATTTTTCATATATATGGATAAAAATATAAAGTATAAAAATATATAGTATGTTTTGAAAATTCTTTACAAAAAGAAGTTCTTTGGACGAATGAAATTTTTCAGTAAACTAATAGAGATTTCCTTACAAAGTGAATGCAAGACTTTTTAAATTTTATGAAAAGTGTTCAAAAATGTTATGAAATTGATTTTAATAAAACTTTCTCATTGAGTGTACAAAATGTATTAAAATAATTTGTTCATACAATTGAATAGACGAGTTCCACAGAAACTTCATTGGTTGAATGCAAAAATTCATTAATGTCATGCAGATAATTCTCTCAGTGATCATCTTATTTTAGAAAGGTGGTTTCATAAATATGAAGAAAAATATCATCAATTTGCAGTTTTAGAAAACAGATTCATTATATTTATATAGTGTTCAATTGGATGAAAATCCATGAAGTTTTCCCATCATATTTATGAAGTTATTCAGGCTTGTCCCATTAGTGTAAGCCGAAAACTAGAAATATGTTTGTATCATTACACTTTATATGGGTGTATCTGCTATTATCCGGTAGTGACATTTACCAGTGTATAGGAAGTTTTAAAGTATTTCGTCCTCCCACAAAACATAGATAGAGATCAAAGTGGACCAAAGAAAAGCTTCATTATATTTTTGAAAAACTTTATAAATATGATGAAAAACTTCATAGATTTTCGTCCAATGAAAAACTTTATAAATATGATTTTTCCATTATACTAAAAGTGTCCCTTTAACCATCTCTTTACGTTTTTGAGATATGTTCCATTTTCTAAAATAAAATGTTAATGACTATTTTCTATAAAATGTTGAAAAAGATATGAAACATGTTTAATACAATTTTATGAAAAGTTTCGTCATATTAATGAAAACTTCATACAGGTTGGTTGAGAAGTTCCTGCGCTCACCAAGAGATGGCACTGCTAGCTCCAAACTTTTTTTTTTTCTAAAGTTGGAATAACTGTCCTGAGAACACATGCAAAGTTGCAATTCATTCTGTCAATTCTTTCTTTGTTTACAAGCCATTTGAAGTTGACGTGTCATTGATTTTTTTTAATATGGAAAAAATTTAATATCGTGCAGTCACTAGATTCTTTGAATTGAAGGGTTTAAAAGCAAAGGAAATTTATGAACAATTGTTAGAAGTGTATAAGGAGTCCTCACCTTCAAAACGCACCGTTGAATTTTGGGCTGGTGAATTTAAACGTGGTCGTACCAGCCTTAAAGACGATCCACGCGAAGGACGACCAAAAACTGCAACCACAGCAGAAATCATTGAGCAGGTACACAATATGGTTAGTGAAGATCCAAGTTTGACTAAGCGTGAAATTGCTAATGCCACAGGCATCTCAGACGAACGAGTACTCCATATTTTACATGAAGAATTACGTATGAAAAAACTGTTTGGAAAGTTAGTGCCGCACACACACATTAACAATTCAACAAAAACTGGATCGAAAACAAATTTCTCAGCGTAATTTGGAGCGTTTTAAGCCGAATAAAACAGACTTCTTGCGTCGTTTTATAACTATGGATGAGACTTGGATCTACCACCATGATCCTAAATTGAAACAAGAACGTTTACAGTGGACTGAAGCTGGTTGTTCAGCTCCAAAGCAGGTGAAGTCACAACGATCAGCAAAGAAGGTTATGGCATCAGTTTTTTGGGAAGCAAAAGGAATTTTGTTGATTGATTACCTTCAGAAAGGTAAAACAATCAACTCTGAATATTATTGCAGCCTTTTGAATCAGCTGGATGAAAAAATTCGTGAGAAAAGACCTGGTTTAAAGAAGAAAAACAATCATCAAGACAATGCACCTGCTCCCATAAGTGATTTGACGATGGCTAAATTCAAAGAATTAAAGTACGAATTGCTTGAACATCCACCGTATTCACCAGATTTGACTCCCAGTGTCTACTATCTCTTCAGAAATCTCAAACAATTCCTTCGTGGAAAGCATTTTTCGTCGAATGAAGAGGCCATAGCAGCCGTAGACGGTTATTTTACAGAGCTTCCGGAAAACCATTATAAGGATGGGATAAAATTATTGAAAGATCATTGGAACAAGTGTATTGAGCTTCTAGGAGATTATATTGAATAAAAAAAATATATTTCGTAACAAAAACAGTATTCTTTCATTTCGAGCGCAGGAACTTTTCAACCAACCTGTAAATATTATAAGGAATTGTGAACAAATAATATATGAAACAGTCTCATCATGAAACTTTCCCCTGAGTGCATGATGAGCTTGAGAGTATAAACAAAACTTCTCAGATTTTGTGTACTTTTTCCAAATAAAAAATCGTTAGTTAATTTAAAGTAATTTTACGCACTAAAGCTCAATTTTCCTGTATTCACTGCCAAAATAGACGACAATAATAACCTAAGTTAATCTGTTTTAATGAGGTGTATGTATAAAGTGCTGGTATCGTTTAGAATAAAGTGAAAAACATTTGGATCTGGCACCACAAAATTAACAAAGTTAATAAATAATATTGTTAATTATTTTTAAGGACCTATAGAGTGGTCTGCATTAACGAAATATGTACAATTAATTTTTCATTTGATTATATATTTTTAATAATTTTTTTTCTGGGGTAAAGTGGGAAATGTTGGGCTGAAGTGGGAAATGTGTAAAATTTTAGCGAAAACAAAATAAATTGATGGTGCAATATTATGACACGTTTATTTACAGTTTATAAAAAAAAATGTGGTGGCAACGATGAATATTAAAATTTCTTAATTTGAAAGATGTCTTAAATATGCAGTTTTCCAGTAAAATCGCGTAATAAAAATAATTTACGAATATTTTCATACTTTTGATGCACATAATTGCCCATAAATTTAAAATTTATCCACAGATTATCTTCAAATATGCGTTGTTTTCTTCCGTAAGATGCAGGCTTTACGAAAGGTGCAAGCAAATGTATTATCATTACTGATTCTTCTTTTGTATATAAAAAATAACATTTTTCCATATACATACATATAATCATTAATATTTTTTACATACATATAAAATAAACAAAAAATAAATTTGCTAAAGAAAATTTACAGCAATTTTTTAGTGTAAGTGTATATAAGAAAGAGCTTAAAAGTCGCATCTTAAGTGCTGCTTTTACAAGATCCCTAAACCACTATTAATTCTTTAAATACTTTCAATATTATCACCATAAATTCCGTCTTATCATAAATATAAAATAAACTCCAGATCACAACAATGCGCCTTCCTCTTACTTTATGAGCAAAAAATTATAAACTTTCATACCGTATACCGCAGATGCTGCCTACCTGTACATTTGACTAGCTGTCGGCCTGAGCTGTCTATCTTTGGAAAGCGTGACATTTACTAGCTTCTGGCCGTTATACAAACATGATTTTTATAGGAAAAGAAAAAAAAACACGACAACATGTATGAATAAGTTCTAGATCATGAACAAAATCCTGCATGTGTTTCATAAACAACACCAGCAACTACATCATCATCATCTTCTTCTTTTTCTTATTGCTTTAAACTATTAAAAGCGTGGAACCTACTACAGAAGCTGCAGCAGCGGCAACAAGACCAACAACAACAACAATATGAAAATGACGGATGTCTTAAACCACCAACTCATATATTACAAAAAATAGAGAAGAGAATAAGTAATGACACACAAAGACTGCATCATGCTGCAACAGCAGAAGTTCTAACCAAACAGTTGACACATTCATATTTTTTACTTTAGTTTTATTTCTTTTTTACTTTATTTTTTCTACATTTTTCATATCACCACCAATATGCAAAACGCACTGAATGTGCATATTATGTTAAGGACCAAATAGTTTGCAGCGGTAGCATTACTTGTAAATTAGGGTGGTTTTTTTATACTGTAGACTACCACTCAGAAGAAACTCTACTAATCCATTGCATTGTGTTGATTCAGGAAAGTATTTTATGGGAAGGAGAATATAGGAAGTAGTGTTTGTGGATGTTTGCCTTGAATTTCTTTATCAGGAAAAATATCAAAGTAAAATAACATAACAAGGCTACGAGCAGAAAAGCTTCATTAAATTTTCCAACTCTCCATCAGATGGCGAGCAACAACTGTTCTGAGATTTAACATCTCGCGTAATTATAGTAGGGCTTCAAAGCCTTTCATCTTCCATCACCTTTCATCTCTCCTCTATCACCATTTTAAAGAGCGCAATACATTAATTAGTAGAAACGTTATTGCTTTTCTTATTAAAAAAAAAAGAAATTTTCTTAGTAATGTGTTGTGCGATTCACTGGGCAATCGACAACAAAACGGATGAGATCTACTGGTAAATCGTGTGTTGTGATTATAAATGCGAGCCCTAGGGATGCGATTTACGATGTAGTTGGGTTGAGTAGTCTGTATCTCCAGCACCGCGACCAAGTAGATCTATTGTGCACCCTCTAGTATTTTCTTTAGTTGTTCTCCAGTGCAGCCTTGAGTAGCAGTACAATGTTCTTCGCTTCCAGTTTCTTGTATTTTTTCTCCATGATATCAGGTCTGCCAAATGTGATAAGTCGTAAGTATGCAAAAGCAGGACATTTACCCCAGGGATAAGTTCACTTATCTCAGCAGAACATTTTCAAAAGAAGTATCAATAGAACTGTGTTACACAACCCATATTCAGCTGATGTTCCAATGATTCAATTAAATTACTCTCATTTATGAGCTCTGATTCCCTTCTTTACACAAGGCCCAGAAGCTCCAAAATAGACTTTAAAGTCCCTACCAGTATATGAGAGTTATATAAATAGTAGGGAGATCAGAAGGTGTGTAATATTTTCTGCACTGGTTAAGAAATCTCGTGCCCAGATCAGCCAGTCATTCAGATTCTTTAACATATCGATGGTCTATGGGTCAACAAAAAACATTGTGGCTTGCATGCATTAAAATCGCCCCTTTTTACACGATCCCACTGAAAGCTGATTATTAGGTCTAATCATAATCTGCCTTTTGCCCCTCAACGTCCACAAGATTTGGCCTATGATCGAAGGAATATAAATGACAAATGATGCTGATGGAGAAAGCATTTAACCTTGTATCCCTGCAGTTAACCAAAAACCCATTGGAATAGACCTCACCAATAAAATCTCTTATAGTGCGATCGCTAAAAAAAACTCGTTATGAATCGAGACAAGTTACCACCGACACCAAAAGCAATAAGATTACTTGAAAATATCCAGGACAACAACTTTGCTTCAATCAAATCCGTGAACGGACCGACTTTAACGTTCCAAAAGAAATGCTAACGAGTAGAAATACTTCTACAAAAGCAATACTGTTAAGCAGATCGTTAAGTAGTGATGATAATGAAAAAGATGCTAGTTAACCATGCTTTGTTTAACTTTCGAGAGCGCAGAGCAGATTGCAATTGGCGGTAAATGTTAAAATCTCACCCTCTCTAGGGATTGACAACCATTCAACACGAAGGAAAAATACACGAACGAAACAAAGTGTTGAATAGCGTTGCTCATGGAAGATACATATAGCGTACAGGCCATCCAAGCCCGATGACTTACTTGTGTCGAGAAAACGCTTTGAACGGCTCGGGCGCGAAGTATGGGATACTTTTTCAGCCCCTGGCAGTGGTTGATTGCTTTCCGGTAGAGTCGAATTCCCAGAAAATAACTCAGCCAGAAGATTTGTGTTGTGGTGTTATGTGGTTAGAGCGTTGGACTGTAACACAAAAGGTAGCGGTTTCGATCCCTAACAACGCTCTGCTACGGTGTTCCCATAGCTTTTAACTTCATCGAAGTAAAGTTACATAACGGGGATTTAAGATTTAAAATCTCGCCCAATTACAGCGTTGCCAAATTTGAAGCGCTGCATCCTTTCACCATCTTTCATCTCTTATATATTTGCTTTCCAAAGAAATCAATTAATTAATTAATTAGAATTTCCAAAAAAAAAAAAAGGTAGCAAGAATTTAGCACATAGACGCTGATCGCGTAGAAACTTGTTACGTCTAAGTAATTTGGCACATTTGGTTCTTGACTTTTTGTGCAGCAGGTCATTATTGTCGTTTTAATTCTCATGCCAATTACGAAAGACTTCCTCTCTAAATCTGACTGCGATTCTGAGTTTTGTTAAAACAAGGTAATTTTTGGAGCCTCATCAACACTTTTGTTGTTGCAACTAATGTATTTCAGGAAGACTACAAAGCCGACTGAGTTTATTTCTGACGCCTTCAATAATTTTTTTTTTTTGAAAATCTACAATACAAAAACACAAATCGATTTAAGATAGTTTTTCCTGAAAATGCATAATTTCAAATCACTAACCAAGAAGGCTTTAGCTTAAGGGGGTGTAAAATTTATCCGACACGACACACGACATCAAACATTTACCCCCGCCTTGACGACATCGCGGCGAGAATTATTATTCAAAATTTTTAAATAATTTTATCTTTTTGAATGCAAATGCAAATCTGTTTTGTCCGATGACTTTTCCTATAATGATTGCATCGCCTAAATTTAAATTCTAATTTGTTTGACCTAAACAACATTTTAGATAGAATGCATTAGTTTAGCTTTGTTTAAACCGTTTTTTAAACAAATTGTTATATAAATGTCACCCTAAATAAAAAACTGAATGGTAATATTTTTTGTTGTTCATTTATTGTTTGTGGTTGTATGCTGCAGGTATTTTGCATGCACAAGTGACAGTTTCGTTTAAATCAAGTAAATGAGTCTTTCTACACCACTAGGCATCACCATCGTCGTCATCGTCATCATCATCATCCTCATCATCCAAACAATTTGAGTTTAAAAGGCCGAAGCTGCTTAGTTGGTTGGCTGGATGACTGCCTTTCCTTGGTTGTAAATGAAAAGAGACGCGCATGCGTGAAATGTCACTTTTCATTAAAGTTTACTATGAGTAGTTTGTGTGTGTGTGTTTGTCTGTTTATTTGTTGGTTGGCTTGCAACATTTATGCATATAAGCAGAAGCACATGCGCATAAGCTTAACCAATTTTACAAGACGAACAATATACATTAAATATATATATTTTTTTTTGTATTTCTGTTTTTGATATATGGATGGTAGATGATTTACCTTGGCCATACAATAGGTATGTATGGTATAAATAAGTAGTAGATGATGATAGTAAAATAAGGCTTCATTTGTATAAAAAGTGGCACCTGCTTTAAACACAAACTACACTCGTGCAACAAAAAATTAAAACCTAAAAGCTACTCTACTCATCAATGATGATGAGCAGAAAGATGATGACGACGTCAAGGTTTTAGAAGAAAATAAAGAAATAAATGCTTACAATGTTGGAGTCTCTATAACTTCAAAAAAACATGTCGCCGTTGTTGTCATCATCTTCAACATTACAAAAAGCTGTGACATTCTTAGTTAGTAGCCATAACTACCGCAACAAAAACATCCTTCTTTTTGGTCATACACTAGTTTTTTTTATACCTTTTTAATACTTTTGTGGTTTTTACTTTTACTAGCCGGTACATGGCATTTGCTATATTTATATACCCTACACTTAAAATTGTTTCTTTTTTTTTTAGCAATCCCAATTACTTATATATGCAAATTCATGTTTCACCATTTCAACATCTTCCATGCGTTTCACAAAGATGTTGTTCAGTGTATAAAGCCTATTAGCAGATTCTACGTTGGGCGCCAACTAGTTAACAACTCTTTGCATTTGAATTAACGAATGGAAAGGCTCAAATAAATTGTAGAACTCAAAATAATTACACTGTGCAACACAATTTTCAGGCGTAGATAATTCTTATGACAGATAAATGTCTAAGGGTAGTATAGTGAAACCCCCTGTGTGGATACAGGTTTATTTTTAATTTTTTTTTTTTGATTGACAAAAATATTACTCAAAATTCAGTAAAAAAGTTCATCAAAGATACGCACATTAAAATTTTATTTGGAATTTTGTCGTACAAGATTTTAACTCCATTTTCCTGGCTAACTTTAGTCCTTTTTTCAAGAAATACCCAACAATTTCCATGGGTGTTTTAAGGGTTATAATGAGTGAAAGTGCGAACATGTTCTGCTGCAAATTTAACCAGGATTTGCCAAAAAAGAAAAATGTTAAGAGATTAGAAACATGACATCAGCCTGACAGTCCACATGTGTCAATGTTCGCCCATATTCCCTTTTGAAGTAGTGACCTACATGCCGCCGCAATTGCTAGCATTTCCCCTTTAAAACTACTTTCATCGACGGGCAGAGTAAACGCAGTGTCTTACACCACTGTCCGTGCAAACCTAAATATTAAATTGGCACGAAATATCATCGCTATTAAATTTCCACCTGGAAGGAAATTTAATCTCAAATGACCGTTTTGTTCTCAGAGTGGAATAGTCAGAAAGTCCGTGTCGCCAAGCATAATGTAAAAATGTGGCTCCTCTTTAACAGTCCACATATACTGGCAACACCTCCACAAAGTCCCGCCATCAACAGCAGTGAGCACATATCGAAACCTTTTGGAACGATATGTGCGACAACACGAAACACACAGCAAACCTTAACTAAAACCTTAGTTACAATAAAGCTTTACAATTAAATATTAAGAAGGTAAAATTTTCATTATATTTTCATATTTATTACATTTTAAATTAAATGTTTATTATGTTTAGAAGTGTCTCCTGACTTTTGCGATAGAAATTTCAGATGTTACAGTAATATTTTCTGTATTGGTCTTTAAATAAATTAAAAAAATATTTAAAGAGACCCGGACAAAACATGTTTAAAAAAATTTAACAAAATATGTTGACCAGTCCTTAGGTTAGCGGACCACTGTAAAATCTTTGTATTTTCACGACCTTTTTACACGCTATATATGAGATTAGGCGGAAAAGAAAAATATGGGTAAAATAGATTTGTGCCTTCTATTATATAACTGGATTTCAGCTCAATCGCGCTTAAAAACACGCTTTTTTAAACTCGTTTCAGTAAGCCTAACGTGATTCAAAATTTTGAATACTACACTTAAAAAAGTTTGTATGTTAAAAAAACTGAAAATATCATTTAAAAGAAATGATATTTCATTTAAAAACCGGTCTACTTAATTTTCATTTAAATTAAATGCCATTTGTTATTTATTTTTAAATGTTGATTAATCAACTGACACATCCGTAAGAAACAAATGATATAATCAGTTAAAATAAATGTCAAAATTTTACCTACCAATCCTTAAAAAATAAATGTTTTTTTCATTTATTTGAAATTATTTTCGTTTTTGAAATTTTTTTTTAATTACTCGTACAATACAAAATGTATGTATGCATATGAAGCTATAAACACTTTTTGTATGAATGTATTTGTATATGTATGTGTGTTTATGAAGTTGTTGTAATTTGTATTGAAAAATTTTGTATATATACAACCAATTTAAATAAAAAAATAAATTGAAATTGTTTGAATTTTTTTTTTTTTGAAACAGACAGCAAACAAAATTTAAATTTGTAATAACTGTTACGGACACAAATAAACCACAAGTTTCCGTTTTGTGGGTAAATTTTTATTAAATTTCAAACAAATGAAAAAAATAAATGAAACTGAAAAAATATAGTAAATGATAGTAAATTATTTCGAATAAATGTATAAAAAAGTTAATATAGATATTTCTTTAAAAAACAAATGTATGTTCCTTTATTTTTAAATGGAACGGAAAACTTTTTTATTAAACTACAAACAGTTAACTACATAATATTCTGAGTGTAGATACTGGAAAAGTGATGGCTGCAGTACGGAAAAGATTATATACAGTCAAATCTTTCTCGTGATTATACAAGGAAGTTAATTTGAAGCACCATACCAAGCGAAATCAATTTCCACTTGTAGTGTATCACAAATTCGTTTTAAATTTTTTATAACTCTCTTATACATTTCCTTATAAATCATTTTCAAGTTGGATGCGGTAGCTCAGATTTATATTTTTTTTTTTTTTTTGTTGCTCATTTTCCAAATTAGATTAGTCTCTGTAATTAGTTAATAACATGGCAGGTATGTCTAAATTGTGCGGCATCAATTCTCTTGTCCAATAAAATGACATCAACACATACTACTAAAAAAAAAACGAATAATGCGAAAAGGCATTTTTGAAAAACGAACAACAACAATTCTAGTAATAACTACAACAAGTGTTGTTTTACATACTTGATTGATGGTTTTTTGATAGTTTCTATGCCGATAGCAGCAGCAACAGCAGGAAGAAAATCAAAGCAACATACAATTTTTTTTTAACCATTCGGTCATTTATGTTTGAAGTTAAAAAGAACAACATTTATTGTACAAGTTGTTATCTGCAGTGGTTTATAAAAGAGATATTCATCGCCATCGTCGTCATCATCATCATCATTATCATCATTGTGTTCGTCACTTACAACTTTAACACAAAAATTTGCAATGCATTGCTTTAATTGATTTGATATTTTAACACGTGATAAATTTTAATATACTTCTCTTACCTTCTCATGTCGTTCGTTTTTTTTCTTTTTTTTTTTTTTTTGTAACCGAAAGCAGTTAATGTCAATTTTGATGATGTACGATTAAATGACACATCAAAATTAATTGATTGAAATTATTGTTTAATCGATAACGCAATAATTGAACAGAATTAATACTAAAGGGTGATTTTCTAACCGTTTGGGGTTTGAAAATTGGAAAAATACAGAAAATTTCCAAAAGGGAATGAAATATTTAAAGAATTAAATAAATAAATGCCTGCCATTTACTATTTAAAGATTATTTCATGTAAATGTTCGCCGCGGCTACGCAGTATGTGGTCCATGCGAGAGCTCCAATTTTAGCCGGTATTTTAGCAGGTATAGCATCTGAAATGTTGTCTGTCTTCCAAGGCTAGAACTGTGGCTGGTTTATAACCACAAAAATAGTCTAGTGGGCTTAAATCGCGTGAGATTAATTGCTTACCAAACTCGGCTCTCAATGGCTTCATAGTATTGTGAGCCGTGTGGTATGTGGCACCGTCTTGTTGAAACCACATGTCAACCATGTCCAATTCTTCCATTTTGGGCAAAAAAAATCGGTAATCATCGCAAGTTGCCTTGCTCCATTGACTGTAACGTTGCGATTTTAATCGTTCTTGAAGAAATTGAGTCAAAAATGAGCTTTGTAGCTGAACACATTTTTTCGATTTAAAAATGGATCTTCATTCAACTTTCCTAAGGCCCACTCAGTTTTTCCTAAGGCCACAGTTCTTGCAGCATCTGTATTTCGTACGGTTTCGAATAACACAAGCCTGATTTTTGACAACATATCGCGATCTTCATTGACACTGGCAGCAATATTTCCCTCGGTACGCACTCTTCTCATACAGGAGGGTGGATTAATGTCCAGTAAAGTAAAAATGGTGCGAAATTTCGTCACAACACCTTAAATAGCCTATTTGGTGTTTCGATTATGACAACCATAAAATGGACATAATTTACGAAACACATTTCCCACACAACACAAATTTTTATAATAAAATTCAATGATTTGCAAGCGTTGTTCGGTTGTTAGTATATTCATGGTAAAATGGCAAACCTTACTGAGCATTTTTGGCATTGCCAAATGTCACAAATCTTTGTTTTTCAACTGAAAAAATTAACGCTTCAGAGGTTATAAGTAGGTTTGATTAAAATTGTTAATAATTTGTACATTTATAGAAAGTTATTTAATCCTTCTTAGTTATGGAAGTTCAATATGTATTAGTATATACAGTATCGGCCAAAACATTTGCAACTAACATTCAGAATTAAATTTTTAGTAACTTAAATGTCTCCCTAAAAGACACTTTAAATAGTTTGATAGTTAATTTTTTGTTATTTATTTATAAATGTTGTTTAAACCACTGACACATCAGTAAAAAGCAAATGATTAATCAGTTAAAAATAAATGTTAAAATTTTACCTACCAATTCCTTACAAAAATAACTGACTACACAATTATTTGAAATTGTTTCAGTTTTTTTATATTTTTAATTGCTTTTTTAATCTACAAAATGCAGACTCACACAGTCTATAGACACATTTTGTATGAATTGAAATAATTTTGTATTTAAACAATTTAAATCAAAAAAAATTGTGATTTTTTTATATTTTTTATTTTTAATTTGAAACAGACAGCAAGGAAAATTTATATTTGTAATAACTGTACACTCACCAAAAAAGTCGGTAATGGCAACTGAAAATTTTGTTGTTATTATGGGAAATTTTGCTAATTTGAGCATAGCGGCATTTTTTGCTGAAATATGCAGAAAAAATTAGCTGCCGCTACTAAATTTTAGTTAAACTTTTTTTAAAGTGGAATTTAAAATCTGTTTGCAAAAATCAGCAAAAAAAATTAGTAAATATTATTAATATTATTATAAAAATTTCAAATTTATTTTTTTCATCCAGCAACAAAATTTTTTATTTTATTTATTTTTTTCAAAAATATTTTAGACAAAATTAAAAATAAAATGTAAAATCAATATGGTAATTCCTGTTTTGAAAAATATTTTAGTAATTTTTTTTTACTTTTAAGGTAAAATTTGAATTGTTTTTAGGGCTGATCTTAAAACTAAAAAAAAAACTTTTTAGTGTTATATTTAGTAAATGTCCTATTTTTAGACATGAGTCGGTATATTCACTTTCGGTCCATTTTTTTTATTATATGTAACATTTTAAGGCAATTTAAGTTTTTAGGAGTAAGTTTTAATTAGAAATAACATTTTCTTCAATATCTACTTTTTGTAAAATGATTTCTGAAATTAGCAAAAAAAAGTTTGTAAATATTCTGTAATTTGTAAAATGTAAATAGCAAAAATATTTGCTAAATAATAAATAGTAAAGTGGGATTGAAAACTTTTTACACATTTTTCTACTTTTTTTTCTGAGTGTAACGAGAAACAAATAAACCGCAAATTTCCGTTTTTGGATAAATTTGTATTAAATTTCAAGCGAATGAATAAAATAAATGAAACTGAAAATATTTGTAAATTACAGTCATTCATCATTTTGAACAAAAGTATAAAAAAATTTAAAAAAATTGTTTTCTTTGAAAAATAAACTACATAATATTCTGAGTGTAGTGACATGTTCAATGCAAGTTATGAAATTTGTATGCTAGTTACAAATGATTTGTCCGATACAGTACATCTCACTTTACTTTTATCGATTTGAGGAATTAATATTGTTCGATTTTTAACAAAACTTTTCAAATACTAGCACCAAATATTTTACCTTAGCAAATATTTTGACCCCAATTTTTTTTTTACTCCACATTTGTTTTATACAAAAAATAAATAAATTTGTATGGTTTTAAAAACACACACACAACATATTAGCTACACAATTTGTGCCATTTTTGGCTTTTATATGTGCTACTGTTGATAACGGTAAATTGCAGCATAATTTAAGCTGCACTAGCACCAAAACTTTACAATAATACAAACCCACAATACGGCAGTTTTGAACATAAAACAATAGACCGTATGCCAAAATGCCTATTGTACAGTCGACAAATATTAGGAATTCAAATTACATGATACACATTAAAGAAATCCAGCAAAACAAATGATTACCAAGGTCGATGTTAGAATATGAAATTTCAAAACGATTTGCAAATACTGAGACTCGAACTAACCACCTTCAGACGGAATGTTGTAATTACTAAACCCTGAGTTAAAAAATGATATCTAGAGTGCAAGTTGTAATGAAATGACAATACCAAAAATTTTGCTGGTATACTAAAGTAAACCCAAAACAAACACAATTGGTAGATAGACATAAAACGCATTTGTACGCATTTGATTTGAATAGGAATAAAATGAAGAGAGGGGGCAGGAGGAGGATGCAGCAGGGTATATGAATGTGGCTAAAAACTACATGTGTATGCATATGTTAAAGAAACCAAAAACATTATGCGGCATTTGTGGTTATTTGTTTGGAAACCGAAAAGGAAATAATGACCTAAACGGTGATCTAAAGAGGACTTCTCATGTTGCGTGTCATGATTCATGTGAAATGCTAATATAAAATTATAAAAGCTGTACAATAAAAAGAAACAACAACAATTGTGACTTAATAATTTTTATAAAAAAGAAATCAGCTTCGGATACTAAAGACTCTTCTTTTTGAAAAAACTCCCAAAATTATAAAAAAAAAAATTCTTTTGTTAATACCCTCATAAGAGTTCAGGTACAGAAGTTCTTTCTGTCCTTATATAAAGAGAAATATTAAAGAGGGAGTTTTTTCGATTTAAAAGAAGTCTACCTTTTTAAAAACTATCAGATTCTAAGGACTTGTTTTAATCAACTGTTTATAACATTAAAAAAAATGGATTTTCCTTATTTTGTTTAGAAAACTATTTGACTTTAACAAGACATGTTTTATAAGATTTTCGTGTAGATTAGCTTTCAATTATATTGTAATTTAATGTTTGTAGTTTAACAAAAAAAAAATTTAAAAATTTTTAGACATAATTTTTTCTACTGTTTTTATACATTTGTTTAAAATGGTTTACTGTCATTTACCGTTTTTTAAGTTTTATACCTTTTTTTTTTATTTTTTTGAAATTTAATAAAAATTTACCCACAAAACGGAAATTTGTCTGTTATTTGTTTCCGTTACAGTAATTAAAAATTTAAATTTTGTTTGCTGACTTGTTCAAAACAAAAATATTCAAAAAATTCCAAATCGTTTTTTATTTAAATTGTTTGTATATATACAAAATTATTTCAATTCAAATTACAAGAACGTCATAAACACACACACATATGGTCATTTATACAACACACATATTTGTTGATGATTTTAAATCAATCAAACGGCGTGCAAATTGTTGTGTCACTGATTTATAATCATCGGTCGTTGTTATACCACTGATTTTATTCTGTTCATTCCAGCCAACAATAATTATTTTGATGTAGAATAAATCATAATTAAAACAAAATAGTTTCTTATCTATAAAAAGGGGGTGGTTTTGTAGAAACACATTTCATAAATGTTATATGTATATTAGGGTGGGTCTAAAATACGTTTTTTTAGAATTTTTATTAGGAATGCCAAAAATATTGTTCTTTGTGAAAATTTTTTTTTTAATTTAGGTCGACATCTCAGGCTCGCCCAATCCGGTTAGAGTTAAATATTGCCTAATTTTCCAATCAAAATAGATGAAAAAAATTTTAGACAGTATTTAAATTTTTCCGGATTAGGCAAGCCTGAGATATCGACCTAAATTTTTTTTGCAAAAAAATATATTTCACAAAGAAGAATATTTTTATTACTAATAAAAAATCTAAAAAAGCAGATTTAAGTCCCACCCTAATGTAAACAATATGATTTATGAAATGTGTTTCTATTTTGTTTTAATTATGAATACACTCATACGCGTTGTTTGTTGTTTTTTCTGATTTATTCAACGCTGACTTTTTGTTGAGTGATTAAATTTGCAGTAAACATAATCGACATATGATTCAAACTGATAGAGATAGAAACAATTTGTGTGAGGTAAGAAAAAAAATAGAGAAAAAAACTTTTGAGGAGAATATAAAATACGACCCACCTTCTGGGGTCGTAATTGTGTTTTTAATAGGCGGACGGATACCTATAAATTCTAAAAATTTCCTACTTGGTGTATTAACATATTTTTTGTATAATTGTCTTTAGTTTTAAAATTTTGTATTACAGTTTTGGTTAAACCATAATATGATCTGGAAATTGTGTTATTGTGTTATATTGTTTTTTTTTTGTATTTAAAAAATGGTTTTAGTGCCAAATACAAATGGAAAAACAACCATAGTAAACTGTCGATAGTCTGAATTAAAGATTGCAAAAATTTAACTTATACAATTAATTTTTTTTAACTATAAAAAAACTAACGCTTACTACAAAATACAATATTAAAAATATGAGAGAAACTAAATAAGGCTTTACAGGAATTTAGAACAAAGTTGGTTTTTTAAAAATGACAGGTTTAAAAAAAAAACGGCTGGAACATTTTTAAGACAATATAGCGTTCCGTTAAGAATCGGTTGATTAAACCAACTTTTGTAATTTTAATAAATATAAAAAAAATAATTTCGTGTTGTCATCAAACGCTTCTACTTGAAAGGCCAAAGACCTGGAAAATCACAATTATGTCAATTCGAATTACATAAACTTCATAGATACACACATATGTTTATAGAATGTGTGACTATACAGTTTGCAGATTAAAAAACAAACGAAAATATAAAAACTGAAACATTAAAAAAAAAAATAATAATCATTTATTTTTACGGAATTGGTAGGTAAAATTTAAATAATTATTTTTAACTGAATAATGATTTGTGTTTGCTGATTTGTCAGTTGTTTAAGCAACATTTAAAAATAAATAAAAATCATTTAATTTAAATGAAAAGTAAGTAGACCGGTTTTTAAATGAGATATCATTTCTTTTTAATGGTATTTTCTGTTATATTTACTTTCAAACAATTTTAAGTATGTTTTTGTAAAAACTTATTGACTTGCTCTCGTAAATGTTTAATTGTTGTTTTTTTCGATAGAAAAACAACTGTAATAAACAATTAATAACTACGGATTACTACATAAACATGTCATGCAGTAACTACCAAACATTTTTGAGTGTATGAAAACATTAGCACAGTGATATTTTTTAACTAAAATTTTACTTTAATAGGAAATTTTGTTTGAAAATTTTAATCTAACATTTTTACTAATACAGGAAGTTCGTAATTTTGTGTATTTTCATTGTGGAATGTCTGTTAAAAAAAGTTAAAAAAAATATATTTAATACAAATAACTAATAATTTTTTCGAAACTGACTTTAGGAGGTTTCTTTCACAATAACAATTGAACCTTTACTGTAATTGTGCACTTTTAACTTAGTACAGATGACGGGAGAGCAGCTAACGAACCTCAACTTACAACGAATTTAACTGATTTTATATTTTAACACGACCCAGCAAAAAAAAAGTAGCAAAAGAAGAGAAAAAAAAGCAGTGATTTTGATTCCGGTGTTGTAAAAATTTGGATCGGAACCAATGATTTTTACATAGGGGTGTCATAGGGTGGAAGTTTTCTTTTATGATCATTTTTCATTGCATTTAAAGCCCTTCTTAAGGTTTAGTGAAAAATTAAATCTTTTGTTTTTCCCAAATAAATTTTGAATTTGTAATTTAGATTTCTACAGGACATCAGTAATCGGACCTTAGCCTCATTTTCACAATCTCCCGTTAGCTTCTACCTGGAAATTTAACTGACACATTTGTTGTTGTTTCCTATATAAAGTTTAAGTTTTACTGTTCGTTAAATTTTAGCGGGAAATTCAGCAATCGGGCAATTTATCACTATTCGAAATTCTCGCAATTTTTACTACAATAAATTTTTTTCTTTTTGTAGCGTCATAGATTTGAAAAGTGTTAAATTTCATAAAAAATTTAATTTTTATAAGTTGTGAAAAGGAACTGCCTTAGAAGAGAAAAATAAGAACTAAACGATACTTTAGAATCAATGAAAAATTAATTCCTTAAGAATCACTTCCATTTATTTTTGCTGGGGAGTTTCAATCAATTCGGATTATAGGGAAAGCAGGATGAAAATCAATGACGTATAAATGCAAATTTAGATTAATGAAATTCATATTATTGAGCGTTTACTGTACATTGAAACTGCTAAACAAATATGTACATGCAGCAGGATGCAGCCAAACAATTGAACATTTTTGACCAACTTTAGCCACCAAAAAGTAATACATACAAGGAGTTTTTTAGAGCTGGTCAAGTTAGGCAAATGAATTGTAGGTGAAATTGCAAACATGTGTGTGAGTGAGTGAATGAGTCTACTATAACACTTAAAATATCAATAAAGGTAAAAAATAAAAATAACCATTGAAATTGGAACCATTTTAATGTTTAAATAGAGAAGACATGCTTTAGTTTTTTCGTTTCTATAAACAATTGTTAGGAATTTTTTATATTGCCGACGACTACCACTGGTGCCATGTTCATAATGTTATACTGATGCTGTTTCATGTTGTTATTTGGATGGTTAACTGGCTGGCTGGCTGGTTGCTGAATAACCAAAGATTTCAAATAGTTCAAGTGTTATAAAGCTACCGTAGCAGATGCAAATATGTTCATGAGTTCACAAGTATTTCACATTTTTAAACTACATTTTTTTTTTTTGTTCGGAGGGAATTTAAAAAGCTGCTGGTCGCTATTTACTTAGTTTGGTCATTGGCTTTAAGACACCAAACCAAAACAACATCATACCATCATCCAAAATTAAAAGCAACTTCAATAGTTTTCCTACATAGACTGCTTGTTGCCTCTTGATGTCCGTTATTGACTTGGTTCAAGAGTGTTAAGTAGAAATGAGGTTTACAATGCAAGCAAAAAAAAAACCAAAACAAAAACGAAAAATGAAAAAAATTGCGCGTGAATTACAATACATCCAATCATGCTAAAACACGAAAATGCATTAACGCCAAAAATTGTTGCTCATAAATATTGTTTAGCATCTATGTACGAATCAATGTATGTATGTAAGTGCATAAGTATATTTTCAATGTTCGAGCCAAACGCAGCTTAAAGGTCTATCTTTTTTTACACCCTACATACCAATGTAAGAAGGAGGATACACATTAGTTTCTTATTTCGTTTGTTTTATATTTAAATAACGGTTTGGAATACGTAGTATAAATTTTTATAACATGCGGAGACGATCTTACACCTGAAGTGAAATTAAGCCTTTAATGATCTTTCTTCTGATAGCGATAATATTTATACATTTTTCATGTCAACAAACAGAATTGCCGAATTTGCTTTTAAGAGCAGCCAAAGGGAGTTGAAGAGCTGCCAATGCACCCTGTTAGATGCACTGCTGGGGCCGGGAACCCTATCTCTTTAAGAACGATGGAAATCGCAACACAATTGAGCAAGGTAACTTCGATGATTACTGACTTTTTTTGGCCAAAATGAAAGACTTGGACTTGGTTGACATGTGATTTCAACAAGACTGTCCCATATGCCACACGGCATGCGATGCCATGAACCTATTGAGACCAGTTTGGTGAGCAATTAATCTCACGTTTTGGAGCAGTCCATCGGACGCCAATATCATGCGATTTAACCCCACTAGTCTATTTTTGTAAAGATACGTGCAGTCTCTCGCAGCCCTGGAAAACAACATTTCAGCTGCTATTGGTGAGGTGTATCGTCCAAAATGCTGGAAAAAGTATGCCAAAATTGGAGCTCACGGATGGAAATGATCTTTAGAAAGTAAATGGTAGGCTTCATTCACCGCCCTCATATAAATATTTCATTCACTTTTGCAATTTTTTTTTTTAATTTTCAAAACCCAACCGTTTAAAAAATTACTCGCTAATAATAATTGATTTAACAATAATCTTTTGTTTTCTGTGTGCTATATACAGGGTAGTCCAAATATTTAACACTGATATTTTTTTTCTGTTCGATATATTAACTATCAGGCAGTATCATACTTCCGCGGACCAAAATGAGTCGCTTTACGCTTGGTAAATATTGCAAACTTCCAAAGTGAATGCTGTGATATTGTAAAAATAAGTTTAAGCCGAAATAAAGCACCCACCGCGCAATTTTGTGCGAAAACTTTGAGAGACTGGTTTGCTAATGGACAATACTCATAGTTTACGTCATCGTACAGTGCGAACCAATGGAAATGTGGCTGCTGTGGCCGAAAGTGTGAAACTCAATCTAAGAACATCGACAATATCTCTGATTATTTGCCTACAAGGCAATTAAAGGCAAACCTTCAGCAATTGAAGGCAAATGACCATCCACTTCGTTACGACTTTTTCAGTTTGAGCCTTACAAAAGCTCCAATTGGACATCGGATTCGATCGGAATTTGGATCGGAAAACTCGAACGTCATTCTCAAGAAGCCAATGCATCCACAGAGAGTGACAGTTTAGTGTGAATTTTGGAGTAGTGGCATAATTGGCGAATTTTTATGGGCTAAAATGAAAGATGTGAACATGGATAATCTTTTGGTTTTAACAGGATGACACACCATGTCACCCAGCTTAGCAAACAATGTATCTTTTGCACACTAAGTTCGATAATCCTGTTGTCAGCCATCTTGGCGATGTTAATTGTCCGCATCGGAACTCCTATTTGAAGTCTTTAAACTTTTTCTTATTGGGTGCTGTTAAAGACCGATGCTATGCGAATAATCAAGAAACGACCAACACCCTTACGGTTAATATCGTCCGAGCCATTCGTGAGATAGAAACAAAAATAAAACCGTCAACAAAATCTTGGTAAATGGGACTGACAGGATGAGCTACTGTGAAGCCAGTCGCTACAGCTACATGAATAAAATCGTGTTCCATAAATAATGAGATTATTTCTTAATTCTAAGGAAGCCCTAATATAACAAAGGAAGTTAAGTTTACTTAATTTTTAAAAAGATTTTAGTATTTGGACCACCCTTTATTTGGCATTGAAAACTTACTTAATAATTGAGGTTTTGTTTTTTTTTCACAAAACTTATAGTTTGCAGAAATTGTTTAACGCACTTCTTTCGACGATTTTGTTGTTGCACAAAACTTCTTGTCCCACAAACCATTTTTCAACAAAAAATTTTTATGCGAATTTTTTCGTAACATTTAAAGCGTAATATTGTCATTATAAATATTTCGAAAATACCAAAAAATATTACGCGAAAATTTTTTTCACAAAACTTTTTTTTCGCAAATTTTTTTTTTACTAATTTTTGTGTGCAACAATTGTTTTTCACACTTCTTGTCAAAAATTTTTCATCACAAAACTTTTTTAACAAAAATTTTTCTATATGAATTTTTATTTCGCGATTTCTTTTTACAAACATTTTTTGGCAAAATTTTTTATATTACAAAAATTTTTAATTGAAGAAAAAAAATTCATGAAGTTTTCTGCACAAATTTTTTCCCATTAATTCTATTCACCAAGTTTTTTGTTTGTAGAAATTGATATCCACATTTCTTTTAAATTTTTTTTTATCCGCGAAACTTGTTTTCCACAATACATTTTTAGTGAAAATTTGTATATCTGAATTTTTCACAATTTTTTTTTTTTCGCCAAAAATTTTGTTGTACTTTATAAATATTGCAGTTTCTCTTCAACATGGTGTAGGGCATACAAAAAGTCGCCTTAACAGTGTCCATGAATTGTATTAGCAGCCATGTTAAGATCGAAGTCGTAACAGTTTTAGAGCATTTATTGTGAAGGATTAGTTTTTTTTCAGAGGTTTGGGGATTTTTCTGTTTTTGTGTATATTTTTTTTTTTCTTGTACAGATGGTCTTAAAGTTAAAATTTTTTTTCATAGTTTTTTCTTAAGTGACTGACATTTTTTTTTGTTTATATTTTGCCTTTAAGGCTAACGAGCTGATAGATGACAGTAAAAAGACACAAATTTTCCTGTTTAACTTCCATAAGCATTATGTTGATTTTACTAAATGGTTGTTTAAGATTTTTTTTTCATATTTAATGATCCTTTTTTTTAGAAAAAAAAAGCAATATTCAAAATAAATAATGCCAGCCATTAACGCGTCGTTGTTGTATATTGCAAGAGATTTTGCTTGTAACAGTTTCGAATGCATACTAGACATAAATTCAATCATTTATATGTAATATTGTGTTCAAACGTCATTTATTGTATATTGTGAATAATAAAGAACAATAATGAGTTGAAATTTTAAAAATTTAAAATTTTGATTTTTAAAAGAAAGTTATTCAAATTTATATTTTTTTTTAAATTTTGCAACTATTAAGAAATTTTTATATTGCTTAAAGTAGGCAAATTCATTGGGTGTATAACTTAAATATAGGAGATTCACAGCAGATGGCGTATATTCTACACATGGTTTGTGTCTTTAATAATTTATATGTCAATTTGTAGGCTTAACATATGTCATTTATTCTCATTTATGGGGTTATTCCGTAACTATATGAAAAGTTGTCACATCGAAATGTGCAACTGTACCATGAGAGTCACATAACGTCAAAGGGTATATACAAAAATTTACCTAAATATTATTTTGATATTAGTAACTTAGCCTGTGCTAAATAAATCAGTGTTACATATCTGAACGTGACAAATTTATAGAATAACCCCATTAGTCATTGAACGAAATAGTGTAAACAACAAAGTGAAGACCGCCGAGGTCAGTCAAAAAAGAAGATAATGCATTGGAGGCATTACTCGATGAAGATTGTTGCCAAACTCAGGCAGAACTTCCAAAGTCATTGGGAGTCACTCAAGGAGCAATTTCAAAAACTTTGCAAGCAGCAGGAATCATCAAACAGCAAGGAAATTGGGTATTACACGAGTTGAAGCCGAGAGACAATTTTGCTTGTCCGAAGTGTTGCTTGAACGCCATAAAAAGAAACCATTTTTGCATCGAATCATTACAGCCGATGAAAAATTAATCCATTACGACAACCCCAAATGCAAGTAATCTTATGTGAAGCCCTGCCAGCCAGCCAACGCCGAATATCCATGTCGCCAAGGTAATGCCCCAACCATGTTCTTTTATTCTGCGTGTATGACCAAAATTTTTTGAACAGCATCTCTAAACGGTTATAGGCCACATAAGCGTTAAGACCGATTTTTAGTGGAGATTATGACCAAAAATTTTCTTGGGTCACTAGTCCAATTTCACAGCGTATGAGTAATGAACATATTTTCAATATTTTTTTTATTATCAATTTTTCAATACTTTATTGAAACTGGTGTTCTTTTGAAATTGTATGCTCTACAAAAAAAAAACTACACAGAGTAAACAGATTCATCGTGACAAGCAAATTTCCTACCAACTGAACATTTTGTTTGCAGCAACCGAATTATTTAGTTGTCCCAACCAAATGTTTTCCTGATTCAATTGAAATATTTGTCATTTTTGAATTTCTCAAAAAATAAAAACCTGAAACAATGTTTTTAATGCGATTTCCGAGTTATGAATAGCAGAAATCTAAAAAAAGTAGTGGCGATCAGTGTTTAAATTTAATCTAACAAAAATGCTTATATTAATTGATATTAAATCAAATCAAATATTTTCACATATGCCACACAACAAAAAATTGCCTTAAAAGAAAATCCCTAGATTTTAAACACTTACAGAAAAAAATCCTAAAAATTTTAAAACAATTACAGAAAAAACGAATTCCGTTCTAAATAACACAAACACCCCTTAAGCCATTGAAATAATCAACACATGAAAAAAACTAAAACAATACAACAGAAAACCGAGAAACGATTAAATACCAATGCACACTAAAATGCTGCAATAAAAAAAACAGACAGAGAGAGACAGAAAAAAATTCTAAACTAAAACAGTAGTTTTTAAACTACAACCGGCTTGGCTTATAGGCCACAGTCAATTCATTCATACAGCAGATAGATGTTATTCACGTATCGCATATGAATATGATACTTTCTGGTCAGAGAACAGACAACAAGTGGACTAAAGGAATTTTTATTGAGTAGGAAGTTGGTCAAGTACGACAAACGAAAAAAATAAAAAAACAAATAAAACACCAGTCAAAATGAAATAAACAAATAAACAACACTACTATCGAGATGAAAACAAAAATCTGTCCAAATTGGAAGAAAAACTAAACCTCCAAAATAACACTGTACTAATACTTAGGTATACATATATAGATTTTTTTTTTTTTTTTTTTGAAAAACAATGAATGAGAAGAGTTTTAAGCCAACTTTAATACAACTAAAATGACTTTGCATATGACCAAAATAAACAAAACACCAACAAAAAAAAAAACACTACCAAACTGAATGACGGACAATGCAGCCAAAGACCACATTTAGAAAAGAATTGTTGTGCCATTCGCCGTGTAATATTTATACATTTTTTTATTATAAAAACAGTTTTTTGTTTGTTATTTTTATCCGCGAAATGTGCGGAATTTCATATGTCCAAAATGTTGAACACATGTTGAAACATGCATAAACTAATATTTAACAAAAATATACATGAACACTCCATACATAGTGATATTTAAAGAAACACTATGGTCCAGAATCGATGCATATGAAGTATATGAAATTTATGTCAAAACAACATAAGCTTTTGTAAAAAAATCATAAACAAAAATTTTTCATCGAAACAAAAATTGTTGAAAAATCATAATTTCAATGCTAATTTGAGCCCAGCGGTATTTTTTGCTAATCTTAGAAACACATATCTGCTGACGTGTAGTACAATGAAATTAGTAAAAAAATTAGTAGCCGCTACTAAATTTTAGTAAACTTTTTGTAAAGCGGAATTTATTAAAACTGGTTTGCTAAAAATAGCAAAAAAAAAAAAAATTACCGAGCATCAATATTTTTATTTTATTTATTTTTTCAAAAAATATTTTATACAAAATTAAAAACAAAATCAAAGGTTTCAAATTTTTAAAAATTGTTAAAACATAAACGAATTAATCATTTTGTTTTTATTTGGTAATTTCTGTTTTGAAAAATATTTTAGTCAATATTTTTTTACTTTTAAGGTAAAATTTTAATTGTTTTTAGGGCTGATTTTTAGAACTAATAAAACTTTCTAGTGTTATTTTAAGTGTATGTCCTATTTTCAGACAAGAGTCGGTATATTCACTTCCGATCCCTTTTTTAATCTATGTAGCATATTAAAACCATTTTAGTTTGTAGGTGTAAGTTTTAATTAGAAATAATATTTCCTTCAATATCCTCTTTTGAAAAATTAGTATTTTTTTTGTGCAAATTTTAGCAAATCGGTTCTCAAAAATTTGTAAAATGATTTCTGAAATTAGCAACAAAAATTTGTAAATATTCCTAAAAAATAAATAAAACTCTGTAATTTGTAAAATGTAAATAGCAAAAAGATTTGCTATATAATAATTTTTTACTAAAAATCAGTATAAAAATAGTGAGTGTAATCAAGAATGTGTACTTAAATGAATTTTTTTAAAACTTTAATTATTAACCGAGTTACAGCTATTTTAAGAATTTTTCAAAACTTCAATTATTAACCGAGTTACAGCTATTTTAGTGATGCCGCACCCAAACCAAAAAAAGTTTCAAACATTTAAACGTGGTTATCCCGAAACTAATTTTTCCAAGCTAGGTTTTTTTTGATATCTCAAGTTCTATTGAAGCGATTTATTTAAAATTTGGTATGAACATCCTACATCTCTTACTAATTTTAAAAAATTCGAAATTGTCAAAAAAAAACGCCCTCCATTTTGTGAAAATTATAGCATAGCAATAGCAAATAAAAAACGATGATTTTTTGTTTTAGATAACCAAAAGGGTGGAAACCTTGACACCCTTTTTTGAACCTCAAAACCTTTTAAATTTTTTATGTAATCTGAAACTATCAATAAACAAATTATGAAAATGGATACTAAAAATATTCTTTGTTTTTTTACAGAACTCTAAAAAGCTCGAAATTAATACCTCGAGACTAGAATAGCCTCTTCAAGTGACAAGTGAGCAGAATTTTTTGTAAATTACTTAAATCACGTGGGAGTTTGAGTCAAACCTTAAACTACCCAAGTGGACGAGAGTTTGCGAAAAAGAGAGTTGGCGTAAAAAGAGTGAACTTGCGTGTATCAAATTTTAACAAAAGTTTGTTTTAATATATATTTTCACCAATTTTTTGGGCGATAATCATTTAGGTTTATTGAATACAAAAAAAAATTATATATATAGGCATATATAACTAGATATAATTTTACAACGATATATATTCATATCTCGTAAATGTTTTTTAATAAAATTGTTCATCATATATTATATAATATTAGTTGATCTCTTTTATTTTATCATATATACTTTGTACAACTATATATGCGCTCATATATACTAAAATATTATATCAATTTTTTATATAATACATTCTTATAAAGATATATATAGTAGAACTTCTAAAAAATATTTCAGCTGGTAATGGGTTAATAAATTCTGACATGATGCCTGTTGTTGGACAGACATATAGTTCTGATCTGATAATATTTTACTGAAGAAATAACTCATTAAACATTGTTATATATAAAAAGATATGATTTACTGCTCTATAACTCGGGAACTATAACACACAAAAAAATATATATTATAAATTGCCGGGCTCTCCATTAAAATTATATTTAAAACTAACAAAAAAAAACAAATCCAAATTTGAAAAAAAATTATAATTCTCACGCCCTAGACTATTTTTTTTTAATTATATCAAGTTATATCAAATTGTATATATTTTTTTTCGGATCAAATTATTTCAAAACAGATCTCACGGCATCCATTTAAACAAATTATGTATTTAGTTTTTTGAATCAAATAAGATATGTGATATGGATTAATATATATGGTTATATATAATTTTATCGGAACTCTTACATCGGTTACTTTATTATCTGGAAACTTTGTTTCTTGAATTTGCGTGATTCGCGAAATCAGGCGAGATCATGGGTGAGTGAAATTTAACAGATTGTGAATGATTTCATAATTTTCTTGTGGGCGTGGGTGAGTGAGAGTGTGAGTCAAAAACTTACTTAGGTGGTGAAACTTGCAAAAAATAAAATTTACTATATTAAAAAATAATTTTATTAGATCTTAAAATACATTTTAAAATCCATTTGGATGTTCCAGATGTTATCCTAATAGTCGAACTGCATTAGAAAAAAAAGTTCATAAGTAATGCATATGCGATATTTGCTACAATTCATATTTTTCGTGAAAAAGTAATGAGTTTAATGAATAAGTAACGATTTATTTCGGAATTTTCCGGTACACTTTAACCAAAAATTATATCCAAAACACAATCAACCTTAAATCAAATTAACACACACACACATTATACACACTAAAAGAGGATTCAGTCAGTTTTTAAATGCCACACTAGCTTAGTAGCGCAAATGCAGTAACGTCAAAGAGCATTTTGGGCAGAAGAAACGTGTTTAAATTGGTAACAAGTTGTTACTGTTTGACTTTATTTTGCATTTTGTGTTTTCTTTATTGTTTTTCTGTTATTGTAGTGTGTTGATGCCACAAGGATGGTCGAAAAGATTTAAGCCAAAAAAAACCCATAAAACACATTTTTTTTGTTCCTTCATCGCTCCTAAAGCCAATGACCATTGTATGTTATGTGTATGTAACACACAACACATTCGCTGTTTTCTCTGTTTTCTATACAAAACACTTTTCAATGCACTGGGCACATCATCCGTAGCCTAAGCCTTGATACTTCGGACTTTTATATGTAGATATTATGTTGTTGTTGTTATTGTTGTTTCCCCCTTTGAAAACTTAGAATTTTGATATTTTATCAACTGATTGTTTCCTTTTTAACGGTTTTTGGCGTATAGTATTTTTTTTATGGTTTTAGTATGTTTTTGAAGGTTAAAGTCTGAAAACTGGGTCACTCTTTTTTCGTTTCGTTTCTTTTTTTTTTTGTCTGCCATATGTTATTTAGTATTTAAGGGACTATTTGTTAAACAGAATTGTCTCCAAAAAAAATGAAATGAAACATTTTTTGTGATTTTTTGTCAGACAAGGTAAAATTTATGACATGTTTTCTTATTTGGTTGGTGGTTTTTAGGTCATGTTTTACTGACACAATTTATTTGTGGATATTTTAAAAGGGTCATAACAATTTTATAAATACTTTTGGATGAGAACGAAATATTGATAGTTAGGGATTTTATTATACAAATTTAAAAATCTTCTAAAATGTCTCGGACTACAAGCTTGCAATGAGATTCATTTCATCTAAAAGTTAACGTATTTTAACTTTTGCAATTTTTAAAAGTTTTTTACATTCACCGAGACGACTTTTGGAAAATTTACAAAATAATTTAAATTTATTTTAAAATTAATTGCAAAATAAAAATTATAATCGAAATGCTGTGAAATTTCTTTTTAGAGTTGCATAGATTTTTTACGCTATTTATAGTAATTGTACGATGAATTTATAAATAATTCCAACGTAATTATAATAAAAAGCTTTATTTATTTCCTTAATCATAAAAATTAATACTTCATTGAGCAAAAGTTTACAAGCAAAACTAGAGTGACTTAAGCGATCGGTATGATATGAAAATTCAAAATTTTTTTTTAAAACTAAACTAAAAGCTTAAGTAATTATGTTTAAGCATTTTTAAATATAATATGCTTTTTAAGTTTTTTCAATATTCTGCCTATACCCGATCAAAAAATTAATTTGGCGTAATATTTTATCATATCCAATTTGATATTCTTTGATATCTGCTGTACTATCTAGCTATTTGATCCGAAAAATTACCTATATAATTAGATACAGCAGTATATTTGGGAAATTAGAAGAATCTAAATTGATCCGAAAAATGGTATTTTAAATTAGATCCAGTAATATATTTAGAAATTAAGTAAGATCTAAATATATTCAAAAACTGTCAGATCGAATTTGATCAGATGAGATCCAGTAATATAATAAAAGGTGGTTAAATTTTAAGGGCCGAAGTTGAATGTGAACCACACCTAAACGTCAAGTTTTTTTCTGCATTTCATTTGACATTTCTCAATTTCAGACTAACTCAATTTGAACCATGGAAAGATACACAATCAACAGCAACAATTCAAGAGCTAAAGGATGAGATAATTCGGCACATTAATGGCATAGAACCTCAATTATGCCTCAGCGTCATCGAAAATTTGGACCATCGGATGGAGATGTGCCGCCGAGGTCGCGTCGGCCATTTGACCGATATTTTGTTCCAAACATAATTAAACCATACCATATTATCATAATAAAAATAATGACAAAAATTTCCTTAATAATTTGTGTTTTATTGAAAATCAACATCGGCTCTTAAAATTTCACCACAATTAAAAGCGGAAGCTAGTTTATTTAAAAAACGTATAAGAAATTAAAAAAAATAAAAAAAATAAATTAAGAAAATATAAATACAAAAAAAGTAAAAGGCATATACTCGGCTGTGCCATATCTTTGAATAATCTACACCAATGTCTTAAAAAACAACAATGAAAAAATTGTTTGAGGCGAAAAACTTTTTTAGATGTGAAAAGAAATTTTGTGGTAGAAAAAAAATTTAGTGGTGAAAAAAGATTTAAAGGTGAAAAAAATTTTGAGGTGAAAAATATTTGAGGCGAATAAAAAATACTATTCAATTCTAAGCGACTGGTGAGAAAACAAGAGAAAATATTTTACTTGCTACTATGAAATTGTACTAAAATACACCAATATGTATGAAAAATTAAGAGGTATCCTCACATTTACACTCATAACTTTTTAAACTCTGTATCGAATTTACTTATTTTCAATACCAATTTTCTCGGCAAGATGTACATAAATCTAGGTAAAAATGAGCATCATCACTGGTGCCATGTCGAGAAAAAATTATATTAAAAACCAAAAATAAAATATATAAATTATCACCACTAATAGGACTTTTGGAAACAAATATCATATTTTATTATATATATCATAGATCAAAGATCTATTGAATTTATACATATATCGGCACATATATTATAAACTAATTATATCTTATATCCCATTAAAAATATTTAGGTCTTGTTGTTCGGAAATGGTTTAAAATTTGAAAACTTAATAAAAAAAAATTGTCTGAATGTTTTAATACCCTCCACTAAAGTCCTTAAAAGATGTTCTCACTGATACAAATAAAGTAAAAAACTTTAGAAGTAAAATTATGGAGCTGAAAGAATATTTTTGAAATAAAAAACTTTTTTGAAAATGAAAACAAAATTTTGTGGTGAAAAAATTTTGTGCTGAAAAAAAGTTTAGTAGTGAAAAAAAAAAATGTTTGAGGTTAAAAATATTTGAGGTGAAATTTAAACATTATTTAATTCTAAGCGATTGATGAAAAAACAAGTGAAAAATATTTGGTGGAAAAACAAGAGAAAATATTTTACTTGCCAGTCGCTACTACGAAATTGTTTTAAAATACACCAATTTGAATGGAAAATTTAGAGGTACCATCAAATTTTCACTCATTACTTTTTAACCCCTTGACAGATTTTGATCATTTTCAATAACAATTCTCGGTACATTAATCTAGGTAAAAATTAGCATCAGCAGACAGACGGACAGACAAACGGACAGACATACGTACAGACAGACAGATGGATATCGCTAAATCGACTTAAAATTGCATAAGGATCGGGAACAAGTTTACTTTAGAGGCACCTCACCGATCGTGTTTACATCTGGCAAGCCTAAAGGCAAAATATGAGAAAATATGCTCTAATAAATCAATGCCATTTTGACTGTTCTGAAACGGATAAATATATTATAAATTTTTTAATACAGTGCACTGGAAAATAACACTATACTGTATATTTCTGATTGCCCTGCTTATAAAGAGTGTCCCAAGAAGAACGCAATTTTTAAATCTGGCAACATTCGAAGTGTCATTGTTTGACATTTGAACAATTGTTATTGTTTGCTAGTAGAAGGTACGAGGTTAGTAAAAATTTAGCGCTACACGAATGAACAACGCATTCTCATTGTGAAATTGTTTTACCAAAATGGTGAAAGTTTTGCGGCTACAGTTCGCAAATTGCGATCAATTTGGGGTCACAATAATGCTCCAAAAGAGTCAACTGTAAAGAGATTAATGGATAAATTTGCCGAAACTGGGTCTGTTAGTGATGTAAAGACAACAACGCGCCATCGACCAGGTCGATCGACCGAAAATGTCGCAGCTGTACGTGATGATGTCGCTCAAACTCCATCCACCTCAATTCGACACCGAGCTCAGCAAATTGGTGTCTCCAAATCCACTTTGCAGCGAATTTTGACGAAAGATTTGCATCTTCATGCATACAAAGTTCAATTGACTCAGGAACTGAAGCCAGCTGACCATGGACAGCGAAGGGAGTTCGTTAATTGGGTATTGGAGAGACAACATGAAAATGCTGATTTTGCCGATAAAATCATCTTCAGTGACGAGACCCATTTTCATCTTGATGGCTTCGTCAATAGGCAGAATTGTCGCATTTGGGGTGAGGAAAATCCTCGAGTGATTCACGAGAAGCAAATGCATCCTCAACGTGTCATTGTGTGGTGTGGTTTTTGGGCTGGAGGAATCATTGGACCTTTTTTTTATGAAAATGAGGCAGGTCAAGCGCAAACAGTCAATGGTGTTCGGTATCGTGAAATGATAACCAGTTTTTTCTTGCCTAGAATTGAAGAAATTAATGTGGAGGGCATGTGGTTCCAACAAGACGGCGCCACATGTCATACAGCCAGATAAACAATTCAATTGCTGCATCAGTCATTTTCCGGTCGTGTTATTTCGCGTTTTGGAGATCAGAATTGGCCGCCTAGATCGTGCGATTTAACACCATTAGATTTTTTTCTTTGGGTTTTTTTGAAGTCGATGGTTTACTCGAATAAGCCGACGACGACTCAAGCCTTAAAAGAGGAAATTGGACGCTGCATTAATGAAATACCGCAGCATTCATGCAAAACGGTCATTGAAAATTTCATTAAAAGATCGCGTGCATGCCAGCAAAGCCGCGGCGGCCATCTGCACGATATATTGTTCCATACATAACCTCATTCTGTCTACTTTACGATATAATAAAGTTTCACGATTTTTTTTAAATATCTGTGTTTTATTTAAAATTTAAAAATTGCGTTCTTCTTGGGACACCCTTTAAGTTTATCTGTCAATTGTATTTAGATTAATTGCAATGAAATTTAAGTCCATTGCTATTGATTAATGAAATCAGGCCCCTAAAATCATTATGATCATTAATTAAAAAAAAATGATAATAAAAATAATTTCATTACAAATGATAGCAATGAAAATGAAATTTACAATTAATAAAAATTCAAACCCATATATGATTCTGACATTGTTCAAATTTTTACTTAAAAAAAAAAAACTACAATTGTGTTAAAAAAATAATATTCCATAAATTTTGCGAAAATACTACCATGTTTTAAAATAAAAGATCTTATGTAAGATCTAGAAAAAAAAGACAGAACAAAATGTACTTGTAAATGTAAAATAAAAGATCTTTTTTTTAACAGCAGGTGTGTTTGCTGAAGACACAAGAAAAGAGAAAAAAAAACAGAAACCCAAAAAATAACATTAGGGAGTCCTTAACATATACACTCAAACTCAATGTAACTTGGCAAACACTTTATCTTTTAACTCGTTGGTAAAATTTTTCCATGTCTGTATTTAACTCTGCTTGTTGTAGAATGCTAAAGAAGCTGCAGTTGATTTCTTTTAATAAACATTTAACCCAGTGGCATATATATTTATTTTTTTATGTTCTTTTTTTTCCTGTAGCTTATTGCATCATGATCTTTTAACAAGATGATTTGTGGTAATGTTTATTTTTAAGATTGTGTATATACATATATATATTTTTTCTTTATTCTTGTATTTTCTTGAGTTTATGGATGGGGGTAAATTTAAGTTTTTATGTTGTTGATATGAAACGCGTGCCCTTTTTTTGTTTGGTTATTTTTTTTGTGAATAATTATGGTGTAAGGTACATAAAAAAAATGTAAATACAAATCAATTTGATAGTAAATTAACCTTGACATTAAAATCAATTATGTGCATTTTTAATTAAATTGTTTCTTAAAGCTTATGTTTTAATTGATGAAGACAAGTGTTATTATTATAAAAAAATTAAGACTACTGTCTCTATTAATGAAAAAATATTATTTTTTTCAAAATTATGGCCAACTATGTGAAAAAAATTATTTTCAAGTATGAGCAATATTACGTAGACAATAATTAATATTAATCATACGCCTTGTTGTACTTTCTTTAAATTTTAATATAACTTTTTTCACGCAATTGCTTAGCAGTTTATTGACAGATTTCCTTAAAATGTATCTTTTTATCTTTATAAAAATCTCAACGAAATATCTTAGTTGTTATTTTTTTAAAATTTTTTTTTTTTGCATTTAAAATTTTTGTGTGGTTTTAAGTGTTAACATATTTATATACTTACACATAAAGCCACATCAAATATAATTGGTTTTTGAAATTTGAAGCTTACCTAAAATGAAAAAAAAGAGGGAAAAATATTATTATTCATTGAAAAATAAACACTACAAATTAATATGAGATTTTTATACTTTTATATAAGTACATGTGATATCATATGTTTTATATTCAATTTTAACAAGACATTAACAGCTTTTGAAATAATAAATATTAATAAAAAAAATACAATATGAATAAACAAATGCAAAATGTTGTTTTTAAACTATTAAAGACGCGTGCATTAAAACATAAATAAATATTACCATACAAATAAAAAAAAAATAATTAACAAAATGTTGTTAAGAATTTACATATGCAAAATTATGGTCGAAACCATGCATGTGGTAGACATTTAAAACCACTAAAAAAATAATAATGACCTTGTTTATAATTGAAAATATATATATTTTTTTTTAACAACAATACATAAGCTAAAATGTTGAAATAATTACATGATCAAAAACAGTGTAATTTGTGTAAAAGTATAATAAAGTGTACGAATATTTAGTCAAAGTGATATTATAATTATGATGTTGTACAATCAGCCAGGTTAAAATTTGTAATTAGATTTGTTTTTTTTTTAGTATTTCATTTTTTGTATTAAACCTCTAATGCTCTTGCCAGATATCAATAATATTTATACTGTATGTTTGACAATATAGTTGCAACATGATCACTGCTACTATGTTATGTTTGCTGCATTCAGGTATGGTTATTGGTTTATTAATACTTTTTAACAATTTATATGATCACTACGATTATTATTATAGTAAATATTTTATTTTTTCATAATTGCAACTTTCTATTTTATAACATGATTGACAAAAAATATGATAATTATGAAACTATAAAATGCTGACAACAATCAATGAATAATTATAAATCAAATAGAACATAACTTTGACATTTACAGTCATATAACAAATTGTAATATATGGCAATTTTCAACTGGGGATGGGGTTTCCGAAATATATAATAATATAATATAATATTATAATTTACTGTAATCAATTCATTGTAGAAAAAAATCATTGTCAAAAAGATTCTATTTTTATAGTTTTTTAAATATAATATAATAAATTAAAAAAAATATATGTTTATAAATTATTTACAATATTAAAAAAATAATTTTTTATAAGAAAAAGTCTGTAGAACCCAAAAGTTGTTTCTGTACGAAAAGGTTTCTTATACAAAAACTAGATTTTTAGAAAATTTTCTCATAGAAATATTTTTAGATTCGATGGATTCTTCCTTAAAGTAAAGTTCTCAGATTCTGTAAATTATTTCTTAGATAAAATTAATATGTTCTTAAAAAGGAACTTTGAATAAAAATTCTTAGATTCTGAAGACTTTGCCCCTTGAAAAATACTTAGAGTCTAAGGACTTTTTCTGAAAGAAAAATTCCGGAACTTTAAAAAATTTTAAAAATACAAAAACTAGATTTTTAGAAAATTTTCTCATAGAAATATTTTTAGATTCGATGGATTCTTCCTTAAAGTAAAGTTCTCAGATTCTGTAAATTATTTCTTAGATAAAATTAATATGTTCTTAAAAAGGAACTTTGAATAAAAATTCTTAGATTCTGAAGACTTTGCCCCTTGAAAAATACTTAGATTCTAAGGACTTTTTCTGAAAGAAAAATTCCGGAACTTTAAAAAATTTTAAAAATACAAAAACTAGATTTTTAGAAAATTTTCTCATAGAAATATTTTTAGATTCGATGGATTCTTCCTTAAAGTAAAGTTCTCAGATTCTGTAAATTATTTCTTAGATAAAATTAATATGTTCTTAAAAAGGAACTTTGAATAAAAATTCTTAGATTCTGAAGACTTTGCCCCTTGAAAAATACTTAGATTCTAAGGACTTTTTCTGAAAGAAAAATTCCGAAACTTTAAAAAATTTTAAAAATGTCCTTATAAATTAAAAATTTGTCTATTAGAAAAAGTCCATAGAATTTATGTTTTTTACTATTAAAAAAATCCTTCCAATTTATGTTTTTTTTTATAATTAAAAAAGTCTTTAAAAAATGTCCATAGAATCAAAGAAGTTTTCTTGAAAAAGTCCTTAATATCAAATTTTTTCTTTAGGAAAAACATTTCTTAAAGAAATATTCTTAAATTTAAAGAACTTTTGTATAGTTTCGAATCATAATATAACTGTAGGGACAATATTATAGAAAAATTATGGTTATTTATTTTTTTATCATAATGTGATACTCGTAATTACATTATAGTACGACTATGGTTGGCACAATCATAATTCCAAATATGTATTAAGCTCTTCGAATACGATTGCCCCAACCAAGTTTTGTCTGTGCGTGTAGTTTTTGAGTTAGACGGATGTTCGTAAACTGTGTCGTGACTGTGTCCAGGGAGTCTTGGAGTAAAAAAAAAAAAAACTTAACTTATTTTGTTATTTTAATATATTTTTGGCGATTTCTTATATATATTATTTTTTTTTTTTTTTTGTTATAAAAATAATTTTTTTTCCAAATTTACAAAATTATGACTTTACTCCTTCTCGCTTGAAAATTGTTTGTTGAACAAAAAAAAATTTAGAGACAAAAGAAGCAGTAAATTATGTTATCAAGTAATTGTTTTAATAAAAAAATTAATTATTATTTATCCAAAAACAACTTAATATCTGACAAGCGCATTTTGGCGGTCTTAGATTTAGAGGGTTAATATTAAAATATAACTTTCATTCATAAAATAAAAAAAATATAATGTGTTTAAATTAAAATTTACAAGATTCATGTAAGTGCAGAAAATTTTAAATTTAAATTTATGTTTAACATACATTGCAAATAATATGTCAGTGGTTTAACAGAAAATTTTATTATTTTAACAAAATAATGTTTATTTTAATACAATTTTTGTTAAATTTAACAAATCAAAATTTATTAAAAAAAAAAAAATGAATTATAGGTTCTCGGAACCCCCGCACGATGTCCTTTGTAGAGAATATTTTAGCCCCTTTTTATAAAAAAAACTCTTTCCTTTAAAGAAAGGACACCCTTAGGTTCATATTTGGCTAGATATTACCTTTTCACTAGGGTGTGGTAAATATAGGGGTAGTCGAAACTTTCCTTTGTTTTATATTACCTCTCTTAGTTCTTAAAATATCGGTCATGTTAAAAAATCAGGAGAGGACAATATAGCGCCTTTGAAATATTATATTTTAACCATGGTTGGTAGGCGAAACGCTACTTAAGAATATTTCGGTAGCGGTATTTATATTGATATTTATTTCGTTTTCGGTATTTTTAAAATAACGGTAGTTTAGTTATTTCAGTAGCGGTCATTTAGGGACAATGGTATTTAGGTTATGGTGGTCAATTGAACAGGGTTTGATTTAATTAGGCGGTATGGCCTGCCAATCCTGATTTTAACATGAAATTTAACAAATCTATTCTTTAAAATTACTTATAAAAAATTTTGAAAATTAGCGCCCAAAACAAATTAAAATGAAGATAACTAAAGTCTTTGCTGAAATCAGATTTTCAACAAAAATATTTGTAAAAATTAAGAAATACTGACATATTATTTTAAGCTTATCTTTGGGAAGTGCATTTTTGGAACTATCAACCCTCAGAAGAAACCTGTCAAAAATAAATAACAATTCGTTTATTAGTGAACAAGTTACAGCTATTTTAGTGATGCTACTTTCGCGATTTTGAAAACAATGGATTCACAACAATTTCGTGTGTTGACTTGTCATTGCTTTTTAATGAAAAAAAAAACACCTTACAAGATAAAGCAAGGCTTGATAAGTGTTCGGACTCTGCCCCATCGAGGGCAATTTTAGAAGTGGTATGCTGACTTTCAACGTGGTAGTACAAACACCGATTATGCCGCACACTCTGGTCACCAAAAAGATGTGGTGATACCGGAAAACATCAAAAAAGTTTACAAAATCGTCTTGACAGCCCGTCAAATGAAGTTGCAATAGATAGCTGATACCTTAATTATCGAAGGAACATGTCGGCTGAGAAAGCTATTTTCGAACTGGGTGCCGCGTTTGCTCAAGACAAAGTCCCGTGTCACAAGTCGTTAGCTACCATTTTTTCCAATTGCACGAACTATACTTTCATTTGCTCCCTCACCTACCGAATTCGCCAGATTTGGATCCCAGCGATTTTTACCTGTTTTCAGAACTCAAAAAAATGCTCGCTGGAAAGAGATTTGGTTCGAATCATTCTATAAAAAAGATATCCAAATATAAGAAAGGCATTGGAGTGATTGTATCGCTCTTGAAGGAGACTATAGTGATGAATAAAGTCAAAAAAAAATATTGTTGTTTTATTTGTTGTCCTACGGACTTTACAGACGATGTGTTGCCAGCAAACAAAAAACGTATAACAAATTTGCACATTTTTCGAAATTATAGATATTTGACTATCCATGCAAAAATCGAAATATATATGAACATACATTGGTTGGTATATGATTATATATGGGCATATACGATAATTTACGTCCATGCATGGTTGAATAAATGACCACACATGATCTTATGTATCTTCAGATCCCAAATTTGAGGCTTTATGGCCGTATATGGTCATATATTATTATATGTATGCAGATATGAATTATATATGATAATATCTGACTTTATTCGGTATATTATTTCAATTTATTTTTTATTCAAAAAAGTATATTTTTCTTTTGTTAACAAAAAATATTATCATATTGACAAGTTCTAATGATGTTTATTGTCAGTATTATTATTATTAAATATATCTTTTTTTCTTATTTTATTTTTTCATTTCTAATCACAATATCATTAGTCATATACTTAAACATAACAACAACACCGTAACAAAGTGTTGTATAAATGTATTTCGAATACAACACTCCCGACATATAAATAGTGAAAAATATACATTTAAATAAACCAGATTTTCTTTAAGACATGTTTAGATGATGAAGGAGAAACAGAAAAAAAAAGTAACAAAAACTACAAAATCATAACACAAAGTCAAAAAGAAAAACAACGTTAAGCTTCTCCAACATATCATAACATTGTTATGTTATGCCAGGTGATCAAATCAATTGTTGATTGTGTCAAAATCCAACACTAACAACAACATAGTCACAACACCATAGTACGAGTACCAATCACATAACACTGTTTAACCAAATGAGTAACGTAAATGTGATTTTTATGGTATAACACGATCCTGAAGATATCCTACACAAAATGGTATAAATTTAAAGAATAAGCAAGATACATTTGAAACAAATCTAAGGACAAACAACACAGGTGAAAAAAATAAATTAAAATGAAAATGTAAAAAATAATCCATAAAAAACTGAAAATAAAGAACTGGCCAATATTATTTGCCTAAAATATATTTTAAACAAAAGCTTTGAAATGTGTTTTTTATCAGCATTTTCTTGTGAAAAATAAAATACAGTCGAATCCCGGTATAACGAAAGCGCCATATAGCGTATGACCTAATTATACACTTATACACTCACCAAAAAAAGTCTGTATTGGCAACTGAAAATTTTGCTATTATTACGGGAAATTTTGCTAATTTGAAACCAGCGGTATTTTTTGCTAATTTTGCCGACGTGAAGTATAATGAAATTAGTAGAAAAAATTAGTAGCCGCTACTAATTTTTAGTAAACTTTTTGTAAAGTGAAATCTAAAATTGATTTGCTAAGATCAGCAAAAAAATGTACTAAATATTTTTAATATTAGTAAAACCAAATTAGTATAAAAAATTAGTGAGTGCTACTACATTTAATAAATTGCTGTAAACTAAATGAATTGTAAAATATAGCAAAATTTTATTATTTATTATTTATTTACGAATTCGAATATACAAATTTATATTTTTTTACCGAGAAACAATTTTTATTTTATTTTTTTTTTTTCAAAAAATATTTTAGACAAATTCAAAAAAAAAAAATCAAAGGCTTAAGAAATAAAAAAAAAAAATATATAAACGAATTTATCATTTTTTTTTTAATTTGCTAATTTTTGTTTTGAAAAATATTTTAAGTACATTTTTTTTTGATTTTAAGGTAAAATTTTAATTTTTTAAGGGCTGTTTTTTAGAACTAAAAAAGTTTTTAGTTCTTTTTTAAGTAGATGTCCTATTTTTGGACATGAGTTATTATTTTAATTATTAAAAATAACATTTCCTTCAATATCCACTTTTTACAAATTAGTATTTTTTTTTTGCTAATTTTAGCAAATCGGTTTTCAAAAATTTGTAAAATGAAATGTAAATAGCATAAAATTTTACTAAATAAAAATTTGTTTACTAAAAATTTGTAGAAAAATAGTAAAGTGGGATTGAAAACCGTTTACAAATTTTTCTACTAACTTTTTTCTGAGTGTATAACAAATACTTCTCAAAATTTGTATACGACATAACAAATACTTGATAAAAAAAATATGAAGAAAAATATTAATAAAAATCTAAATAAGAATTTGGTTCGAGAATTTTTTTGCTTCGCTACTGCATTTCGTTTTTACAGAAAATGTAGAAATGCTAAAGATGAAGTAAAATTTATAGAAAAATATGTGGCAATATAACAAATATTTTGATATAACGAATGATGTGCCTTATTAAATTAGTATAAAAAATTAGTGAGTGCTACTACATTTAATAAATTGCTGTAAACTAAATGAATTGTAAAATATAGCAAAATTTTATTATTTATTATTTATTTACGAATTCGAATATACAAATTTATATTTTTTTACCGAGAAACAATTTTTATTTTATTTTTTTTTTTTCAAAAAATATTTTAGACAAATTCAAAAAAAAAAAATCAAAGGCTTAAGAAATAAAAAAAAAAAATATATAAACGAATTTATCATTTTTTTTTTAATTTGCTAATTTTTGTTTTGAAAAATATTTTAAGTACATTTTTTTTTGATTTTTACCGGAATTTGACTGAACATTTATTTTATTATATACTTTTATAAACAACTGGTGTAATATTGGAAATATTGCCCCCTTTTGATTGAATTAACAAATTTTAGACCATATGTTATATCGCGGACTGAGTCCTTGAGATCACTTGCTGTGGAAATCGTTAAATTGTTTTAGGATCCGTCAGTGATTGTCCATAAATTTTCGAAGGGGTTTACATCAGTAAAAGCTAATAAAGAAGCAAAATGTTATGATTTTTGAACTATTCCACTGCATTTCTTGTTTTTTGACATTCCGTGTACAAAGCACTAGATATGATCAGAGGCAAGCCCTAATATCGGTCTTCAGCTTGGGTAGAACATCTGGGACGACCTTGCTCAGGTTTATTTCCGAGCCCTTCATTTAATTTAACTTTACATATTTTTAATACAATATTATATACGCATTTTCTGGACACACTAAGGTCACGAGCTATTTCTGATGGCGAACAGCTTTGCGATAGTAGCGTTTTAATAGCTATTTTCATATCCAAATTTAAACCTTTTCTTTCCTTTTAATTAGTCAGTAATATGCAACTAAAATGTTCTGTTTTCAGTTGAAAATAATTCTAATTGTTCTACAACTGAGAACAAAATCAAGAACTGTAGTAATATAAATGCTTCAATAACAGAATTTAATACACTTTGTGCTATAATTTTGCTACACTAAATTTTTAAATTTTTTATTTAAACATATATTATTTCTGTTAAAACTCAGGACAGAGTAAAAAATTGACACTAAAAATATGGGTTCGGCACAAAGAAAAATAAACGCTCAAGACGTTTAATTTAAAAAATATTCAAGCCAAAAATTCGTGTAACAAAAGTGTGTTATAATAAGGACGGAACAGAAGTTTACATACAAAAACACAGCAGAAATCTATTCAAATTGTAATCCAAATTTTGTAAATTATTTTAATTAATTTATAGTTGACTCAGTTAATTTACAACACTTCAAATAGTTTGTCAGTTAAAATAACCGAAAGTACTATTTAAAAGAAATGATACATTCCCAGGAAAACTTTGGTAATGGGTGCGATAAACTCATGCCTTACCTTTGATGTTTACTCCTTACCTGTATAATTATTTTTCAATATAAAGTAATGAGTTACCGATGATTGGATACATAATGCATTACTTTGTAATGTATAATCCTTACCTATATCATTATAATTTAACAAAAAGTAATTAATTACCAACATTTGGATACATAATGCATTACTTTGTAATGTATACTCCTTACCTTCAGCATAATTATGAAATGTATGGTAATGAGCTACCAATAGTTGGTTAAATAGTGCATTACTTTGTAATGTATAATCCCTACCTTCAATATTATTTTGAATAATAAGTTACCGATAGTTGTTTACGTAATGCATTACAATTTAACACAATATAATTATTCTTAAAACTGATAAACTAATTAAAATCATACGTAGCATAAAAATTAATATTTGGTAAATAATTTGTATCCTATCCCATCTATATTAGAGCAAAAAATCTTAGTAATTACTACAAAGCGTCGGCAGAATAACCGCACAAAATTGCTCATCGCCGAGCTAATTTTTTGTTTTTCTCGTAATTTGTTAAAATGTATTTAAGTCTTTCAAATTTCATTTTGTTTGATTTTTTTTTTGGTCGCCTTTTTTATAACTGTCAGCTAAGTTTTACGTAATACCAATAATTGATATCGAATATTGCCGGAGAATTATTGCAACATAAATTGCCGGCAATAAATATTTACGAAATCGAGTCATCCACACAGAAGATATGATAATTTTGACATTTGCTGCATTATATGTCCACTTATTTGTATCCATTCTAGACAACGGGATGTGTATTTACTTATATTGCACACTGCTGTAAAATCTAAAAACTACTGCCATCTATTGATAAAAAGTTAGTTATTTTCAGAAACTCTAGCATTCGTGTTTTTATAAGTTAGTATTTCTGTAGAAAAGCCTTAATTGGTTTGAAAAATTAAAGATTTTAAGTGGAAAGTTAAGGTTAAAAAATTAAAAGTCAAAGTAACCAATTATTGTAAGCCTCTTCGTAATCAGTTAGGTAACCAATTATTTTTGTATCCCCTATCTGCAAAAAGGTAACCCATTACATTTCACTTTTTAATAAGCATAATTGAGGCTTAACGCCTGTAAAATTTATCAATGAAGTAAGGTGTAAAGTAATCCATCGGCCCCTATGGCTATACATTACTTTACACATTATTTGGTAATGTGTGGTTTTGCTGGGTTATTTAAAAACCGGTTTACTTACTTTTTCAATAAATCAATGTATTTCGTTATTTTTATATTCTGGTTAAACAACTGACACATTAGGAAAAAAAAAAACAAATGAATTAAGCAGTTAAAAATAAATGCTAAAATTTTACCTAACAATTCCGTAAAAATAACTGATTATTCTTTTATTTGAAATTGTTTGGGTTTTTTATATTTGTATTTGTTTTTGTTTTTTTAATCTACAAAATGTATACTCATACAGTATATAGACAAATTTTGTGTCAATGACCATATGTGTGTGTGTTTATGAAGTTCTGGTTATTCAAATTGAAATATTTTTGTAAATTAACAAACAATTTAAAAAAAACCATAATTGGAATTTTTTGAAATAACTGTAACCGAAACAAATAAACAACAAAGTTCCGCTTTGTTGGTAAATTTTTATTAAATTTCAAACAAATGAAAAATATAAATAAATAAAACTGAAAAAAATCGGTATATGGCAGTAAATCTGAACAAATTTATAAAAAAGTTAAATTTTTAACTAAACTGAAAACTATAAACAGTAAACTACATAATATTCCGAGTGTAAAAATTACACCCACTTTAACAGTCCGATAATTCCCAAATGAGTGTAGGGTATTATCAAGTAGAAGAAGAAGAAAACATTAAACACATGCTGAGGTGCCATTTTTTTATGTGATCTGTATTTTTGTTGATTTTTTTTGTGCCATTTGCATTCCTACTTTTTCCTGTTCATATTTTTCTTGTTGTTGTTGTTGTAGTTGTGTATTTATAAGATTTATGTTTTGTTACGGCATCAAATGTTTGTATACATTTTGTTGTTGCAACAACTACCAAAATAGCATTTGTTAGTTAAAACGACTAACTGTGCATGTTGCTGTTGTTGTTAAAAGAAGAAAATTGTTCAACAAAAATAAGAAAAAAATAACATTGGCCGTATTAAGGAGTTTGAAGGAATATGCAAAATATTTGCCAAGTTAAAAACTAAAAAAAAAAAAAACCTACAAGTAGATTTTGTGTCCGTCTATTAAATGGCTACTGCTTTAGTTTGTTTAAATACATCTTTGTAACTCCATATTAGTGTGATTTACTTACAAGGAAACTAACCCGATGTGTTCCCTTCGATCTTTATAAAATTTAACGGATAAATCTTACGCTCTTTGTGTTATTGGCTATTTTGTATTTGTGCCAAAGAAATATATACAAATTAGATATCAAATGAATGCTATTTTTATGCATTGAAGTAAAACTTGAATTTTTTTCTTCAGTCAAATTTTATCCAACATTTTTGTAAGACATTTTTACCTCCATAAATATCAACTGATTTATTTAAGTTTTTCGAAATCTAAAGGGAACCCATCGATATAGTTTCCTTTTAAATCTGTTTGTATGTGTTTCAATATAATGTTGTCTCTTTAAAAATGTTTTTTTTTATAGTTGGAGTTTTTAACCATTTTTCTCAACTGCCTGAATGTCTCTACTATAGCTGCAGTTTTTCGTTTTTTTTATATTTTTGTTGCTGACCATGTTTAACTATTTATAATACAGCTAAACTAGGCTTAACACCTACGCTTAGATATTTTTCTTACTTTTCCTTATTTTTATTTTTTCTGTTTGGAAAAGTTTAATGTCTATAGGATTTTTTTTTTTTTGTGAAAACTCTTGACATTTGTTTAGCTAGTTTAACTAGGTTGTGGTTAAGTTTTATTTATAAATATTTAAATACAAACCGTGGAATATATTCAAGTGTATTGCTAGTGAACTTAAGTCTAAATGTGGGTTTCCGAAGGGAAAGTCTATATGAACAATGACTTGAACACGGTGTTTTTATCAAACTGATTATAAAGTAAATGTTTTTCTAAATACAGTGTCTTTCGGGTAAGAGTTTCTAAGGAATAATATAGCAACGAAAATATAGAGGCAGCGAAAGAACATGGTTGGAGCAATCATACTCGAATGGCATGATATATTTTTGGAATTCTGATTGTGCCAATCATAGTAATAAAGTTATGATAATATGATAATAAAATAAAAATAATTTTACCATAATATGGTCCCTGTAGAAATAACTTCACTCAGAATATTATGTAGTTAACTGTTTGTAGTTTAATAAAAAAGTTTTCCGTTCCATTTAAAAATAAAGGAAGATACATTTATTTTTCAAAGAAACATCTATATTAACTTTTTTATACATTTATTATTTACTATCTTTCATTTGTTTGAAATTTAATAAAAATATACCCACAAAACGGAAACTTGTGGTTTATTTGTGTCCGTAACAGTTATTACAAATTTAAATTTTGTTTGCTGTCTGTTTCAAAAAAAAATATTCAAAAAATTTCAATTTGTTTTTTTATTTAAATTGGTTGTATATATACAAAATTTTTCAATACAATTTACAAGAACTTCATAAACACACATACATATACAAATACATTAACACAAAAAGTGTTTATAGCTTCATATGCATACATACATTTTGTATTGTACGAGTATATAAATAAAAAAAACCAAAAATACAAAAACTTAAATAATTGCAAATAAATGAAAAAAAACATTTATTTTTTAAGGATTGGTGGGTAAAATTTTGACATTTATTTTAACTGATTATATCAGTTGTTTCTTACGGATGTGTCAGTTGATTAATCAACATTTAAAAATAAATAACAAATGGCATTTAATTTAAATGAAAATTAAGTAGACCGGTTTTTAAATGAAATATCATTTATTTTAAATGATATTTTCAGTTATTTTAACTTACAAACTTTTTTAAGTGTATGATTCGAAGCTATCAAATAGTTCTTTAAATTTAAGAATCTTTCTGTATGAAATGTTTTTCCTAAAGACAAATTTTGTCATTAAAGAATTTTTCAAGAAAACTATTTTGATTCTATGGACTATTACAGAAAAATAGAAAAGTTCTTAGATTCAAAGGATATTTTTAAAATTTTTTATTTTTTAGATAATTCTTACAATCTTAGAACTTTGTTTTTAGAAAAATTCTAAGAACCTTAGGATTATTGCTACACAATGATCAAGTTATTGGTTTATAAAGAGGTTCTAACCATCAATATGGTGTTACTTTCTGTTTTATAGCATGATAGGCTGTACCAATACTGTGGTAACAAAAATTCTGACTGTAAAAATACTAAAAAAATAGTGTTTACTATTCGTTAGTAACATAAAATTAAAAATATATAATTAAAACAGATAGATTAAATTTGGCCAGTTTTATAGTGGACCCTAAATTTTTTTTTAACTTAAATGTACTATTTTATTAAAAAAAAAAAAACTTTTTAAACAATTATTCTGGCGGAGTGTTCTTAGGAGATTAGTATCTTCTAAAGTTAATATAACAGAAAGTATCGTTTAAAGAAATAACATTTCCCCGGTCTACTTATTTTTTATTTACATCAAATGGTTTTTGTTATTAATTTTTTTTACTGAGACATCAGTAAAAAAAAAACAAATGATTAATCAGTTAAAATTAAATGTTAAACTGTTAACTACCAATTCCATAAAAAATAACTGATTGTACATTTATTTAAAATTGTTTTAGTTTTTTGTATTTTTGTATTTTTAATCTACAACATGTATACGCACACAGTCTATAGACACATTTTGTGTGAATGAACACATATGTGTATGTGTGTGTGTGTGTAAAGTTATTATAATTCGAATTGAAATTATTTTGTATATTAACAAAAAATTTTAATAAAAAACATAATTGGAATTTTTGGAATATTTTTGACAGCAAAAAAAATTTGTAGTTACTGTAACGGAAACAAATAAACCATAAATTTTCGATTTGTGGGTAAATTTTTATTAAATTTCAAACAGATGAAACTGGAAAACTCGGTAAATGACAGTAAATCATTTGGAGCAAATGTATAAAAAAATTATAATAAATATTTCTTTGAAAAACAAATATATCATCCTTTATTTTTAACTGAACTGTAACAAACAGTAAACTATAAAATCTTAAAATCTCTGAGATAATTTGCACTTAAATGTTCATCGATATTAGGCCGTCAGTTTTTAGTGTAATAAATATCTCAATTTGTCAAAAGCGACCAAATTTATTTTTATGTTTTGTACGAAAACTAAAAAGTTGAGATGTTTTTCTGCATCTAACACTGCTTTGTTTTGAAATATTTTTTACCTCAAATAATTAATACAAATTCTAACATTATTTATTTTATAATAAGTAAGGAGATTGTACGTATACTTAATAATGTATTTATCAAACGTGGTGTGTTGCTTATTGACAGATTTAGAATTAGTAAATTTCATAGAATTTATGAATGTTACCTTATTAAATAATGTCTAAATTAACTTAAAATATTGCAAAAAAAAAAAACTAGCAATTTCCTGTGCAACTATACTGAACTAAAATAAAAATATTTTTAGCTTAAGCAAGTGAAGGTATTCTCAAGAGCTAGTTTTTTGAAATGGCTGCACAACAGTTATAAAAAAAAATCAAATACAATAAAAAAAAAAATACCAAACTAATTGTTAAAGGCCAATTAGTTAAAAAAATAATCATATGCTAAATTTTTATAACGGCATGAAATATAAGTAGTACCACATGCTATACAAACAACATACAGTGGCCCGAAAAAACTAAGGACACAGCATGTTTTTAAATTTTCTATAAATATTTTATTTATTTAAAAAAAAAGGAAAAAAACAAGGTAAAATACTCAATAAAATTTAGTAATTAATCCTAAATAAAATATAAAGAACTTAATTTTATTAAAGCAACGGTACTCTTTATATATCATTAATCTTTGACGATAAACTTTGGTGCCCGACTACATACAGGCTCATTTTCAATTTTCTTTTCTCACCTTAAAACGACAACAAGTTACTATTTTCCCAATTTGTTTATAAGGTTTGTGTTCTTTCTCAGCCAAATCGATTATATTTTATCTTTCCTCAAGGGTTAGCTGCATTGTTTTAATCTTTTTTATAGATATATTGAAGTTATAACTCAAGGAATTTAATGAATTTATGTTTTCGTGGTATTTAATATGCTGTTTAAACAATACAAAAGACTTTTGCTTCCCCTTGATTTCAAATGTACTGTATTCCACACAAACAATAAGTGTGCCCTTACTTTTGCGTTGGCATATCATAAAGTAATATGAATATTCCTAATTTTTTTTCGTAATTTATGTAAAAGATCATAATAAACAAAAACACTGGACAAACATTATATAAATATGGATTTTATGTTCACATTTTTGTTTAAGCAAATATAAATTAGTAAAACCAAAAAAAAAGTTCTCTGTGTCCTTGGTTTTTTGGGCCACTGTACAGTATGTAAACTTTACTGCCAAGTCTAACATTTTAACTGTCCGGTGTATAACAAACTTTTATGACATGACATGACACTTGAGCAATATTAAAAAAATAATGTAAATTGTAATAATGTGAACAAAACCATACATATGACCATAAAAATCAAATACTCTTAAAAAGGAAAAAAATCTAATTTAACTGTAAAATGTTGCAAAAAAAATAAAGAAAATATTTGTTCACATTTCTCGACAAATAAAGAGTCAATTTGTAAATTTGGTACTGAAAAAAAACACTCATTTACATTTAAAATTTAGATGTGGCTTAGGCTAAAATGTATTTAAACTAATTTATGACAATTAACGTTAATTTTTCAAATATTTCTCTAATATTAACAAATAACTGTAGCAGCAAGATGTGTAACTTAAAAAATTAAACTACAACATTTAAAAAAAAATGTTTAAACCTCCATAAAGTGGAATTTAAATGATTTGTCACCATTTTCTGGCAAAACAAAAAAATAACAGTTGTACATTTAAATGCATATGGAAATTCCTTTTTTGCAACAGCGCTTTAAAAAGTATCAATCAATCATTAATTGTTAGTGGAAATACAGGCAAAACATGTGTTCATGTTTAAAACAAAATATCGACTACATTTATTTGCTTGAGTGCAATGGGATAAAGTGTGTTCTTGTTATGCGTTCAGTTTGGTGGCCGTTCGGTCGGTCGGGAGAGTTACTACAATAAGGCGTTATCATATTTAATGACACATAATTTGTCCTTTTTTTATGTGCTTTAGCGAAATGTTGTCGTGAACAACACAAATGCATTTTCAAACCGATATTAAATTTATGAGCAGAAATTTCAAAGAATGAAATCATTGAATTGAGTTTTGAGACTTTTGTCGAAGGCAGTTTCTCTATTTCTACTACAGCTTGTATCAATATAAAAACATTCAAATAAATATAAACCTTTCAAACATTGCAATTTATAATTTAAGAATTTTTAGAACTTTTTTTTAGAAAAATCCTTTGTTTCCAAGAACTTATCCTTATGAAAGTAAAAGAACTTTTTCATATGGAAAACATATAAAATTCTAAGTATTTCTGGCTAGAAAATACAACAGATTCTCAGGACCATTTCTAATAGACAACACTTTTGAGGCTCAGGTCTTTTTATATGAAAATATATCTGAGGACTTTTTCTATATAAAAAATCAAATTCTGAGAACTTTTTCCATAGAAAATATCTCCGATTCTGAGGAATTTTTTATATAGGAAAAATCTCGACTTCTGAGAACTTTTTCTATAGAAAAGGCCTTAGCTTTTGAAAAAAAAAAAAAATATAGAATCTAAGAACATCTTCGTATAGAAGAACATAGTTTTTACGTGAAAAATTCTTCAGAACCCTAAAATGTTTCTATAGGGAATCAGAGACCTTTTTGCAAAAAAAAAAAAAAATATCTATAGATCCTAAAACTTCTCTTAGAGGAAAAGTTCTATGTATCTAAAACCTTCTTTAATTAACACAAAAATCCTCAAAATCAGGCTTTTTCTTTAGCAAAAATCCCTCACAAATTCTAAGGATTTCCGGCTAAAAAATACAACAGATTTTCAGGACCATTTCTAATAGACAACAATTTTGAGGCTCAGAACTTTTTATATAAAAATATATCTGAGGACTTTTCCTATAAAAAAATCATATTCAGAGAACTTTTTTCATAGAAAATATATCAGATTGTGAGGAATTTTTTATATAGGAAAAATCTCGGCTTCTGAGAACTTTTTCTATAGAAAAGGCCTTAGCTTTTGAAAAAAAAAAAATTATAGAATCTAAGAACATTTTCCTATAGAAGAACATAGTTTTTACGGGAAACATTCTTTAGAACCCGAAAATTTTTCTATAGGGAATCTGAGACCTTTTTGAACAAAAAAAAAATATCTACAGATCATACAACTTATTTTAGAGGAAAAGTTCCCTGTATCTCAGACTTTCTTTAATTAGCACAAAATCCTCAAAATAAGGCGTTTTCTTTAGCAAAAATCCTTCACAAACTTAGGAGCCCAGCAAAACTTTGGTAATGGGTGCAATATTCTCATGCGTTACCTTGTAATGATAGCTCGTTACCTTTTTCATTATTAGCAAGCATAAAGTAATAAGTTACTGATTATTGATTACGTAATATATGATTTATAAATGTAAAGTAATAATTGAAATATTTTTAAAAATCTATTTTTATACACATTACTTTTTCCATTGTCGTAACCATATAAGTAACCCCTTACATTATCACCTCTAAAGTAAGGCGTATATACATTACTTTGAGGCTCATCGCCTGTAAAATTCATCAGTAAAGTAAGGTGTAAAGTAATCCATGAGCCCTTATGGCTACACATTAATTGGTAATGTGTGGTTTTGCTGGGATTTTCTTAAAGGAAAAAATTCTGAGAATCCAAGACTTTTTCTAAAAGAGATATTCCTTTCAATTTTAAAGCTTTTTATAACAAAAAGTCTTTTGAATCTAAGAATTTTTCTTCTCGCAATCTGAGATTTTTCAATAGAAAAAAGTTAGACTCTTAGACTTTTTGTATAGGATAAAATCTGAGATTGTGTAAGTAGGAAAAAAAGTGCTTCGATTTTGGGAGTTTTTTTATAGTCCATAAAATCTGAGATATTTTCTTTTTTCTACTCTGAAAAGTCCTCAATAAATCTAGAAGAAGCTTATCTGTATTTAAGTTTTTTCTAAAGGCAAAAGTCCACAAAATCTGCGAATTTACCCGTAGGAATTTATTTGTAGAACTAGATGTTTTCTATAGGAAAAACTTCTCAGAATCTGTGACTTTTCTATAGGCCTTTTTGTTCAAAAATAATTCTTCATAAACTGAGATTTTTTTTCTATGTTTAAAAATTCCTGGCTTCGAAGGTTTTTCTGTAAGAAAAATTATGAGATTTTGAGTCATATATTAGACTTAACTATTATTTAGTATATTATTATTGTATTAATAACATTTTAAAATAATTTTATTTTCACATATTTTTTTATTACTTTTACTCACAAAAATGGTAAAACTACAAATAGTTTCTAAAAATTGTGTACGCATTGTCATTGTAAATTTACACATTTGTTGTGTAATCAACTTACACACAAAGGGAGTAATTATTACATTTGTAATAATTTTCTACTAGAAGTTGGGAAAAATTTACACAAAATATGCAAACAATTATTTTGTTTTATTTTAATCGTACACTCAGAAAAAAAGTCAGTAGAAAAATTTGTAAACGGTTTTCAATCCCACTTTACTATTTTTGTACAGATTTTTAATAAAAATAATATTATTTAGCAAATCTTTTTGCTATTTACATTTTACAAATTACAGTTTTTACAGAATATTTACAAAGAAATTACCAAATAAAAACAAAATGATTAATTCGTTTATGTTTTAACAATTTTTAAGATTTGTAAGCCTTTGATTTTGTTTTTAATTTTGTATAAAATATTTTTTTTTTTTTAAATAAATAAAAAAAATTTGATGCTCGTTAAAAAAAAAATAAATTTAAAATTTTGTACTAATACTCTCAATATTTAGTAAACTTTTTTGTTGATTTAAGAAAAACGGTTTTAAATTCCGCTGTACAAAAAGTTTACTAAAATTTAATAGCGGCTACTAATTTTTCTACTAATTTCATTGTACTACACTTCAGCAGACATATGTTGCTAAGATTAGCAAAAAATACCACTGGGCTCAAATTAGCAAAATTTCCCCTAATAACAGCAAAATTTTCAGTTATCATTACAAACTTTTTTTGGTGAGTGTAAAGACCATATTTCAGAAAAGAAATTCAGATATATAAATATTCTGAAAATATTGCATGCAATAAAATATGTGATATCCAAAAATACTTCACTGTAAAATGATACAACACTTTGTCAATGCTGTTATCTAAAAAAATAAACCTCATTCCTTTAATTCATACAACAAAATATTTAACAATTCATCTTCTAATTATAACGTTGAAAGCTTTAATTTTTCATTTAGCTGCAACAAATAATTTTAAATAAAAGTGCGTGAGTGGATAAGATTTGTTTGGTGGCAAAGTAAAGAAAACTGTTTTAGCAATTTAAAACTAAAAAAAAAAAGTTTGTGCTGCAGATTCTTAAATAAATTTTGCTCATTTTTTGTTCATATTTACTTAGAAGGCGTTTGCAGCATTTATCATAAATGCATTTTGTCTGTGTGTTGCACTAATGTTGGGTTCTACAAGGTGTGGCATTAAGTATCACCCTATTGGAAAGTGTTGTAAATTTTGCAAATAGCATCGTATCTTAGTTTGCTTTTAGCATTCGTAAAGCAGACATGTGCAAAATTTATAGTGAATAACAATGAAATGCTCGCTATGCGCCTAAGACGTAAAATTTAAGAACTATACGATCAAGTGAATAATTTTTGTACAAAATTGATCATGAGCCACGAGGTTCATTTTTATCTCGGTTCTGAGGGGACGAAAAGTCCACTCATAATTCATCAAGCACTATTATACCCTCTTAAAACCACCGTATGGTGTGCAGTTACGTAGGATTGGACCTTATTTTTTCGTAGGACCCAACAGTAGAGACTGACTGATCGGAAGTTGACGATCTGGATTTGAAGGACATGCGGTTCCCAACAGTACGGGGTTACTTGCCATACCTTACATGGCAAAATGCGTATTTTTAAGGATACCTTCTCAGCGCATATAATTTCGCGTTTTAGTGATTTATCACTATTTGACTGTACCGTACTCCTTCCTCTGGAGATTTTTGAAATCGTTGGTGTAAAAACAACATTCGAGCCCAAATTGCCAACGTGACACCACAAATGTTGCACATAGTTATGCAAAATGTAATCAAAAGAGCCCACATTTGCATCAACGCAAAACAAAATTTATAAATGCGAATAAATATAATTAGTTAAAAACCAAATGAGTTTTCACTTTGAATAAAAGTTATAGGAAAAGAATATCAGATGCCCCACCCTGTATAATTTTTTTTTTTTTTTTTTTTGAGGCAACCATGTTTAACAATGTCTGTATTTATATGCAACATATAGATGTGAAAAATGCGTTCGCTTTGTAACATAATTTTTTATCAACAACATGTAAAAGGTGGTGGTTTAATGCTATGGCAGGCTGCACAGTGGGACAGAATAAAAAAATATATTTACAATTATTCAAATATATCTTAGTGATATATAATTTATTTTATTTTAAGTAATTAAATCACAGAAAAGATTTTTTGGGAAATTCCAAATAATATGCAGTTGCTACAACTAAAATCGGTTGGTACAACCGGATATTGAATTTCGCCATACAATTTGGTTAATACATCTAAGTTTTAGTTATAACACTAAAAAAATATTTAGGACTCCAATTTGAATATGGTTATGCTAACCAAATTTATTGCTTGTATTAAACAAAATTTGCTTTTCAATTCGATTGGGGCTTTATTTTTCTAAGTGTATATATAACATTTGCATTAGCTTGTCCCTGGTATACTTCACATGATGCATTTCTAGGTCATATGTAGGAATCATTATGAAAATTTAAGTTTGACATTTCCTATTTGATACCACTGTAAATGTATGTTTGTAATTCGGTTTGAATACAAATCGATATGGCATGTAAACTTAGATGTACGTTAATTACTTTAATAATGGTGTTTTTTTTTATTTCTTTTCAGAGGAGAACTAGCAGACAAGGATAAGAAATTTAGAGCAGTTAGTGGAGTCTTAAGCAAAGTAGAACACTCCTCCTCCTCTTTCTGTTTGTAGTTATTTTTTTTTTTTTTGTTATGTTATGTCTGTTAAAGCAAGGAAGTAATAAATGATGGCTAATAAATAGGAAAACATTTAAAAGAAAATATTTAATAATAGACCATTTATTTATAGACCTTTGAAAACCACGAATCTAAAGTCAAAAATGGTTCCTCAAAATAAAGTCGAAAAAGTTTTCTTGCAGATATTTTTCCCTGGCTTATTAATATTGGAAATTAATTTGACTTTTTTATCTGCAGGACAGATTGAAATGAAATTTTGAATGGTGGAAGTACAATATAATTTCTTAAATTCTGGAATGGTTTATTGCACTAATATAGATACACAATTTGCCATTTGATATTAAATTAAATGGAAAAAATAATATTTTAGATGGAGTGATAGTTAAAAAGTATCAAGAAAATAGTTCTTAGGAAATTTTCTTTAGAAATCTTATAGTCCAGACCTTGCCCCGTCTGACTTCCAATTATTTCGATCGATGCAGAATGCTATCACTGGATACGCTTCACTTCAGAGCAGGGTAACCCGAAATTGGCTTGATTCGTTATTGGCCCTAAGAAATGTGCCGTCCTTTTGGAGCGGAATTCATATGTTGCCAGAAAGATGGGAAAAGGCAAATTTTTACCTAATGATGGACAATACTTTGAATAAATGTATATTGTACCAAGGTTTCACAATGAACGCCCACAATTTGCAAAAATTCGACAAAGTGATGAGATTATCAAACGAAATTAATATAATTAATTGTCTGCAATGCAGTGGGTAGAGACACAGCCTGATACTAGTTTAAATCACAGAAAAGTCATAGTTTTTTTTTAATTTTTTCAATTTTTTTTTTTTATTAATAAACATACTTTTAAATAAAAAAAATATTCTAACTCTAATCCAGAAAAATATATAAAAGATTAAAATGTGAACAACAAAATTTAAATTCCGGTTTACCTAGGGGTAAGCAATAAACTAAGAAAGGAAAGGTTGAAATTTTTAAATAAATTTTGTGGAACGTGATATTCTATAGAATATTACAACCAATAAGCACAAAATTAATTAATTGTTAAAATAAAAATTGTAAAAAAAAATATTATTTTCACAACAGAATTAAAAATAAATTAAGTTGTTTGTACCTGAAACTAGAAAACTTCCCATCATGATTCTGTGGTTAAAACTTCTTTCATTAAATTAAATTGTTTGTACCTGAAACTAGAAAACTTCCCAGCATGATTCTGTGGCTAAAACTTCTTTCATTGCTTCCTAAACTTCAGTTAACATTATTTTATGATTTGTTTGTGTTATTGTAAGGAACTCGCAAAAGAATTCATATGATTATATTTCAAATGTAGTGATTTGGATATAAAGCCGATGCATATCTTAAAAAATCACTCTTCATTGCTCTTAAAACATTTATTCAAAGAATCTAAAGCATGTATTCAAAATATTGTTTTTTCTGATTATTTAAATACAAAAATTTCAATGTGAAAATAGTTCTGAAGACCTTTTATAATTTTTTTTTATCAAGAAGTTATTGGGACACAATTTGTGCATTTTGTATTTTATTTAGAACTAGCTTTAATTCAGAATTTTCCAAATAAGTTTTAATTAAAATTGTATAAAAATGTTTTTAAATTATCGAAAATAATTTTAAAATTGTGTAAAAATTATTTCAAATTGTCCAAAAAGATTTTAAAATTGCCCAAAAACTATTTAAAATTATTCAAAAATATTTTAAAATTGTCTAAAAATATTTTATAGTTATCTAATATTTTAAAATTGTCCAAAAATATTTCAAAGTTGCCCAAAATAGCTTTTTTGTTAATGGAGAATTATGTACTTTTTCTAAAAAAGAGTATTTCTATATCAGTGCATAGGATTCACATCTTTAAACTTATTTTTCTGCATTCTTATGAATTAAATTTTCATCAAAGCTTAAATATTACATAGTTTATGAACATTTTCTACTCATGCATCAGAATGTCTAATCATTGCATTGTCATTGCTTCCTTAGAGTAAAGTATGAATAATGGTCGTAGCTATATTTGAATACTTCCATCCTATGACACGCCAATCTTAAATTCATTGATAAAACCATCAGAAAAGAAGTGATGCCTTTTCCATAGTAGTGAAGCTTTTATTGCTTCTTTGGCCGCTTAATTTTTGCTGGATTGGGTCGTTGAAAAATTCAGTTGCAAATACGAATATATTTTTGGGTGTTGTATGCTTCCAGAAAATTTGTATTTACAGAAGGCGTTTTTCAGCGTGCCGAATATTTTTGAAAAATAATTTCTAAATTGTCACAAATATCGGAATAAATAATTAGGAGGGCACTTTTCCATTTTATTTTAATTTTTTTATTGCTATTTGATATTTTCAATTATAAAGCCCATTGAACAATTAATAAATGCTATAATTCCACTGCCTAAAATTAAATTCTACTAAATTATTATACATAATTTTTCACCAAGTTTGTATTGAATATTCCAAAAAAAATATTGTATCGGGACATTTTAAGTTTCTGATTTCTAGCAGAAGGGGTTTGGGCAGGTTAAGGGCGCAACAATTCCCTAAAATAGAAGCCTTTAAATTTCAAAATCCTAGATCCAGTGGTTTGAGTTCGATAAATAAATAAGGGAGCACTTTTTTCTTTTTAACCCCATATTTTAATATTTTTATTTGCAAATTCTTAAAATTATCTCTATTGTGATATCACGCTGAACAAGATTGATCAATAAAAATTGTTTTAATCTCATTATGATTAAAAATGCATCAATTAACAAAAAAAAATTAACATTAACGTATAAAATTTTCGAAAAACGTAAAAATAAAAAGCCGCTTAATATAAAATAAAAATATTTTAAAATCGATAAATATCACCAAAAAATAAAGGCATGCTTAATTTTATTTCGTTTTCTGTGTTTAGTGTTTTACTTCTCTGCTTCACTTCCCTTGTCGAATATTTCAATTCCACTTGTTTCCCGTTTAATTTCATTTCTCATGTCTAGTTTTTCAATTTCACACGTTTACTATTCCATTTCGTTCCCTTTATCTGGTTTCTCTCATTCCCGTCCAATTCCATTACGTTCCCATTGTTTCGATTCCATTTCGTTCCCATTGTTTCAATTCCATTTTATTCCCATTGTTTCAATTCCACTTGTGCCTCGTTCTATTCCTTTTCGTTCCATTTCGTTCCACTCGCTCCCTGTTCCATTTCGTTTCATTATTTTAGTGGGCGTTGTGAAGGATATGGGTTCGATCCCCAGCAACGGCAACATCAATTTACAAAAATAAAATGTATCAGTTTTCTATCCCTCATTCATATCGGAACTTCCTCCTTCGACGTTCCAATAGCACTTAACGCCACCAAAGTAAAATAACATAACAGGGCTACGAACTAAAAAAGATTGAACAATTTCCCCAACTCTCCATCAGATGGCGTGCAACAACTGTTCTAAGATTTATCATGTCGAACAATTACAGTGTTGGCAAATTCGAAGTCCTTCATCTTTTACCACTTCTATCCTCTTTCCAAAGAAATCAACATACGATTTTGTTTCCCTATTTTACTACATTTCTGGGGAAAATTTAACTTATCAGTGAACGCACAACAAACCGACTGACGGGCTTAAAAAGTGGATATGAGTCGGTTGTAAAGAGAATCTTCACTTTTCTACCTAGCCTAAGGGCGAGAAATTTCTCTTTTGAACCCCCGTTTTTAAGGGGGGGTTATTTGAACCCCCGTTTTTAAGGGGGGGTTAAGGTATTTAATTTTTTTTTTTTATTTTGTTAAAAAAATGCTTAATATGTTAAAAATATTGTTTCAAGTTGATTGGAGCAAAATTGACGAAGTTGCGAGTATTTGTATGTCAAGTATGTCAGTGTAGAGCAGAGAACTGCAAAATCAACTTTTTTCTTGATTTAATCATACACAAAAATTCTTGTTCACTTTTAATAATTCAACAAAATTCACTGTAGAATAAAATCAGCATCATGTTACTGAACACTGTTAAGTGATTACATTTGCATAAAACATAAACGACAGATGATTCACACTGATTCCAATTACGCGTTCAGTAACATGATGATGATTTTATTCTACAGTGAATTTTGTTGAATTATTAAAAGTGAACAAGAATTTTTGTGTATGATTAAATCAAGAAAAAAGTTGATTTTGCAGTTCTCTGGTGTAGAGTATAAAATTTATTGTAGGAGTAAATATTCTATCGAGCAGACGTACACATGTGTTCCTATTTTCGTATCATTTTAGCTCCGTTTTTATTAAGTTTTGTGTTAAACTATTACTAAAATGTCTAAAAAAAAATACAAGATATGATAGACAATCAGCTGGTTCGAGATTATATCGACCTTTTTGGAAAACCTCACCAAAGCACTTGAGTGGAACCTCTGTCATCGTTGAAATTGCAGCTTATGTGGCAGCCAGTGTCTTTAATGAAGGTTCTTTTGCTTTACTAACCTTCATGCAACACATGGGAATCAATAGTGGATCAAGTGCTCATGACTGGGCGCGATCAACTTTCTTCATACGTATAAGCAAAGCAGAGCAGGAAGCTGAGAGACAAACTAAAGGCACGATTCATCGTAGACAGGAGCAAAAAGGTGCTTTACACATCATGGATGATAGCAACATGCTTTATGGACCTGACATTGATGATTCAGTGTGAGGAAAGCAGATAAAATTTGCTTATAAACGTTTAATACCAGATTTTTTAGTGTTCAAAACTTTAAAGCGTTTTTCCCACAACTCATGTTTTCATAGTTGGTGCCCCTCATAACTTCAAAACTACTGCACCGATCCTTTTGAAATTTTGGAGAGTTTTTTCAAATTTGTTAATAATTTTTATTTTACAATAGCAAATTAGCCGATTTTTTTTCACTAAAAATCGCGTTTTTCCCTATAAAGTTTTCCAAAAAAGTGACAAATTCAAATTTTGAAAAACCCTCCCCCAGCATTAACTGGGGAAAACTATTATCTAACGAACGAACTTTAATTTTTTGATTTCATATAACCCAGCACCAATTTCATCATGAGGGGCACCGCAATTCTACTTTTTTTTGCGACACGTCCGAATAAATGCTGTCATTGCCGTGTTTTTTAATATTTCTTCGTGAACATTTCTTACAACATTCTTCAAATGTCATACTTTAATGTCCTATTAGTTTTAATAAAGAGATTTTAACTGTGTAGTCACAAAAAAATATCAAAAAAGTGTCTTTTTTTCTTACAAGTTAACCTTACCCACCCCTTAACGCACTAAAATCTGAAGGCTCCCACAAAGAGATTCTCCTCATAAGAGTACATACACAGAAAATAATCATAGTTAAATTTAAATCAATTATCTCATTTAAATTATCATAATTACGAATATTAACACTATTGAGAACAATTTAGTACACTCACAATATTATTTCGTTAAAAACAACTTAAAATACATATAAAGTTAATCGAAAATACAATCAAAAAGAGGACTACTGATTTGTCATTATATTCAACCCATTTTGTTGTTTATTTTCAATCATTGTTTAATAATCGACAAAAGTAAAAACAATAGAAAGTCGTTTAAAATAACCATCAAATTTTTACTAACAAAAAGTTAGAAAAAACTACTTTTGTGGTTTGTTTTTCAAATTGAAAGTTTTTTTATTTGTGTGTAATTACAAAACAGAACACAACACATGCAGGTGTATATATTTTGATTGGCTTTGTGTGTATGTATATTTGAATAATTTCTTGTAATTTTTATTGAAATAATTTTGTATATATACAAACTATTTTGGTAAAAAAACAAAAAGGAATTATATGAATTTATATTTTTTGAAACAGAAAACATAAAATTTTACATTTAACTGAAAATATCAACTCCTACTGAATGTCTGTAAATTTTTAAAGTTTCTTTTTCGAATGTCTGATTCAAATAGTTAAAAATATATTTCTATGAATTTCAATTGATTCTTCATTTAAAAACAAACTTTACGTATTACTTTTTAAATAAACTACAGTCGGTAACGGAAAATATATTGTGAGTGTATGAATCTTATTTTAATAACTATGATGATAATTTAAATAAACGTATTTGTATTTAAATATATCAACATTTTCAATTATATATAATTTCGCATTTTAGAAACATATTTTAATTAAAAAAATAAGACAAAGTTAGTTTTTCAAAGTTAATTCCATTTAATTTAATGTTGTTGCGCTACTGGATTTTAAAATATTATTTTTCTGTGTGTACACTTTTTTTTCTTAACTGGATTTAAAACCTTACTAAACCATCTCAATCCATTTGAATAAATAATAACCCTTTCTTTATTTACAAAAGTAAAATATAAATTAACTGTATTTAAATTTATCATATAGCGGAAGTTAACTGTTCAATTCCAATTACTACCAAAAAAAAAACACTAAAATTCGGTTTAATTTAAAACCCTTTGCCAGGTATAACACAACAAAAACATGACAAATAGTTTCGAACCAAATAACTTAAAAAAAAGCAGGTCAGGTTTTATTTAAAGCAGCTGATGCACGCAAATTGCCAAAAAAAAAAATTGATCAAGCAAAGGACATTTTTCTTAAGGAAACTACTCGCCATTTACCGAAAATATATAAAACAATGAAACAAGTGTCAGACAAAAAGGAAGAACACGAAGAAAACAAATATTTTAAAACAAAGAAACCCAGGTTTTTTTTTTGTTGATAAACAAAATTTCATTTAACACTTGTTTTTTTTAAAGTCATATACTTAAATATTTCTTACCAAAAAAAAACAAGGGTTAAAAGTCTATTCATATAAACCAAACACAAAAAACAAACAGCTGCTGATATTTTAAATTTTTGGATATAAAAATTTGGTTTTAATATCACCACGAAACAAACAACATAAAAGAAACCCATTTGTTTATTAACAGTTATAAACACTTATTTGGCAAAAGAAGGAGCATTTGAAAATTAAATACCAATTTAAACTTTAATTGTTGGCAAAAAAACGAAAAAAACTCATACTCTTATTTAGTCTTTCCTTACCAATACCATTAACCCAAAACTTAATTTACGCGATAAAAATCTATTAAAAAATTCAAAAAAAAAAAAAACTTACACACATGTGTTTTGTTTCATGTGCTTTTTTGCTTTCAAAGGGACACCGATCAACCATGTTGCATATTTACTTACTACTAGTTATTCTCCTTTTGTATACATTAAAAGTTCCTAAAAATTAGGTCACTTTAATTTTAGATAAAAGCAGCTGTTATTTTGTAAAGATATTTATGAATAAGGACACATGCCAAAAAAAAATAAAAATTACATGTAACAACTAAAAAGGGTCCTTGATCTATAGCCAAACATTTATTTTCAATGTTAATGTGTTTTTAAATTTCTTTACAAAATATTAAAACAAAATATTGTTGGCGCGATTCTTCTTTTAATTTTGGAGGGAGGTGGTTATTGGAAATTATTGACAGGTAATTTGTTATAAAAACTATATTTGGTTAAGGTTGACAAGAGTTTAGCATAACTAAGGATATTCTTGTACGTATTTAATTATTAAATTCGAGGGCGTATCAGTAAGTTCGTGACTTTTTGAGTGAAACACAGTTTTTTTTTGCAAAAAAAAAAAATATTTTTCAACATAATCTCCTTTTAGCTCAATACACTTAGTCCAACGTTTCTCCAATTTTTGTATCCCTTCCAAAAAATAGGATTTATCGAGGTCCATAAAATACGAGTAGGCATTTGTTTGATCAATAATTTCATCGTTGGAGCTAAATCTCTTTCCACCGAGCCATTTCTTTTGGTTTGGAAATAGGAAATAGTCACTGGGGGCTAAACCCGGAGAATATGGCGGATGAGGTACCAATTCGTAGCCCAATTCATGGAATTTTGCCCTTGAGACTACACACGTGAGCACCCGTACATTATGGCCAATTGAGAGCAAACGCCGCACCCATCTTGCAGACAGCTTTCCTAAATCCAAGTGATCACTTAAAATCGAAACCACACTGCCATATGAAATGCCTGTGGCATCAAAAATCTCACGCACATTTACTCTTCGATCGGAAAACTCCATATCGTGGATTTTTTCACCATTTTCGTGTGTATTGACCTCAATTGGCCGTAAAGAACGTTCAGCGTCATTTGTACTCATGCGACCACAACGAAAGTCAGTAAACCACTTTTTTCCCATTGAAATCAATTTTGCATAGTCCCCATAGTATTTATCAGGCTTTTCTTTGGTATGATTGACGGTTTTTCCCAAAAAAATAATGTTTAATGAGCAATCGAAATTCACTTTTTTCCATTTTTAAAAAATCCACGAGGTTGTATGTTTTGAACAGCAAAGTAAATGACGGAACTTGCTCAAAATATGACAGTAGTCTATTATCAGGTGGTACTTGATGGGAGCAGTGTTGCATTTCGTATAACTACGAGGGGAGTTCGAAAAATCACGGACTTATTGATCCGCCCTCGTAGTACACTCAGAGAATTATTTCAATAAAATCAACTGTGTAGTTGCAGTTAATAGAATGCGCAATTTCTTCAAAAATTCACTAACAATGTAATTACTTTTAAATAAAATAATTGCAATATCAATTAATCCTAAATGCAATGTTTACATTTTTAACTGTCAATGTCAGATTATAATTGGATGAAAATTGATGTCTTTATTTTAAGGATTTTTCTCATTTTTTACAGTTACTGACTGTATTTTATTTAGAAAGTCATGCGTACATTTGTTTTTAAATGATTAAATAGTTTAAATGATTAAATAGTTTCTGTAACAGTTAATATTATTATTTAAAATGATTTAAAAAAAAAAATAATTTTTATAGTTATTTGTTTAAATGTAAAAATGCACAATATAAATGAAATGGTGCTTATTTTTACAGACTTTGCATTTAATTTTTATGACATTTAAAAAAACCAAATAAAAGAAAAACAATTATTTTTACGGATTTTATTGGATTAATTTGTTTCTTAATTTGTTGACACCAAAAAAAAAAGTTGACAGTTAAGTGAAATCAATATATAAGCAAAATAATTTATTTTTACGGATTTCTGGTTAGTTTGTTAACAGTTAAAATAAATAAATAATCATTACAGACATTTAGTTGGTTTTAATAATAGTCTTACGGATACTGTAAGTTAATTTATTAACATTTGAAATACATAAAGATTCGTTTGATTTAAATAAAAGATTAATAGATCAGTTTTTAAGTAAATTTTTATTTATTTTATTTTTAGACTTACAGTTAATTTAAACTACAAACTATCTTTAGTTTAATTTCATGTTTCAGATTTTTATCTTACTGGGTTTGCAGATGTCATTGAAAGGCGAGCTTTTTCTATTTAATTTTCAAAAAATATTCCCTCTGCCAAGCTTCGAAATCGAAGCTCTAGCAGTTTGGAATGGGTGTTTAAAGGTGCAATTGTTCCCTTTTTAACACCATTTATCCTACGCTTTTATTCGAAATACAAAAATTATTTCTTTAGTGACTTAGCCCATACGTCGGCGAACACATATTTTTAATTTCTGATTTCTAGCCGAAGGAGTTTGGGCTAGCAGTTAAAGAGGTTTACTTTTCTGTCTTTCCCATCCCCATAAAATCTCGTAAATTTCGACAAAAATATGCAAAAAATTCATGTTCCAGCGGTGTGGGCTAGTTAATTAAAGGGGCACTATTTTGTTTTGTTTACAACGTTTTTATTGAAAATTCCAAAAACTGAATTCCAACTAACAAATCAGTACATATCTAAAGAAACACACACATTTAACATTTTAGGTTTCTAGCCACAGCGGTTTAGACAGGCCGTTAAGGGGATGACTTTTCCCCGTTCCAAAAGGAACCTCAACAATAAATTAGTCTATACTGCAGAAACGTACGTTTTAAATTGCAGACTTTTAAGCAAAGCGTTTTAGGCATGGGACACCTTTCCCATTTTGAACCAACTTTTTAACAAGTTCCCGGCGAAAATTCTACAAAGTACCTACAGTGTATTTTCCCATTCTCCAAGAAACACTTATCTTAAGCTTCTGATTTCTAGCTAGTCCATTTCCTTCCCTGTGTTAACTGTTTTAATTTCACTCGTTCACCGACCATTTCATTCCATTTCGTTCCTGGTCTATTGTTTCAATTTCACATGTTCCCCATTTTATTCCATTTTTTTACCCTTATCCAGTGTTTTAATTCCAGTCATTCTTCGTTTCATTCCATGTAGTTGCCCTTGTCTAGTGCTACAATTCCAATCGCTCATTTTATAGCGTTTCAATTCTACTCGTTCGCCGTTCCATTCCATTTCGCCCCACTCTGTTAATTCCACTCGTTCCGCATTTAATTCTATTTCGTTTCCCTTATCTAGTTTTCCGTTCCATTTTATTTCGTCCCATATCTGGTGTTTCAATTCCACTCGATCCTCGTTTCATTCCAATTCGTTCCTCTGGTCTAGCATATTTTTAATTCGAGTCCAATTTGTTGCTCCTCCTCATATGAGAAAACATTTACTCCCTTTAATGCCACTTCCAAATAACAGATATCAGATTCGTGCTGACAATTAAAGTTGCTGCCAATCAAATTATTCAGTTGTAGCAACAGAAATTTCTGACAATCAACTTTTTATTGACGTATACCCAAAATTCTATTCTATTCTAATCAATTGGTTTTCTCTTGTAACAATTAAAAATGTCAATTACAAACAAATCGAACTATTCGATTGGCTACAAAATCGGTTGCCACAACGATTCCGTTTTCTCTGTGTAAAAGATAAATTATTTCAAAATATCAATCGACAATTTTGGTGTTAATTATTATTGTGCAAATGTCAAATAGTTTTTAACATTTTAATAATTTTATATTAACAAAATATGTAAAAATAATCCATCAAAACAGATCATAATCATTACAAATATTTTTCTTAAGAATTGTTAAAATAAAATATGCAAAAACATTAACAATTTTTAAGACGAATAAAGCAAAAAATAAATAAATAAACAACGAACTATCAATCATAAACTACATAATAAGCTCTATAGTAAGACACTAAACACACCAACAACAATAGCAACAAAATAAATAGTGAAACGAATTCAAAAAGTTTGGAATTGAACACATTCGAACACATCAATAATTGATTGACGCATATTTTAAAAATTAATGGATGATTTTGAAGGAAAAAAAACAAACTAAAAAATACATAAATAAAACAGAACTTCAATGAAAATCATAAAAACAAAATAATAATGTTCAACAATTCAAAAGAAAAACGCATTTATTATGCAAAAAAAAATAAAAAAAAAATTCCCGAGTAAAAAGATTTATTTGATCATATGTAACCTTATCTAATAATATATTATCATATGTAAATATATATGATAGTATGCTATTCCATACATAATTATTATATATTTTTTAAAAAACGTATATTACGCCATATATAACCAGATGTAGTTATATATTGATCTTTATAAAATTGGATATGATATGGTATATATTTAATCATATAAAATATACACTGGACCATATTTACTTATATATGACTTATGCAGAACCATATATACTTATATATGGCTTATAAATAACCAGATATAATTATATAAGCTATATAATATTTCTGATATAATAACATATGGTCCATTATCAAAAATATTTTTCAATATGGTATGAGATATATGATTCAATAAGATATAATTATATATGGTACAATATTTGCAAACAAATTTGAGATATTGTTACATATAGTTGCATATAAGCTATTGTTTAATAAACAAGTAAAAAAGGGCTAAATTCGGCTGTGCCGAATCTTTGAATACCCTCCACCAAAGGGGATGAAGATGATATACGTATATACTAAATTTTGCATGAACTGTAATATGAATATGTTTTGTCAATTTATGTAACGAACTTTTGTTATTTAGTTTTAGCAATGTTATTTACAGAGGTCTGCTCTGTTAGCGACTTTAACATTGTTCATTTTTACGTTAACTTAGTTATCATAGTATGTAAGACTTAATAACATTTTTACTTACTTAACAGAAAAAAAAAAATAGATACAGAAAAATTGTACAAATTTGTATGGAAAATTTAGAGGTACCTTCACATTTTCACTCATAACTTTTGAACCGCTTGACCGATTTTGCTCATTTTAAATACCAAACTGCTGGGTAGGATGTTCAATAATCTGGGTAAAAATAGGCACCCCCGCTTGCGTCTTCGCGTCGTGATCGCCATTTCAACAGACAGACAGACAGACGGACAGACGGACATCGCTAAATCGACTTAAAATTGCATAAGGATCACGAATATGTATACTTTATGGGGTCTTAAACCTATATTTCGACATATTACAAACGGAATGACAAACTGATATATACCCTCACCATATATGGTGGAGGGTATAAAAATATATATATTTCGAATCCCAGCCAGGTAGATATATATATATTTTTTTTTTTTGCTATATTATTTTTTATAAAACTTTCAAATTTTAACCTATTTTGGGACAACAAGTCCTAGAAATTTTTGATAGAATATAAGATAAAATTAGTTTATAATAATCTAGATCAGCGATCGGCACTCAGGGGCCAAACACAATCGGCAATTTACACGTACACTACACGAATGTCAACAAATCTCCAGCTAAGAGCACAAAAAATACAATTATTTCATTCAGTAGTACGCGCTAACTTTCAACAAAGCAAGTATATGCCGCTTTGTTGAAGAAATAAAGTACACTCTAAAAATTTGTTTTTTTATCGTAGGTTTTTTTTTATTGTAGGTATTTATTTTGTTTTTCGTTTACATTTTAAATTAAAAATGTGGAACGTTGAGTTTAAATATATTAAATGAGGTACAGGCCCTGCATGCAATCAAAAAAATATTATTGTCATTATTATGAATTATATTTATTTATTATAATAGAGAAAACAAAAAAATTAACAATTTTAATTCTATGAATACGGATATTCTCATCGATTAATTCATTTATTAATTTATTAATTCATTCATTTATCTAGAAAGATAAAATAATATCTTACGGTGTAAAACACCAATACATTCATATTCTCTTTTTTTGCCCACCACTGATCTAGATTCATATAATCTTTCATTCATATGATCTTTGTTTCCGAAAGTCCTATAAGTACAAGGTGGCGCAAAAGTAATCCTCCTATCAGAAAATGCTATAAATTTTGCGATTGGCCCCTAATGTCAGTTCTGTTTTGACATTTGCGTAGTAAACACATGCGAAATACACGTTAATAAACAATGTTACGCTACACTGCTCCAGAACGCGGAATATTGGTGACTATTTATTCGAGCAATAATAAAGATGATTTTTCATGAAAAATAATCATGAGTGATGAGGCCCATTTCCATCTTAGCGGGTACATAAATAAGCAAAATTTACGCTTGTGGGGCACTGAAAATCCGCGTGTAACCCACGAAGAGCCATTACACCCGCTCAAAGTCACTGTATGGTGTGCTGTTTTCGCTGGAGGAGTCATCGGACCTTTTTTCTTCGAAGACGTCGCGGGCCAAACGGTTACTGTGAATGGTGAGCGCTACAGAGCAATGATCAACGAGTTCTTTTTGCCGCAACTTGATGAATTGGGATTGGAAAACATGTGGTTCCAACAGGACGGTGCAACGCCACACACTGCACGTGCCACAACCGATATGCTGAAGGATGCATTTCCCGGGCGCCTAATCTCCCGTTTTGGCGATTTGCACTGGCCAGCAAGATCGCCTGATTTGACCGCTCCAGACTTCTTTTTGTGGGGCTTTTTGAAGTCGCGGGCTTATGTCAACAAGCCTCAGACTCTTGCAGCTCTTAAAGACAATATCCGTCAAGAATGTAAGGACCTATCGCCGGAAATTTTGGCCAAAGTGATGGAAAATGCCATAAAAAGGGCTCAAATGACAATCAACTGTGGCGGCGGCCATTTACATGACATCATATTCTCGACTTGATGTAAAAAAAATCAAAAGACCAAATAAAAATAATCCACAAGAAAAATCAAAGTTTTTCATTTTTTTTTTTAAATTACAGCCAAAAAACATCGGAAGTTATTATTTTCTAAAAGTTTTTAAGATATAATTATATATAACATTACATATAGTTATTTATAATTACATAAAATCAGATAAGTACAAAACCAATTTAGTCTCATTACTTCAGCCATAATGTGTATACATTTTTCCCATTTTTCCTATTTTTCCCAAATTTCCGAAAAAGTATATAATTATATCCCAAAGATATAATTATATATAAAACAATTATAGGAAAAATATAGTCTAATAAAGTCAACCTGACACTGCTAAGTGCTTAACTCACTACACTCTGGCAGACCGAGTTCAAATCCTGGAGAAAGCATTGTTTTTTAGAATTTTTTTATACGTTTTTTAATAAACTAGATTCCGTAGTTATTGTTGGATAAAATCTGAAACAATTTGGTCTGAAATTTTTTGGGCCAATTTAGATCTTACAAAAGTCCCAAATATATTGCTGGATCCAATTTGATCTGCCAATTTTCGGATAAATTAAGACCTAAATCTCCTAATATATTGCTGGATCTTATTTGGTCTACCATTTTTGAGATCAAATAATTTCAACTCGATATAATCGCAGACATTAAAGAACAGCAAATTGGATACGATTAAATATTGCCCCAGATCAATTTTGATTTACTCGGGTTGCCAATGTCTCTATGAAGCAACAATTACCAAAAATAGGAATAAGTTTTAGACAAAATGATGCAGTAATATAGTTTTCCTTTGAAAAATATTTGTAAACAAAAAACTGAAGATAAATTTTAAATGCAGACAAAAAAATAAAGAAACCTTTTGTTGAAACATTTTACATGTTTATGTTGCTGCTGTTATATTGTATGGTGGCGAATTTATATTAAATATTTTTTGTTGTATGTTGTATGATACTGTCAATTAACTTTGAGTTGTGTTGAGCGCTACTGCAACTTGCATTTATTGCAACTGCAACCAACTACCAACAAGCCAACAGTTAGTTGCATTTTCACTATGAAAAAATTCACATGTACAACATACAGTGGTAGTAAATTTTATATAAATTTTATACTAAAACTTGCGTAGGCGTGTGAATTTTTATTTTTCAAACATTTCATTTTTGAAAAAAATTACACATCAAATATTGTATTTGTTTCTCTGCTTTTTAAGTCAAAAATAAATCAATTATAATTAATACATACATGCATACATATTTTGCCACAAGTATGAGCCCACACACACATACACATTCATATAAATACGTATATTTGAAAAAGATGAATATTTCCTTGAAAAACTTACCTGTAAAGAGAATTAAAATGAAAAAAAAAAATGATTTATTAGAAAATTCCAATATATTTTTAATGTTATTATAAAATCATTAACACATAAATTATCTTTTGTATTTTTAAATAAATAACATCATGTTTTTTTTTTTTATTTTATTATTATAATTTAAATGGCAGCCTAAATTGGAGCCATCAATTCATGGAATTCTGGTGCCGAATTACGGCATTCGTGATCGAACGAAATTGTTCGAAAACTGTTTTTTAAAAAAGTTACCACAATAATACTAATAATGATAACACCAACTTTAACTTTTATTTCCAATCTGGGGCCAAACTACAACATCCCTGATGGAAAATATTCCGTTCTAATGTTTGATTTTTAGAAATAAAAAACTAATTTTGATCGAAAAATTACGATCACGAATGCCGTAATTCGACCCCTGTTTTGCACAAATCGATGGAACATAGTTTTTCCTTTAAAAAATCGTTTTAAAATTTAAGAACAAAATTCAAAGTACGAGAGTCCCAAAAATATTTGCAAAACTTTAGTTATACAAAATTTTTTTTAGATTTTTTGAGTTTATATTTTTTCAAAATAAATGCCATTATGATGTATCATATATGGGACTACACTCGAATAAAAAAGTCGTTAAAAGTTACAGAAAAAACTGTATTTGTTAAAGTTCTAATTTTAAGTTAGCAAACCGTTAACGAAACGTTGTAATTTTTAGTAAAGTAAAAATAGTAGAAAAAATTAGTAAACTTTACTAAAATTTAACAAAACCCTTAACGGAAGTCAATTTCAATTTCGGTTTAAAAACTTTTTAAAATATTTTGCTAAAATCAACAATGAAAATTAGTCAAAAATTTTGTATAGACAATATAAAGGAATTTTATTAAAAAACGATTTTATAGACAAATTAATATAAAAAAATGTGGGATATAGAACCTTTTAATAATGTATTATTTGATGGCAATAAATTTGTATTTGGCATTACAAATGTTTCGACAAATTCAACCAAAAGCGAATGCATAAAAACACTTATTATAACAATACTTCAATACTGGTAGTTTAAAATATCGGAATATATTACGAAGAAAATTAAATTCTTTTTCGAGGGATATTTTTCCTCTTAAATGAATTCCATTTTTTTAGCTCAAAGAGTTTTTACAGATCATTAAAGAGGCACTTTTGTGTCTCTTTAAACCCATTTTTATCCTGTTTAATTTGAAAATTTCAGTACTCTTTAGTGATTAGGTCAAAAACCCATGGATAACATATTTTAAATGTTAAATTTCTAGACCAAGGATTTTAGGAATTTTCTAAAAATCTCTTTTCAGCCGAATTTCAACTTATGGGGATAATTTTTGACATTTAACCCCATTTTTCACCACATTCTTATTCGATACACAACCCTTAAAAAAATACAAATTTAGAAACCCTAGCCCAAACTAAAGCAAACACATATTATAAATTTTAGATGTATAGCCGAAGGGATTTTAGTGCCCCCCCCCCCCCCCACGTGAAACTTTCTTAAAATCTCATTTTTTAAATAATAATGGTTAAAAGATTTGATTTCATTGACAATCGTTTTAAATTTCCATTAACATTACTAATGCAGCAATTAATGCAAAATAATTATCATTGACAGCTAAGTTCTTTAAATTAACTGCAAATGTAATTTAAAATAAATCACGCAAAAAAGATAAGATATTTTCTTTAATTATTTCCTTTAACTAATTAACTTAAAATTCCGTAAAAAGCAATTTTTGTTTTTGCTATATTTCTTTTTTTTTTAAACAAACGAATTAACTGAAAAAATTCGAAAAAGTAATGATTTTTTCTTTATTTCGTTTTTTAAATGTTAAAAAAATTTACTTTAAAGTCTTTAAAAATAAATGACTTTTCATTTAGGTATTTTGTTTTTATATTTTAACTATTTAATCATTAAAAAACAAATGTACGGATATCTGTTGGCAAAAAAACTACAGTCAGTTAATGTAAAAATATTATGGGTGTAGAAAAAAATATCTTCAAGTCAATAAATATCAGTTAAATCCAGGTTCAATTTATTCAATTTCGTTTCCTGTGTTTAGTGTTTTAATTCCACTCGTTCCCTATTCTATTCTCTTTTCAAGTGTTTTTATTTTACTTGCGCCCCAATCAATACCCCTTATATAATGTTTCAATTCCACGCGTTCCCCATTCCATTCCACTTCGTTTCCCTTGTCTAGTGCTTGTATTCCACTTATTCCCGCATTACATTTCGTTTCTCAATTTTAGTGGTTAAATTCCGCTTATTCCTTAAACTTCAGGTTACTAGCTGAACTGTTTTTGGCCACTACGGTCCCAATTTACTCCCCTTTCTTCCGCGTTGCTGGCAAGAATTCCAAATAGTATATTATCAGTGATTTAGGCTAATTTTTCTTTTAAATTTTATCATCAGACCATTAAGGGTTAGGCTTTCCCCCATTTAACCCCTTTTTCACCACGTTCCTGGCGAAAATTCCAAAGCGTACCTTATCACTAAAATAGCCCAAACTCCTCGGAAATTTCAAGTTTTAGCCACACTGATAATAATCCCTGCATAAGAATGCGAAAAAATTTCAAAATAAAGGATATATTTTTAAATTAAAATTATTTTCATTTTTGTTGTTTTGACAATAATTTTTTATTATTTTGCATAGATTCCCTGCAAAACCACACATTACCAAATAATGGGTAAAGTAATGCATATAATAGGGGCCGATGGATTAATTTACACCTTACTTCATTGATGAATTTTACAAGCGATGAGCCTCAAAGTAATGTATATACCCATTACTTTACAGGTGATAATGTAAGGTGTTACTTATATGGTTACGAGAATGGAAAAAGTAATGTGTCTAAAAATAAATTTTTTAAAAAAAGAGGAATTTTTATTAAAAAAAATTATTACAAATATTTTATTTTGAATATTTGTAATTAAAAACAAGTAAAAAAGGGCTAAATTCGGCTGTGCCGAATCTTTGAATACCCTCCACCAAAGGGGATGAAGATGATATACGTATATACTAAATTTTGCATGAACTGTAATATGAATATGTTTTGTCAATTTATGTAACGAACTTTTGTTATTTAGTTTTAGCAATGTTATTTACAGAGGTCTGAGGGTCAGTTCTCGTTCTGTGAAACGGTGAAATGAAAAGTTTTTTCACGTTTTCATAGTACTTTTGATTCGTGTTCTGTGAAAAAATGTAAAGAAATATCAAAACGTTTTCATATGAAAAAAAAAGTGGAACGAAACAAGATTTTTTCACGATTGCACAGCACTGGCGATTTTTGTTTTGTGTAACAGTGCAAACAACTGTCAAAATATTTTCATATGAAAAAATTGTTTACACATACTATTTATAAGTGAAATAAACATGGAGAAGATTGTAAGAGGAAAACGTGCCAGCGAAAGCCAAAAGGAGTATTTAATTAATTATTAAGAAAAGCATGTGGACATTGCAAACGATAAGTAAGTAGTCTAATTACCATAATCACACTTTTATTAATCCCATATTTACATATTTGTAACTGCAGATGGTGCCAAATTTAGAGACGAAAAGTTTAACGAATTAGCGGCGAGCCTTAACAGTTTAGTGGGAGCCAAAAAGACAGTGAAAAATGGCAAAAGTATGGCATATTTATTAATAGTTTATTTATATTCTTTATGAATTTTTTTTTTCTTTAAGTAATATTAGTTCACTTAAAGTAAGCCGACATAAATCCATGAAGTGCTTGTCGCTTGTCATCTCGAATGGATTGTGGTCAGCACGAAGTATGCGTCTCAGCACTCTCAAAAAATTCCTATAAATTATTAAATTATTTACTGCAATGAAATGCTTGTAACATCATTGTCTTACCTTTGTTCATCCGGAATTCTTTGAGTAATATCCAATAATACAAGTAATCCATATATTTTTATATAATTATTTAAAATAAATTTTCACTTTTGTTTACGTTTTTCTCTGTTTTGACATTTGCTTTAAATGTTGGATAACACAGTTACAAAGTTTTCATGGGTACAGTGCGAATGAAACATTTTTTTCATAATACATACGAGAATCGCAATTTATGTATTTGTGAAAAGTTCGTGTGAAAAGTGCTTATGAAAACGAAAATGAAAAGTTTTTTTGTCTCACATTATCACAGAACGAGAATTGACCCTCTGCTCTGTTAGCGACTTTAACATTGTTCATTTTTACGTTAACTTAGTTATCATAGTATGTAAGACAATAAATGTAATCGAACAATAAGAAGACTTAATAACATTTTTACTTACTTAACAGAAAAAAAAATAGATACAGAAAAATTGTACAAATTTGTATGGAAAATTTTCACTCATAACTTTTGAACCGCTTGACCGATTTTGCTTATTTTAAATACCAAACTGCTCGGGGGGATGTTCAATAATCTGGGTAAAAATAGGCACCCCCGCTTGCGTCTTCGCGTCGTGATCGTGATTTCAACAGACAGACAGACAGACGGACAGACAGACGGACATCGCTAAATCGGCTTAAAATTGCATAAGGATCACGAATATATATACTTTATGGGGTCTTAAACCTATATTTCGGAATGACAAACTGATATATACCCTCACTATATATGGTGGAGGGTATAATAATGTGATCAAGATGGGAATCGAACCAGGGAAATCTGGTTGCCATCCAAGAACTCCCAATGAGTTATCGACGCATATAGTATTTGATTGCTTTAAACTTAAATGAATTGTTGCGCTTCGTTTTTTGGCTAGTGTTATCAAACATACATTACCCTTTTGCTTACAAAAAAACACAAAGTAATGTATCTAAAAATAGATTTTCAAAAATATTTCAATTATGACTTTACATTTATAAATCATATATTACGTAATCAATAATGACTAACTTATTACCTTATGCTTGCAAATAATGAAAAAGGTAACGAGCTATCATTACAAGGTAACGCATGAGAATATCGCACACATTACCAAAGTTTTGCTGGGTTATTATGAGGGCAGACAGCCCCCGTAGGAATTTCTAAACATCTCGTCGATTATTGTAATCTTGTAAAGGCCAACAATAAAAAATATAAACAAAATTTGTAGAAATTCAAGTGTTTAAAACATTTACAACTCTCAAAAAAACTAAAACAAAGAGTACAAAATTAGTTCAAGTGTTTAGTATTTCTTGGCATATTCATGATTTATAATTACTTCAGAGCATCTGTTACGCATTGAGAATATGAACTTTTCAATATAATTGTAAGAAATTGTATTCCACTGTATTTTGATTCGCTAAAGGAACGGTAGCAATATGACCCGTTATACTAAACACACGATCATTTTCTTAACTAAGCTTCTAGTTGATATAATGAATATATCCAAGTTTTGACACCTGTGAGTGTATTGTACAATATTGTAAGCTAATTTTCAACTGCCAACACTGAATTTTTGCCTTAGTTTGAAAATATTTTAATTTATGTAAATCCAACGGGACTATACCTATTTTAAATTTAAATGTTGCTGTAAGATTTCTTGTAACTCAGTCATCCCAACTCAGTGAGATCAGAGAATTCATGATCAGAGAAGACAAAAAAATCAAAATTCTATGTATTTAAAGCAAAAAAAATATTGGCAAAAAAGCAAAAAACAAGCAACAGAAAAAGTAGGAGGAAAACACTTTTTATAAAAAAAGAACAAAAATCGCAGACAATTTTTTTATTTAAAAAAAGCCCTGAGGCAATAAAAAGCTACTTTACAGATAAAAACCGGTAAATCCAAAAAAAAAAAAAACAGAAAAAAGCAAATATGAGTAAAAGAGCAAAACAAAAAAAACAGCAAATTAAATGTGTTTTCTTTGTTCATGATATATCACTTTTCAATCTACCTCAAGCACATGTCTGTCTGACATAGCAGCTGTTTTTGACGAACTTTACAAATTTCATCGCGAATCGAACATGACCACGCCAGAATCCCGTAAACCAGTAATAAATATTTCCTCGAGTTGGAACATTATCACCGAAAGTCAAGCACACGAAGAGCACTTCTGGTGGCTTAAACCATCTTAAAAAATCGTTAAAAATCATCTCACAAATACTTTCTCGAGTGAACAACGTATACAATAAAAATATTTCCTTCCCATGTAAAAATCGAAATATATATGAGCATACATCATCATACATGGGCCTGTATATGATCATACATGGGCATACATGGTCATACATTTATCAATATATGACCATACATGATCTCATATATGATCATATATCTTCGGATCCGAAATTTGAGGGTATATGGACGTATATGATCATATACGAGCATACATGAATAATATATGTGCATGTATGATAATATATGCGCATATATCACCATATACCCTCAAATTTCGGATCCGAAGATATATGGTCATATATGAGATCATGTATGGACGTATATGACCATGTATGCCCATGTATGATCATGTAAGCTCATATATATTTCGATTTTTACATGGGAAGCATGTATGATCATGTATGTTCATATATATTTCGATTTTTACATGGGTTTGTAAATTTACAAGTGGCAACGCCATTGTACACTAAACACAGGATGACCCTCGTAGACAAAATGAACCAGGATAAACTATTGTTATAACAATAGATAACTTATGTACCGGCAAAATTTATTAGAATTTCAAATTAAACAATTATTAATTCTACTAAATATTTATAGATAATGTATGAAGCAAGAAAAGAAAAAAAAACCAAACACTGAAAAGTCGTGACAAGTATGAATAAGTTGGAATAAAAAACAATAAAAAGATAAAAAAAAATCTTCACATGAATACTTTAACTTAAAGTTCAAGGGTGACAAAATGTTTAAATACTTTTTTTATAAGTTTTATAGGAATTACACTAAAAATATAAATAAAAAAAAAGTTCTAAGAACACATAATATAAAATGGCTGGTATGAATTCATACTTGCATATTTAATTACAATCCGTCAAGTGTAAAACTGTAGGAAACAATGTAAAAAAGTTTAAAATAAATTTTATTATATAAAATAAACAACTTTTTACAATCATTACGAATAGAAACAATGCACTGTTCAAATATAATATGTATAGATTTCTTAAAAAAAAAAAATAACACAAGCGAAATACATATTTTTTTTGCTCTCTTAAAGTGACAATTGACGCGTTTTAGTGGTACCTGCTTGATGACTGATGGCGTAGAGTTTCGTCTAAAAGATTCTATAAATTTAAACACTCGCACAAATAAAATTTATACTATAATTATTTCTTATAGTATAAATTTCATTTCTTTGAGGTAAATTTTTTGCAGGTGTTTTCTGATTATGAGATTTTTATTTGTGAACCTACACAAAGAAATGTTGCACAAGCCGGGTACAGGTGCCAACATTCTTAAATTTTATATAATGTTTAAATGTGCAAAATTTTAAATTTTTAAGGTATTTTTAAGGATTTTTATTCGCATAAAAAAAATTAAATAAATGAATTTGGGTTTTGGCTCTTTAAGCGATATCGTTGTAATGGCGCCACACACCACGATCTCAAAAAATAATTGTGTTAAATTTAATCGATTTGATTATACTTGAAAATAAATGGGAAAATCATATATTAGATTACTACTTATGAAAATAACAACAAATCGAATGGTTCCAATAAAAAAATACAATCAAATTTGAAGATAAATATTTTAAGAAATTTAATTAATAAATAAATTATTGTATGTTATAGTCATTTAATGTGCAATAAAATAATGCTAACTAGGAGAACTCCGAATTTGCTGAAATTCGGATACGGAAAGGATTTTTTTGGTTTTTTGAGTGCCCCTGGAGACCCAGAATATTCACAAAATAATGTTTCATATGAAAAAAGCACCCAACACGAAAAGGTTTCTTATACAAAATACTAGATTTTTAGAAATTTTTCTGATATAAATATTTTTAGATTCTATAGAGTTTTGTTGAAAATAAAATTATCAGATTCTGCAAACTAATTTCTTGGATAAAAATTCATATATTCTTAAAAAAAAACTTAGATTCTAAAGCCTTTCTTTGTATACAAATTTTTAGATTTTGAGAACTTTTCATCATGAAAAATACTTAAATTCTAAGGACTTTTTTCAGTAGAAATATTCTTAGATTCTACACTTTTTCTTAAAGAAAAATTTTGAGACCTTAAGGACTACCTAAAAAAATCCCAAAAATGTCTAAAAATTAATCTAAAAATTTTTCTATTTGAAAAAGTCTATAGAATCTATATTGTTTATTATAAAAAAAGTCTTTAGAATTTAATACATTTTTTTGATGTGTTTTTCTTTAAAAAAGTCTATAGAATCAATTAAGTTTTTTAAGCAAAAGTCCTTAATATCAAATTTTTTTTATACCCTCCACCATATATGGTGAGGGTATATACCAGTTTGTCATTCCGTTTGTAACATGTCGAAATATAGGTTTAAGACCCCATAAAGTATATATATTCGTGATCCTTATGCAATTTTAAGTCGATTTAGCGATGTCCGTCTGTCTGTCTGTCTGTCTGTCTGTCTGTCTGTCTGTCTGTCTGTCTGTCCGTCTGTCTGTCTGTTGAAATGGCGATCACGACGCAAAGACGCAAGCGGGGGTGCCTATTTTTACCCAGATTATTGAACATCCTCCCGAGCAGTTTGGTATTTAAAATGAGCAAAATCGGTTAAGCGGTTCAAAAGTTATGAGTGAAAATCTGAAGGTACCTCTAAATTTTCCATACAAATTTGTACAATTTTTCTGTATCTATTTTTTTTTCTGTTAAGTAAGTAAAAATGTTATTAAGTCTTCTTATTGTTCGATTACATAGTATGAGAATAATAACATTCTTAGGCCCATTATTATAACTTGCCGATAGCTAAAGTGAGGATGTTAACGGACAGATTATTAGTTTTTCGTTATTATACGTATACTTTAACCTAAAAGTGACCGATAAGCTAAAGGTAACTTCATCTTGCCTTTAACTTTTAACCTGCAGTGTAGTTGCCGTGTAGTTTTTTGACCGTATCTTTGCTGTTTGGTTTATTTCTGTGTTCGGCGTCGACAATGTAAATTTTTTATAACAATCATTTTGATCTTTTACACAATTCGAAGAAATTTTGTTTTTCGTTTGTATTTTTTTGTTTATTGTAAGTAAATAAATAAATAAAAGTACGTCGTTGCCACTACGTATTTTAAAGAACCATTTTATTTTTTAAAAGTAATCGGTTTTTGCTCTGGTAATGCCATATTTTCAAAAAACTTAATTTTATTTTATAAGGAAGTTGTAATAACCAAAAAAAGTTAAAGGTCACTTTATTCCTCACTTTAGCTAAAGTTACCTTTAACTAACACGCACCTTAAAGGCAAGTTATAATATTGGGCCTTAGAGCTATATGTGTGTTACTCTGAAAACTAATTTAACGTAAAAATCAACAATGTTAAAGTCGCTAACAGAGCAGACCTCTGTAAATAACATTGCTAAAACTAAGTAAATAACATTACTAAAACTAAATAACAAAAGTTCGTTACATAAATTGACAAAACATATTCATATTTCAGTTCATGCAAAATTTAGTATATACGTATATCATATTCAGCCCCTATGGTGGAGGGTATTCAAAGATTCGGCACAGCCAAATTTAGCCCTTTTTTACTTGTTTCTTTATGAAAAACATTTCTTAGAGAAATGTTCTCAAATTTAAAGAAATTGTTCATAGTTTCGAATCATAATATAACTTTAGGGACCATATTATAGTCAAATTATGGTTATTTTGATATCATACTCGTAATATGATAACTATATTATAGTATGACTATTGTTGGCACAATCATAATCCCAAAAATATATGATGCTTTTCGAATGTGATTGCTCTAACCATGTTTTTTCCCTGCGAGCATGTCCTCCAGTTCCAATTTCTTACTGTGCAGCAATAAAAACTCATTGAAAAACTTATAGTTCTATCACAGTAACCGTTTAACCCGGGGCGTCCTCGCAAAAATAAGGCCCGATGATACTTTCGGCGTAAATGGCGAATCACTTTGAAAAAATGCGATGGCTCCTAGTGAGTGATATGTGAATTCTCAGTACCCCAGAAGCGTGAATTTTGTTTTTTTGTTCAGATGAAAATGGACCTAGAGAATAATTTCGTAATAAATAGTTGCATTATTTCGAAATCTTGAGAAATCTCCACAAAAATATTAACGGGTTGCGTGGCCTTGAAAATTCTTATTCGCCTGTGGCGAACAGGAACTTTATTTTATAGTTCGGGGATCGACAATAATATGTAAGTTTCAAAAAAGTAAAAAAAAACAAGTAAAAAATGGTCTAAGTTCGGCTGTGCCGAATCTTTGAATACCCTCTACTAATATCCTAAAAAAAATTTTATCACTGTTTTTGATAAAAAATAATGCAAGAAACTTTAAAAGTGAAATTATGGAGGTGAAAAACTTTTTTGAATGTGCAAACAAATTTTGTGATTGGAAAAAATTTTTTGAGGTGAACAAAATTTTTGTGATGAAAAAAATGTTTGTGTTAAAAATATTTGAGTGGTAAAAAAATTTTTTTGAGACGAAAAAATTTAAGGGAATATAAAATATATTCTAAGGGACTGGTTAAAAAAAATGTAGAAAGGCTTAAATTCGGCTGTGTCGAATCTTTGAATATACTCCACCAATATCCTAAAAAATGCTTTCTACTGTTTTTGATACAAATAATTTTAAAAAAGGTCTAAATTCGGCTGTGCCGAATCTTTGAATTTTCTAAAAAAATTCACTGTTGTTGATCAAAAATAATGTAAGAAACTTTAAAAGTTAAATTATGGAGGTGAAAAAAATTTGTTGAGGTGAAAAACTATTTTGGATGTGAAAACAAATTTTTTGAGGTGAAAAAATTTTTTGCAGTGAAACAAATTTTAGTGGTTAAAAATGTTTAAGTTGAATACAATAAATTATTTACTTCTAAGCGACTGGTGAAAAAATATTAGAAAATATATTATGTACCAGTCGCTACTATGAAATTGTACTAAAATACACCAATTTGTATGGAAAATTTTATTCGTGAAATTTTAAGCCGATCTAGCGCTGTCCGTCTGTCTGTGGAAATGGCTATCACGATGCGAAGACGCAAACGGGTGTGCTAATTTTTACCTAGATAAATGGACATCCTCCCGAGCAGTTTGGTATTGGAAATGAGCAAAATCGGTCCAGCGGTTAAAATGTTTTGAGTGAAAACGTGAAGGTACCTCTAAATTTTCCATACAAATGAGGTTTATTTTAAAAATTTCATAGTAGCAACTGGTAAATACTATATTTTCTCATATTTTTTGAACAGTCGCTTAGAAGTGAATAATAATTTATATTCACCTCAAATAATTTCAACTCAAAAAATTGTTTTCACTACTAAATTTTTTTTTTCACCACAAAAAATTTTTTTCAACTCAAAAAATTTTTTCAACTCAAATTTTTTTTTTTTTACCAAAAAATTGTTTTCACTACTAAATTTTTTTTTTCACCACAAAAAATTTTTTTCAACTCAAAAAATTTTTTCAACTCAAATTTTTTTTTTTTACCAAAAAATTTGTTTTAATATTTAATATCCAAAAAAATTTTTCACCTCAAAAAATTTTGTTCACCTCCATAATTTTACTTCAAAAGTTTATTCCATTATTTGTGTAAAAAACAGTAGAAAACTTTTTTTAGGATACTGATGGAGGGTATTCAAAGATTAGGCACAGCCGAATTTAAATCTGTTTTACACGTTTCTTCTTGTGTCAATGAATCATTTAACATTTTTTACCGAAATTCCCGAAAACTACTTTTGGCAAAATGGACTTACTTGCCTGGCCCTTATTAGTGCAGTGTTGGCTAAAATTTTCTACAAGTAATGTTATGTCATGAAAAAACTCTCAAAATTTACATTTTCTTTTTTATGATCTAAACCAATAGATCTGCTGTTACTTAATTATTATTCTATTTGTGTAACTAATATCGAGTATGTAAATCGTTTTCCCATTCATTGATTTAACAAATTTTCAATAAAAAAACACTGCAAGTGTACATAATATGGAGGGGCGCATACATAACATCCACTATGGAAACTATTTGAATGGTAGACAAAAAAAATGTACGGGAACTAAATCAAAGCAACGCAAATGTTTAATGCAGCGTATCGCATCACATTTAGAAGTAATAAAAAAATATATATATTTAAAAAAATTTGCATTTTGCTATACACGAGGTGTTATAGAAAAGTATATAGTACTTGGACAGACAATAGGGGCATTCACGTATTGCATACACTGAAAAACTTCATACATAATATATAGGAAACCTTTTGTTAATTTTACTAATTATTTAATTATTTCGCACAACACAAACCTTATATGAAATCTACGACCTTTCTTTCATAATTTTAAATTTATTGTATAAATTGAAATTAATGAAGGTACTTTTTAATAAAAGGAATTTTTATGAAGATATAATTTATAAAAAAACAAAAATGAAAAATGGGCCAACTTCGATTGACTGAAGGACTTATAAATTTTTATTTTTACGACGTGCTACTCTATGGGCAATCATAGGCAAGAAATTCGGTTTTTACGATAAATCTGTTTTCTCTGTGTACCTTTAAAATATATTTAATAAAAATAAAAGACCAAGCACGATATTGTACTTATGTACTTAAAATTTACACACACAAAAATATACATAATTTTATCTACTCTACATCATTTTGCATGTATGCAAATATTATTAATTTTTAGTTTACATATATTCGTCGACATAAACTAAAAAATCTACTCATTTTAAATTTATATACACTTGTAAAGTATAATGTGTAGTATATGTTTGTGGTTAGGTTGTAATATAATTTTTTTTAGTATTATTACGAGTATATTGTGCATCCACGCCAACCCACACCTTAGTTTAGCTTTTCAGTATATAAAAAAAAATTATAATACGATAGTAGAGTAGTAGATCACTTTGTTTGTAAGATACTTTGTATAGTTGATTGTTGTTGTTTGCATTTTATTTTTTATTTTTTTTTTTTTTTTTTTTTGCATCTTACAAAGTCATTATCACTTAGGAAAAATAATGGTAAAAGGAACAAAAATAAAATCCAAATTAATTCCCACGGTTTTAGATCTTGAAATAACTAACAACAATACAGCTACAAAAACAATACAATTTACTTTCTGCAAAGTACATAAATTTAGAAATTTGTTTGTAATTTCTTTAGGGATTTGGTTTAGATAGTTTTTTTTGAAAATTTACGCACCTTTTGATTGAAAATACCCTATAGAAGGAATTGAGGTTTTAGATCAATTTTAAGATATACTGTACTTCGTAAGTGTACTTTTAAGTATAGAAACACTTTCAGCAATCGCTGGATTCTTATTAAATTTATTTGCTGCCATATACAGCAGTTTGGTACAAATTCTATCGAAAATTAGGCCTCATCCTTTACACGACCTGTTAAACATTTAGGATATACAGTGCAACCTCGCTTAAAGCAACTAATAGAAATTTTGGCAGTGCGAAGACTGAGGTTGTTGCGATAACCGAGTCTCTATTTTTTTGCGGTTTAAATTAAAAAAAAAAAAAATTTATCACACATTTAAATTATTTATTTTTTAAATAAATTTATTGATTTAATTAAAAATAACAGGAAAAATACAAATAATAAATGAAAAATACACATTCTAATGTACAACGGATGTACAAATTGAATTTGTAAACTTAATGGTTAAAATATCAATTAAAAAAGTCAGAAATTTTTGACTGCGTTTTATTGCGTGAAATATTTTTCTGCACTGCAATTTCATATATTCGATTTTCCTCGGCCCATTGAAGACAAAAGTTAAAATAATCAATAGCATTCTGACATTAAACTTTAGGAAACGCTGGAGTAATCTCAACATTTTCTAAGCAGCTTCATTTATAATTCTTGTTATTGTTGATTTGTGCACTTTATATTCATCGCAAATCACTTTTGCAGATATGCCTCTATCAAGTTTATTAAGAATATCACTTTTTTGTTGTATTGAAAGTTTTATATAAATAAAAAACCAAAATCAATTTTTTTGGGAGGAAAGTTGCGATAACTGAGGTTTTTTTTTGAAAAGTTGCGCTAACTGAGCCAACAATGCAAACAATTTACGAGTTGCAATAATCGAGGAGTTGCGTTTATGGAGAGTTGCGTTAAGTGAGGTGGCACTGTATTTTTCAAAGTATTGAAAGATGTTGAAATAAATATGTTTTAGTTTAATTGATCTATCTTTTTGAAAACAATTAATTACACTGTCCAACAGAATTTTTGGAACAGAAAAGCGACCCTATAATTCAGAAAGGGTATGTTGAGTAGATCATTTTTGTAGAACAAACTTATGGTCCAGCACGTCTGAGTATTTTTTTTACAGTGGGTCAAAGTTTTCATTTTTCGGTCGAAGGGAGCATTATACTATATGAAAAAAATGCTGTAAGTTAATGTCTGAGAGAATTTTTATGGTCAGAGTTGTATTGTTGAATTGTATGAGGATTATTTTTGTGGAAGATATTTACCCTCTAACTGATCTCTTTTTTCGAGAAAACCAAAAAATATCCTTTAAAAAAGGACATTTAAGGATTAAAATATTCTACGAAAATGTTTGCCGGAAAATTTCAGTGGGGGTCACCAAAGACACCAATGTTGTAAATAAAGCTCTTTACGCTTAATTAGTAAAATCATACACCAACATATACAAAACAGGTAAAAACGGCGTCAAGGTCGGCCAGGCCAAACACTGACTTACAAAAATTTATAAATTAAAATCCTATTTATTTGATACTGTATAAATAATATATCTAACATTTTGCTATCCCAAATTGAAACGAGAAAAAGAATAATAGAGTAATAAAAATTATCAAAAAGAAAAGAAAATTGTTGTAATTATTGAAAGTTATTTAAAAGTTTTCTTTTATAAACATGAACGCTATAATTGAATTGCCTTAAAGATGCTGGCAGCACATTAAATAATAAAACCAAACGCCTATGAAAAGACCGACTTACCCAAGGAGTATTGAAAGGTGCAACAAGACTATGAGCTCTAGTAGATCTACTAAATCTAAAAAAAATTGATATAAACAAAGGACAATTTATACTAAAAACTCAAAAAATTTAATAGGAGACGTATTTTAATAAAATCACGAAACGATGTTCCAAGAAAATGAACAACATGTTCTGCAATATGTTCACGAATTCGTATCTTATAACTCTGTTAAATAGCAACTGAATGTCCCTTATATTATAGCCCCAAGTACCAGAAAATACTTCCAAACAATATAGAAAAAAGAGGCATTATAGTACTGTGAACAATTCTTTCCTTGACATAAACAGGAATAATAAGATTTGTATTATATAATCTCCTCAAAATAAAAAATACCCTTGACGTAAGATATCTAATATGATATTCAAATGTCAAATTGCAGTCAATAACTTCACCTAAGATAGATAAATGGTGTACAAATTCAATATTAGTTCCATTAATAGATAAATAAACATCCTGAACATAATTATGTGAGGTCGAAAATAACATTGCCTTTGTCTTCATTGTATTAATTGATAAGTAATTATTTATCATCCAATTTGAAATACAGTTTCTAGAATAATTTAACACAGACTGAAGTACATCTAAATTATCATTTCTTCCACAAAATAAAGCTTGAATATCATCCGCATACCCAAAGAGATAACATCTTCCAACATCCAATATATTAAAAAAATCATTTACGAACATAGTAAACAGAAGGGGACCAATAACGGATCCTTGTGGGACACCACTTATGACTCGTATAACATTAGAAACATCAACACCCGAGGATACAAACTGACCACGATCTGTAAGATATAAACATATTAATGAAGCTGCTGTCCTTGAAAAATTATAAACTTCAATAAGTTTTTTTAAAAGTAACTTATGACATATTCTATCAAATGCCTTAGTAAGGTCAAGTGACAGCAGTACACATAAATGTTCAGTATTCACATGATTCCTTAAAATATCAGTGAGTCCCACTAAAAAAAAAAAAAACAATAAAGCGCTAGAAAATATTTCCGGGTTCTTCTACTGTACAGTAAAGGAAAAAACGCATGATATTGATGATATTGTTTTATAAATCGTTTGTCATCTATTCTTTATCATATTTATAATTTTTCATAAATGTTCAGCATTTCATAAAAAAAAACTTTATAAAATCTTTTACAAATTATTTATTTTGATTGCAAATTACTGCTGTTTTCTAATTCTCATTAAGTTTCCATTTTTACTTAAATAATTAAAAAAAAAAGAATAACAACAATTAAAAAAAAATTCATCATTTTGATGAAACTTTTTCATAAACATAAATTATTAAACTTACTCATAAATTTTGATGATACTTCTTCATCAATATTTAAAAAAAAATTCTAGATAAATTTAAAGTATTTCATAAATTGTATTAAAATTATTTTTGTATGCAAAATTTGTGATTTATTGTTCATTCGATTTTGTTTCATTCGATTAAATAATTTGGAAATAATATTCGACTTTTATTATTCGATTTGAAAATTAAGAAAGTAATTAATTACATTGTTAGTTTCAATTAAAGGAAATTGAAAATTGTTTTCTTACAAATACAAGAAACACAATAATAAAAAAAAAATAAAAAATTAAAAAAAAAAAAATCACCGAAATCGCCAAAATTAGAATCTATAGAAAAATCGCCAAAAATCCATAAAAAATCAAAATTGAAATTATAGAAAAACAAAATTAAAAAAAATCAAAAATTAAAAAAATCACCAAAATCGGAAAAATCTAAAAAATCTTTAAAAATGTAGCATATTGTCAAAATTAAAGAATCTCTAAAATAAAAAATTGTTGAAATTGGAAAAAGTTTTCCCAAAGTGGAAAAAATTGCCAAAATCAAAAAAAAAAAAAAACAAAATTGAAAACATCGTTTAAATTGGAAAAATCACTATTGTAAAATTCGCCGAATTGTAAAGATTCACTTAAATTAAAAAAACAAAACAAAATTGAGATATTATTACAATTCGAAAAAAAAAATTGGGAAAAACGCTGAATTTGGAAAAAAATCGCACAGAATTAAGAAAAAAAATTAATTGAATTAAATCGCTTAGATACATTTTTAATCGTCCGTATCTCAACAACTAAAAGTACTAAAAAAAAAACATTTTGCACCAGATGTCTCAAGTCAGAGTCAACAAAAAAACCATCTGGTTGCAAATTTTCGACAACAAGTGGCAGTAAGGAACCTTCCAGGTGCCGGCAGACGAAGAATGGTCCACACGGATGACAATATTGACAGAAGAGTATTCGGAAAGATAGCGACTTCCGACACAACTTGGCTTCTCACGAGAGTCGCTGCAGAGAATTTTGCATACAATAAGAATGTTTTCATATAAAATTTAGCTTGTCCAAGCATTGAAATCGACAGATTACCAGCAACGACTTTATTTTGCAATTTTTTATTTTTTATTAATTATATCGCGTACAAGCGTTTTTAATTGGCCTTCACGTTCAGCAGATTTAACCGTTCCAGATTATTTCCTTTGGGGTTATTTGAAAGGAAAAATCTTTATTAATAACCCTAGAACCATCCAGCAGTTCAAAAAAGATACACGCGACGAAATCAACAACATAACACCTGAAGTTTTGCTAAAGGTTATGGAAAACCTTTTGGAAAGACCAAAAAATATGCGAAGCAGAAAATGGCCACCACTTGCGAAATATAATTTTTCATAATTAAATTAAAAATATTCTACATTAATATACTGCATTTAGAAACAAAAAATTTTTGAAAATTATGTTTTAAATAAAAACTTATACTAAACTCAAACCCCTTCGGTAATTTTGGGCCAACCTGTACAAGTTGTAAACTATAATTTTTTCGTGAAAATGGCAAATTAACGCTTTATAACTTATTTTTATAACTAAAAATTTCTCATAAAAAATCAGTATGGTTATTCAGACTGGTTATGGTTATTTGACCGTACCCACTCAGCGCCAAATACTTCGGGACTTTTACTATACTAATCTTAAACATTCTCCTGCAATCATCAAATCATCAAATCTTATATATTCCTCATACGCCATTACAAATAAACAAATAGGTCACTTTATAGTCGGTGTATAGTTATATGTTTTTGACGTTGTTTTTTCTATGCAAATCATAAACCATAAGAGGTTACAACCCAATTTGTTTTAGATGTTTGTGGATTTTCTTTAATATTATTATTTAGTTTCCTTTGGGAAACAACCTTTTTCTATTTTCCTGCTTCATATCTACTTTGAAGTTCTTTCAACATTATACCGCCAATTGGTTAGTTTTGTCAGTCTTTTTATTTCCATTATGTTAGAAAAACGTTCACCAATTATAAAAAAGTATACAAAGGGAACAAACAAAAAACTGACTCTTCAATTGAAGTTTGAATTTAATTTAATTTTTTTTTTATTTTATTTTTTACACCAGTAAAGTGTCACAATTACATTTTATGAGTCTCTGAGTACGAACATAAGTACATAAGTGTGACTTATTTCTTTCACTTTGGTAAGAGTTGCCACAACAATTAAAATTTATTTCTTGAAATATCACATTTGTATTTGGGTGTGAGAAACTAAAAAAAAACAAGAGGCGTTACTTTTTAAATACAAAAATGGGTGTGTGTATAAAATTTATATTTTATTAGATGTTTGTGTGAAAGACCGTTTTTCAAAGATTTTTGTTTTTATTGCATTATTTTACACACTTTATATTTTGAGTTCCATTAATAATCAGCTGATTTTTATTATCACATCTGATAAGAAAAAGGAAAAATATATTAAATAACCAGTATAGTTACTTAATGCACATGCGTTTTTTTATATTTATAAAAATATTTATTTTGATAACAGGGTCTGTTTTTTACGATTTGATGACTCTTTATTATCATACCTACAACAAATATTCTAAACTGATAATGAACTTGAAAATACGAAAAAAAAAAAAATAAACTAAAATTGATAACGCAGAATTATACTAATGCGAATGGATTATAAAAATACAGTCGCCGGTAAAACTTAGGACACATCAATATGTTTTTGGGTTTACTTTAATTATTTTCTTTTATTTAAGAAAAAAACAAAGAAAACTACTCAATGAGACAAAAATAAAATATAGTATTTAAGACTAATTAAAAAATAATGAACTTAATTTTATTAACGTAGAACAATACAGAAAATATTAGTGTAACCTGTGAAATTTGCAACGCAAAAGTAAGGACACTCCCACACTAAAAATATTATGTAGTTTAATGTTTGTAGTTTAATAAAAAAAAATTTCAGTTTAGTTAAAAAAAAATATTTTTTTTATTTTTCAATATATTTGTTCGTAATAATTAACTGTCATTTACCGACTTTTTCGGTTTTATTATTTTTTTCTTTTTCATTTATTTAAAATTTAATAAAATTTACCAGCAAAACGGAATTTTATAGTCTATTTGTTTTCGTTACAGTTATTACAAATTTATATTTCGTTTGCTGTCGGTTTCAAAAAAAAAAAATATTCAAAAAATTCCAATTTTATTCTTTAATTAAATTGTTTATATACAAAATTATTTTAATTCAAATTACAAGAGCTTCATAAACACACACACATATGGTCATTCACACGAAATGTGTCTATGGGCTGTGTGAGTATACACTTTGTAGATTAAAAAAAATGCAAAAAAACGGAAACAATTTCAAATAAATCAATAATCAATTATTTTTTCCTCAATTGGTAGGTAAAGTTTTAACATTTATGTTTAACAAAATAATCATTTGTTTTTAACTGATGCGTCAGTTATTTAAACAACATTTAAAAATAAATAAAAAAAAAACCATTTGATTAAAATGAAAAGTAAGTAGACCGGTTTTTAAATGTCATTTTCTGTTACTTTCATTTATAAATAATTTTAAATCAATAAAAGTAATAATCTTTCCAAAACTTCCCATATGTACTAAATAGAGTTGAGGTCAGGACTTTGTGGTGTTGCCGGCATATTGTGGACTTTGGGTTGTGTGCTTGGAATTATTGTCTTGTTGAAAACTGTAGTCATCAACTAAACCCATTTTTGATGGACTTTTCTGCAGATTATTTTTAAAAATATCTAAATAAATGTATTGAATTCTTATAACTTCAATAAATACCAGATCTCCAACACCCTACGACGATATCCTGAATATTTTACAGTATTTACCGTATTTTTTAGATTCAAAGAACCAAATATTCGATTCGTCTATAATAATCTATTTGTTACAGAACTCTTGCGGCTTATTTAAAAACGTTTTTGCAAAATCTATTGTTTCCGGGGCGCATGACATTAGACCCTGACATTCTCGAGCAGTATCGGGTAACTTTTGTCTCAACGGTACGCTTTATATATCGTTTATCTTTGTCGGTCAACTTGGGCGGCCGACCACCTACAGAATTATTTTCGATTCGGTTCTCGTTTTTTTTTCGTCGAATAACCTTTTTCACCATAAAAAGGCTACATGACACTATTTTACGGATTTGTCCATAAGCATTGTGATCTTTGTCATAAAAATCATACACAATGTTGGTTTCCTCAAGAGTTAGCTGCTTGCGTGGTATTATTTTGCTTTTTTCCAGAGATATAGAAGTTATTATTTAAGGAATTTATGATAACTTTTGCTTCTTTGCGATTTCTAATGTACCGTTATTCCATATAAACACTAGGTGTGCCCTAGTTTTGCGTAGCTATATCATGAAATGTTCCAAATATATTTTTTTAGGAAATTATATAAAAAGTCATGTTTTAAATTCAAAACAAAAAACAAACTTTATATTAAAAATAAATAAAACATAAAAAAAAATTGCTGTGTCCTTGATTTTGCGGGTGACTGTATACAAGAAATGTGTTGAAATTGCAGCAATTGAAAAAAAGTAAACAAATATGTACATATGTATTAGAAATATTAATCTAGTGGAAAAAAGGTCAAAAATTATTTTAACAAAAAAAATTTCTAAATAAATTAAAAAATGTCAATAATTTTGAAGTACGTGATGAAAGTACAGGAACATAATTTTGCAGGGAAATATTACATTTTAAAAGCGCTTTTTTATTTAACTATATATGAACGTATATCTTTTTATCTGGGAAACATAATATACCTGATTGCGGTTGGCGTTGTCGATATCGACAGTTTTTACTAAAATTTCATTATAAAAACATTTCTTGCGAAATTTTACAATCGAGTTTACCTTAAATATAATCTAAATAACAATAGATTTCCGGAAGATTTTGTATTTATTTGTAAATTTCAAAATAAAAAATATCGTTTTATATGCAGGCTTATTTTTCGACATCCACAACGCTAATCGCACGATCGAACTTAAGCTGCTGAAAGTTTAGCAATTTTCTCATCGAAGCTGGTTGACAACTTCATAGAGTACAAATTAAGCCCGGCAACGCAGAAATAGTTTACTCTGCGAGTCGAGCTTTGGACATACCACAAAATATAAGACCCTAAAGTCCGGCCACCAAAAGAAAAACCTTTTGGGCCTTAATACCCATGGGAAATATGGCCATTTTTATCTGGGGATTAGGACCAAAAACATATTGGTCATTGTCCCCATTTTCAGATAATGACTGAATAATTTTCGCTGACAATCACCAAATCGGAAATGGGGATAATGTCTCATAAATTTGACTACATCAATAGAATTAATTATGGACAATTTAAAAATAATTTTTTTTTTTTTTAATTCAAAATTACTTTTGAATATTTTGTGTAATATATCTCAATTTATCAAAAAATTTACCAAATTTTTCTATTTTTTATTTGATTTTTAAAAAACTTTCAGATATTTCGCTATTGATTCTCAGCTACGCTTTGGAGAAAATATTTTTTTAATATTATTCATGACAAATATTCGGTATAAATTGATATTTGTGTTTTAAGAATAACAGAATAAATATGATGTTGTTTATATGTAAAAAGTTGCTAAAAAAAACCTAGACATGTACTTGATTGCTTCGAAGGACAATAATGGAGCATAATATAAGTTTTAATAGTTTTTTTTCTGCTTAAGTTTGCCTGTTTTGGCGTCTCTGGCATTTCTAAAATGTTGGGTTCTTAAAAGATCTTTTGAGTGGTTGAAATGCTAAAAAGGCTAAATTTGCTTTATTTTTAAATTCACGGAGGTTGAAAATAAGCAAAAAAAAATTGGACAAATGAGTTAAATTAAGTTATCTAGTACACTAAAAATTCAGAACTAAGAAACTCGATATATTGTAATTAAAATTTAACAGGTAAAGAAATATATTTAAAGACGATATTTAGAGAACGATTGGAGCAACAAATATGTAAAAGGCGGTAAGAGCCCATATGGTCCTAATTTCTCTTTAGAAGTTCTCAAACTTTGTGAAGAATTATTCTTTATTTTAGATAAAAAAATCTATATATCTTTTAACATAGACACATTTTGTGTGAATGACCATATGTGTGTGTGTGTTTATGAAGTTCTTATAATTTGGCTTAAATTAATTTTTTTTATAAATACCCAATTTAAATAAAAAACAAATTGGATTTTTTCGCATACAGCATAAGACAGCAAACAAAGTTTAAATTTATATTATTGAGCTCCCCGGTAGACTAGTAGGTAGGGTGCCAGCTTATCAGTGAGGGGCTCGTGGGTTCGATTCCCACCAGAGGCTCTGGTCTGTTCATGCTACAACGACCCGATAGATTTCGTTGCTTGTGCTCGCTTAGTGTATTAAGACTTAATTTGTAATTCTATGATTAATAAAAATAAATAAATAAATAAATAAATAAGTAAATAAATAAATAGATAAATAAATAAATAAATAAATAAATAAATAAATACATAAATAAATAAATAAATAAATAAATAAATAAATAAATAAATAAATAAATAAATAAATAAATAAATAAATAAATAAATAAATAAGTAAATAAATAAAAAAATAAATAAATAAATAAATAAATAAATAAATAAATAAATAAATAAATAAATAAATAAATAAATAAATAAATTAATAAATAAATAAATAAATAAATAAATAAATAAATAAATAAATAAATAAATAAATAAATTAATAAATAAATAAATAAATAAATAAATAAATAAATAAATAAATAAATAAATAAATACATAAATAAATAAATAAATAAATAAATAAATAAATAAATAAATAAATAAATAAATAAATAAATAAATAAATAAATAAATAAATAAGTAAATAAATAAATAAATTAATAAATAAATAAATAAATCAAGTAAATAAATAAAAAAAAATAAATGAATAAATAAATAAATAAATAAAAAATAAATAAAAGGCTACTTTTGAACTAAACCCCAAAAAAAGCTCCTGGTATCGTTAGAATCAGTAACAGGATGCTTTTGGAGTTACCTCGTATAGCATTAAAGACAATTCTATTTATTTTTAATGCTATTATACGCCTTGAATACTATCCCCCCGAATGGAAAGTTTCACTCGTTAAAATGAAACCCAAGCCAGACAAAGATCACACAAAAGTGGAATCGTATAGGCCTATTAGCCTTTTATCCAATTTGTCAAAGCTATTGTCTGTTGTCAGAAAAACGTTGGAGGAGAAAAAATACTGCTCTGCCCTTTTTATCTATGTTTCACAGGCTTTCGATAGGGTTTGGCATGAAGGTCTACTGTTTAAAATAAAACTTTTGTTGCCAACAAATACTCACAAGCTACTCGAAAGCTATATAACAAATCGAAAATTCACTCTTGCTGAAAAAAAGTTTTGTCAGCTCTCCTCAAGATATACAAGCCGGAGTTCCACAAGGTAGCATTTTGGGCCCTCTGTTATATATCCTTTATACCTCAGACATGCCTGATACTGCAATTTTAAGCGTCCATGATGACTCAAAAATAGCGTCTAGAATGTAACAGACTCACATTTCACAATTGAAAGCTTGCTTGGATAAGTGGAAAATTAAGGTGAATGAACAGAAACTTATCCACATTACTTTTACACTGAGAAAAGAGACGTGTCCACCCATTAAAGTTAATAATCTGAATATACCTCAGCACACATGTATGAAATATCTCTGTCGACTCACGTGGAAAAATCATATAGATGCGAAAATAACTCAGATGAAGCTTAAAACTGCTCAACTCGCTTGGCTAACTGGCAGAAACTCTAAAATAGGCCTGGACTGCGAATTACTCATTTGCAATTCGATTATGAAACCCATATCGTGTTACGGAATTCAGCTCTGGGGTATTGCCTCTGTGTCCAATATAGAAAAAATTCAGAGAATGCAAAATAAATTCTTAAAGACGATCACGAACGCACCCTGGTATGTTAGGAATTACAACATACATAAATATCAGAATGTACCCCTGGTCAAAGATGAAATTGTTAGACACTGTCAACGCTATTTAACAAAACTGGAAACACATCCCAACATACTAGTCCGTAACTTAACTAATAATCACGGCCACCAACGACACTGCGGATCTGGTCTGCTAATAATAAGGAGAAATAATCATTTCTATTAAACCACATAAAATCAGTCTGGCACTGGCTGGACTTAATAATTAATATTTAGATTTAAGATTTGGATAATTATTGTTAGTTCACAGTTTTTAAAAGTGAAGATCCAATAAATAATATGAAGTGTAAAAAAAATTTGTAATAACTGTTATGGGCACAAATAAACCATAAATTTCCGTTTTGTGGGTAAATTTTTATCAATTTAATTTCAAACAAATGAAAAAAGTAAATGCAACTGAAAAAAATCGGTAAATAAATTATTTTAAACAAATGTATAAAAAAGTTAAAATGAATTTTTCTTTGAAAAATAAATGTATGTTACTTTATTTTAAACTGAACTGAAAATAGTTTTTATTAAACTACAAACAGTAAACTACATAATATTTCGAGTGTAGTAAAAAAGTTCAAAATCGCTTCGACGTAAAATGGAAGATCGTCAAAGAATATAAAATGTATAAAAAGGTTTATTGCATTTTTCATACAAGCCTTTAGGATTTAACCCAAAATATCGTTAGATCGATTTTAAAAATTGATAAGTCTACATATTATGTTTCAACGTGGTAATCTAAGAAAGTAAAGTAAAAATATATAAATTACAGTTATTTCGTGTTTAATTGTTGTTTTGCAGTATACCCACCGAATGTTAAAATAGTTTTTAAGCTAAGAGTTTCTACTGAATGTAATTCTACCTTAAAAGAAAATAAAAACATAGTCCGAAGCGGTACCAGGAAAATAGAAAAATAATAACTAGAAAATTCAAAATAATTGAATAATTGAAAATGTGCTACCGAGCTTCGAATTAAAAAATAACCAAAGCAAACAAAAAAAAATTGAACTAACATACTTAAAAAATATGTAAAACAAAAACATTTAAAACATTTTTTTGATCTCTCCTGTAACCTTAAAAAAAGAGGACTTGACACCATTTGACACTAAACTAGCGATATGAATTATTTTACTAAATAAAAAATTGGCGACAGTTAAAAAGTTAATTTGGTTAAAACAAATTTTTCCCTTGATTATATATTACAATTCATAAAAATATTTGTTTATTTTTATCATTAAAAATATTTATGTGATATTTTTTTGTTTTTTTTTTTTTTGCATTGTCTGCCATAAAGTCTGCAAAATTTTTATTATTCTCTTTAAATATTCACATCAAAAACAGATGTAGCTATATGATATATAATTGTTAGTATTAATAAATCTAACACAAATTATACTAACTTACCCAAGTTTGCCTAAGCAAATCTGGCAACACCTCAAATACACTCAGAAAAAATATATGTATGAAGGAAGGCCTAAACCAAATAGGAAGTTGACGTTATTATGTGTTTAGAAAAAACGTTTCACTTTCTTTTTATAAAATTTTATTTGACATTCAATTAAAATTTAATTATAAAAATATTTTCTTGATTCTTTTGAAATATTAATTAAGATATTTTTAAAAGTATTTTCTAGCAATTAACACCTTTTTCACATGTACACATATAATAGAACACAACTGACGTCAATTGAAAATTATTGGTAAAATTTAGCACTTTCACTAAAGAATTTTTAAAATTAAAAATGTTTATTAATAGATTTACTTTTTTTACAATTTTTACTTAAAAATTATTTAATTTTGTCAAAAAAATTCTTTACAGAAAATAGTTTCAACACATGAAGTAAAACTTTAGCCTTTTAGCGATTAAGTGATCAAGAAACTATTTTGAGGTTTAAAAACTAAATTCACTTATTTACGATATTTTTTTGATTTGCAAAAACAAAAGATACATTTTTTGTTAACACGCGCAAACATTTTAAAAATGGCGTAATCATTCTTAAACTAAAAAAAAGGAAACGATCTTTAGACATAAAGGGATGTGCTTTTTATTTATAAAATACCCGACAAATTCTTGATTTAAATTGTTCTTTTACAAATTCTTTATTTTTATTTTTTCTAATTAACACATAAAAATAGAAACTAATATTCCGTTATTAGTTGTTTAATAACTTAATTTTTTTTTATTCTATTTTTTTTTCTATAGAAATGACAGGCAACCAGCACCTTTACGACAACAAACGTTTCAAAATGGAGACTGACTTAACGGTTGCATAGAAAACTAATAACTAAGGCCCCATACATTCTAAAGTAAGAGTAGGCGAATGCGACTGCAAAATAGAAAAAAAAAATAATAATAAAAACAACAACAACAATATGCGATCGCACACAGATCGCATATAATTTAGTTAGTAGTAGAACCTCAACAATTCGCAAAAAAAAACCAAGAGAATTATCTGAAATATATACAACAACAAAAGCAATAACTACAGCTGATTAATGTTGAAATATTGATGTTGTTGTTGTTATATTCTAACAAACCTTTTCACTTTTTATTTATTTTGCTTTTAATTTTTTTTTTTTTTTTTGCTACAAACATTGCACATTTTTTATTTGTTTTTTTTATTCTCCCAGTTTCTAAAATTCTCTTTTATCGATTAAAAAATATTATCGGCAGTGATGTTAAGTAAATAGTTTTTTATTAGCGATTTTACACACTTTAATTCATTTTAATTTCGCAATTAAATAAGTAAAACTTTTGGAACTCAATATAGAAAGAAAAATAATTTGTTTTAGGGAAAATTTATAGTAAACTCTACTAAACACTAAAATAGGTCAAATGGGTTTCGAAGGCTTAAAAAGCATATTTTTAATGATTTTTGTAAATATATGAAATGAAATATTTTTTTCAAACTATTTTGCATATCAAAACTAAAAGAAGTCCTTGCGAAATTTTAATTATTTTTTTTTGAAAATTAACCAGTGACCTCACCAAAAAGTTCCCTCAGCGTAGACTGGCTTATCAGGAATTAAAAAAAAAAAAAAACATTTTTTTCTGTCAGTATATCTAGATGGTGACTTTTTAAAAGTTTAGGTTTTGAAAATTGAAAAAAAACACATGTAAATGTTGCCCGCGGCTACGCCGTATGTGATCAATCCGTGAGCTCCAATTTTGACATACTTTTTCCAGCATTTCGGAAGTATCTCACCAATGGCAACTATAATGTCTTTAAGGAATTGTGGCTGGCTTATCCCTGTACACAAGCAACTTCACGTGTCCTCACAAAAAGATAGTCTAGCGGGATTAAATCGCATGATATTAGCGGCCAATGCACTGGTCCAAAAGGTGAGAATACTTGTTCACCAAACTCGCCTTTCAATAAGTTCATGGTATCGCGTGCCATGTGGCGCGTGGCACCATCTTGTGGAAACCACATGTCAACAAACTTACATTTTATGCAAAAAAAAAGTCGGTAATCATCGCACGGCACCTTGCTCTATTGACTTTAAAAGTTGCGATTTTCATCGTTCTTGAAGGAGTAGGGACCAATATTACCGCGGCAATATTCCTCTCGTTACGAACTCTTCGCATACGGGTTGGTGGATTAGTGTCCAATAAAGTGAAACTGGTGCGAAATTTGGTCACAACAGCTAGCAAAGCCTGTTCGGTAATTTACGAAACACATTTCTCACACAGCACGAATTTTGATAATAAAATTTCAAGATTTCCACGCATTGTTTGTATGTTAGTCTATTTGGCATTGCCACGTGTCACGAATCTTGTTTCTACACTGAAAACCAAATAGCAAAAATCACCCTTTATAAAGCTCGTGCTTGCACGAAGGAGAAATAAAAAAAAAACTAAGTCAGAATTTTTGGCAGAGTTGTGAACAAAAGGTGTCATTTTTTATCGAATTTTCACCACTATTGCCTCATAAAAAAAATTTATAGAAAAACACGATTGAAGTTTTAAAAGACAAAGAAAAATTGTTTAAACTTATATAAAATCATCAAAGTGTCCAGAAACTGCCGCAGCGGCATTTTCCAGGGAATCATTTTGCTCCTGCCTGTTACGAATAAGAATTTTAAAACCTACTTAAACCCTTAAAATTAATTATATTTCATTTGAAAATCCATCAGCTTACTTTTCCTTTAATTCATTTATTTTTAAATGTTTTTTTTTTTTTTAACAACTGACACATCAGTAACAAAAAAAAACATATTACACGGTGCTACACTGAAAAAGAACTTGCCAAATGGCCTAGTGTAGGTTGTAGGTCTAGCTAAGTGTATTTTATAACCGGTTTTATAAGTTGCAATATACCCTTAAAAATTTCGAGATATGAGGGAAAGAGTATTTTTTTAGACTGGCGCACTTAAACTTGTGTTATTAATCCGTTTAAAATAAATGTTAAAATTTTACCTACCAATTGCGTAAAAGATAACTTTTTATTCATTTATTTCAAATTGTTCCGGTTTTTCGTATTTTTGTTTATTTTCGAACAAATGTATAAAAAAGTTAAAATAAATACTTCTTTGAAAAATAAATGCTCCTCAATTTTTAACTGAACTGAAAACTTTTTTAAACAGTAAAATAGGGTTCGCGCAGGCAGTCAAGGTGTAGAGTTGTCTCCTGTTTGTCCCTGCCCAAATGGATTTCCAAAGCTCCCGTCCTAAAAGTGAGTTATTAACCCATACTCCACTCCAGGGAACACATATTTTATTTTAGGTCAAGGAGGAGACTTTACCTCTTTCCACCTCCCCTAAGCAATTTCCAATAGTTCCGTCTATGCCGGATAAGGAATTAATGTACTAAATTTTAAACTCCCAGCTTCGACCGTTTTGGCTGGGCGATGTTTAGTTAATAATTTGTAGCCTTATTTTTTTACCATAATGTTGATATCACTGATCATTGATCAGAATTAATTCTACAATTCTCAGCATAACAAAATCTCTCACGACAAAAGAAAAAGCTTCGTATTTGTATTTCTTTGCGTTTAGTTTCTGCATTCGTTTTTAACGTTTAGATCGAACGCGTATATTGTATTATGTTTTTCTGTGTTTTAGTTTTGTTTTTTTTTTGCATTCGTGTGCGCCATCGAGAACGCGCGTGCCCTTGAAAAATGTGCCCCCAGTTTTATGTGAAACAAATCGCAAAAAAAATATTTAGTTTAGTTCCGCTTTCATGGTTTATGTCCTCTCCGTTGCACTACACCTCCCTATTTGTCTTATTTAACCCTATAGCGGCTACTGAGGGTGTTTGCTTGTGGTGTTTTTTTTTTCTAAGTTTTTTAATAGATTAATGTATATTTTTGTTGTTTCAATTTTTTTTAGTTTATGTGAAAATGTTTTTATTATTATTTTGATATTGTTTTTGTAGTCGCAAATTTTGTGAATTCCTAAAATGTGAATATGAAATTGTTGCCAATTGTTTTGTAAAAAAAATCAGCAAGAACTATAATTGAATTAAATGGCAACAGTATGACAAATTTTATATGTTCTTTATAGGGTTTTGTTCAAGAGATTCAATTTTAAGTCAAAATAGGTGCTGAATGTTGATATATTGTTAAAAGTATGATTAAATAGTTTTTATACAGGTTCCTGCGCTCGAAATGAAAGAATACTGTTTTTGTTACGAAATATATTTTTTTATTCAATATAATCCCCTAGAAGCTCAATACACTTGTTCCAATGATCTTCCAATATTTTTATCCCATCCTTATAATTGTTTTCCGAAGCTCTGCAAAATAACCGTCTACGGCTGCTATGGCCTCTTCATTCGACGAAAAATGCTTTTCACGAAGGAATTGTTTGAGATTTCTGAAGAGATAGTAGTCACTGGGAGCCAAATCTGGTGAATACGGTGGATGTTCAAGCAATTCGTACTTTAATTCTTTGAATTTAGACATCGTCAAACCACTTTTGTGAGGAGGTGCATTGTCTTGATGAAAAATGATTTTTTTCTTCTTTAAACCAGGTCTTTTTCATCCAGATGATCCAAAAGGCTGCAATTATATTCTGAGTTGATTGTTTTACCTTTCTGAAGATAATCAATCAACAAAATTCCTTTTGCATCCCAAAAAACTGATGCCATAACCTTCTTTGCTGATCGTTGTGACTTCACCTGCTTTGGAGCTGAACAACCAGCTTCAGTCCACTGTAAACGTTCTTGTTTCAATTTAAGATCATAGTGGTAGATCCAAGTCTCATCCATAGTTATAAAACGACGCAAGAAGTCGGTTTTATTCGGCTTAAAACGCTCCAAATTACGCTGAGAAATTTGTTTTCGATCCAGTTTTTGTTGAATTGTTAATGAGTGCGGCACTAACTTTCCAAACAGTTTTTTCATACGTAATTCTTCATGTAAAATATGAAGTACTCGTTCGTCTGAGATGCCTATGGCATTAGCAATTTCACGCTTAGTCAAACTTGGATTTCACTAACCATATTATGTACCTGCTCAATGATTTCTGCTGTGGTTGCAGTTTTTGGTCGTCCTTCGCGTGGATCGTCTTTAAGGCTGGTACGACCACATTTAAATTCACCAGCCCAAAATTCAACGGTGCGTTTTGAATGTGAGGACTCCTTATACACTTCTAACAATTGTTCATAAATTTCATTTGCTTTTAAACCCTTCAAAAAAAATCAACGACACGTCAACTTTAAATGGCTTGTAAACAAAGAAAGAATTGACAGAATGACTTGCAACTTTGCATGTATTCTCAGGACAGTTATACCAACTTGAGAAAAAAAAAGTTTGGAGCTAGCAGTGCCATCTCTTGGTGAGCGCAGGAACTTTTCAACCAACCTGTATATTAATTGTCGACAAAGAGTTACCACGATTTTTGAAATTAATTTGATTTTTAAAAGATATTGTAATAAAGATCAGATCATAGCAATTTTCATATTGCTGTAAAAATTAAGTAAATTTTTATGTAAATATTCGCACTATTGTCTTTGATATTCTCTTTTATAGTTTACCTCAAAATTTCAGAAATAAGTTATAAGCACTCACCTGAAAGAAGAAGAAAAGAAATAATACAAATTAGTTTAGTCATGTCACCATAATATTTAAATTATTTAAAAGATTATCGCTAATATATATATTATATCATTTTCGATATAGAAATCATTTGGAATAAAATTTCGATACTGGTTTGGACCTTGGCGATTTTATTATTTTTATTCCAGCGAATTTCGATTATGAACGCTGTATCATAATTGTTCACATGTAAAGAAATATGAAGGATAGAATGCGTCTTTTTGGTTTTCGCAAAAAAAAAAAAAAACATCCTCAGCACTGAAAAAAAACACCGGGTACCCATGGAAATTTATTTACTGTGAGAACATTTTTTGAGTCAGAAATTGCAAGCTGTGCAAAAATCAATGCACTGGCCGATCACTGAATTTATATAAATTTTGATGTTTGTAAATTTTACCAGCGCCGTTTCTTTTGTAGTTCTCTACTGGGTTAGTTTGATAGTATTTCTATAAGCAATTAAATTTTTGATTAAATCTTAACCTGTTAAGTGCACACCAGGCATAAAAATTTTAGCTTTATTTATGTATACCACCACTAGAGGTGGATAACTGTTTCTAGCATATTTCATCTTAAAATTGGTGAAAACGTAGCTGAACTTCGGCAAAATATACAATGTTTGCGCTAAAGCTGAACACTCGGCCGCACACTACGAAAAATTCCAACGGGATCGATGAGTTATATAAAATGGGTTAAAATCACATTTATTACTCGAGAGCATTTGTTAGTTTCAACATAAAAGTTTTTAATTTTACGTCCAATTTTTATAAAGTGAAGGGCATTATAACTCTAAAGAATACACACAATTAGTTGGCGAATTTTTCCATTTGCTTTTAAAAAACTTGGAATTAATTTAGTGCTGTGACAAGATTTGCATTTTTTTTTTTGTTAAAACTTAATTATTAATTAAATTATTTAAAAATTAATATTTTTTTTAGGGCTCCGGTAGGTTTGTTAGTAGCGTGCTATCTTATCAGTGCGGCTATCGTGGGCTCGATTCCCACCAGAGGCTCTGGTCTGTTTTCGCTACAATAAGCTGACAGCCTTAGTTGCCAGTGCTCGGTTAGAGTATTAGGATGTAATTTGTAATTATTTGATATACTAATAAAAAAATTTTATTTTTATATTTATAAAATAATGTAAAATATTCAAAAAAAATCATAAAATATGCTACACCGAATCAATTGTTGCGAATTCTTTGATTTGGAAAGTATTTTCGAAACCATTTTTGGCCTATACCGACTATCCTGGTAATTATACTAAGGTGTACATTTTATAAGGCCTCGGAACTCTCCCCGTACCCAGAACACATTCACTGAAGGCATCTACGAATACGCCACAGGAACAAAAATTTTGTTCCGTTTTGTTTATAAAAAATTGTGGCAAATGTTTCTTAAATCTTTATTATTTCATAATTTTTTTGCAAAAAATTTAATAAAAAAAAACTTTTAAAATATATATATATATATATTGGTTGCCACACACTGCTCCCTGTAATTCTCATTAAGTTCGTGTTTTTATTTACTCAAATAATTTAAAGAAAAAAACGATAATACAAACAAATACAAATTAAAAAAAAATTCAAACTTCTTTATAAGTATTGATGAAACTTCTTAATAAATATGAACATACTTTTTAATAAATATTACAAAATTTTTTATTTTTAAATGGTTCACCATATTTATAAAGTGTTTATAAATTTGAAGCAGATTGTCTGAAATTTGCATTTTTATAAAACAGCTTCATTACTCTCACCAAAAAAGTCTGTAATGGCAATTGAAAATTTTGCTGTTATTACGGAAAATTTTGCTAATTTGAGCCCAGCAGTATTTTTTGTTAATCTTAGCAACACATGTGTAATACAATGAAATTTGTAGAAAAAATTAGATGCCACTACTAAATCTTAGTAAACTTTTTGTAAAGTGGAATTTAAAATCTGTTTGCTAAAATTCTAATTTATTTTTTCTTTATCGAGCATCAAAATTTTTCATTTTTTTTATTTTTTTTTCAAAAAATATTTTAGACAAAATCACAAAAAAAAAAGAAAGGCTTACAAATTTTAAAAACATAAAAGAATTTATCATTTTGTTTTAATTTGGTAATTGCTGTTTTGAAAAATATTTTATTCAATTTGCTTTTTTTTTGCTTTTAAGGTCATATTTTAATTGTTTTTAGCGCTGATGTTAAGAATTAAAAAAGCTTTTCAGCGCTTTTATAAGTGGATGTCCTATTTTTAGACATGAGTTAGTGTATATTTACTTCCGATTCTTTTTTTTAATCTATGTAACATTTTAAGGCAATTTAAGTTTGTAGGTGTAAGTTTTAATTAGAATTAACATTTCCTTCAATTTCCACTTTTTTAGTAAATTTTTTCTTGCTAATTTTAGCAAATCGGTTTTCAAAAATTTGTAAAATGATTTCTGAAATTAGCAACAAAAATTTGTAAATATTCAGTAAAAATTCTGTAATTTATAAAATGTAAATTGCAAAACGATTTGCTACATAATATTGTTTTTACTAAAACTCAGTACAAAAATAGTAAAGTGGGTTTGAAAACCGTTTACAAATTTTTCTACTATCTTTTTTTTTTGAGTGTATATTTTAAAAGTGTTCTATTCGACGGAAAGAAAATCTATGGAGTTCGCTTCATAAATATGATGAATCTGTTTTCTCTGAGTGTAGTTAAAATTTTAATTATCTTTGTTTTCAAGATATTAGCAATAGAGCCATCTTTAAAATTTTGAATAAATTGGTAGTAACGTCTATAACGTCACAGTTATAAATAATTTTAAAATTTCTTTAGTATTGTGTTAAATGAAGATAAGTAGAAACATTGCTTAAATCATTGTGTCAACAAAAGATTTGTCAAATCAATTTGAAGGATTTTTGACAAATATTATTACTGACGTATTAATTTCAGTTTACACAAATTTTTTAATTCATGTTTTATTTTCAGCCTTTTTCCGCTGAGCTACATCTTTCATCTTTCATCAATTTGCAAAGATGTTAACATTTTTACAAAAGAATTATACAGGCCAAAAATTCTACATCTTTCTACATCTACAAAAGATGATCCTTTCTCATTTTGTTCCATCTTACATCTATCGTCGTTTTAAGTGTCATCACTAAAAAAAATTACAAAAAATCGATTTTCTTTGTGCCATCACTAGCAAACTGGCTTTGCAGAAAATAAACAAAAAAAATTGTTTCAACAAAAAAAATTGTTTCATTCATTTCATTCTTATGTCTACCAAAAATTATTTTTCATCATCATCTTCTTCCAGAACGACCTTTAATATTTCAATGAACTGCATTAAAATTCGGGTTTGTTCTTGCAAAGCAACAACTACTTTAATGATTAATGCTATCTCTAAATTCATTTTTATTTTTAACAAAAATATGCGTCCTTTTCTTTTATTTTTTGACAGCTGAATAAATGGCAAATGAAGATGTTGCCAATGTAAACACTTGTTTCACATTTTCAACATCTTCCACGCTTTCCACAAAGATTTTGTTCAATGTAAAAAGCCTATTAGCTACTTACTAGGACTTTAACTGACACATGTAGTCAAGTTAGTATTGGTTTACCCACCCATACGCCCAAATATATGTCAGTATGGAAAAAAACATGATAAATATTTTTGGGAAATAAATCATAATTTATTTGATATAAATCATAATTTATGAAGCTTTCATAAAAAAAATTTGTTTTGTTTTGGAATTTAACTTTCTTTGCTGCAAATCCATACTTTTATGCGCACCTAAAGCAGTTTTCTCTATTGTTTTCATCTACTTCGTTGTTAAGACAATGCAGCAAAACAATACTTTAGTATATTGCTTAAATTTTGTATTTAAAATTTGCTGCATATGCCAAATGCAGGAAAACAATAATGCGGTATTTTATATTTTTTGTATGCAAAGTATTATGCATACGCCAAACAGTAGTGTATGCAGCAATATATTACATGTTAAATATTTGAATTCCGGATGAAGAGCAAAGTCAATGGTGGATTTCGGAGTGAGATAGAGCATATTCACAATATATACAATTCATTCCCAAACCAATTTTTTTTAACGGACAGTATGTCAAACCAATAATAAGCCGAAGATGTGTTGTTGTTTCCCATAAAAAAAAATTTAATTTAACTTTTGGTTTGAATTTCGCGAACATTAATTAATCGGGTCTAATTCGATCCAAAAAAAAATATTGCTTGAAATTTTTTTGGATGTTTATTATTACTATGTCATAAATGGAACAATTTGGCTCCCCAACCATAAAAATCCCATTCTATTACACTCTATCATTCATTAGTGAAATGATTTCATGCAAATTCAATAAAAATGCAGCAAACATTATTTTTTAATTAAAAATCAAATATAAAAAAGAATGAATTTCACTTAACGAAAAATTGCGAAATTTTACGCGAAACCAACTGCCAACTACAACAAATAAAATAAAAAAATCAAAAGAAATTTAAAAACAACACTATATGTATCACAATTTTTCATTGTCAAGGTCGAACGTTGTTCTGAAAAAAAACATACACACACACACAAAAACAAATAAAAACGCAATCGTTCGCAGAGATCGCAGAGAAAAAAAAAGCTTTTTGTTGTCGACGTCGTCGCATAATCAAAAGTTTTCAATGTTGATATTTTTAAAATGTGTGTGCATGAAACAGCGATCGTTAAAACTAAAATGAGTTCGTTAGTGAGGAATGAATTTAGTTCAACAACAATTGTCTACGCGCTAAAACTAACACTTTGCCGAGAAGAGGCGAATTTAGCAGAAAAAAAGAGCACAAGTATGAGATAAATGCATTTACCCCAACACAAATAAAAAAAGCTGCAGTTTATTACTTTTAAAACAAAAAACTAGAGCAATGCACGGTATATGAGCTCGTAAATCTTTCACATTAAAAGTGATGTAGTAAAAGCATTTTATCGCCATCCCCTGCTTCCACTTATGTTTCCCCTACCCTTTGGCATAATAAAGAAAGAAGCTTTTTTTTCAATTTGGCTCGTTTTTTTTATAAATATAAAAAGTTTTTAGTTCGTTTTTTTTTTCTAATGTATTTCCTCTTCACTTTGCTCCCAGCTTGTGCTGCATAGTTTTGTTTTTTTTTTATTTTTTATACAACGTTGTTCTAGTTTATTTAGTTCATGTTGTTTCATGTTCAAGTTCTCGGTCATTTTAGTGCAATTGAAATAGTTCTGTAAGTGCAACGCGTACACAGTTTTTTTTTTCTTTCCTTCGTTACGTTTTTTATATGCATCCATCCATCCATTGTGAGTGAATTTAATGAATGTGTGTGTGCGTCTGTGTGGGTGGTTGTAGTGGTTTATTTGCTTTTGTATTCACTGTTGTATAATAAATGATTTTGGAATGTTGTTGTTAAGCTTTCTAAAATAGAATTAACTTTTTTTAGTGCATTTGCCTGCACTCTGTGGAGGTTCTAGTAGTCCCATGCAGGCTAACTAACTGAACAAAATAAAAAAAAGTAAAATAACACAACCCAGCAAAACCTTGGAGTTACCCCAATGGAAATGACCTTGCAAAAAATGATAGGTTTTGCAAGACATTTCATTTTTTCATTTTTTCTTACAAAACAGACTCAACGAGTAATATAAAGTTTCGCTGGGAAGTTAAGAATAATGTCCATTTCTTAATACAATACAATATTTGAAAGATAAGAAGGTTTCGTTGGTTGAGTTTTAGTTTACATTCATTAGTTACAAGTTGAATTTTATTAATGAGAAATTTATTATCGTTACTTACTACGTACAGTACACACTTCTTTCTATGCAGTGCAGTGATAAGGATTTTGAATTTGTAAGTTGTTATTATGACAACTTTGAAAATAAAAATTGCTACTAATGATCCCAAGATAGTAACATTGTATCGACTCGATTTCATAGATTCTTTATAAAAAGGATCATTGAGTGGGAAATTCATCAAAAAATTAACGAAATAATCTTTCATACAGAAATTTCAAAGAATTCATTAATTATTGAATTTTGAAACCAAATATTGGGTTTACATTTCTAGGAAAAATTAGTAAATTTATAGCCTTTTTCCACTGAGCTACATCTTTCATCAATTTGCAAAGATGTTAACATCTTCCCATAAGAATTATACAGGCCAAAATTTCTACATCTACAAAAGAAAAAAAGGATCTCATTTTGTTCCACATCTTACAGCTTTCGTTATTTTAAGTGTCATCACTAAAAAAAAAATACAAAAAAAAATCGATTTTCTTTGTGCCATCACTAGCAAACTGAAATTGCAGAAAATATACAGAAAAAGATTTATTCAACAAAGGAAAATGAGCGGCAGATGTAAGAATTTCATACTTAAGTCTACCAAAAATTTTTCTTCATCATCATCTTCTTCCAGAATGGCCTTTAATATTTCAATGTACTGCAATAGGTTTGTTCTTGCAAAGCAACAACTACTCCAATGATTAATGCTTTCTCTAATTCCATTTTTTATTTTTAACAAAAAATATGCGTCTTTTTCTTTTATTTTTTTTTTGTTTGACAGCTAAATAAATGAAAGATAAAAGATGTTGGCAATGTAAACACTTGTTTGACATTTTCAACATCTTGCATGCGTTTCACAAAGATGTTGTTCAGTGTAAAAAACCCTATTAAAAATTACGACAAAAAAATTGTCAACAAAAAACTTCTTTTCAAGCGAAATAAATAAAATTGTTGTAAAAATGTTTTTTTTTTTATTTCTAAAGGTGCAAGGCTTAAACAACCTCAATTTTGAATAAAGATAAACTTTTTAAGGTGTCGAGTTAAAACAAGGGATAGTCGAAATTTTCAAAAAGTTTGCTCTATATTAGTTTTTGAGATATGGGCCATTTTAAAAAATCGCCATCTTGAAAACTTCAGATACATTAGTAGTAACATCTTCCGATTAATAGCAGAGACATGAGTGTATAATATTTTAGCAATAATTTCTGTAAAATTTAACATACGGATTCTTAAAAAGTAGTCAAAAATCATTTTGAAATCTAACATTAAAAAATACACAGAACAAATTATTGCCAAAAAAATTTAACAAAAAATTTTTTTTTTCATTTTCTATAAAAATTTTTATCATCTCAAACAATTTTTTAATTGATAATGAAGTTGATGTAAAAAATATTTTAATTTACAATAAATACTATTGACAATACATATATAAAACATACAGTTATTTAAATTGCAAAATTTCATCTCAAATCCCTAAACAAAAAAAAAGAAAAGAAAATTTATTGGTAAAAATAAATAAAATTTTGATAGATTTTTCATAACGATCATGGAAAGCTATTTCTGTTAAATTAATGACATATTAGATAATTCATTTAATTTTATGAATCGATGAATAAATTAAAATCACTTCATATCAATGATTCATTTTTAACTCGATTGAATAAATTGTTTTGCGATTTTATTTGGGGACGAATTTTAGTTATTTGATTTGTTAAAATTTAATCAATTTGATTGATTCTATGAAAAGAATGCACAATAATCAAATTGGTTCTCTGAATTCGATATTAATTAAATAAAGTGTAAAATTACTCAAACAATGAAAAGAATGCAAATGGATTCATTAAAAATTGAGTCAGATTTAAAAATTAAATCAAGGAATCCTGTTTTTAAAGATCTTTTTTAAAACTTTATTAAAATTTGAATTTGTTAAAATTTGAATTCTTTTATGATTTTAGTATATTTGTTTTTAATTTTTAGCAAATAAAATTTCGAAAAATCATTTTGGAAAAAAAGCAAAATTTGATTATTTAACAATTTGTTGAAATACTTTGAATGAACATGAGAACAAACGGTTTTGGCAACACTGCGGATGCGCATGCAGCAGTTATGATTAAGTTGGTACTGTGGTATTTTTTGTGATACTATTGGAACCTAAAATTATTTGCTACAAAGTATTTTGAAATTTTCATGCTTCGATGAATTACACACAAACATATGTATATTTGATAAAAAAAAAATATGGAAATTCAATAAAAAATTTTAATTGATTTGATGCTGGAATTTCAATTAAAAATTTTGTTGGTTATAACTTTAATTAAAGTTATAATTGATATAATTAAAACTTTAATTGAAAATGTTGAAGATTTTTTATTAAAAATTTAATTGATATGATTAAAAAATAATTGAAAATTTTAATTAATTTTCACCAAAAAAAATATAATTGACACAACAAATTTTTTGCTGGTCCAAATTCAATGAAATTTTTAATTGTATTTACAAATATTTTAATTGAAACTTGATTTTAGTTTTTTGTCTGTGTAGTTAAAGCACAGAAGATTTTTTTTTAAGAAAAGCAACACTCAGGAAACCCTTCCTACTAATTAGGTGATGTTTATAGATGACGTTTTCGTTCAGTCGAACAAAATGCATGCAAGATAAAAACAAATTTTATATAATGACTCAATCGTCTGGCGACGGACGTTTTCTTTGGAAACGGGATAGAGAAGAGATGAAAGGTGGTGAAAGCTGAAGGCTTTAAATATGGCAATACTGTTATTGCGCGAGATGATAAATCTTAGAACAGTTGTTGCCCGTCATCTGATAGAGAGTTGGCGAAATTGTTGAAGCTCTTTAGTTTATAGCCCTGTTATGTTATTTTACGTCGAAGGAGGAATTGAAAGAGGACATTGCTAGCTCTTATTTTAAAGCTTTTTAGTATTATGTAAGAGGAAGATAGGATGAAGTACTTGTTTATATCAGTACTTTAACAAAAAAAAATCATGTATTTCCTCAATAAATTAGTTTTCAAGCTTGAAGTAAAATATTACCAATAATTTTTTTCATTTAATATTTTAACCCTTAGTGAATTTTACCAGAACTAGCTATAGATTAAATTATACGCGGAAGATTTAAAGTTAAAAAAAAATTAAATTCTGATTTAATACTTGTAAATGTACAACACATATTGGCAAAAAGAAATTAAAATTTTAATCGACCATATAACTGTACACTCAAAAAAAAAATGAACTAGAATTTATAAAAATTAAGTTATTTAGAGGAAAAATTTAAATGAAAACGGCACCAAAGATACAGTATAAAAACATATTTTACCATATATTTGAACATATATTTCAAAGTACTTTACACTCATTGAGAAAGTATTTTCCCACTTTCAGAGGACTTCCGCTTTATGAGGAAACTGCTCTTAACAAGCTTTTTGCTATACATTTTTGTCTTTAAATTAAATTAAATTATACTAAATTCATGTATTTAAAATATAAATTAAATTTCATTAGCAAAATGGTAAACAAATTAAAAAAATGTACTTCAGGATATCCTGAAACGTAATAAATTGTGACAAAGTTAGATCCTTTTCGTAGTTAATTAAAGTTCTGCTTGAGAGAACTACAAAAAGAAACACACGGGGTCCTTTGTCTTCTTTAATTAACTAATTTTAGGAAATTATTGCAAAACTACAAAATATCACAGTTACATTTCTTATAATTATTAGAAAATGGAAATATGTCATAAGTTTATTTTATGGGATTTTTAGCTTAAACTTTATTTGGCATATACAAATTTAAACTTTCTTATTATTAGGTGAAAAAATAGTTCGATAAATAAAAAGTTTACAAAGAGCTTCGTCAGGAAAGCCATTATGCCGTAATGTATAAAATGTGCCTGCGATATTTTGTATTGTAGTCAGCAAACAAAATTTTTACATAAAAGCGCAAATTGGAAATTTATAACCTTTTGCTAACAAAATTAAAAAAAAATATTTTAAGCTACTTTAAGTTTAATGTGAAAGATGGGCATGTAAACCATTTTTGAATCATGCACCAAAAATTACAATCATGCACGATCATTTTTTTAAATGGTTACTTTAATTTGTTTTCCTTATTAATACTTTTTCTTGGAAATTAGGTATAGAATATTAAAAATAATTTAAACGTTTCCACCAAAAAAAAATCCTATACCAATTTTTATCATTTAGAAAACTTTTACTTAAAAAATAGAATATTTTATTAAAATGTATCTGAACTAAGAAAGTGGTATACTTAAAAACTGAATTTGGAAATGGCTTTCTAAAATTTAATTAATTTTACTACTCGCGAACAAAAAATTAACACATATTAAGTTCAAGTACTTTCTCGATTTAAGTTAGACTCATTTTTTGAACTAAATGGGAGTAAATTATGTCCTTTTTTTTCTTTTTTTTTTGAACTAAAATTAATTTTATTACATTTGAGTATGCAAATTTCTGTTTTTTCTTAAAATCAATAAATTTTTATTTAATTGACTTTGTTTTGTTTTCCTAAAATCAAGTAATATTTCTTAGGAAAATATTAACTATTTCTGAGTATGTAAACTATTTCGTTTTTCCTCAAACTAGGGAATTTTTATTCTTTTTAAGAAAATTTTTCTAAGTTTTAATAAAATTTTACTTAAATTGAGGACAATTTATAAACTATCTTAAAGAAAATTTTTGATTACATTTTAGTTCATGTCTTTTTTTGAATGTACTGTACCCTAACAGCGCCAAACCCTTTAAGGATTTCTATTTCCCAGATCTGAAAATGAAAAGCATATTTGGAATCATGGTTTCCTTTAATTTGGAATGTCACACCACTATGTATATGTGTCGGTAATTTGGACCTAGCAGGTCTCAGGGGACCATCCAAATTTAAAGACATCGTATGTCCGAATTTAAAATTTTGACTAGTTTTTTAATATTTTTTATTACAAAATATTTTTATAACATCGAAAAGAAAAAACTGTACAATATTATAAATATACAGTTGTTTCTTCCAAATGTGTTTTTTAATTTTTTTTAGAAAAAATATGTCACCTACTTTTGTACAAAACTATTTAGTTTTCGTACAAAACTATTTAGTTTTCGTACAAAACTATGTAGTTTTCGTACAAAAGTAGATTTTGTACAAAACTAGTTTTAGCTTGTTTTTTTTATCTATGCCTTTTGACAAGTAAAAACAAGGAAGAGGCAAAAATTAGGTAGTTTGCATTCAGTCTAAATATAGCATTAATTTTTAGTTATTTTATAGTTAATTACTCTTTTCCCCTTTTTTTACTGTAATTTAATTGAAAGAATTATTTTTACTCCTTAGCTTTTGCAAAAAAAAAAAAAAAAAAAAAATTTCAAACCATGTAAAACAACTGCATAGCATCAAAGTACATTTTTAAAATTCCAATATGCAAAATCTTAAATTATATCACAACAATAATTCCAAAGTTCATTATCACCTGTTTTAATAGACAAACATACAACAACAAAATATTAAAAATATCTAAAATTAGCTTAATATTTTGTTAGACAATTGATAGACTCATATTAAATAAATGAAATGAAGATAATACATTTTAATGCAACACAAAAAAAAAACAGAATACTAAAATAACGAAAAATCGAACTGATAACCCCACATAGACTTTAGATGGCACAAGGGAGCAAGTAATGCATATAAAATACAATAAATAAATTCATAATGCATACAAATTAGAAGAAAGCAACAACAACAACAAGAGAAACAAAAACATATTCAGTCAGCAGTGACAATAATATGCCGCTAAGATAAGCTAACACACACTTATACATACTGAACAGTTTACTACACCAGACAAAATGAAAAGAAGGCTAAATATGTTTTTAGCTGCTGTTGGCTAAACTACTGGAGAGGCTGCTGCTGCTGGTGCTGCTGTTAGGAGCCAGTCTGACTGCCATAACGAATTACTTATGACATTTGGTCACGTAGTCTAATGACAAACGACAACGATAAGAAAAGGATGATCAATGTTTTCTATCAGAGAGCAGCTATAAAAACTAAACGCAATATTGAAACAAACAAAAAAATAAAACAGCGATGTTTGTCTTTAGCCTTATGGAGGAGACTATTTTCACCTGAGGTGACACACAAAAGCCACTTGACAAAGTAGAGAGTTTTTTTTTCTTCTTGCAGCAACAACAAAAATTTGAAAAATATAAAAAACGAGGCGGCACAAACCACATCATCTTAAAGCGACAATAACAGCGGTGACAGCAGGAGGGTTTTCTTTTTTTGTTTCCTAGTGTTGGGTGCTGTTGTTGACCAAAAAGGCTCGTGTCGTTGGTAATCGTTTTAAGTTTTTTTTTTTGTTTTATATTATTGTTGTTAGTTTTGTTGTTGGCGACCACAAACTGCGTTTGACGATGGGTTAGCTACACATTGCACTATATTTGCGTTGGCAGTAAATCATATTTTTACTTGTCAAAAAATTATGGCACAAACATTAGGAAATTAAAGACACACTACGATGTAGTTGGTATGTAGTATTCTCTAACCAGGAAATCCTCCCAATGCCTAAACGTCGATTTGGATGAAACTCGGACATTTAAAAGTTTTTTGGTGATATCTCCGTTATTAAGGAGGTAGAAAAAGGCAATTTTTTACATTTTATCCAGCAGAATGTCGTAAATTTTTGAATTTCGAAAAAAATTCAACACAAGAATTATGCACTCATCAAAAGTTTGATATGCATATTGCTTATGTCTTTGTATAGGCTTACCAAGTTCTTGAGAAAAAAAGTATAAAAAATAGGAAAAAGTTCGTTCAAATCCGATCAACCACGAATAACAGAAAAATTGAAGAATAGGTGAGCGATGAAATTTAATAGGGAATATTATATGTATGTATGTGAATTTGACAGGGCTTGGTGTATACAACTCCATGGAAAAATTGATGATCAACTGGAGGAAGTTTGCCTTTTAAAGGTTCTTTCTCAGAATCAGCAGAATAGTCTGTGTAATCTCAAGAGACTACACTGAGTCAGCCGAGGAGACAAGTGGGCATTCATTAAGGGCCCACTTAACGGGATACGAGCCTTTTGACAGACCCCTGCTGAATTCGAGGACTCCGACTCTACTAGGGAGGGATACTCGTTTTGCTGAATGCATATATCAGGAGGATCGGGTTAAATTGGCGGCATGTAGGTTCTATTCTTTTAAATCGCCAAGGGCGGACGGTACCCAGAGAAAAATAAAGTGCCAACCGAATTAAAAAGTGTATTTTGTTTGCGACTATCAATAAATTCGCTTAGCACAACTAATATCAAATGAGATTGATGAATATTTTAGGTGTAAAATTTTGTTGTATTAACCTAATTTTTTTGTGGAAATCAGTTGTATACAGTTGTACCAACCAATTTTAATCAAAGTTACCAAATTTCAAATTTTGTAACAAACTTTTCAAATTTTGTAACAAATTTTTTCAGGTGGAAACCAACAAATTTTTTATTTTACAGCACCACATCTTTTCGGATTATTTCGTTCCAGTCTGTTGTTTGTGTTTGTACTGACGACCTGGAGAGAAAAGAAATCTGAACAGTTGCCCAGCTATTGTAGATTGATAAGTATGAGTTAGTTTTCCTACAAGACCTATCGTCATTCCATCAGACATGTGTATCTCACGGTCATGACGATTTATGGACTCTAGTGTGCGTATAAGGCGGATGAATTCCTTGAGACTGCCTCCAGTATCTTAGTGGATGTCACTGAAATTGAAAAAGAATTAGAGGCGAAGCAAATCGCTCTTTGTAGATTAGTTGGTATACAGGACGCTTTCGACAATACGTCCAAATGCCATAAAATTATCGTTACATTACACATAGGTAGCTCAACTAGGACCATTAGAGGCAATAGGGGCTTTTCATTGGGTGATGCCTAGTCGCCTCTGCATTGAACTTTGATTATTAATGAGATACTTGAGAAACTGTACGATCTAGCTGGTTAAGATCCACAACATCAAATGGTTCTAGGAAAAGTGGTTATGCGTAAACCCATCCAAGACGAACCTGGTACCTTTTAATAGACGTAGAAGCTTGAATTTCGTGGAGCCTACAATTAATGGCACGATTTTGGATATTTCCGACGTTGTTTGGTTTTTGGAGTTTCTCTAGACAGAACCCTTTCTTGGAACCAACATCTAACTTCAGTAGCCGAGAAGGCTACTAGGACATTTTATGCCAGAGCCTTTTTGGTAGGACTTGGTCTTACAATATCATATACTGGTCTTACAATTTCATCGTAAGGCCAATGGTCATCTATGCTACTGTGGCATGGCGGCTCAAGGTGCAGCAAATCCACACTAAAGAGACAGTTAACTGGGAGTATCGCGTTAGTCTGTGTAGGCATAGCTGGTGAGGGCAAACTCCATTGGTATCATGCTTAGTATACCATCGCTGCATATATCTGTGACTGAGAACACCTGTATGGTTGATCTGGGTCTACGGATATTTGGTGAAATAAGGGTAGGTGACCATGAGGACAGCGGGGTTTTTCATTGACGACCATCTTAAAATTTTACTAACGCAAATTTTTGATAGGAATTATGAGATGATTATTTGCGAGAGGAGCATATGGACCAGTATATCTTAAGAACCCGATTTGGGGTCCCAGATGTCGTTCACTGATGGGTCGAACAGGTCAATGGGGATACGGGCGCGAGCTGGGCAAATAACCGTCCATGCAGGGGAGTGTGTGAGAAGGGGCACAAAGGGACCGCTAATATATATTCTTTCGATCAGTCAATTCGGGAGATATTGTCTTAAATTGTTCTGGACTGCCTAGCGTCTCTCTATAGATTCTGCGTGTGCAGCAGGCCAATTCTTAGCAGGGTTCCTGCATCATTGGAACACTTAGAACGCGGAGCAAATCCAAATTTGTTAAGTGCTGGAATGTTGCCATTAACAATCTTCACGCAAAGAGATCCACAGCTCCAACAGGTAGAAACTTCAGAAAATTAATTTCCGCGGAACAGAAAGGACAGGAACTTAAGGGGATTTTTCACTGAATACTGTAATCTTAGGTATTACTTGGGACTATGGGTCTGTATTTTCTGTTAATATCTTCCAAACAACCATGGACCATTGAAATAATGATTTTCCCTCAACTTTTCACCCTGAATATGATCAATACAACCATAAATATTTTAACTTTATCCCAATTTGAAATTCTATAAAACTCGAAATTTTATTTAGCCGACATTCAATTTCAGGTACTGCCCACCCCTTGAATCATTTCTGATTCTGAGAACTTTTTCCTTTAGAAACTTGCTGTACTTCAGAGTATTAGCTATGAAAAGATCTTGGCTTTAGAGTCCTTTAACCCATAGAAAAAGTCCCGGAGTTCCAAAGAACTTCTTTTCAGGACTTTTTTCGCAATTTAAAATAGGATGAGGAAGGAGGTAATAGCGTTTGTGAATATTAGACTTAAATTCATTTATTTTGTAAGTGTCAGGGTAGACCCCTGGGGTAGTCTATTCCACATTCCGCAAGTTCAAGTGATGAACCAACTTTCCCTGCAATGCAATGGACAACAAATGGATGTTATCTACTAAAAGAACACCTCCCATGGTGATATCGATAGAATACAACCCAAATTCCGAGGATGTTGCAATGAGTTAATAGGGTAAGATACCCTACTGCCAGGGATAAGCATCAATGTTCTTCTTTGAACATGCTCTAAAATATGCTTTGAAGCTTCTGCTTATATTTTTATATTTGTGTAAATGGTAAGGCAATCCGACATCGATTCACGTAACCAAGGCGATTAAATGTTTTATACAACACTTGAAAAACATGATTACTCCGGCGGACATCGCCCTGAACCCTACTAAGAGATTTGTCCAGATTGAGTGTGTCATTCGTAGTATACCTTTTCCCCCTGCAATCTCAACAAAGCCTGGCCTACGATCGAAGGACAATGAATGAAAAATTTTGGTGTCATCTGCAACAAGATGAGATAGGGTTTAAAGTTTAACCAAATAAATTGTTAAGAAAAAATATAAAAAAACATTTTTCGTTGAAAAAAAAATATATATATTTTTCCATACGATTATCGCGTCTAGCAGGCCAAATTACAAAATTTTCGAACTTAGCACGTAGGAAAAAATGGTATTTGGTTACGTTAATCATATTTATTGTCCATGTGTCTATTGGTATACTAACTTTTTTTCTCTCTCTCTCCCTCCTTCCATGTTTTCGGTGTCCAAGCAAACACGTACGTGCATTTGAATGTAATCAAACATTTGACAATTTTTCTTGATTAGTTCATGTCCGTGGTGTTTGTATTTATATCTTTTTTATTACAAATAAAACATATGAAATAAAAATTTAAACAACACACACAGTTTTTTGCATTTGTTTTAGTGCGCGTGTATTTAAAAAACTATGTACATACGTAAAAATTGCAGCAAACAACTGCATCGGTAGCAATAAAATAATAACAAAAATAGTATTTTTTTTATGATTTCAACTGTATACAGCAGACTGTCACAAATTAAAACACTTAGTCATTCGAATCATTCAGAAATTTGAATCCACAATTTTAGAAAATATCTTAAATTAGAATATGTGGGCAAAAATTGCTGGTTGGTTCAAATAACTGAGATTTGTAATATGTGAGAGATGACTTGGAAAAGTTTTCAAATTAAAAGCGATTGTTTTAATTTTTGAACGTGTTTTTTTTTTAATTGTCTTTAAATAAAAACTGACCAGTAATTCGAATTACCCTTTGCAACAAAATGGTTCTTATTAGCGAGAGTCTACTGTATTGTGTTCGTTGTTTTAGATTTCATTTGTGAATGTCTAATGCCAGCAATCAACCAACAAAAGTCAACCAAACACAGTGAGCCACACACCAATCATCGAAAAAAAATCTATACTAAACACACTTTCGTACTAAAGGGTCCACTAGCCATACGTAGCCGTAGCGTACTCTAACGTAAGGGAATGAAGCAGAAGCTGTGTATTTGTAAATTAACAAAAACTTATCAGCTGTTTTATACCAACACTTCCGATTTTCATTGTTATTCATTATTTGTTTAAAACAATTTTGAAATTTTATCATTTGATTTGTTTGAGTTTTTTAATCTTTTTGGTATTGTCTACTTTTTATTTTAATTAATATGTCATTCAATATTAGCTGTCACGTAAATACGGAAAGAAAAACAAAATTAAACAGGTTTGTCCGTTCCGACTTTTTCCGTTTACGTAGTGTTAAGTGCTTGTATTGTATGCTTTCTGTGGATAGGTTGCACCAGCTGATTCATCACGTTACGTCTACGTATGTCTAATTCTAACTTTACGGACAATTATACATACGTATGTACATACAACAATCATAACTGCATACATACATTCATATTTACATACAACATAAAAATATTCTCGTTTATACAACCACCCGTCAGCACCATCGTTTGTTTGAGTGCATGATGGTGGTAATTGCGATTATAAAACGGATGCACAATGTGTGTTTCTTGTTGTTGTTGTTGTTTTCGTTGTTGTACTAAAATGCAATGCAATCCATCTACAAAATTTAGTAAACAGCAACAGCAGAAAACAAAAATTCACAAACAAACGAAATATAGAAAAAAAAGATGCGAAAACACACTCACTTTTATAGCATCATCAGTCGTTAGGTGTCATTGTAGTTGTATTGGTAAGTGTGTGTAAATTTGAGATGCTCTAACCAAATGTGATGTTTACACCATTTCCATAAAGTAAGGTTAAAAGTATATATATATTTTTTTAATTATTATGGAGAAAAATTATGGTTTAAATTAAGATTTTAGAAACAAAAATATCCGTTAATCAATTAAAATAGATTTTTTTCAAACATGTCGATAACATTAACGAAATAATTGATTAGGCATTTTTTTAAGAATCATGCATTTTTCCTACGTATGAGTAATAATGAATTATTATATTCAAAATTAATCATACGCCACCTAATAATAAAATACATGTCGTCATACAGATTTAAACCTCGATTTTCTGCTACATCTAATGTTTTTTCGGGTAACGTTTTGGGCCAGTTTCAAAAACGCAATGTTGGCTACTAGAGTGTTTTTATACCCTGCATCACTCTGTGGAACAGGTGCGATATATTAAGTTTGAGTTGTTTCCAACTACCAGAGTAGAGGCAAAAACCATCATCAGATTTTTTTTCCCTATAACTTTTAAGGTGAAAACTTTTTTGGCTTTTAACTGATTATGTTTTTTTCGCACTTTAAAACTTTTGTTCGGCTCGAATGTTGTTCTTTAACTTCTCCACGGTGCGAAGAGTCTAATCCGAGTCCGGTACAGTCAAATCCGAGGTAAAGATGACTTTGAGAGGATGTAAAGATAATTCACGAATTATGCGTGTATTTTCTGTCACTCAGAACCGAAAATTTTGCTTATTGACTTTGCTCGTCATTGATTTTGACTTAGGCGTATAGCGATCCACTGATATTCATTATAAATTTCGCACGTGTATACTTCTCGAATGTCAAAACCAAACTGACATACGATGAAATTTGCCATAACAGCTGCACTTTCCAATAGTGTTATACTTATTGCATCACTTGCAAATCAACTCAGAATCACTTTTTGAGTTGATTTAACGATGTCTGTCCGTCCGACCGTCCGTCTTGCTGTATGTACTTGTAACATAAATTACCTTTTTAATCAAACTTCAGGATGCAATTTTCTACATAAGTTTTGTATTTCCCCAAGGACGGACCTCATTGAAAATGGTTGAAATCGATCCATGCTTTGCAAGATCCTATTGAACGTAATGAGCTTAGAAAATCAAACGATTTGTAATTATTTTTTGTACGCGATCTATTTATTCTTGGTGCAGATAGTTATCAACAAGGGCAAGAAAATCCCTAGTCAATCTTTGCCTTCATTCCTCCCAGTTATTTTTCTACAGCATTTTGAGGGGCGAAAAGTTTGGAAAAGTACGAAAATTGTATTGCTCTTTTGTAGCTTTTACGTGCTTTGCAACAAAAATGGATAAATTGGACCAATTTCGGAAGCAAAACATAACCATGGGACAAACTTGTGGGTAATTGACCCGCCTCAAAACGCCTCAAGACCCCGGAAAAAAACCGAAAAATGCACGATGATCAATTAAAATTTATCTCGAAAGCTGTCGAACCGATATTTATGTGATGTCAATTTGGATACAAGAGTATTTGACCTAATATACAAAATACAAGGTGGGGCAATATGTATCAACAATGAATGGCTATATGCGCCTGAGCCGTAGGATTTTGGAACTCAATGAACAAATGGATTATTTGCTATCAAAATTGATTATGAGCACATTTTAGCGGTCATGTCAGTAAGCAAAAACCACGCATAATTGATAAAGCACCTTAACACTCTCTCACAGTCACCGCGTGGTGTGCAGTTACGTCGGAAAAGGTGGTTGGAATTTTTTTTTCGAAGGAGCCGACGGTAACGTTATTACGGTGAACGGCGTTCACCATATATCCATGCTGACTGAATTTTTCTACCTAAAGTTGACGATCTGGATTTGGAGAGGACACAATGCGCGAATAATCTCGTGTTTCGACGATTTGACTTGGGCAGACAGATCTCACGATTTAACTGCCCCAGATTTGTTCTTCTGGGAATATTAAAAGTCGTTGTTGTAGGAAAACAAGCCACGCACTTTGGATGAGTTATTTGAATCGAAAGTGTCAATGATAAGCCAAATTTGCATCAACGACACGGCATCCATTTGGCTGACATAATTTTCTACAATTCATTGAAAAAAATTTATAAGAACGAATAATCACCAAACTAGTTTACACTTCAAACAAAAGTTGTAGCGAAATAAAATCGGATGATGGTTTTTGCTTCACCTTATATAATTTTCGAAGATCAGATACGTTCCGATATTGGAGAACGTATCTGATCTGATAATTGTTATTAGTAAAGCTATACATTTCACTATAATTTATTTTCCTGTTAATTAAAATTCGTCCCCTGAATTTGATTCGATTCCCGGAATAAGACCTAAATAATACTGTAGATTGCATTTTTTACAGGTCTCTTCCAAAAAATTAAGAAGTTCTAAAAGATTTTTTATCTTTAGACTCTAAATACATTTTTTAAATTTTTGTATTTAAAAAATAACTTTTGACTGAAGTCCATTCTGAATTTTGAATTACTTTAACCTGTAGTTAAAAATAATCATACGCCACCGTATTTTCTATGAAAACACTTTATAAAGTTGAAACAAAATCATTTTAATTTAAACAAGTACTAAAATAATTTAAAATTAAAAAATTCTGAATCTGAACACTTTTCTTAAATCACACAGGAGTCAGTGTTATACTATACTATTTTTACGTAAATTTTAAAATTTTCTATGCTTAATTTTTTTATGCTTGTGAGTGTTTTTTTTTTTATATTTGTGATTGTCGCGTGTAGAATTTATTTGTTTTGCAGCAATTCTTCATATTTTGTTTGTTTTTTTTGTATTTATGTTAGTTCTGCATCTCCCTCTACCTACGTGCATACACTTTTGCGTTGTTAGTGCAAATTGACACTTGCATCGATGTTTTTTTAGCTTCTAATGTAAAACTATTACTGTTGTTGTTGTTTGTTATTGTTGTTGCCACAAGTTAGAACTATTGTTGTCACATTGGTAATGTTGTTCTTGCTGTTGTTGTTTCTAGACTTGGAGGCGACATTTGTGACATTTTGATGCATTCCGCTGTTTTTAGTGGGTATGATTAATGAATTTGTTATCGTTTTAAAAATGTGCCTGTGTGAAAGGGGGGGGGGGGGGGGTTCCTTTAAATTTGTTTTGAATTCTAAGGACATTTAAGATAAAATTCTTAAGATAACAAAATTCATTGCATACAAATATCATAGAAATAATTATTAAGAACAACCCTCTTTAGATCTTTTTTTTTTTTGTAATGATTTATGAAATGTACGGGAGTTGCACTGTGGGTCGGGAGACAGCTTTTTTTAAAAAAGCTCTTAAAAGTTTTGAAGTTTTTAATTTTTACAAAGATTTTTTCTTATATTGATTTTTAAAATCTATTTTAGATTAAAAACTTTATTTTATTTACAATATTGAAGACAGCCATATACGATTTTTTTTTTTTTTTTTTGTTCTTTGTAAAAGAGCTTTAAAAATATAATAAGCTTAAATAAAAAAAGCTATATATTTGCTCTTATCAATCGTAAATTTTGTAGTAATAAATATTGAAATAAAACTTATTGAATATAACTTTTACCTAAAAAATACAATACAATAAAGCTCTTTTAACGTTAATCTTAAGCTTTGATTTTGTGTAAAGCTTTCAGTTTAAAGATTGCTAAAGATTTTTTAAAGTGAAAGCTTTTATTATAAATAAATATGTAATCTTTTGCTTATAACTTTTAAAATTTGTTTAAAAAAAAAATCAGCAGAAAGCTATCGAGTAAAAAAAGCTTTGAGATTAAGATAATTTTTAAAGTGTATGATTTTCCAAATCAAGTTATTGATTTATAAATAAGTTCTAACCAGACCTTTACTAACATAATGCCTTAAACCAATTTTATAAACATTTTTATGATAAAATTATTTACCTCATGATTAAATCTTTATCTTAACAAATTGATTTAAATCAAGCGAAATAAATCAATTTGAATAATTAAATTTTGAATCAATGAATCAAATTAATTTTGATTTGATTCACGAATCGAAAAAAAAAGAATTATTTTGATTCTCGAATGAAAAGTAATATGATTTGATGCGCGAATTAAAATAATTTTTTTAAATCCCCATTAATTTATATTTTAGTAAACCAGATGATTTATTTGTGTACCCTAGTTTTTTTTTAAATGCATCCATTTATTGGGGATTTAAATGTCCAATTGTGTGAAACGCTTACTAAGAAACTTGCTTACCATGCTTAATATTTCAGCTTCATAATAAGCCTTACTGCGGCATTTTAATTTAGCATTTATATGGGCTTATATTGGAAGATATTATTATATACTTCTTGGGAATTAGTTATTTATTACTAAACGACAGGTTTCATAGCATTCATAAGCCAATATAAAATTTCATAATACATAAATTGTTTGTTTATTTGCAAGTCAATTTTAATGTTTTTTTTTAATTTTGTTTTAATTCACAAATCAAATCAATCTTTTTCTAATTCCCAAATTAAAAACAAGGAATTATGCTTGAAATTATTTGGTGCAAGAGAATCAAAAATGTTCAAATGAAATTGATCAACTATGATTTTAAATCTGATTTAATGTATTGATTTATAAAATAATGAATCAACTCGCTGATTTACAAAAAGATTTTTTTTCGCGAATTAATTCAATAAAGATTTATCTTCTTCATGGTTTGGTTCTAACCCCATCAATATGGTCGCTACCATCATTATTGCCATTTTCTATTTTATAACATGATTAGCTCTAACCAAATTCTGACTATTAAAAAACTATGGATCCATATTAGCTGACAACAATCAATGCATAATTTTAAATCAAAAAAAAACATGATTATGACATTTACAGTCATAATACTGTCTTGTTTTCATAATAAAAAGTTGTATCAGTTCAGTCGCCTTAATATGTAAAAATTCATTGCCGAGAAAAAATTATTTTCAAAAAGGTTCTTTATATATTTAAAGTTTTTATATTTTTTAATTATTGTCGATAAAAACAATATGCAATGAAAAAAAATATATGTTTATTAATTCACGACTTTCTTGTGGAAAAAGTATTCAGAATATTAATAAAATAATTTTTTACAATAAAAAGTCTGTAGAACCCAAGTTATTGTAGAACCCAAGTTATATTTTTACGAAGAGGTTTTTTACACAAAATACTAGATTTTTAGAAATTTTTCTGATAGAAACATTTTTACATGCTATGAACTTTTCGCTAAAAAATAAAATTCTCAGATTCTACAAACTGTTTCTTAGATAAAACAATCATGTATTCTTAAAAAAAAATTAGATTCTTAAAAAATCAACGATTATAAAAAAGAACATAGATTCATAAAAATTCTTAGATTCTGAGGACTATTCATCATGAAAAATACTCTAAGATTTTAAAACCCTTTTCTAGCAAATATATTCTTAGATTACAAGGAATTTTTCTAAAAGAAAAATTCTGAGACTCTAAAACTATCTAAAAAAATCATAAAAATTTCTTAAGAATCTAAGAATTTTTCTAATAGAAAAACTACTAAAATCTATGTTTTTTTAATTAAAAAAGTCCATTGTCTTAAATTTAAAGAACTTTTTCATACACTTAAAAAGATATAAACTAAAAATTAATTCAAAATTTCCTTTAAAATAGTTTAAAAATTTTCCTCAATTTAAGTCAAATTTTATTAAAACTTAGAAAAATTTTCTTAAAATAAATAATAATTCCAATGTTTAGGTAAAAATTAAATAGTTTATATACTCAGAAATAGTTCATACACTTAAAAAAGTTTGTAAGTTAAAATAACTGAAAATATCATTTAAAAGAAATGATATTTCATTTAAAAACCGGTCTACTTAATTTTCATTTAAATTAAATGCCATTTGTTATTTATTTTTAAATGTTGATTATTCAACTGACACATCCGTAAGAAACAAATGATATAATCAGTTAAAATAAATGTCAAAATTTTACCTACTAATCCTTAAAAAATTACTGTTTTTTTCATTTATTTGAAATTATTTCCGTTTTTGTATTTTTTGTTTTTTTTTTTAATATACTCGTACAATACAAAATGTATGTATGCAATGAAGCTATAAACACTTTTTGTGTGAATGTTTTTGTGTATGTATGTGTGTTTATGAAGTTCTTGTAATTTGTATTGAAAAATTTTGTATATATACAACCAATTTAAATAAAAAAACAAATTGAAAGTTTTTGAATATTTTTTTTTGAAACAGACAGCAAACAAAATTTAAATTTGTAATAACTGTTACGGACACAAATAAACCACAAGTTTCCGTTTTGTGGGTAAATTTTTATTAAATTTCAAACAAATGAAAAAAATAAATGAAACTGAAAAAATGGTAAATGATAGTAAATTATTTCGAATAAATGTATTAAAAAGTTAATATAGATATTTCTTTGAAAAATAAATGTATGTTCCTTTATTTTTAAAAGAAACGGAAAACTTTTTTATTAAACTACAAACAGTTAACTACATAATATTCTGAGTGTATCTTTCCTAAGTCATATTTCTTGATTTTAGGAAAAAAACTAGTCAATTAAATAAAGATTTATGAAATTTTAAGAAAAAGATCTTAGTTGTAAGAAATTTGCATACCGAAATATAATAAAATTAAGTTTAGTTCAAAAAAAAAAAAAAATTAAGGAAATAATTTACTCCCATTTAGTTCAAAAAATGTGTCTAACTTAAATCTAGAAAGTACTTCCCATGTAAAAATCGAAATATATATGAACATACATGATCATACATGGGCTTGTATATGATTATACATGGGCATACATGGTCATATACGTTCATACATGATCTCATATATGACCATATATCTTCAGATCTGAAATTTGAGGGTATATGGTGATATATGTGCATATATTATCATACATGCTCATATATTATTCATGTATGCTCGTATATGATCATATACGTCCATATACCCTCAAATTTTAGATCCGAAGATATATGATCATATATGAGATCATGTATGGTCATATATAGAACAATGTATGGACGTATATGACCATGTATGCCCATGTATGATCATATACAGGCCCATGTATGATCATGTATGCTCATATATACTTAGATTTTTACATGGGTTGAACGTATTGTGTGTTAATTTTTTCGCGAGTAGTAAAATTAACTAAATTTTAGAAAGTCATTTCTAAATTCAGTTTTAAGTCTAACTTTTAAGAATTGTTTTCTAAAAACTAGTTCGACAATTAAAAACAAAAATTAAAAATTTTTCATATATAATAATAAAAATTTATTTGGTTTTAAAAACTTATGAACTATTTCTAGGGAAAATTTTAATGCAACTTAGTTCAGAAAAATTTTAGAAATTTTTTCTAATTTTTGAGAAATAATTAACTTAGGCAAAGAGTTTTTTCCTGAAAATTTCTTCAAATTAATTTAAAAAAAATATTGGTTAAATTTTTCTTAAATCGAGGAAAAATAATTAACGGCTTCATATAAGCTTTGTTATTGGATACTTTAAGAATTAAAGTTGATAACAAAAACTGTAAAATATAGAGGATAAATATAAATTTTAAAATTTCGTTGATGTTAGTCTAATTGTGTGTTGTTTTCAAGTTTGTTAATTTGTTTCCAAACACTCAATATAAAATAAACAATTATCAACAAGCAATGACCAAAGGGGAAAAAGGAGAGCATGGATATTGAGAATACTAAGTATTCTATCCTGGTGGCTCTGTGGAATTTCTCAGTTTTTATTCTCTATAATTTACTAATAAAAATTTTCATGTTTCTTTACAATAAAATAATTCATAAAAAAGAATATGATTATATAATCTAAAATCCTACTAATACTATTCATTTAATAATATTTTTTGTTAAAAACGAACCTTGTGCTCAAAAAATAAATTAGTTATTTAGAAAATGGTAAAAAATTCGAATTTGCGCTTTTATTTAATAATTTTGTTTGCTGACTACAATATAAAATATCGCAAGAACATTTTACACATTACGGCATAATGGCTTTTCTGTAATTGACGTTGCGCCCATTAAACTTTGTATTTATCGAAGGCACTAAAACTATTTTGCTTTTATCAGTTATTAATAAAAAAAAAGTCAAAATATTTATATGCCAATTAAAGTTTAAGCTGAAAATGTCATAAAATAAACTTATGACATTTTTACATTTTCAGTAATAACAAGAACTGTAACTGTAATATTTTGTATTTTTGCAACAATTTCCTTAAATTAGTTAATTTAAGAAGACAAAGGACCCCCAGTGGTTTTTAGTCACAGATACCGCGTGCCACTTAGGGCGTCCCTTTTTGTAGTTCCCTAAAGGAAAATTATAATTAACTACGAAAAGGGTGTGACTTTGTCACAATTTATTACTTTTCAGGGTATCATGCAATCATTTTTTTATTTGTTTACCTTTTTGCTAATGAAATTTAATTTATATTGTAAATACATGAGTTTAGTATAATTCAATTTAAATTAAAGATAAAAATATATAGCAAAAAGCTTGTTAAAAGCGGAAGTCCTCACATAGTGGAAGTCCTCCGAAAGTTGGAAAATACATACATACACAATGAGTGTAAGCTACGTTAAAAAAAAGCGTGGTTAAATTTGTAGGGCCAATGTTGAATGTGAATTACACCTAAACGTCAAGTTTTTTCTGCATTTCATTTTACATTTCTCAATTTCAGACTAACTTAATTTAAACCATGGAAAGATACACAATCGACCATCGCGTTATAGTTATTCAGGCTTATTTTGAAAACGGGCGTTCAAATCAAAATGCATTTCGTTCACTTCCTGATTTTGTTTTGTCAGCATAATCGACTAAGTGTGTCCACAATCGGAAGAATTGTGGGCAAATTTCAGCAAACCGAGTCTGTGAAAACACCTGTGCATGCTCGCCCAGTTCGTTCTGCGGAAAACATTGATGTTGTTCGCGATAGTGTGTCATAAGGTCCGCCAAGCATTTACCGTGAATGGTGTTCGCTATCGCGATATTTTGTTCCATACATAATTGAACCATACCATATTATCATAATAAAAAGAAATTACAATAATTTCCTAAATAATTTGTGTTTTATTCAAAATCAACATCGGCCCTTAAAATTTAACTACCCTTTATAAGGTAACATATATTTTATCATAGAACTGTTTCATATTTATTAGAAATTTTTTTGTCAAATTTCAGAATAATTTTCACTTAAAACTTGATGTCAAAAAATATTTTCTTATTTTTAGAGAGTTAAGTCCCAGTTTTTAGTAAAAAAAAAATTATCCAATAAACTTAAATTAAATAAAACATTTTCTAAAACCAAGGAACTAAATAGGAGGAAATTTTGCTATGTTTTCTAATTAAAATTTAGTTCTGAAAAAAAATTCTATAATTCAGAAATTTTGACCAAATTTTAAATAAAATTTGTTTCTTAATTTCAAGGAAAATTCTATTAAATATTGGTGAAAAGTGTCTTTGGCGCGGTTTTCATTTACATTTTTCCTTCAAATAAGTTAATTTTTCTAAATTCTAGTTCATATTTTTTTTTTTGTTTGGGTGTAGTCATAATATAAGTAGGGATAATAATATGGTAAAATTATGTTTATTTTTAATTCCAAAAATATATAATGTTTACTCTGCGTAAACAATAATAATCCCAAAAAAAAAAAAATCTAAAAGCTGTAAATTTGTATTATCCCCTTAGAATATTTACAACGCTATAAATTATATGAATAAATACATAATTGGACATAAGTGATGTCAAAGTTCACCAATTAACTCTGAAATTGTTAAAGAACTTTAAATAAAGTTAAACCGCTTGTTAAAATTGAAGAACACACCTCCTCATATATCATTTATGGATGTTGCTGCTGCTGATGAGATGTAGTTGTTTGGTAAAAGGGCACAGAATTAAAAATAAGTTAAAAAAAAACCCTTTTTAAACAAAAAACATGTTTTCCAGAATAATATTAAAAAAAAATTATCTAACATCTTAACAGTAAGAAATTCTTAGAATAATCTTCAAACAACTGTAACATAGTTTTTTTTAATTTTTCTTAATGTCTTAACATTTTTTTGCGATTAATCTCAATCAAAAAATTGTCGACTAAAAAAAATATGTACGAGAATACAAAAAATGTGAACTAATTCAAAATACGTTATTATGAGTTAGAATACACGTACTTTTTTATGTATCAAAGAATTGAACTTGTTTTATACAAATGATGATGTAGCCATCAATTCTAAGGTTCATCTAATGCAATGTAAGTAGTAAAAGAAAAATAAAACTTAAGCTTGATATTGAAGTTGTAAAGCGAAATGAAAAAAAAAACTGGATGACGAATTACTTAAAAGACAGATGGCTTAGAAGAATCGACCACAGACTACATTAAGACTGGCCAATATGATATAACAATGACCATCATCATCATACAGATGAAGAGAATTTTTTTTCCAGCAAATGGTTTTTTTAAAAAAAACATTACATTTACAGCACACTTCTTATTGCTGACACTGTCTACTCAATAACTCCTCTTCCTCCTCCTCCTGACTGCTACAAATGCTGGTATGAATTTGCTGTTGCCTGCCGCACACAATTCATAATTGAGATATGAATGTGGTAATATTTCATTACCACGCGTAGTATGTGTATTGGCTTAAAATTGTTATCTCCACGGTCTATCCAACAAACTGGCCAATGCATTGGAGTTTTTATTGTTGTTCATTCACTTTTTTTTTTTTTGTTGTTTGTTTGTGTGTGATCTTTTAAACTTAAAAAGCTTTATCAGTCTGTTAAGTCTGTCTGTCTGTATTTTCCAGTTTGTCTCTGTAGACTTCAATCTCTAAGGTATTATGTATGATCATACCGTCTTTCTTTTTTACTTGTTGTTGTTGTTGTTAATGTCTGTCTGAATGTCTCTAAAAGAAGATGAAATAACTTAATTGTCACTCAATTACTCAGGTTTTCAGCTAAAAGCATTCATTGTGCCGGCTTAATGTCATACAATGAACGATGGAATAAAAACAACTCATTTACATTTGTTGTGATTCAGTCAGTTCTATAACGCTAACGGAATAAATAATACAAATAAGAGAAAACTTTTAAAAAGATGTTATTACATAACTTGGGAAATGGTAAACTATGCTTGGATTGCTGCTATATGAAAAGCTCACAGATTATAATAAAATTTATTTAAATTAAAAATCCTTTCTCAAGAAAGCTTATATTTTTTCAGCTAAAAGTTAATTTAATTAATTAAGCCCTTATAAAGAGCTTAGACTTTAAAACTTTTCGGCAAAGTGTACAAGAGTTTTTCTAGGGAAAATAAAGTTTAGCTTAGAATTATCTTATTCTCTGAGATGAGATGCTCAGATTGAGGTTATTGCGACAGGGATGTTGCTGCTTGATTTGCGCGCTGTGTTCTGTCCACGAAAAGTGTCAACATATACTTTGATGGTCAAGTACTTTGAATTCAAAAGTGTTAGTATTCCTCCGATTACTTGTATGTTGGGCGACCGGCTCTGCTTCGAGAGGACAACTAATCTCAGGTAGCCTAACGGAGTGATTAGTGTGATAACAAGGCATATCTGCACTAATAGTCATGCAGGGTGCATCTGGGAGGGATATTTTTTTTATTGGAAGATACGCACAGAGGTTGGGGGTCGCTTAACATGACTTCTGTACGAACTCCATGGAGGAGAAAATAATCGAACACCTTCTCTGCTCGTATCCGGAGCTAGCGGGGCGTAGGATGCTTTCACTGGAATCGACTACTTTCATGATCTCAGTGATTTTTCGGATTTTGACATCTCGCATCTTTAAAACTTTTTATGGAGCTTCTTATTTTAACGGTGGAGCCTTATTGACAATAATATATCTGACTCGTGACCTTATAATGGCACGACGAATGTTCATTGAGGTCGTAGCTGACCAGAAAATGCATTCCATTCGGCTAGTGAGTAAATAAATTTTTATCTGTATAACATACTCCATGATTATTAAATAAAAAATTTTAATCTTTTTGTCATTTGAATAAAAAAATTTCCATAATATTGAACCAGAGTAAAATATACTTCATACATATAAATTTAAAAAGATCTACTATAAAATAAAAAACTTCACTATTGTAACCATAAAGTTTTATAAAAAATATAATTTTGATTTGCAGATTTTTAACAGATCTTAGTTTTTTTTTTTTTTTTTGTAAAGATTTGATTTTCAATGTAAACAAAAATAACTGGTAAATATTGAAGATGTTTCTTAACATTATGAGTTGTACCGAGATCTCAATGTTTTCCACTGCAACGAAAACCATTTGTATCTCAAAATTCTCGTAACCTAACATTTTAATTATATTTTTTTTCTTCTCATGAATATTCAATTATAAAATATTTAATACAATTTTGACACATGTGCCATTAAGCTTACGACACGTAAACGTCAAATTATTCTTGGAAGACAACAACAACAAAACCTCCCAAAGACAACAACAGCAATTTTGAAAAACATTGATCATATCCAACGACAACCTTAAACAAAATTATACACGTTTAAAAATCAAAGTGTGGGTGGTATTTTTTTTTTTATATGAAATTACAATGAAAAAGTCCACAGATATTAAGAAACTTAAAACATTGAGTTGTAATTGAACAATAATCTAACTGACGTTTTGTTTTTAGTCATGTTTCTTCCAAAACATACAACAACGAAAACAAAAAAAAAAAATTGACAACAACTACGACGACAATTGTTAGATGTTGTTTTTTTTTCAATTTTAGTTACAACAAAGTACTGAAAGTTAAAAGTAACATGTAATTTTCAATAAAAATTGAAATGTTTTATACGCACCAACCGGGCTTGTGGCAATGGTTGGTGGCGGCCCAGGATATATTTGAAAAATAAAATCGTTTATAATACTATGGAAACGAAAAAAAAAAAATCATGGGAGTTTAACTATAAGAAGTATGCGTTGTTAAGTTGTTGCCGTTTTTTTTATATTGTTGTATTACTGTTGTTGTTTTTATCATGTCGATTATTATTGCAACATAATTTGATTTTTTTGTTTTGGAAAATTACAACAAAAAATGTTGTACTAGAGTTAACATATTGGTTTATACGACTCTAAAATACCGTACACTATAAACAAAGATCAATCGAGGTACAACATCAGCCAGAATTAATGGTCCAAGGGCGGTGCCAAAATTAGCCGACCTTATGTATAGATGGAGGCAGTAGTTTGAGAAGAATTACTTTGGCGAAAAGTGGCAACCTTATAAAATATACAAGGGTCGATCAATAAGTCCGTGACTTTTCGAACTTCCCACGTAGTTATATGAAATGCAACACTGCTCCCATCAAGTACCAAGTGTTAATAGACTACTGCCAAATTTTAAGCAAGTTCCGTAATTTTCTTTACGTTTAACAGCTGGATTTTTCGAGGTCCATTAAATAGGCATTTGTTTGATCAATAATGTCATCGTTGGAGCTAAATCTCTTTCCACCGAGCCATTTCTTTAGGTCCATTAAATGGGCATTTGTTAGATCAATAATTTCATCGTTGGAGCTAAATCTCTTTCCAACGAGCCATTTCTTTAGGTTTGGACCTAGGAAATAGTCACTGGGGTTAGCCCCCGGAGAATAAGGGAATAAGGTGCTCGATTTTGAGCAAACGCGGCAGCCATCTTGCGGAAAGCTTTTTCATACCCATGTGATCGTTTAAAATTGAAACCACTGAGCCATGTGAGGTACCTATGTCTTCCACAATCTATCGCACATTCAATCTCCGATCGGCCAACACAATATCGTGAATTTTTCCAATTGTTTTGGGTATAGACCCTAAACTAGGCGTCCAGAATGTTCAGCGTCATTTGTACTTGTGCAACCACAACGAAAGTCAGTAAACCACTTTTTTACCATTGAAATCGATAGTGGAGAGTCCCCATAGTATTTATCAAGCTTTTCCTTGGTTTGATTGACGTTTTTTTCGCAAAAACTAATGTTTAATGAGCACTCGAAATTCACCTTTTTCCATTTTTAAAAAAAAATCCACGAGGTTGTATGTTTTGAACAGCTCTTAAACGCAAAGTAAATGACGGAACTTGCTGTGGATTCGATTGTAAATGATCAGTTGGATTTAAGAAAGCTGTCTGCAAGATGGGTACCGCGTTTGCTCTCAATTGACCATAATGCACGGGTGCTCACGTGTGTAGTCTCAATGGCAAAATTCCATGAATTGGGCTACGAATTGGTTCTCCATATTCTCCGGCTTTAGCCCCCAGTGACTATTTCCTATTTCCAAACCTAAAGAAATGGCTCGGTGGAAAGAGATTTAGCTCCAACTAAGAAATTCTTTAAAAATAGAAAGTGGTAGACTTAAAAGCTAAATGAGATTTAATAATGTTCTATTTTTTTAACTAAACTTAGTTTTATTATATTGTTGTCTGCAATTTTCTTAATACTAAGATTTTTTTCTTAAAAATTTATACATTTTTACTCAAAAAATTTGTTATTTTTTTTCTCCTAAAATCAAGAAATATTACTTAGGAAAGATATGAACTATTTCTGGGTATAAAATATATTTTATTTTTACCCAAACAGGAACTTTTATTCATTTTAAGAAAATTTTTCTAAGTTTAAATAAAATTTACTAAAATTGAGGAAAATTTTTAAACTATTTTTAAGGAAATTTCGAACTAATTTTTAGTTCATGTATTTTTTTTAGTGCGCATTACAAAGTTTTTTAATGACGCCTCAACGAAGTTTTGTTGAAATTCAAAAAACTAAATTATGCATTAATTAGCTAATGAAAATTGGTTTTCGTTTAGTACACTCGCAATATTATTTCGTTAAAAATAATCTAAAATACATATTAAATTAATCGAAAATACAATCAAAAAGAGGACTACTGATTTTTCATTACATTCAGCTCACTTTGTTGTTTATTTTTCAATCATTGTTTAATAATTGACAAAAGTAGTAAAAACAATCGAAAATCGTTTAAAATAACCATAAATTTTTAACTGACAAAATGTAGAAAAAACTATTTTTGTGATTTGTTTTTCAAACTGAAATTTTTTGTATTTGTATGTTATTTTAGAAAACACAACACACACAGATGTATATATTTTTTTCCTATCTGTGGGTACCTCTATTTAAATAATTTCTTGTAATTTTTATTGAAATACATAAACAAACTATTTTGGTACAAAAAAAACAAAAAGGAATTAAATGAAATTCTATTTTTTGAAACCGAAAACAAAACATTTTACATTAAACAGAAAATATCAACTACTACTGAATGTCTGTAAATTTTTATAGTTTGTTTTTTGAATGACTGATTCAAATTGTTAAAAAATATATTTCTATGTATTTCAATTGATTCTTCAAAGAAAAAGCATCATATTGTTGGAAGTCTTTTAAGTATAATATCAGTCCATACGCTTTTTGAATGTTGGAGCACTCCATTGGGCGCCATTTCTTATTATCATAAAAATATCGAAGACAAACGTCTAAATGGGAAATCCAGAAGGATAAACTCATTAGGTGGAATCATTTCCATGCTAAACCCTAAACCCATTCTCAATCCAATTCTTTTTTTGTCTTACCCTACTGCTAGTGTAGGGTACCACGAAAATAATAGATTTTCATACATTGTCTTTCAATGTCTTATCAGATCAAATGTGTAGAGAACATAAGTAAGAGACCGGAATATACAACACTTTTTGAATGAGGGTTTTTCTAGAAAAATTAACCAAAAAATAAAAAAAAAATAATTGTAATGTTTGCATGTACAACAGAGATTTTTATCTCATTCATAAAAAAAAATCATAAAAAATTATTAACAAACAAAAAAAAAACCTACGCATAATAAGGAAAAATATTGCAAATTTTTTTCATTAATTTTCTCAAACATCAAACTTCAACTAAAACCTTATTCCATGTGTTAGGCAGCAGTTAAAGGTGGCCATTTATGCGTTGCTGAAAATTTTATCACGCATAACTGTCAAAATGTCACTTTCGTTTGAGGTTGCAACAATTATGAACTTTCAAAACCTTAGAGGTGATTGTTTTTGGCGCGTAATAAATAGACATTAGGAAAAAAAAAACACAAAATATGCTGCTACTATTTGTGTGCAACTGGCTGTAGAAGAAGAAAATGATGATGATGGCAACAGCTAAACTACTGTGGGTATTTTCTTCTTCATTTTGTTTTGAAACCTTATTTAATGATTAACTTTTATAACATCTTACAGAGATTCTCAAGAGAGAATTTTCAACAGTTCTACAAATTTACAAAAAAAAAAAAAATATCATTGAAATTTTCACACAGTTCCCCCTTTGAGAATCACTGTTCTGTAGTAATGCCTGCATTTTTAGGCCTTAAGCTTTTCGCTTTTTTTTTGCGCTGTGGCTTCAAAATTCTTTATTCTGTTTTTGTTTTTAAGCCTTAAAGACATGTGCGTGCTTGTGCTTGTTGGTTTTTCGATGACTTGTTTCAACGTATGTTTTGTCACATCATTATCACACACAGTCACAAAAAATTGCTCATACATACAAATTTGTACGTTTCAATGCATTTCAACGGTGGCATATCTCATCTTTTGCTTCTTCTTTGTACGTTGTGATCTTTGGGAAAAATAACTACAAAGAAAAAAGTAGCTTATAGTTTTTGCCTCATACATTCTGGGGCTTTTCAACTTGTATGCGATAAAAATAAACTTAAGAAAAAGTCTTTGCTTATGCGTGTTGCACATACTATTTGACATTATTGACGTGACAACCGTAAGTCTTAATATTTACTTATATTTTGGCATCCAACACACACAATGTAAATGATCAATGGTGTTGAACATAATGAAAGAATTAATTTTGTCACATATCGTATTATTTGGTTTTTGGGTGGTAAACCAGTAAATTTATTAAGTGGGAAAAAGGGAAGACTCGCCGTTGTTCTTAACGTATGTAGAATTAATGGTTGAAAGAATTTAAATGCGTAAAGAAGGAAAGGACAGTTTTAAAGCTGAACAAAATATTTATGCGTACTAAAAGTATCAAGTTCAGAATAACATCATGTACAAATGAGTAATAAAATAATACCTGCTGTTGTAAGATAAATCCGCCAGACAGAAGAGAAAAAAATTGTTGGTGGTGTCTGGATTTATGGATGTATTTGCATATTAGATTTCGTAAAAAAAAATTTCGTTAAAATTTCCTTTAAAAAGTGTTACTCAGCAACTTTGATTTGTGATTTTTTACAAGTCTACATTACCCGACGAAAAAGTATGTATATTTATATAAGTGACTACATGCAATGATATATATTTTTGTCTCACCTTTATTTTTAGGAAATTTTCTCATATAACGCTATATATATATTATTTTATATGCATAATGTTATATAAGTTGACCTTTATCTCTTCAAATTTATTTGGTATATCCACTCAGAATATTATGTAGTTAACTGTTTGTAGTTTAATAAAAAAAGTTTTCCGTTCCATTTAAAAATAAAGGAACATACATTTATTTTTCAAAGAAATATCTATATTAACTTTTTTATACATTTATTCGAATAATTTACTATAATTTACCATTTCTTTCAGTTTCATTTATTTTTTTCATTTCTTCGAAATTTAATAAAAATTTACCCACAAAACGGAAACTTGTGGTTTATTTGTGTCCGTAACAATTATAACAAATTTAAATTTTGTTTGCTGTCTGTTTCAAAAAAAAATATTCAAAAAATTTCAATTTGTTTTTTTATTAAAATTGGTTGTATATATACAAAATTTTTCAATACAAATTACAAGAAATTCATAAACACTCATACATATACAAATACATTCATACAAAAAGTGTTCTCAATATACCATATAGCGATCAAACTGCAATACAACTTGAGAATAAGCTTATATAAATAGTGAATTTACAAGCAGTATTTTACAATGCTTGAGAAAAGATTATTATACATAACTTTTTCTAAAGTATGCCTATAAACAACATACACATATTGAACAACGCAATATGACGATTGAAATAGAAATATTTTTCAATACATTCTAGTCTTTTTGTCTTTGTTCTACGCTTATAATGCATACAACAAGTGCCATTACTTTTTCTTTAAATTTGTCAAACGTGTTTTGCGTGTACATTTAGTTGTAAATTTTATATAGTGAACGTGCAATTGCATATTAAATTTAATTATTTTTTTATTTATGGTTAAAATTAATTATTATTATTTATATTTAAAATGAATTATTATTTTTTATATTTAAAATGAATTATTATTATTATTTATTTTTAAAGTTAAAATAAAAAATAAATGAAATTAAAGAAAATAATTATGATTTCTCTTTTTCAACTATAAATAATATATTACTTTGTAAGCTAATTCTACAATTGCAAGAATAAGCTTATAGTAATCATACACACATAATATTTTCACGAGCGTACCGTTTTCTACAATTGTTACGATAGCCTTTTTCAATATATTCTCAAGTCTTTTTCAAGCTTAAGGCTTGTGTTTGTAAGCATATAATAATATTTTTCTCAATTCATTTGGTATGTTGGGTTTATAGCTTCATACGCATACATACATTTTGTATTGAACGAGTATATTAAAAAAATACAAAAACGGAAATAATTTCAAATAAATGAAAAAACATTTATTTTTTAAGGATTGGTAGGTAAAATTTTGACATTTATTTTAACTGATTATATCATTTGTTTCTTAAGGATGTGTCAGTTGATTAATCAACATTTAAAAATAAGTAACAAATAGCATTTAATTTAAATAAAAATTAAGTAGACCGGTTTTTTAATGAAATATCATTTCTTTTAAATGATATTTTCAGTTATTTTAACTTACAAACTTGTCTAAGTGTCGTATATATAGATCGTTTGAACTTTCATATATAATTATACAATATATAAATATATACAATACGAGTACAATAATCAGAAGAAACAAAAATGAAAAAATCAATGTATTTAAAGCAAAAAAATATTGGCAAAAAAGCAAATATGAGTAAAAAAAAAAAAGCAAAAAAACCGAATCCTACAAATTTGCCGTCTCTAATTACACAGTGCAGCATTTTTAGGGTCATCGTATGGTTCCTCCTTCATACCCGTTTTTTTTTGAAGTATATATCGAAACTAAAAAAACTTAGGGTGTCCATAAAAAAAAAATTCGATGTAATCTGGCCAAGTCCTTTGCAGGTTTTTTTTAGTTTCGATATATACTTCAAAAAAAACGGGTATGAAGGAGGAACCACACGATGACCTTAAAAATATATATATATTTCCATATTATCATGAAAAAATATCATTTTTTCCCAATTTTTTGGAATCTACAACTTTGCCAAAGACATAAAAACAAAATTTCGAACGGTTTATGATATATGGATTCCATAAAAATTTTCCTTTTTTAAAAAAATCATGTTTGGGTGCAAAAACTTAGGGTGTCCATAAAAAAAAATTTCGATGTAATCTGGCCAAGTCCGTTGCGGATTTTTTTTAGTTTCGATATACACTTCAAAAAAAACCGGGTACGAAAGAGGAACCAATTTATGTGTTGCACTGTGTTATATATATAGAGAATTAAACATAAAAAATTCTTTCACTTTTTTTAAATATATAAAAACTTAATCATCAAGATCCGGCTCGTAATTTGTTAAAAAATTTAGACATGTGACATATCGTAGGAAAGGTATTATATTCACCTCTCCAGTGAAATATAATTGGTTTTTATCTAATTATATTTAGGTAGAGTATTATGAATATTGTTATATACGACAAGATATGATTGGCTGCTTTATAATGCAAGAACTATGAATTACCGCTAAAAAAACACATATTGCTGAGCTCACCGTTATAATTATTTTAAAAATTTACAAAAAAAAAAAAAATAAAACAAGTTAAAAACAGGCTTAATTTCGGCTATGCGGAATCTTTGAATACCCTACACCAATATCCAAAAAAAAATGTTCTCTACTGTTTTTGATACAAATAATATAAACAATTTTTGAAGTAAATATATGGAGGTGAAAAACATTTTTTGAGGGGAAAAACTTTTTTGGACGCGAAAACTAATTTTTTGGTGTAAAAAAAATTTGAGGTGGAAAAAAATTTTTAGATGAAAAAAAAATTTTAATGTTAAAAAAATTATTTGTGGTGAATACAAAACATTATTCACTTCTAAGCAACTAGTGAAAAAGTATGAGAAAAAATTTAACGATCACTACTATGAAATCGTACAAAAGTACACCAATTTGTATGGAAAATTTAGAGGTATCTTCACATTTTCACTTATAACTTTTTAACCGCTGGACCGATTTTGCTCATTTGCATAAAGATCACGAATATATACTTTATGGGGTCTTAGACCTATATTTCGACATGTTACAAACGGAATGACAATTTGATATTTACCCTCACCATATATGGTGGAGGGTAAAAAAAAAGCTTGAGACATCTCAAACTATTTTTTAAAATTATCAATATAATTATGTAACTTAATCAAATTAGATGAATCCATGATGTGATATGGACTTTATATGTATCATTATATATAAATTATACCGGGATTTTTTTCATCGGCTAGTTATCGTATTAAAAATCATAAATTTGCCGTGGTACAAAATAAAAAAAATATTAAGTTAGATGTGGTTCTTAAGAAGCAAAAATTTATAGAATTTTAATGGACGAAATTATAGTAACCACTTAAGTAAAACATAGCACTTAAGTAAACATATTTTTTTAGTGATTTTAAGATTTTATATACTTTCTTTGTAGTATTGCTTGTACACAAAATTTTAATTTGTTCAAATATTTTTAAATAATGATTTATTTGAAACAAAATGTGGGTGTATTTTAATATTTAATGATTATATATAAAAAAAAATAACTAGTTTAAAATTTAGTTGGAACGATAAAAAATAGGAAGCTGATTTCAAAATGTTTGGATATATTTGTTTTAAAGTATATAATTCTCATTAGCTTTTTACTAAAAGTTAAACAAAGACACGTACACTAAGAATATTATGTATTTAACTGTTTCATAAACACACATACATACACAAACACATTCAGACAAAAAGTGTTTATGGCTTCATATGCATACATACATTTTGTACTCGTAGTATTTTAAAAAAAAAACAAAAGAAACAAAAACGGAAACAATTTCAAATAAATGAAAAAAAAACATTTATTTTTTAAGGATTGGTAGGCAAAATTTTTACATTTATTTTAACTGATTATATCGTTTGTTTCTTACGGATCTGTCAGTTGATTAATCAACATTTAAAAATAAATAACAAATGGCATTTAATTTAAATGAAAATTAAGTAGACCGGTTTATAAATGAAATATCATTTCTTTAAAATGATATTTTCAGTTATTTTAACTTACAAACTTTTTAAGTGTATATAGTTAAAAAATGAATAAGTTTACACTTAAAAAAAGTTAAAGCAAAAGAAAATCAGATGATAGTTTAGTAAATGCAATCATGGAACTTAAGCGAGAATACTAAAATGGTACACAGAGAAAAGAGATTCCTTGTGAGAACCGAATTTTTTGCCAACTAAATGGTTTGGTTGTAGCAAGCAAATTTTTTGATTGTCGCAATCAAATAGGTTACTGGGACAATTGAAATATAGTGTTTCAACCGTAATTCTGTTGTAATAGCCGAATTTCTGTCGCTACAAATAAATATGTCGGTGGCTGCAAACAAATCATTTAGTTGGCAAGAAAATCGGTTGTCACAATAAATCTGTTTTCTGTGTGTAGATTCAATCCATGTACTTACACGGTTATCGAACCCCATCTAAAGTTAAACAAAATAAAATCCATAATTATAAAAGATCCAAAGTTGAAAAAGTCGCCAAAAATTAAAAATAAAAAAAATTGCTAAACTGCAAAAAAAAAATAAAAAAAAAGCCCGAAAAAATAAAGCCAAAATTAAGAAATTTTAAAAATCCTCAAAATTGAAAAAAAATCGGAAATTAAAAAATCTCCAAAATTGAAAATGCGTCAATATATAAAAAAAATCTTCAAAATTGAAAATATTAAAATTTGAAAAATCCACAAAATTAAAAAAAAAAACTTTAAAATAATAAAAAATTATCCAAAACTAATATTAAAAAAAAAAATAAAAATTTAAAAAATAACTTATTTAGTCTTTAAGCTTAAGGGTTTTTTTTTATGAAAGAATATTATTTATTTTAATAAAAAAAGGTTAAAATAAAAAAAAATTAAAAAAAAAATCTTCAAAATTGAAAATATCAAAACCAAAACACACAATTTGAAAAAATCCACAAAATTAAAAAAACTTTAAAACAATAAAAAAAATATTCCAAAACTAAAAAAAATTTAAAAAATTAATAAATACAAATTTAAAAATTAATAATAAATAAAAATTTAAAAAATAACTTATTTACTCTTTGAGCTTAAAAAAACTTTAAAATATAAAAAAAAATCCAAAACTAATAAAACAAATTAAAAAATTTAAAAAAGAATAAAAATTTTAAAATTAATAACGACTCAAAATTTTAAAAATAAATTATTTAATCTTTGAGCTTAAGGTTTGTTTTTTTTACAAAAAAAAAAAAAAATATTATTTATTTCACTAAAAGAAAAAGGTTAAATAAAAGCTAAAAAATTTAAAAAACAATCAAATAAGTAGAAAAAAAAATCCGAAAAATTCCCAAAATTAACAAAACAAACAGTTATATCTAAGAAAAAAGATCGCCAAAGGGCTTCTCTCAGGGAAAAAGTGTCCTCATAACTTTGTTATTTAACAACAATTGGAGAAATCTAAAAGATTTTTTTTGTGCGGATATACCGTTTTCTAACAGATATCAGAAACTTTATTATTTTTTCAAAATCCATTTTAATTTATTTCCAAATTAAAATAATACCACTCTATCTAATATCACAAATGCCTGCTATTTAGAACAAATATAAAATCCTTTTCATAAACTATAAAGTGATGCGATTTTCAAAATAATATTGTCATACTATAAATAATGCTGAAATATATAAAAATGGACCCCATTATTTTTAACCATTTGATTAGAAAACAAATAAAACGCAATTTTTGTACATTCTCTTTTTATGAACTAAAAAATAATAAAAAACAAACACTACGCTATAAAGACATCAAATCAGTAAAAACAACATCATACATTCATGTTAAACAATTTGCCTACAAGTAACATTAACAACATATAAACATGATTGAGAGAATAAAAAATAAGAAGATATACTGAAATCATTTTTGTTTGAGGACAACAGGAAAAAAAATAAAAGCAGGGAAAAAACCTTAAATATAACAACATGGAAGAAAAAGTCATGGATGGCAGCGACAGAAAATAACGCACAAACGCAAATTAACAAAGGAACTCAGCCGCGATATATATTTTTTTTATATAAATTTTAAGGCTTAAACGAAGAAAGAAAGAAACATTAACAACAATCACCCAGCATCATCATCGTCATATACTTTTCCTACATAAAGATGTGTTGCTGATGTTGTTGCTGTTGTTCTGACTGTGTTGTCATCATCTGCATCATAGTCATCATATATAATGATGAACCAATCTCTTAAAACTTGGCTTTAGTGTTGTCGTTTTTCTTTTCTAGACTTTTTCTTATATTTTTATTAATGTTTATGTTTTTTTTTTTTGTTTGATTGCAACAACACAACACCCGCTTGATTTTAAGGAAATAAAAAAAATTATAAAAAAAACAAACCATAATGTTCATCCAGCTAAACTAAATGATTATGTACCTATGGTAACATGGTTTGGAATAGACCAAAAACACAGTACAGCAATCTACGCAGTTGAGAATTAATGGTCGACTACTTGAAGACCTTAAGTCAAGATAAAAGTTGATACAACACACTAAAGAAAAAATAATATTTCTTAAAACCCACAAATTAAAAGTTTTGTTGAATAATTTATTTCATAAATTCTGTAATTAATTCAATAAAAAAATTATCATTTTTAAATTAATAGTAATCATTTGTAGTTATGATCATTTTTTTATTGAATCAATTACATAATTAATCGATTACGGCTTTGTTATTTAATAGTATTTCAATTTAGAGAATTTTAAATGATTTTTTTTTTTTTGATTTTGTGTATAAAACCCAGGAATTTTTACCGACATCAAAAACTTTATCACATTTCCGAAAAGAACCATCAATATTAATCCAATTATTAAGAGCAAAGCTTGAAAATAATTTTTTAGAAATCAATAAAATTTGCTTCATAATAACATTCTTCTAATAATGGGTGATCCCTTTCGAGGTTTCCTACTTTTTTAAAGAAAAAACAGAAAATTCAAATTTAATGGAGAATGTTTATTATCATTTGAAAGAACATTCTTTGGCATTTATTTTTTGAAGATTAAGTCTATCAAATGTTGGCCGTTGCTACGTCGCAGATGGTCCATCCGTTGAATCCAATTTTCGATGACTCGTTCGAGCATTTCGACTGGTAACTGGCGAATGACACGCGTGATGCTTTCCTGCAAGGCCTGAATCGAAGCGGGTTTGTCCGCATAAAATTTAGACTTTACATATCCCCACAGGAAAAAGTCTAACGGTGTGATATCACACGATCCCGGCCCAAAACGTGAAATTATGTTCACCAAAGTGTTCTCTCAATAAATTCATTGATTTATGTGATGTGTGGGAAGTGGCGCCGTCTTGTTGAAACCAAATGTCGCCGAGATCACAAGCTTCAATTTCAGGCATCAAATAGTCGGTTATCATGGCACGATAACGGTCGCGATTGACGGTTATGTTCGCACCGGCATCATTTTTGAAGAAATATGGACCGATGACTCCACCGGCCCACAAACCACACCAAAACGTTGTTTTTCTGGATGAAGTGGCAGTTCTTGAATCTCTTCAGGTTGCTCTTCGTCCCAAATGCGGCAATTTCGTTTGTTTGTGTTGCGAATAGTACGCTCAGTAGGCCGATTATTGTGGTCATATGTTGAGCGAAGTGCACGAAACACATTCCTCACAGAACGTGAATTTTCGTAATAAAGTTGAACGATTTGTAAACGTTGTTCAGGCGTAAGTCTTTCCATTATGAAAAGCCAAACAATACTTAACAAAAATAGCATGACAGCATGACACGACTCACACGTGATCTGTCAAAAAAAAGGCTATTGAAAAAAGTATCTCTACTTGAATCACTCTTTACAATTATTTCAGAATAAATTCAAAAGTTTTAGTTTTATTAATTTAAATTTATATTTTAATATTAAGATTTTGCATAATTTTTACTTTGCAATTGTTCATTTGCAGTGTACGGTTTAAAAGCGTAAAAAGAGTCAAAATCAATTATATTTTGGAAAAATATTTTAATTTGATTAGAGGTTGATAACACTGCACCCAGAGAAAATATTGGTTGCAATTCCATCAAAACCATTAACATTTATTTGTAAGGATTTTATTTTATTTGGAATAATCTATAATCCATTAATATCCCAAAAATATGGCATTGGAAATTAAAAAGAGGGAAAAGGATCCAAAAAAGGTACTATTATCCAATTATTGATATTTCCAATCAACCTTACGAATAAAATTCGTTTAGAAATTGCGCACAGCAGAAGTAACCGTTTATTTAGTGAATATACTTTAAAATTAGTACAATTGATTATTGATTATCTTCAGAAAGGTGAAACAATCAACTCTGAATATTATTGCAGCCTTTTGGATCAGCTGGATAAAAAAATTCGTGAGAAAAGACCTGGTTTAAAGAAGAAAAAAAAAATTTTTCATCAAGACAATGCACCTGCACACAAAAGTGTTTTGACGATGGCTAAATTCAAAGAATTAAAGCACGAATTGCTTGAACATCCACCGTATTTACCAGATTTGGCTCCCAGTGACTACTATCTCTTCAGATATCTCAAACAATTCCTTCGTGGAGAGCATTTTTCGTCGAATGAAGAGGCCATAGCAGCCGTAGACGGTTATTTTGCAGAGCTTCCGGAAACCCATTATAAGGATGGGATAAAATTATTGGAAGATCATTGGAACAAGTGTATTGAGCTTCTAGGAGATTATATTGAATAAAAAAATATATTTCGTAACAAAAACTTTCTTTCGAGCGCAGGAACTTTTCAACCAACCTGTATACTCGTACAATACAAAATGTATATATGCATATGAAGCTATAAACACTTTTTGTGTGAATGTGTTTGCATATGTATGTGTGTTTATGAAGTTCTTGTAATTTGATTTAAACAATTTAAAAATTTAAATATAAAACACATTGAAATTTTTTGAATATTTTTTTTGAAACAGACAGGAAACGAAATTTTAATTTCTTTTGACTGTTACGGACACAAATAAACCACAAGTTTCCGTTTTGTGGGTAAATTTTTATTAAATTTCAAAGAAATGAAAAAAATAAATGAAATTGAAAAATATGGTAAATGATAGTAAATTATTTCGAATAAATGTATAAAAAAGTTAATATAGATATTTCTTTGAAAAATAAATGTATGTTCCTTTATTTTTAAATGGAACGGAAAAGTTTTTTATTAAACTACAAACAGTTAACTACATAATATCCTGAGTGAAACAATCAAATTTATTAAAAAATTGTCGAAATTCGCAAGTGATAACTACAAATACGGTTATCTTGATCAAATACATCATTATATTAGGGTTTTAGTTGAACCAACCGAATAGGGATTAAATTGATTATTGAAGCCACTAACGATTAGTATTTGTAAACAAATTTTCTGCTAAATTTATTTTCCTAAAAAATTATTTAAATTCAAAATTAGTCATCAAAATTTATAAGTGTTTGGGGGCTAGTGGGTAGAGAGCTAGCCTAGTACTTCTAATTTCCGAATTCAAATCCAGGCAAAGGCAAACATTTATAAAGGGTGTTTAAATTTTAAGGGCCGATGTTGAATATGAGCCCCACCTAAACGTCTAGTTTTTTTCTGCATTTCATTTGACATTTCTCAATTTCAGACTAACTTAATTTGAACCATGGAAAGATACACAATCGAGCAACGCGTTAAAGTTATTCAGGCTTATTATGAAAATGGGCCTTCAAATCGAAATGCATTTCATGCGCATCGTGATTTTTTTTGGTCAGCATAATCGATCAAATGTGTCCACAATCGGGAGAATTGTGGGCAAATTTCAGCAAACCGGGTCTGTGAAAACACCTGTGCATGCTCGCCCTGTTTGTTCCGCGGAAAACATTGCTGTTGTTCGCGATAGTGTGTCATGAGGTCGGCCAAGCATTTACCGTGAATGGTGTTCGCTATCGTGAGATTTTAACGAACTTATTGTGGCCAGGAATTGAGGATATGACCCTGGACGATATGTGGTTTCAACAGGACGCTGCCACTTGCCACACAGCTAACGAAACATTTTTTGTGCGACCAATTCAATTGCCGTGTTATTTCACGTGGTGGGGATGTCAATTGGCCGCCAAGATCATGTGACTTGACACCGTTGGACTTCTTTCTTTGGGGTTATTTAAAAGAAGAGCTAAAGGATGAGATAATTCGGCACATTAACGGCATAGGACCCATAACAAAGGCAGAAATAGGATTTAAGTGTTCTACAAAAACAATCCTCATATACGTTTGGCAAAAAACTTTTAGACTGCTTTTCGGGTCGAAAATCTCACTTCTTTCATTTGTCATAGACGTCATCCAAGCCTGGAAATAGCGTTGCATAGTGTTATACCTTAAACCACAAGTGATAAAATACATATCACCATTTTCGCGATTTAACATCTTCTAATGAGTTTTTCGTCTTCAGTAACCTCTGGACCATTCCATGTCAAACCGCACAGAAAATTGTTATTTTCGAATTTATCATCCCCGATTTTAATGAAATTCGCCACAAATATTGTAAATGGGTAGTGTTTATCAAATCATTAAACTTTCGACCCCAAACCCTTTCGGTTTTCGAAATGTGACGTCATGAAAATTGGCGAGAACGTCAAAATATCGAAAAAGTGTCCATACAAAGTCCATAACTTCTAAACTATACAACCTAAAATTGGTACCATTTCAAAGGTGAAAATATTACCTTCAAAATGGCGTCCCAAAAGTTTTTTTGTATTAAAAGGTTAAAGGTAATTTTTTTAAGTTTAATCTTCAAAGACCCAATTCAAAATCCAATTTTTTAAAAATTCTGAAAAAAAAAAATTGTGGCACAATTTTAAGGTGAAGACTCATTTGGTTCCTGAGTTATGAAGCTAAACGTGGTCGCAAGCAAATTTATCTCGAAGGGTTCATACCCAAAATCTTTTACATGCTACGAGTGTGTATGTGTGTACAATTTTTTGTACACATAATGTTTGTTGTGTGTAAGCTTTTGCATATGAACTCGTCGACAAAAATTTGCTTACGACCAAAATTTCCTTTATAATTCAGGAACCAAATGAGTCTCCACCTTAAAATTTTGCCACAAATGTAGAGGCCTTAGTTTTTAAAAGGTAATTTTTTTGCGGGTGCTTTTCTGACGCTTTTTGAAACACTTTTTGCCAGCACTCAGGGAAAAAGTTCCATCATATTGATGAAACTGTTTAAATAATCGTTTGTCATAAATTCTTCATTATATTTATAAAATTTTTTATTTAATGTGATAATGTATAAAAAGTTACATACATAATGACAAACTTAAATTAACCTGCAGTCTCTTAAGTAGAGAGTATTTAAAGAAAACGCATGAACTTACATTAACTGTATGTAAGAAGATAGAAAATTGTTAAGAAATTTGCATCATGTTGTTGGTGTTGTGTTGTTGTTGTTGATGTCGTTGGATTTGTTGTTGTTACTGATTGTTGGCAACTGTTTTCCCATCGGAAAATCTATAGTCATAAACAACACAACTGTTTTGTTTTTTTTTTCTACACTTCTCCAAAGATTCAGTTGTGTTTACTATTTTACCGCAAGGGTTCTTCCAATTTTAGGTTTGTGAGCGAAAAAAATAAAATAAAAGAAATCATAATCATCCTCCTCATAGACCTAAAATACTTAATTTGGACTCAAACTGTAATATTGTATGAACGTTTGTATGTTGATTCAGGTGGAGCTGAGAATAATGATGACTATGTAACATGGAATTGGTTTCAAGCCTTTGTCGTTGTGTTATTTGTCCTCGTCATTCTCATCATTACAATTACCATCATCATTACCAGCAACATTATCATAATGGTCGTTTGTTGGTTGACTGACTGACTAACTATTTGGTTGCAATCCGTTCGTTCTACGCTGCGCGTTTGTGTCTCATGTGCGTTTGCGCAAATTGTGGTAATAATTTATTAAACAGTTACGAGGCGGCTAAAATGTAATGACTTTCTTTAATGTTTGTTTCCATATTCTGTTTCTGTTTTTCTTCTTGTTCGTATGAGATTTTTGTGATTTTTTTTTTGCAATCGTGACTAGTGTTGTTGTAGGTTTATGTCGTATTTTTTTTAAAGATTATTCCTTTTACAATTTATTTGTTAGCAAAACTAAAGTGTAGAATTTCGTCATGCTGGTTTAAAATTTGTAACACATTTTATTGTTTTCCGCAGTTAGAAAGAACATCATTTTACATTTGTTAAGGTGTTTTCGTTGTTGTTACTGTAATACTTATTTACTTAAATCAAGATTTATTTGTTAAATATGTTATTTTAACTGAAATTTGTATTAACGGAAAAATTTATAATTTTTCAAAGGTGGAATTTTATAGATGAAATTATTTTTGTGGAGTACCTTTTGGTTTCGTAGAACTATTGGAAACTTGCATTGAGCGTTTCCCACAATAGGCCGCTACTAGTATATAAGCCAATATTTCTGTTTCAAATGACTTGTCGCTTAAACCTAATGTGAATGAGCGTTTTTGTCAGCTTGAAACGTAAACAATAATACTACATATTGCCTCAAACATGTCGAATTTCGCATCAGGTAAACTGTTTTTGAGGGGAGATATAAAGAAAAGTGAGGAAAAGTCCTAAGATTCGGGTAATCGAATCGAAGATTACGGCGAGCAGACAAGGAACGGCCGGTCAACCCAAAAAGTTTGAAGATGAAGAATTGAAATCATTGCTCTATGTGGACGAATGCCAAACTCTTCAGGAGTTGTCAGAATCATTGGGTTTAGATTAGGCGACAGTCAGCAAATGCCTTAAAGCCATGAAATTGATTTAAAAGCTAGGAAACTGTGTGCCATATGAGTTAAAGCCGCGCGAGCTCGGAAGGCTTCTCTTTACTTGTGAACAGCTTCTTGAACGCCGAAAGAGGAACCCAAAGCGCAAAAAGTCATGGGTGGGTTTTGCCCGGACATCCATCAACATCCTTTGCAAGGTCGAATATTCATGGCATGTGTCAAAAACGGAAGAAATGCGAAGAAAGTCACGACAAAGTGATTTTGCAGCATGACAACACATATTGTAAGACCGATGTATATCTATTTACCGACGCTGAAATGGGACGTCCTACCCAACCAGCCGTATTTTCCAACCATCGCTCCTTCCGACTACTACTTGTCCCGGTCGATGAAACATAAGTTTACTTCACATGAAAAATTAGTTGCTGATTAAATAGCCTCAAAAGACGAGTCATTCTTCCGAGCTGGTATCAGAAAATTGCCAGAATGATGGAAAAATTCTTGGGGGTGGAGGACGAAAAATGTATTGCACCCTCCTAAAGTCACCGTGTGATGAGCAGTTACGTCGGAAAAGGTGTTTGGAGTTTAATTTTTCAAAGGAGGCGACGATAAGTCTATTACGGTGAACGGCAACCGCTATAGAGCAATACTGACTGAATTTTTCATACAAGAAGTTAACAATCTGGATTTCGAGGATATTTGATTTCAACAGGACGGTGCCATTTTTTTACGATAAATCAGGGGATGTCCCTACTAATACAGTGCATTGTGTTGGAATAAGAAAAATAGGTTGTGGAAAGAAGGAAAGGGACAGTAGTGATTGTGGACATTCGACTTGAATTAAACTATATTGTAGGTAACAGGAAAGACCCCCTAGGGGAGCTTATTCCACATACGATTTGTACGACCAATAAACGAATTTTCCTTGAAATGCGTTGCACAGTCGGCCACAAATGGATTTGCTCTACTAGATAAGCGAGTATTCCGAATATGAACCCAAACTCTAGGTATATGTTTACTTATGGCGGCAAAACAATTCCAATGGAAATATTTATAGAACAATGATACAAAACACACATTTCGCCTATGCTCCTATAATTCAATAGAGCTGGATACTCTACTGTCATAAATGAATGCCGATGACCTCCTTTCTACACGGTTCAAAAGCTCCAAAAGGGACTTTAAAGATCCTGCCCATATATAAAAGTTGTATTCCATCTTCGGTCGGATATAAATGGTTTAAATAGTAAAGAGATTGGATGTAGTACAATATTTCTTACACGGTTTTAGGAAATCAATACTCTTAAATGCTTGCTTCAACACTTAAAAAACAGGCTTATTCCAACGCACATCACACTGAATATTCATGCTCAGGATATCAAGACTATCCGATTTCTCAATACAGACACAATCCATATTTACTGATGACATCAATGTCTACCCCACATCCCTATGAGTCAACATACAACATTGGCTCTTATTTGCATTGAAATCAACCCTACTCGGCCCCACTCGGAGATTTCCGAAGGGTCACAATTGAGTGTGCGATTCATAATCTGCCTTTTGTCCCCAACGCCCAAGAGTTTTGGTCTCCAACCGAAGGAAAATGGGTGAAAAATGTTGCTTTCATCAGCAAGAGAGTAAATAGGTTTAAAAGTTCGATCAAGAAGATCATTTATAAAGACGAAAAAAGGGAGATTAAGAAACAACCGAACCTTGCGGTACCCAAAATTAAGCTGAAACTCGTTGGATGATACCCCATAAACTCTCATAGTGCCTTCTATAAGAAAGATGAATATAACTCGGCAGAAGTAATTACCGACACCAACAGCTATAAGTTAAGATAGCAGTGCGGCAACGCTCTCATAGAAATGATAACAGGTCTCCCACAGAACAACCTCAACTAAAGCCATACTGTCGATCGCTTAAAGGTGAATTGTACTATAGATAATAAACAAGGTAGAAATTAACCATGCTCTCCATCATCTTCGAAAGGGCAGAGCAAACCCTCCAGGTTTGACTCCCAGTGAATTTTTCCTGTTAACAGGCCTAAAAAAAATGCTCGCCGAAAGGATATTTGGCCAAAGTTAAATTGTTCTACAAGAATTGTTTGAGAAGCGCCGAAATGATTGTATCGCTCTTGAAGGGGACAATGTTGATGAATAAAATCGAATCTTACCAAAAAAAAATTATGTTTTCTTTATTAGACCGGGAATTTATCAGCCGATGTGTTATACGAGGGCGGATCAATAACTCCGTGACTTTTCGAACTTCCCTCGCAGTTAAATGAAATGCAACACTGCTCGCATCAAGTACCACCTGTTTATAGACTACTGTCAAATTTTGAGCAAGTTAATTAAACATTATTTTTTGCAAAAAAAACCGTCAATCAAACCAAGAAAAAGCTTGATGACTACTATGGTGATTCTGCTCTATCGATTTCAATGGTAAAAAAGTAGTTTACAGACTTTCGTTGTGGCATTGCAAGCACGGAATATGCCGAACGTTCTGGACGCCCAGTTGAGGTCTCTACACCCAAAACAATTGAAAAAATTCACGATATGGTGTTGGCCGATAGGAGATTGAATGTGCGATAGATTGTGGAAGACATAGGCTTCTCACATGGCTTGGGTATTTTTAAGCTTTCCTCAAGATGGCTGCCGCGTTTGCTCACAATCGACGACCAACGGAATCGTGTGACAGCTTAGTTTCCATGGCAAAAATCCATGAAGTAAACTAAGAATTGCTCCCTCATTCGCCTTATTCTCCGGATTTAGCCCCCAGTAACTATTTCCTATTTCTAAACCTAAAGAAATGGCTCCAACGATGAAATTATGCCTACTTTATGGACCTCGAAAAATCCTGCTGCAGTCTGTTATTAGGTGGTACTTGATGGGAGCAGTGTAACTACGAGGGAAGTTCAAAAAGTCACGGACTTATTGATCCCCCCTCGTATATAAACCATTCAGAGGAAAAACCCATATACGAAATTACTTTTTCCCATTGGTAGTAAATTGATTACCCGAACAATGAGCTTTTTTCCATCAGTACTAATTAAACGTATATTTTAGTTTAGCAATCAATCTTTGAATCTAAAAAGTTTTCTTCACTAATTGTCCGAGTTGCCAAAACCATTGCTATTTCTATTGGGAATCTGGTATGAATAATTATAGGTTTTCCTATTAGATTCCTCATTGCCAGGTACCTGTATGTTTGGTATGGATTATATTTGGTCAGTTCAAGATCAAATTTAAATGTTACTATGAAATATAAAATACTAATGTTCGATATAGTAGTTATATCAGTACACTATGGAAATATTGTAAGGATCAGCACTAGAGGAAGCGCCACACTCAGTCAGCCTCATTCTGAAACACTACCCACAGCATTCCGTGGATCGATTAGAATATAAAAATATATCTCACAATCAGAGGTAAAACCGATATACGAATTTACTTTGTCCCACTGTTGTAAGTGAATTGATTACCCGAGCAATGAGCTTTTTTCCATCTTTTTTTTTTAGACATAAACCAGATAATATTCCGAGTATAATTAGATATACCCAATTATGAATAAAACATTTTTGATATCAATCCAAAGTACGTAAAGTACAATTCTTAAATTCCACAACTGGTTGGTTTAATTATAACAATTTATTCAACAGTTAATTGTTGTGGTTACGGTTAAAGTTAACATCCTTAATCTTGTGGAAAAAAAACATATGTTGTTTTATATCTACCAACTTAAGTCAAGCAGCTATTTTGTTTAGAATTTGCAATTTTTCTCATTGTTTTTTTTTTTTATTCTGTAGCCCTCAAATCCTTCACACAAATTTGTGGCCTAAAGTGCCAACTGTTTTTTTTTTTCTTTTTTTTTTTTGTGTTGAACATTTATACTTTCATGCAAGAATATTTTTTTGAAAAACTGTTGTTTCAAGTATTGATTCTGCAGTAAATGCTGTTTTTTTTTTGTGTTTTAATGTTTGCCAGCTCCTCCTTGGGATGCTGCCCAAAATTACTTATTGTTTTTTTTTTAAATTTCTTCTTTCCAGGCAGTTGTTTTACGAAACAAGCTGCTGGTTCTTGTTTTTTTTGAAATTGAACAAAAAAAAAAGCAGAGACCTTAAACTGTTGCCAGTTTAATATTTATGCCAAAAGGAATTATAAACATTGTTGTTTTTAGCTTTTTTTTGTTAAACTCTATTCATTGACCATTGATTTTAGTTGAAAAATATTGTGTGTGGTCAGTTCTTAAACATGATGATGATTACTTAATTTGTATTGATGATGATGTTTTGAATGATTGCAGGCTGGTGAATAAGCTTTCACTTTTTGTCTTTAATATACTCTGTTGCAGTTTTTGTTAATAATTTTCTTTTGGTTTTTATACATTTCCCAAACAATTTGGAATTTTACATACTACATTTCAACAACAAACATTTGTTATTACAATTTAAATACTATATTATTGAGATCTATACACGTAAAGAAAAAACATATGATTGCCCCATATTCAAAGAGTATCATATATTTTTGGGTCGTACTATAATATTGTTATCATATTATGATAACAAAAAACCCATATTTTTAACATAATTTGGTCCCTACAGTTATATTATGATTCAACAATTACCATATTATGGTCCTAAATAAACATGTTATATTGAATTTATAATAAAATGATCGCACCTAACCATAGTATGCTCAAAATGTTATCATACTGTGGTCCCTCATAACTATATTATGATTCCTGGATTATCATTATATGATCCCTAATCTAAGAAAATTTCTCAAAGGAAAATTTCTTAGAAACTATGAAAAAGCTCCTTAAATTTAAGAAATTGATATTAAGGACTTTTTGATGAAAAATTGTTAAGGAAAAAAATCATAGATTCTAAGAACTTTTCTTTAAAGAAAACTTTGATTCTGTGAACTTTTTTTAAGACAAATTTTTTTTTTTTTAAATTTTTAGACTTTTAAGTTTTTTTTAGAAATTTTTCTTTAAGAAAAAGTCTGCATAATCTAAGAATATTTCTACTAGAAAAAGTAGTAGTCCAGTTTAAGTAAACAATATATAATTGTTTTTTTTTTTTTAAACATTTTGTAGTAAAAACAAACTGACTGAACTGATAAAATTTTGGTTTTATATGAAAACAAGACAATATTATGACTGTGAATGTTAAAGTCATGTATGTTTTATTTTTTATTGATTGTTGCCAGCATTTTATCGTTGCATAATTATCATATATTTTTCATAGTCAGAATTTTGTTACCACAGTATGGTTACAGCAAATCATGATATAAAATAAGAGGTGCCGCCAATCATAAAATAGTAAAATATTTACTAAATAATGATGGTAGCGACCATGCTGATGGTTAGAAAACCAATAACTTGGTTGTGACAAACATACTCGATTGCAGCAAGCACAATACAGTAGCAGTGATCACATTGCAACCATGTTTTTTCTCAGCGTGTAGTATTAAACTTAAACGTTTACCAATATAAAAATATATATATTTTGTGTTAAACTGTTTTCATTGTAATATTTTATTATCATTATACTAATCTTTCAATACAAAATCATTATTTAAATTGTTTTATATTTGAGAAATCAATTTAAGCTTTAATTCTTTTGGGACTATGAATTTCTAAAAGATCTATATTTTATAAGCCACTTTGTATGATGATTGTAGTTATGCTGAAATTGGTAGTTTGTGGATTATAGTGTTTTTTTTTTTGGTTTGGTTTCTATTTGATTCTCTAATGTTTTGGGTTGTTAGCATTTCAATTGCCTATAAATTTTAGTTAACAATTTCATTTAACCATTTTGAAACTCATAAGACAATAAGGAAGAAGACAATTCGCAAAATAGCAACAACAACAACAACAAAACTATTACCCACATACTGTGAGCGTCCAAAGAAACTGTACACGTTGGTTTATTATGTTTACAGTTTCATTTTACTATTTTGCAATTATATTTTATTTGACATTTTATGTCTTTTGTTTAATTTTAAATTTTCTCATCTTTTAAATTAAACAGAATTGGTCGACTTCAACTGATTTGAAATGTTTATAACTTTTTTATTTTTACAGTTCTTATTTTTTTTTGCAGGTAATAAACAATTTAATCAAATTTTACAATGTCATCACACTCAATGCAAGAACGTGTAATATTGTTCAATTTCATTATGTTTCCGGAAGATTAATTGCTACAACAGATTTTAATCCCAGTGTAAACATGAATATAAGCTTAATTACCCGTTTTGAGAACCAGGGTTCAGCAGGTAATGAGCCACGAAGAAGTGTTGCTTTTCTAGTGAATGCCGTACACAGAAAAAACAGATTCGTGCTTACAACCGAATTTATAGCCAATCGAATGGTTGAGTTGCGATAACAGAATTTTTCGGCATTGACACATGAGGAATTTGACTGTGATCACAGTATTTCGCTTGCTTCAATAAAAATACGGTAGTCACAACCGAAAAACTCGGTTGCTGCAACTGAACCATTCGATTGGTCCAGCACGTATCTGTTTTCTGGTTGTACGAGAAAGTGTCCACACGGATCCATCTGAGTCTACTCAATTGAGAATCTCTTGAACATCGCTGCCGCGTAAGATGAAGCGTCAACTCATATTGCCAAAAACACAATTGCGATTCTGCGAAAACTTTTTGAAAATGAATTGTAGACCCCTGATTTTTTTTATGGGGCTTCTTGAAGGACGTTTTTTTGTTATTCGCACAGAATTTGCGGAATTGCAGCCAGAAACTTTGCGCAACGTAACTAATTCAGAACATCTAGACAAGACCAGTTAATGGCCAATAGGAAAATGGATGCCATTTAATTGACGTCATACTTTCATTTCAAAAAAATAAACAAAGAAAAAATAACATTAAAATAAAAATAGAAAAAAATAGAAAAAAATAAAATAAAAAATAAAATAAAATAAAATAAAAAAAAATAAAATAAAATAAAAAATAGAAAAAAAAATAAAATATAAAGTTAAATAGTGAATTTTATATATGGACATATATGGAATGGACAGATTTATATACGGACATCTTTAAGTGGAAATTTACCATTTAGTTTAGTGATAAAACTTTGACTCTGAAAGATTTATGGTTCCCGAAAATAGGTATTTAAAAAAATGTATGTTTTGGTCATAACTACTATCAGCAAATATGTTCTACTAAAGATTTTCGATCTTTGGATATATAATACGTATCCACAGGTCATATTACATTTTAGTTATTATAAAAATTTTGATGTTTTTAGCCCATTTATGGAGTATTTAATTACGGTCTTACCGTTCTTAAGATATAAATTAATCTATTTTGTGCCACGCCCAATTCAAGGACCCCGCCCACATTTGGTCAGATGTTGTGTATTGATAACCAAGATGCTTGCACCTTATTTGGAAACTTTTACTCTTTCCGTTCTCCAATTATACAGAAAAGCTAACCAACATCTTTAAAACAACTGTGCTGGACGCATTTGTTTTGTTAAAAAAAAAAAAAATAAAAAAAATAACAAAAAGTCTTAAGGAAATAAAAAAAGTGTTAAAAAAATATAAAAATAAAAAAAGTTGAATAGACGGGGCTCGATCGCGCGACTAAAAGAAAAAAAGTATTTGTAACAAAGCGCTTAGATCACTGAGCCATTGAAGGACATAAGCAAACGTCGTTAATAAAAGTAAACAAAGAGTTTTCCTTTAAAACAGATTTGTTTGGGTTTTATTTAAATGACAAACCTTTGTATGGATTTTTTGTTTGTGGGTAAAAGGTGAGGAGGTGAAAGACAAAAAGTTCAACAAATAAAATAAAAACAACAACAATCACGATCATAATGCCAATCAGTGTTGTCATATTTTTTAAAAAAAAATCTTTTTAGTTCTAAAAAAAGCTTTTTTCGACCAAAAAAAATATTTTTTTACAAATCGTTAAAAGAAATCACTAGAACTGCATGTGTTTATTTCGACAAATATGTTTGATTTAGCTGGCAAACTTGCATTTGGGATTTTATTTCGCTTTTTTATTACAAAATATTTTTAATTTATTTAGCTTAATTTTAAAAATTTGAAGGAAAATAGTTTATAATTTTTTTTTATAAATAATTCTAAGTTATAGTTGCATTCAAAGGGAAATTATGTATAAAATTTTCTTAATATATGAGAAAATGGTTTAAAAATCAGTTTATAAATTCTTTTAAATCGGAGCAAAAAATAGAAATAAAACCGTTTGTATTTTGTTTGTATCAAAGGGTTTTTATACAAATTTTGATGTTTTTAGCCTATTTATGGATTATTTAATTATTAATATAAAATTTAATTTAAATTAATTATTAAATGGTAAAAAAAACAAAAAAAAAATAAAAAAAGTCTTAAGAAAATAAAAAAAAATGTACAAAAAAAAAAAGTTGAATTGTGTCTTCAGTAGGATTCGAACTCGCGTTCTTAGAGAAAAAAAGTATTTGTGACATAGCGTTTAGACAACTCAGCTATGAAGGCTATATGGAATCATCGTTGAACAGTTTTCGTTCAATAGGGATTGTTTGGTTTTTATTTAAATGAGAAATCTTTGTATGTGTTTGTTGTTTGTGTATAAAAGGTTAAGAGGCGAAAGAAAAGAAATTGATGTGTTTGTTATGCGTAATATTCAACATACATATAAAAACAAAGGAATTTATGGAAAAAATTAGAGGTAGTCCTGGTTTTTTGCTAATATCTCAGCCATTTATCAACCGATCTGGCTGATTTTTAATAGCAAGCAGAAATGGATCACATTTAACAAAAATATATAACAATCAAGTCCTCATCATGTCTGGGGTCTTCGGAAAACCCATTTCAACACACAGACTGACAGACGGACATCGTTAAATCAACTTCGCTCTCATAAGGACCCAGAATATATATATACTTTATAGGGTCTAAGATCAATATTGTAGAAATTACAAACGGAATGACAAACTTATATATACCCTTCCACCTGTGGTGAAGGGTATAATTAAATTAAATTAAAATAGAAAAAATAAAAAAAAACTAAAATAAAATAAGAAATAAAATATAAAAAAAATTAAATAATAAAAACAAACACAAAAAATAAAACATAATAAAAAAATAAAAAAAAATTAAATAAAGTAAAATAAAAATAAAAAAATAAAAACCGTAAAAGTAAGGATGTTATAAGCATTCAAAATCAGTCGAAGTTGGCCCACCCTGTATAAAAAACAACCACCCCGTTACAATATCAAAAATTACACCACAAAAAATAAACTGCATATTTTTAGTTAAAAGCAACTGTACAACTAGTGATAAATTAAAATAAAGTATTTTAACGCTAAAAAATCTCTAATACTTTTAGTGATTTGTTTTGCTATCGCATTCTAGCAGTGACGGTTCCCTCTAGAGTGCAAAATAAAAATATTTTTTTTTATATTAATTATAAACATTGAAAGCCCGCTATAACGATTGATATATTGTGTGGCCCATTAGTTTTAGCGAAATATTCGTTATATCGCAAAAAAATTTTTAGCATTTTTAAAATTTTTGAGATTACTAAAAATTTTAAAAATTTTTAAGCCTTTGCAACAAAAGTTGACGCTTACACTAGAAGAAGGTTCAGAAAGAAAAAATTTAAAATTATTTTCTAATTTCGATTTTTTTAAACTTTTTTCATAATGTTTTACCAATTATTCGTTATATCGAGTATTAATTTTCAAAAATATTCGTTTTATAAGATAGGTTATGCAAACTTTTAGGTCGTACGTTATATTGAGTTTTCGTTAAACACTCACCAAAAAAAGTCTGTAATGGCAACTGAAAATTTTGCTGTTATTACGGTAAAGTTTGCTAATTTGAGTCCAGCGGTATTTTTTGCTAATCTTAGCAACACATGTCTGCTGACGTGTAGTAAAATAAAATTTGTAGAAAAAATTAGCTGCCACTACTAAATTTTAGTAAACTTTTTGTAAAGTGGAATTAAAAATCTGTTTGCTTAAATCAGCAAAAAAAAATTACTAAATATTATTATTAGTACAAAATTTCAAATTCATTTTTTTTATCAAGCATCAAAATTTTTTTATTTTATTAATTTTTTTTTTCAAAAAATATTTTAGACAAAATTAAAAAAAACAAAGTCTTAAAAATTGTAAAAACTTAAACGAATTAAACATTTTGTTTTAATTTGGTAATTTCTGTTTTGAAAAATATTTTAGTCATTTTTGTTCACTTTTAAGGTCATATTTTAATTGTTTTAAGGGCTGATTTTTAGAATTAAAAAAAACTTTTCAGCGCTATTTTAAGTGGATGACCCATTTTTAGACATGAGTCGGTATATTTACTTCCGATCCCTTTTTTTAATTTATGTAACATTTTAAGAAAATTTAGTTTTCTAGGTGTAAGTTTTAATTAGAAATAATATTTGCTACAATATCCACTTTTTAAAATTAGTAATTTTTTTTGCTATTTTAGCAAATCGGTTTTCAAAAATTTTTAAAATGATTTCTGAAATTAGCAACAAAAATTTGTAAATATTCTGTAATTTGTAAAATGTAAATAGCAAAATAATTTGCTAAATAATATGTTTTTTTACTTAAAATCAGTACAAAAATAGTAAAGTGGGATTGAAAACCGTTTACAAATTTTTCTACTAACTTTTTTTTTCTAAGTGTATAATCAAAAATAGTGACGATGAGATTGTTATAAAAAAAATATTAAAATAAACCTAATACATTCTGGTATTTACATTCAGATATTTAGCGACAAGAAAATTGAAATTTTTGTCAAAAAAACTAGTTAAAATTTAGAGATGGAAAAATTCTGAATTTGCCCAGCCAAATGTTATATCAAAAGTCAAGCGTCAAAAGAAACCGTACATGTTAGTTCTTTATATTTTCTTCTCTTTTATTTAAAGTGGTCAAGTTACCTATACCACTGGCCAGTGATGTAGATAACTTGGTTTTCATAGATACTGCCTTAAATAAAAGAGATGAAAATATAAAAAAAACTAACATGTACATTTTCTTTTGGCGCTCACAGTACATAGATATATTTATAGTGGCTTTAACTTAAACATGGCTTATAGTAAATACATACATATATAGCCAAAGAAAAGTTACAAAAAGTGGACGATGAAATTCCCCAAACAGTAGATTATCTTAATTTAAAGACGTTATACTCTTCTCTACTATTCCCAAACATCTACACGCATTTTTAAAATATTTATATTCCTGTAACAGAATATATAGGCCCATATGTGTTGCCAATTTTACTGTATTAGCTTTAGACAGGGTTTTTTGTTAAAGGTTTTTTGTTTGATAGCATTATAAATAATTCACATTTGATTAGAGTTGCGAATAAATTTTGTTCTAATTCAGGAAAATCACGACAACGTTTAACATTTTTTTTTCTTAACTTTACTTTACTTTAGTAGTTTCCCCAACTGCAGCACGACAAAGAAAAAACTTTTTACTTCTTTTACCTTCTGGGTTAAAAAATGATGATGATTGGGTTCATTTTTTTTTGTTGTTGTTGTTGTTATGTTTTGTGTCTGCTTCTTTTTCATTTCTTAACTAAAGTCAAGTTTATATACTGTACTCTTATTATCAGTTTTAAAAGTTTATAAATATCGTTTATATTGGGTGTATAAATAAGATCACGTTTATGGTAACTTATGGTTTATGATTACCAAAGTTAACTATGTATAATATTCATTAAATACTATTTTTCATGTATAGTAAATAGACATGAATAAGCTGAGATATATTGACCTTACAAACTATGGTCTGGTCTGGTTTCTTTCGTTTTTTTTTTCTTTTGTTGGTTTCTAGGAGGCTTAAGTTAATAAAATAAAAATGCAGAAATTTTAAAAAATAAAAATAAGTTAACCTAAAAATACATAGTAGAGTTGCTAAACCATGTCCATGTCCCTAACACAGTAATAGATCAAATCGAAAAAGATACAAATATAGCTGGAGGATCGATTAGATCTTAGTAAATATTACGTAGAAAATTTTGGAGCTGCTAAGAAAAAATTTCAGATCAACGGGTGTGGATTTTAAAAAATTAGTGGATTTTAAAAATGGCGGTCGCAAATATTTTGAATCTAAAGTTTATATTTTGAATCTAAAGGACACTTTGGTAAATGACAAAACGAAAAATTTAAAATTCTAAATGGCACCGCCATGAATATTTTGCATACAATTGTAAATGTTGGGTCTGCCATTTAGAATTGAAAACTTTTGGATTCTGTTTCGTAATCAGTGATACAAATTTATTTACAAATATGTCTTGCAAGCCTCCAAAACTTCCTTTAATCGATGCTCAAGCTATATGTGATCCTGTGACCCTCAGAGATAGAAGTTTCCTGCCTGCAGGTACAATAGAGTGGGTCGCACTCCATACAAAATAAGTTGTGCCGGTCATCCCCTAAAATTAAAGATAATGTAAAGACGATCTCAAAACAAATTTTTTTTTTGCCACGCCCCTTGACCCCGCGCTTTTACTTTTTTGTTTCCTGTACCTCTATTTATAGTGCGATCGTAATGGTTGATGGTTAATAAAAGCAGCAAATATGGGCTTCGTAAACTTTCGCTAAAATCCGACATTTTACAAATATGAGAAAAAGAAAAAAATACGTGTTGGAAGAAATTTAATGAGGAATATCATATGTAAATTTGTCAGGCCAACAACAGTATCAACATTTTTACAACAAAAATTTTACAAAAATAAATATAATCAATTAGTACCACCATGATGTACCCTACATCAGTAAGTGGACCAAATTCCGGGAAGACACCTGATCCTTATTATATGGGCGGAATAATTAATGTTGCAATAAATATAGTGAAAAAATGCGTAAAAAATAAATTTAATCAAATACAGTGAAGGTGGATTTATATGGTTTATTGTCATTATACACAAGTCCACTGTAGACAGGAAGAAGTAGATTTTTGGTTCGTAGGCTTACGCGAAAGAACAAAAAGGCGAAAAGTCTCCTGAAATCATTTGGTTAAAAAATTTAACATGAAAGCTTGTGTTCCATACAACTTATTCTCTTATGTGGTGATTTTTTGGAATTTTTGCCATTCATGTAATAAAAATAGGGATTAACAAGGGGAAAAGTGTCCCTGTTTCAAATATGAGTTTCTTAGGGTACGGACTGAAGAATTATTGAAAAAAAGGCCACTTTTTGAAATTTCCAATAAGACCTTGAAAAAAATTGAAAAGGAGTTGAATAGGACAAAGTTTACATTAACCAACCAGCACAAAGAGCTAAAGCTATCAACTTGAAATTTTACTTGTAGGCTCCTCCAACTGCAGCATTGACATTCGATTATGTGGAATTTTCGATAAATTTTACAAAGAGGGACAAAAGAAGGAAAGATCTCCTCCATGACGATCTGCCAAAAACCACTTTGTCAAGAAACCTGAAATTTAAAACTTATATGGCCTGGGACACCGGTTTATTTGTTGATAATATACTTTATAGGATTTTCGTTAGGTGGTTAAAAAAATTTTAGTTGACAAATGGAAAATTCTGGAACAGTCTACTTAACAAATCGCTTTGGCTAAAAAGCTTAAATAGTAAGATATGCCTTTCCCAGAGTATGGACTTATTTACAAATAAGGTATTTTTTTGAAATATTTGTCAGAAACGAGTTGGAAATAAATATTATAAAGGGGAAAGGTCTTCCTTCAAACGGCCCATACATACGTCTTTGGCTGGGAAAGGACATTTGAGATATGTATTCCCTGGAGTATGAGTTATTTCACTGTTTAAGTAGATAGAATTATTTGAATAAATTTGCTTGAATTGCCCAATGTTTTAACATTTGATAAACGGAATAACACATATGTGGGTATGGCTATAAAGAAAAAAATAAAAATTACTAAATTAACTAATTTTTCTGGCGAACATAAGTACACAGAAAAAATTATTTCCAAAAAAGTTTCAATTTAATTTAATTTTTTTTTTTATTTTTTGTTAATTTTCAATTGATAATGAATTTGGTGTAAAAAATACTCTGCACCTTTTCCAATTGTATTTAATAAATATTCAATTGTATTTCATAAATAGTCAATTGTATTTGAACAATAGTCAATTGTATTTCAGAATAGTCAATTGAAATTCAGAAATAGTCAATTGTATTTCAGAATAGTCAATTGTATTTCAGAAATAGTCAATTGTATTTCAGAATAGTCAATCGTATTTCAGAAATAGTCAATTGTATTTCAGAAATAGTCAATTGTATTTCAGAATAGTCAATTTTGTTTCAGAAATAGTCAATTGTATTTCAAAAATAGTCAATTTTTTCAGAATAGTCAATTGTATTTCAGAAATAGTCAATTGTTTTTCAGAATAGTCAATTGTATTTCATAAATAGTCAATTGTATTTCAGAATAGTCAATTGAAATTCAGAAATAGTCAATTGTATTTCAGAATAGTCAATTGTATTTCAGAAATAGTCAATTGTATTTCAGAAATAGTCAATTGTATTTCAGAATTAGTAAATTGTATTTCAGAAATAGTCAATTGAATTTCAGAAATAGTCAATTGTATTTCAGAAATATTCAATTGTATTTCAGAAATTGTCAATTATATTTCAGAAATAGTCAATTGTATTTCAGAAATAGTCAATTGTATTTCAGAATAGTCAATTGTATTTCAGAAATAGTCAATTGTATTTCAGAAATAGTAAATTGTATTTCAGAATAGTCAATTGTATTTTAGAAATAGTCAATTGTATTTTAGAAATAATCAATTGTATTTTAGAAATAGTAAATTGTATTTCAGAATAGTCAGTTGTATTTCAGAAATAGTCAATGTATTTCAGAAATTGTCTATTGTATTTCAGAAATTGTCAATTGTATTTTAGAAATAGTCAATTGTATTTCAGAAATAATCAATTGTATTTTAGAATTAGTAAATTGTATTTCAGAAATTGTCTATTGTATTTCAGAAATTGTCAATTGTATTTCAGAAATAGTCAATTGTATATCAGAAATAGTCAACTGTATTTCAGAAATAGTAAATTGTTTTTCAGAATAGTCAATTGTATTTCATAAATAGTCAATTGTATTTCAGAAATAGTCAATTGTATTTCAGAAATAGTCAATTGTATTTCAGAATAGTCAATTGAAATTCAGAAATAGTCAATTGTATTTCAGAATAGTCAATTGTATTTCAGAAATAGTCAATTGTATTTCAGAAATAGTCAATTGTATTTCAGAATTAGTAAATTGTATTTCAGAAATAGTCAATTGAATTTCAGAAATAGTCAATTGTATTTCAGAAATATTCAATTGTATTTCAGAAATTGTCAATTGTATTTCAGAATTAGTCAATTGTATTTCAGAAATAGTCAATTGTATTTCAGAATAGTCAATTGTATTTCAGAAATAGTCAATTGTATTTCAGAATAGTCAATTCCATTTCAGAAATAGTCAATTGTATTTCAGAAATAGTAAATTGTATTTTAGAAATGGTAAATTGTGTTTTAGAATAGTCAGTTGTATTTCAGAAATAGTCAATGTATTTCAGAAATTGTCTATTGTATTTCAGAAATTGTCTATTGTATTTCAGAAATTGTCAATTGTATTTCAGAAATTGTCAATTGTATTTCAGAAATAGTCAATTGTATATCAGAAATAGTCAACTGTATTTCAGAAATAAAAAAATAGTCTATGTAGTGTTTGTATGCATCAGAGTATATACACATCATTGTTGCAGAGCTTGATAATCAATTAGAAAATTATTCAAACAATTAACAGAATTTTACAAATAAATTCGTTAAAAATTTAATCAAATTTAAAAATTAAATTAAGGAATCATGTCTTTAAAGGTCTTTTTTAAAATTAAAAAAAAAAAATTGTTAAAATTTTAATTTTTAAAATTTGAATTTGTTAAAATTTGAATGCTTTTATGATGCCACCCTATTTTCTGGAATATTAATTTTTAATTTTTAGCAAACAAAATCTTTGAAAAATCATTTTAAAAAAAATTAAAATTTGGTTATTTAATAATATGTTTAAGGATTTTTGGATATTTCAACTTTAAAAATGGAAACACGAGAACGAACTTTTTTGGTAACACCGCGGATACGTATGCACCAGTTTTGATAAAGTTGGTACCATAGAATTTTTTGTGCTGCAATTGGAACCTCAAAAGTACTATGGTACTCCTATGTACACAGTATTTAGAAATTTCCATGCGTTGATCAATTACACACATACATATGTATATTTGATAAAAAAAAATTTGATTTAAATTTTAATTGATTAGAACTGGAACTCCAATTAAAAATTTGATTAAAATTTTAATGATTTAATGCTGGAATTTCAATTAAAAATTTGATTAACATTTTAATTGATTTTTGGTTTGGTTGGTTTGGTAATTGAAACTTTAATTGAAAAAGTTTAATATTTTGAATTAAAAGTGTAACTAATATGATTAAAAAAAATAATTGAAAATTTCAATTTTAATTGATTTAAAAAGTTCTTTTGCTTATCCAAATTCAATTAAATTTTTAATTGTATCTACAAATATTTTAATTGAAACTCGATTTTAGTTTTTTCTGTATATAAATGAAACAACTTTTCAGCGCGTTTCATGATATGCGCGTTCGTAAAATTTTTATAGGGTTTTGTTGTGATAATATATAATTTTTGCATCTTCATCTATTTTAAAATGCTCTGCTTTTTTTTTAAATATTGAACTATTTTGTTAATCTTTGTCCAATCAACTACTTACAATGATTTTCAAATCTTTATGAAAGCCTTTTTATTCTTTAGTTTTTCCATCAAACTAATTTAACAAAGTTTTGCAACAAAGTTCAAAGCTAACATTAAAACCTTAAGAAAAATATTAAACGCATAGTTTATATTTATCTATGCAATAGTTGATTGTTTGGTATGCATTTTATTGCATGAATTGCGTGAGCGTGCGTTACCATTTTCTTATAAATCTCAATGCAAAAAGTACTTCTCATAACCATCATAAGATCTCAATACAATGAATCCACAAAATACATACCACAAAAAAAAACAATCATCCACGAAAAAAAATTAAATATTTTTCAAATGAATTTTTTTTTTTTAACTTTAAAAAGTTGAAGACGAAATTTTACCTCTAGCGGAAAAATTACATTTCACGCTGAAAATGCGTGCTCTGCGTGCCTACGTAGAGAGGCTTTAAGCAATTGGTGCTGCAGCAGTGCGCGCGCGCTTTACTACGAAAAATTGTAAAAGGAAGATGCTATTCGTTGAACTTTTAGTGCTATGAAAAAAAATTTTAAAGTGTAGGTGCTGTGTATAAAAGTTTGCGTAAAGATTTGAAAGATTTTTTTTTGTTCAACATCATCTACTGCGTTTGTTTTCTTCTTTATCATCAAAACCATGCAATTGCCCCGAAAACGTGAGCAGCCAAAATAACATAAAGGAAAGATGCATAGTAAAATAGTTTTAAGAAGAAAAATATATGTATTTTTTTGTAAATCTTACATTGTGGCATTTTTTTAAGGTTTCCTATTGTATATAAATGATAGAATTCACGAAAAAAAATTAGCCTTTAGCTTTACACTTGTGCGTTATGATTGTATAATCAACATTTGAAGGAAAGAAAACTTTTATAGTCACGTCTTATTTCGTTGGAGGAATAGATATTAAAAATTGAATTTTTATTTCTATGCAGAAAAAAATAAAATAAAAATAATATGTGGACAAAGTTTGTGCTGGTTTTATTATTTAAAAATTAAGAAATTTGTATTCAAAATATTTTTACCTTAAATGTTCATGTCAAATATTTTTGAAATTCTGCAATATTTCCACACTCACCTGAAAAGAATTAGAGAAAAATAAATATTAGTTAAAGTTTTCTTTTTTTTTTTCTTTATTTTAATTTTTAAGTGTTGCCAGATTATTATATGCACATCATTTCAATACTAATATTAATAATTTAACTCTGCCCTCATGTTGGGCGCCATTTTAAAACACAGCTAAGTATGAAACCATAAAATTCCACATCATTTCATTCATTTTCTTAAATGCCAAAAAAATATTGTTTTTGCTTTTCCATTTATAATAAAATATATTGGTGTGAAAATGTATTTAACTTATGGCAGCTTATATTCACTATGGCCAACACTTCCATATAAGTTAAAAAGATTGTTTTTTTTTACTATTTAATACCCTATGGTAAACTGCACCCTATTTAGGATTGGTAAATCCTAACAATTGGAATTATGTTTATAGAAAAAACAAAACAGAAATAGAAACTAGAAATTCTAATGGCAACCGAAAACCAACCCCTAAATACAGGTAGAAATATTTATTTTTACAAAACATGTAAAAGAATTTATGTATGGAAGGTATATGTATATATTTAACAAAACAACAACAAAAACAAAAACACATAAAATAGTTTAAAAGCCTTCAAGTAGAAAAAGAAATCATACTTAATGATATAAATTCATTCGCATGTCGTGTGAGTGTGCCAGTATTTCTAATATAATTTTTATTTCAAAGAAGTTTAAAAAAAAGTAGGGGTAGTTTTTTTTATAAACTACCCCTGTAGGAAAAAAGGGTGTTGAAATTGCAGCATTTGTGCCGTGACCGGGGCAAACAGAACTGGCCTAAAAGTATCTGGTCGGTGACCGGTGAAAAGAAGATCAGTCTAAAAAAATCCTACACAATGATTGCTGATAACGGTACAGATCCTGCACATATCATTGCAGTGGTATAAATATGCTTAAGAAAATGTCTTTATTGAAATAAAAATCAAAATTTAAAAATATTTTATTCTAACTTTCAGTTGATGTTTTAATTTAAAAATTGTAGAAGAGAAATTTGTAAAATTTTTACAAAAAAAAAAAAACAAAGCCATAAGGGTTACATTTGCCCACTTTAGGATATTATTTTCAAATATTTATTAAATTTTACTTTTTTGTTTAGACGCTCTTTAAGTTTTACACTTCCTAGCAAAAATTAATTGAAGTGATTCTTAAGGAATTAATTTTTCTTGAAATCAATGAAATTTGACATTTACAACTATGGTTATTTCGAAAGAAGTTATTAGGTTTAAGGGATTTCTATCAATTTTTAACTTAGAATTTCCGAGGTTTTAAGTTCTTAAAATCGTAGTCCCGATTACTGACCGTTAAAATATAATTAACAGTCAAACTTTATATGAAAACAACAAGAAATGTGTCGGATAAATTCCCAGGTAGAAGCAAACGGGACATTGTGAAAATAAGGCTAAGACCCGATTACTGAAATTTGATTAAAAAAATTCTAAATTTATTTGGGAGCATCAAAAGATCTTATTTTTCACTAAATCATAATAACTGCTGGATCATAAAAGAAAACTTCTACCCTATGACACCCCTATGTAAAAATCATTGGTTCCGAATCACTGCTTCTTTTTCCCTTCTTTTGCTACTTTTTTTTGCTTGGTTCTTTTGTTTTATGTTTTTAAATTTTTTCGTTTTTAAATCATTTTTATATATGGTAACGGTATATATCACTTTGTCATTCCGTTTGTTACATGTCAAAATATAGGATTATATATATTCCTGATCCTTAGATTAATGTACATCCTCCCGAGCAGTTTGGTATTGAAAGTGAGCAAAATCGGAGCAAATTGGTGCATTTTAGTATAATTTCATAGTAGCGACTGGCAGGCAAGTAAAATATTTTCTCTTGTTTTCTAATCAGTGCTTTAGAACTAAATAATAATTTATATTCGCATCAAAAACTTGCTTCACCAAAAATTTTTTTTCACCACAAAAAATTTTTTTAACCGTTAAAATTTTTTTCCTCAAACAATTTTTTTTCACCACAAAAATTTTTTCACCTTAACAAATTTTTTTCCATCCACAAAATTTGTTTTTACATCCAAAAAAAAGGTGTCCACCCCAAAAAATTTGTTTCACCTCTACAATTTAAGATTTGTATCAAAAGAAGTGAGAAAATTAATTTTAGGACATTCGCGAAGGGTATTTAAAGATTCGTCACAGCGGAATTTAAGCCTTTTTACTTGATTTTTTGCTAAAGCGCTATTTGTAATATTTCCAACTTCATTTAATTTAAATTTGGATTGTTTTTTTTTTTTTTAATTTAAATTTATATTATCTGATTTTTTTAATATAATTGTATAAATTTTAATTGATTTTTTTTTTTTCATTTCTCAATTTTTTTAAAAACATTTTCTTAATTTATAAATACATTTTTAATTTCAAATTGCATTTGGTTTTTCAATTTTTAGTTAGCCCA